>VIBL01000064.1:0-1200000 GCA_008271625.1 Lutraria rhynchaena
ACCAGCCTTTTCCTACTCTTCTATTCAATTCATAGTGGAATCAGTTCACATATTCTAAGCCGGAGTCGAGGTCCGGAAGATACGCTTATGTGAACCTAGCCATACTTAAAATGAATGAATGGAGAGATTACCTTCCTTGTCCGCAAATTAGCATTCATCTGATAGATTTTCATATGAACCAGAAAGAAATATAAAAAGGCCTTACCATTTTCAATGTGCTACCTGATTCCAAAGGGAATCCACATAACACCATCTTCCCATAGTATCCACGTCATCTTCTTGTAGCATCCTCTGTTGACTGAGGGACTCTACATTACAATGTAGAGTCCCTGGTTGACCTCGCAAATAGAAGAAAAGGAAAAACGTTAGAAAGTTCTTAAAACAGGGTAAATAAGCATTTCAGAATTTCAAAAGAGAGTAGTGTTCACATGAATCTATTGACCAGAAAAAACACAAAATTTACAAACGAAGGAGAAAAAGTAACGGCACCAGCCTTTTCCTACTCTCCTATTCAATTCATAGTGGAATCAGTCCACATATTCAACACCACTTTCACCAAACAGAGCGTCTAAAAGCCACCTAACCTTTAACCACAACCACAATATAGAACACTCAGCAAAAAGGAAGAAAAGAATTAGTATGCAGACACGCAAATTTCATTATAGATTTGTCTACATAATCGGACCCACAGAGGTTTTTGCGCAGGAATCAAGTGATACGCCAGTGCATTTAAGGTTATATGTAAAGTTACTGATATGTTGGCAGGCCACATGCCAAATCACCTCCCCAGTATGATAACATACAGGCGCCCGGAAGGAATTTAACACGTGGCAGCCAAACGGCTGGTACACTGAACATAACGCAATCATCCCACTAGCTGAGCGCTCAGAAAATAATCTAAATTTGACTCTTAGACGATGTCGAGATCCGGAGGATAAGTTTACGCGAACCTAGCCATGCTTAAAATGAATGAATGGAGAGATTACTTTCCTCGTCCGCAAATTAGCATTCATCTGATAGATTTTCACATGAACCAGAAAGAAAGATAAAAAGACCTTACCATTTTCAATGTGCTACCTGATTCCAAAGGGAATCCACATAACACCATCTTCCCATAGTATCCACGTCATCTTCTTGTAGTATCCTCTGTTGACTGAGGGACTCTACATTACAATGTAGAGTCCCTGGTTGACCTCGCAAATAGAAAAAAAGAGAAACAATTAGAAAGTTCTTAAAAACAGGATAAAATAAGCATTTCAGAATTTCAAAAGAGAGTAGTGTTCCCATGAATCTATGGACCAGAAAACACACAATTTGCAAACTAAGGAGAAAAAGTAACGGCACCAGCCTTTTCCAACTCTCCTATTCAATTCATAGTGGCATCAGTTCACATATTCTAAGCCGGAGTCGAGGTCCGGAAGATACGCTTATGTGAACCTAGCCATGCTTAAAATGAATGAATGGAGAGATTACTTTCCTTGTCCGCAAATTAGCATTCATCTGATAGATTTTCACATGAACCAGAAATAAAGATAAAAAGGCCTTACCATTTTCAATGTGCTACCTGATTCCACAGGGAATCCACATAACACCATCTTCCCATATTATCCACGCTGTGCCATCTTCTTGTAGTATCCTCTGTTGACTGAGGGACTCTACATTACAATGTAGAGTCCCTGGTTGACCTCGCAAATAGAAAAAGAGAAACAATTAGAAAGTTCTTAAAAACAGGATAAAATAAGCATTTCAGAATTTCAAAAGAGAGTAGTGTTCCCATGAATCTATGGACCAGAAAACACACAATTTGCAAACTAAGGAGAAAAAGTAACGGCACCAGCCTTTTCCAACTCTCCTATTCAATTCATAGTGGCATCAGTTCACATATTCTACACCACTTTCACCAAACAGAGCGTCTAAAGGCCACCTAACCTTTAACCAACCATCTATAGAACACACAGCAAAAAGGAGAGAAAAATTATTATGCAGACACGCAAATTTCATTATAGATTTTGTCTACATAATCGGACCCACTGAGGTTTTTGCGCAGGAATCAAGTGATACGACAGTGCACTCAAGGTTATACGTACATATAACTTACTGAGGCCTCATGCCAAATCACCTCCCCAGTATGTAAACATACCGTCGCCCGGAAGGCATTCAACATGTGGCAGCCTAACGGCTGTTACACTGAACATAACGCAATCATCCCACAAGCTGAGTGCTCAGAAAATAATTAATCTAAATTTGACTCTTAGACGATGTCGAGATCCGGAGGATAAGTTTATGTGAACCTAGCCATGCTTAAAATGAATGAATGGAGAGATTACTTTCCTTGTCCGCAAATTAGCATTCATCTGATAGATTTTCACGTGAACCAGAATAAAAGATAAAAAGGCCTTACCATTTTCAATGTGCTACCTGATTCCAAAGGGAATCCACATAACACCATCTTCCCATATTATCCACGCTGTGCCATCTTCTTGTAGTATCCTCTGTTGACTGAGGGACTCTACATTACAATGTAGAGTCCCTGGTTGACCTCGCAAATAGAAAAAAAGAGAAACAATTAGAAAGTTCTTAAAAACAGGATAAAATAAGCATTTCAGAATTTCAAAAGAGAGTAGTGTTCCCATGAATCTATGGACCAGAAAACACACAATGTGCAAACTAAGGAGAAAAAGTAACGGCACCAGCCTTTTCCAACTCTCCTATTCAATTCATAGTGGCATCAGTTCACATATTCTAAGCCGGAGTCGAGGTCCGGAAGATACGCTTATGTGAACCTAGCCATGCTTAAAATGAATGAATGGAGAGATTACTTTCCTTGTCCGCAAATTAGCATTCATCTGATAGATTTTCATGAACCAGAAATAAAGATAAAAAGGCCTTACCATTTTCAATGTGCTACCTGATTCCAAAGGGAATCCACATAACACCATCTTCCCATATTATCCACGCTGTGCCATCTTCTTGTAGTATCTTCTGTTGACTGAGGGACTCTACATTACAATGTAGAGTCCCTGGTTGACCTCGCAAATAGAAAAAAAGAGAAACAATTAGAAAGTTCTTAAAAACAGGATAAAATAAGTATTTCAGAATTTCAAAAGAGAGTAGTGTTCCCATGAATCTATGGACCAAAAACACACAATTTGCAAACTAAGGAGAAAAAGTAACGGCACCAGCCTTTTCCAACTCTCCTATTCAATTCATAGTGGCATCAGTTCACATATTC
This sequence comes from Lutraria rhynchaena, assembly GCA_008271625.1. Lineage (NCBI taxonomy): Eukaryota > Metazoa > Mollusca > Bivalvia > Venerida > Mactridae > Lutraria > Lutraria rhynchaena. The sequence continues at coordinate 3,233 of VIBL01000064.1, forward strand.
TACACCACTTTCACCAAACAGAGTGTCTAAAGGCCACCTAACCTTTAACCAACCATCTATAGAACACACAGCAAAAAGGAGAGAAGAATTATTATGCAGACACGCAAATTTCATTATATTTTGCCTGCATAATCGGACCCATTGACGTTTTTGCGCAGGACTCAAGTGATACGACAGTGCAATAAAGGTTATATGTAAAAGTACTGAAATGTTGGCAGGCCCCATGCCAAATCACCTCCCCAGTATGATAACACACCGGCGCCCGGAAGGCATTCAACATGTGGCAGCAAACGGCTGCTACACTGAACATAACGCAATCATCCCACTAGCTGAGTGCTCAGAAAATAATTAATCTAAATTTGACTCTTAGACGATGTCGAGATCCGGAGGATAAGTTTACGTGAACCTAGCCATGCTTAAAATGAATGAATGGAGAGATTACTTTCCTTGTCCGCAAATTAGCATTCATCTGATAGATTTTCACATGAACCATAAAGAAAGAACCAGAAAGAAAGATAAAGAGGCCTTACCATTTTCAATGTGCTACCTGATTCCAAAGGGAATCCACATAACACCATCTTCCCATAGTATCCACGTCATCTTCTTGCAGCATCCTCTGTTGACTGGGGGACTCTACATTACAATGTAGAGTCCCTGGTTGACCTCGCAAATAGAAAAAGAGAAACAATTAGAAAGTTCTTAAAAACAGGATAAAATAAGCATTTCAGAATTTCAAAAGAGAGTAGTGTTCCCATGAATCTATGGACCAGAAAACACACAATTTGCAAACTAAGGAGAAAAAGTAACGGCACCAGCCTTTTCCAACTCTCCTATTCAATTCATAGTGGCATCAGTTCACATATTCTAAGCCGGAGTCGAGGTCCGGAAGATACGCTTATGTGAACCTAGCCATGCTTAAAATGAATGAATGGAGAGATTACTTTCCTTGTCCGCAAATTAGCATTCATCTGATAGATTTTCACGTGAACCAGAATAAAAGATAAAAAGGCCTTACCATTTTCAATGTGCTACCTGATTCCAAAGGGAATCCACATAACACCATCTTCCCATATTATCCACGCTGTGCCATCTTCTTGTAGTATCCTCTGTTGACTGAGGGACTCTACATTACAATGTAGAGTCCCTGGTTGACCTCGCAAATAGAAAAAAGAGAAACAATTAGAAAGTTCTTAAAACAGGATAAAATAAGCATTTCAGAATTTCAAAAGAGAGTAGTGTTCACATGAATCTATGGACCAGAAAACACACAATTTGCAAACGAAAAAAGTAACGGCACCAGCCTTTTCCTACTCTCCTATTCAATTCATAGTGGCATCAGTTCACATATTCTAAGCCGGAGTCGAGGTCCGGAAGATACGCTTATGTGAACCTAGCCATGCTTAAAATGAATGAATGGAGAGATTACTTTCCTTGTCCGCAAATTAGCATTCATCTGATAGATTTTCACATGAACCAGAAATAAAGATAAAAAGGCCTTACCATTTTCAATGTGCTACCTGATTCCAAGGGAATCCACATAACACCATCTTCCCATATTATCCACGCTGTGCCATCTTCTTGTAGTATCTTCTGTTGACTGAGGGACTCTACATTACAATGTAGAGTCCCTGGTTGACCTCGCAAATAGAAAAAAAGAGAAACAATTAGAAAGTTCTTAAAAACAGGATAAAATAAGCATTTCAGAATTTCAAAAGAGAGTAGTGTTCCCATGAATCTATGGACCAGAAAACACACAATTTGCAAACTAAGGAGAAAAAGTAACGGCACCAGCCTTTTCCAACTCTCCTATTCAATTCATAGTGGCATCAGTTCACATATTCTACACCACTTTCACCAAACAGAGCGTCTAAAGGCCACCTAACCTTTAACCAACCATCTATAGAACACACAGCAAAAAGGAGAGAAGAATTATTATGCAGACACGCAAATTTCATTATATTTTGCCTGCATAATCGGACCCATTGACGTTTTTGCGCAGGAATCAAGTGATACGACAGTGCAATAAAGGTTATATGTAAAAGTACTGAAATGTTGGCAGGCCCCATGCCAAATCACCTCCCCAGTATGATAACACACCGGCGCCCGGAAGGCATTCAACATGTGGCAGCAAACGGCTGCTACACTGAACATAACGCAATCATCCCACTAGCTGAGTGCTCAGAAAATAATTAATCTAAATTTGACTCTTAGACGATGTCGAGATCCGGAGGATAAGTTTACGTGAACCTAGCCATGCTTAAAATGAATGAATGGAGAGATTACTTTCCTTGTCCGCAAATTAGCATTCATCTGATAGATTTTCACGTGAACCAGAATAAAAGATAAAAAGGCCTTACCATTTTCAATGTGCTACCTGATTCCAAAGGGAATCCACATAACACCATCTTCCCATATTATCCACGCTGTGCCATCTTCTTGTAGTATCCTCTGTTGACTGAGGGACTCTACATTACAATGTAGAGTCCCTGGTTGACCTCGCAAATAGAAAAAAAGAGAAACAATTAGAAAGTTCTTAAAAACAGGATAAAATAAGCATTTCAGAATTTCAAAAGAGAGTAGTGTTCCCATGAATCTATGGACCAGAAAACACACAATTTGCAAACTAAGGAGAAAAAGTAACGGCACCAGCCTTTTCCAACTCTCCTATTCAATTCATAGTGGCATCAGTTCACATATTCTAAGCCGGAGTCGAGGTCCGGAAGATACGCTTATGTGAACCTAGCCATGCTTAAAATGAATGAATGGAGAGATTACTTTCCTTGTCCGCAAATTAGCATTCATCTGATAGATTTTCACATGAACCAGAAATAAAGATAAAAAGGCCTTACCATTTTCAATGTGCTACCTGATTCCAAAGGGAATCCACATAACACCATCTTCCCATATTATCCACGCTGTGCCATCTTCTTGTAGTATCTTCTGTTGACTGAGGGACTCTACATTACAATGTAGAGTCCCTGGTTGACCTCGCAAATAGAAAAAAAGAGAAACAATTAGAAAGTTCTTAAAAACAGGATAAAATAAGCATTTCAGAATTTCAAAAGAGAGTAGTGTTCCCATGAATCTATGGACCAGAAAACACACAATTTGCAAACTAAGGAGAAAAAGTAACGGCACCAGCCTTTTCCAACTCTCCTATTCAATTCATAGTGGCATCAGTTCACATATTCTACACCACTTTCACCAAACAGAGCGTCTAAAGGCCACCTAACCTTTAACCAACCATCTATAGAACACACAGCAAAAAGGAGAGAAGAATTATTATGCAGACACGCAAATTTCATTATATTTTGCCTGCATAATCGGACCCATTGACGTTTTTGCGCAGGAATCAAGTGATACGACAGTGCAATAAAGGTTATATGTAAAAGTACTGAAATGTTGGCAGGCCCCATGCCAAATCACCTCCCCAGTATGATAACACACCGGCGCCCGGAAGGCATTCAACATGTGGCAGCAAACGGCTGCTACACTGAACATAACGCAATCATCCCACTAGCTGAGTGCTCAGAAAATAATTAATCTAAATTTGACTCTTAGACGATGTCGAGATCCGGAGGATAAGTTTACGTGAACCTAGCCATGCTTAAAATGAATGAATGGAGAGATTACTTTCCTTGTCCGCAAATTAGCATTCATCTGATAGATTTTCACGTGAACCAGAATAAAAGATAAAAAGGCCTTACCATTTTCAATGTGCTACCTGATTCCAAAGGGAATCCACATAACACCATCTTCCCATATTATCCACGCTGTGCCATCTTCTTGTAGTATCCTCTGTTGACTGAGGGACTCTACATTACAATGTAGAGTCCCTGGTTGACCTCGCAAATAGAAAAAAAGAGAAACAATTAGAAAGTTCTTAAAAACAGGATAAAATAAGCATTTCAGAATTTCAAAAGAGAGTAGTGTTCACATGAATCTATGGACCAGAAAACACACAATTTGCAAACTAAGGAGAAAAAGTAACGGCACCAGCCTTTTCCAACTCTCCTATTCAATTCATAGTGGCATCAGTTCACATATTCTTAGCCGGAGTCGAGGTCCGGAAGATACGCTTATGTGAACCTAGCCATGCTTAAAATGAATGAATGGAGAGATTACTTTCCTTGTCCGCAAATTAGCATTCATCTGATAGATTTTCACATGAACCAGAAATAAAGATAAAAAGGCCTTACCATTTTCAATGTGCTACCTGATTCCAAAGGGAATCCACATAACACCATCTTCCCATATTATCCACGCTGTGCCATCTTCTTGTAGTATCTTCTGTTGACTGAGGGACTCTACATTACAATGTAGAGTCCCTGGTTGACCTCGCAAATAGAAAAAAAGAGAAACAATTAGAAAGTTCTTAAAAACAGGATAAAATAAGTATTTCAGAATTTCAAAAGAGAGTAGTGTTCACATGAATCTATGGACCAGTAAACACATAATTTGCAAACTAAGGAGAAAAAGTAACGGCACCAGCCTTTTCCAACTCTCCTATTCAATTCATAGTGGCATCAGTTCACATATTCTACACCACTTTCACCAAACAGAGTGTCTAAAGGCCACCTAACCTTTAACCAACCATCTATAGAACACACAGCAAAAAGGAGAGAAGAATTATTATGCAGACACGCAAATTTCATTATATTTTGCCTGCATAATCGGACCCATTGACGTTTTTGCGCAGGAATCAAGTGATACGACAGTGCAATAAAGGTTATATGTAAAAGTACTGAAATGTTGGCAGGCCCCATGCCAAATCACCTCCCCAGTATGATAACACACCGGCGCCCGGAAGGCATTCAACATGTGGCAGCAAACGGCTGCTACACTGAACATAACGCAATCATCCCACTAGCTGAGTGCTCAGAAAATAATTAATCTAAATTTGACTCTTAGACGATGTCGAGATCCGGAGGATAAGTTTACGTGAACCTAGCCATGCTTAAAATGAATGAATGGAGAGATTACTTTCCTTGTCCGCAAATTAGCATTCATCTGATAGATTTTCACATGAACCAGAATAAAAGATAAAAAGGCCTTACCATTTTCAATGTGCTACCTGATTCCAAAGGGAATCCACATAACACCATCTTCCCATATTATCCACGCTGTGCCATCTTCTTGTAGTATCCTCTGTTGACTGAGGGACTCTACATTACAATGTAGAGTCCCTGGTTGACCTCGCAAATAGAAAAAAAGAGAAACAATTAGAAAGTTCTTAAAAACAGGATAAAATAAGCATTTAAGAATTTCAAAAGAGAGTAGTGTTCCCATGAATCTATGGACCAGAAAACACACAATTTGCAAACTAAGGAGAAAAAGTAACGGCACCAGCCTTTTCCAACTCTCCTATTCAATTCATAGTGGCATCAGTTCACATATTCTAAGCCGGAGTCGAGGTCCGGAAGATACGCTTATGTGAACCTAGCCATGCTTAAAATGAATGAATGGAGAGATTACTTTCCTTGTCCGCAAATTAGCATTCATCTGATAGATTTTCACATGAACCAGAAATAAAGATAAAAAGGCCTTACCATTTTCAATGTGCTACCTGATTCCAAAGGGAATCCACATAACACCATCTTCCCATATTATCCACGCTGTGCCATCTTCTTGTAGTATCTTCAGTTGACCTCGCTAAATAGAAAGCACAACAATACTTAGAATGTGGTTAATTAAAACGCAAAATTTTGTAAATATGTTTGGGAGATCATTCATCCATACAACAAACAAACAAGGTGGTCATGATGGCATATCTCGCTCACTTGTGATTTGACCTGTTGACCTAGTTTTAATCCGAGTTCACCCATGTTCAGACATGTTCACGATATGATTATTACAAACATTCTGCCAAAGTTTGGGGAAGATCCAATCAAAAGTTTTCAGGGGATTTGATCTATTGACTTAGATTGTGACCCCAGATGATCCATGTTCGGACTGCCCAAAACATCAATAAAACAACATTATGACACAGTTTAACAAAGATCCATCCAAAACTGTGGCCTCTAGAGTATAAAAAGAATTTCATTTGATTTGGCCTGGTTCTAGTTTTTTACCCAAGATGTTCGAACTTGTTCAAGATGTCATTTATACAAGCATTTTGACAAGGTTTGACCTCTAGAGTGTCAACAACCCCCAGGTGTGGACGACAGACGACGGAGTAGACAAAAAATATCCAATTATGTATACGGAACCTATGTAGAACACACTTATACACTGCACTACATTTGCAGCAGACTCACAAAAAACAAGCAGACAAATCTGGATTTTGATTAAAGCAATTAATATTCATAGAGAGGCCTTTCATAACAAATAGTATCCACATTGTTCCATCTTCCTATAATATCCATATTGTTCATCAGTTGACTTCAGAAAAAAATGAAATGCTATTAGAATGCAATCAAAAGCAGGACAAATATACATTGTCATTACTTTGGAACTGAGTTTGTGAGCTCATTTATTTATCAAACTTGCAAAAAAATAATTTATGGCGCATTATGACACATGTTCTATCTCATGACTAAAGCAATGAATATTCAAAGTAAGGCCTTTTATGGCAAATGATGAAGAATAGAGATGAATATGTGTAATAGTGTTGCGAGTATTTGTGTGTGATGCATATCTAAACATGAGAAAGACGAATGGTTCTTATAAATAAACGCTAACATAAATACAAAACTAGACTCAAACCAGCAGTTCAAAAAATTACCATTCCAAGTAGCAGCAGGAAATATACAAAGAAATGTTACTATCTAATAACATGACATAAATATTCAGAATGCAGCCACATCTTCAACAATAATATAACAAAAGCAACTACACCCCTCGACAAGCAACTTGTATCTGGCAAACTGACCAGTAAAAACTGACCGAATTGGAAAAACTCACGTGAGACGATATCATACACAAGGGGAAATAACTCAATACAAACGCATCAATAGACATAGTTACACGCCAAAATAAACACTCGAATACACACCGATAAAAGGTATCATCAGGTTTAACAGATAACTGAATTGTATCGACCGGTTACACGGTCATTTTCCTGGAAATTTAAATTAATGTAACAGTGTTGTATATATTATATGTGTTTATAGTACTTTGTATGCCTCTCAGCCGATTAGCTCAGTTAGTAAAGTAGCTGAATTGCAAGCAGGTCTCGGGTTCAAGCCCCGCATCGGGACTTTATTTTCTTCCTCCTATTACATTAATATCAATAAATGAAAAAACCTATCCATATAATAAAGCAACGAATAAAATTTGTCATATAAATATCGCAAAACATTACATACCAAGTTGTTAAAATAATAAATATTTCCTTCATGAAAAAAATGTCCTTTCATAGTGCTTTCCTGATGACTACTGCGATTGCCCGGGAAAATTTAGCGTAATCCAATCAAAACTAACCATACATTTGAATGTCTCAATACCATAAGTAACACGCGATATCATTGGTTAAAACTTGTTTTTTTTTCATTAATCCCTTTACTGTTTCAATGAAACGCTCACCCAGATGCACGCTTTTTGTGTAAATCAACCCTTCTAATAGCTCGTATGTAAACACATCAGCAGCAACAACAACAACAGTTATGTGCATATATACCGACTCTGTAATTACAATAAAACAACTAACGACCAAAACTGTTCGTATCCCAGTTAAAATATTTATAACCAAATAACATTTATCCGAGTTAGACATAAAGTAATTTCAATTTTAATTTGAGAAGTTAATTTATAAGATAAAAACAATTACATCCTTGCCCTGTGAGTGTCCATATACTGTATCGAAAAGTATTAAGATGACACGGTAATTTATACAAAAATTGGAACGAATGCACGAAAATTTCATGAATCGGGAAATACTACATCGAGCGTAAGTCAAGCTTGACTGACTTAACTCAGGCCAAAGTACTTTTTTACAATAATTGTGGTTTGTTCCAAAAGCTACGCTCGCTAATGACATTTAAATGGTCTTAATGTTTCGTGAAAAAAAAGACTTTTTTTCCTGATTTTCAAAACCAAAGTACTTATTTCATTTCATAGTAATCATATTAGAAAGTAAAAACAAGGTATATATATGAAAGATATTAAGTATTTCTGTAGTGTTTAAACTGCCGTTCAATTTATTTTTCAATTAATTTTCTGCCAATAGCCTCGTGAAACTGCTTTGTAATAAAACCTCAACAAAATAGCTGTCTCAATTTTCACCATGCCACACCCAATATCGAGAATTACAAAACCCATGGGATTATCGTGGAATTCATGACAAAAATATCGTACGATACTCAATTCATCCTAACACATACTGAATACCACTTGAATCAAGGTTACAAAAATATTAACTTACTTGTTACTGAAGCGAGTTAAATATAAATTACATGAAAATGCCCGATTCAAAATGCAAAAAATAATGCCCTATCTTTGCGAAACAAAATCCAACGACTTAGTCGAAAATATAAGAATAAAAAGCTGATGCAATAATTTCCCTTCTTGGTTAAAATTTGAGGCCCGGCTTTGCACTTTGTGACATACTGGATTGTGTGAAAATATGGAACAAGTACAAAAAACAGGCCCGAATCAGGTCGTTATAATGATTTGTCCTTAATTAATGAGATAGTTGCTAAGTGGCGTTTCACGGTCCTAACATATGATATTGTTTGTTCTTTCTCTTCTTTGCAGAATGCTCTCTTCCTCCTATCCCACCAGTTTACCAGTCGTAGACCAATCCGAATAAAACCGGAGTTGTTACTGCGCAGGTTGGTGGGAGTGTTGGGATGGTCATCGTGACTTGTGTGGTCACTGTCGTCGCAGTAAAATGCAACAACAAGAAGAGGTAATCTTTCATTTTCGAAAAAAAATCTATTAGATTCGCTGTCATCAGTCAAAACTTTTCATAATGACCACTTGGAAATAAAAACCACTTGATTATACAATGCATGTTTAAAAGTTTTTAGAATTTTCCCGAAACCCTGGGTTTTCCCAGGTCCGAATCCTACTCGTTTCTATTATTTCTGTAGCATCAATATTAAAATTTCCGTTTTTTTTTTTCGTTTTTTTTAACATTTTCAATTTTCGCCCATAGTTTCTGAATACTGGATCCTACACAACACTGAAACTTTCGAATGGCGGACCTGATCAACTTTTGAACTTGATATTGGACAGATAAGGACAGAACAGATCACAACAGAATATAACAGAGCAGACCCCACGGTACCCACTGTGAACTTTTCTGAACTTCGTATCGGTACCCACAGTGAATTTTTCTAAACTTCCTATCGGAACAGAACCCACGGTACCCACAGAGAACTTTTCCGACTTCATATTGGTACCTACAGTGTACTTTTCCAAAATATGACAGTTCACTGTGGGTACTGATTAGAAGTAAAAAAAGTTCACTGTAGGTACCGCTAAGAAATTTAGGAATGTTCACTGTGGGTACCATGGGTTCTGTTCTGTTCTCTTCTCTATTGGTACCCACAGTGAACTTTTCTAAACTGCCTTTTCAGCACAGAGCAGCACAGCACAGCATAGAGCAGTGCAGCGCAGCGCGGAACAGAACAGAACAGATAAGAAAGAACTGAACGGAATAAAACAGATCAGAACAGAATCGAAGGGCACAGCACAGCGCGCACAACACAGCACGGCACGGCACGGAACGGAACGGAACAGAACAGAACAGAACAGATAAGGAAGAATTGAACAGTATTGAACAGAACAGAACAGACAAGATCACAACAGATCACCACAGAATAGAACAGAAAAGAACAGAACAGAATAGAACACCACAAAAATTAAATAAAAATACAGCAGAATAGAACAGAATAGAACAGCAATAAACAGAACAGAACGGCACAGCACGGCACGCACACCACAGAACAGAAAAGAAAGAACTGAACGGGGTAGAACAGAACAGACAAGATCGGAACAGATATATACATGTATATCATTTAATCAAACTATAAGCAACGTAGTACATGTAATGTTGTATTTAAAGTAAAAACCTGCATATTCCTCTTCAATTTCTATCAAACTCTCGAAAATAAATAAATCTGAAGCAAGTTCCATATCTAAATCAAAAGAACAACCGCTGACCTTTTCAGAAATATATTTAGTATTATCGCGCCAACAATCGACTTACCTAGAACATGGTTCATTTAAAATGGACAAAATCTATTCAAATCGTTCAACTAAAAGTTTTAAAGGCTCTATTTTTATACACCAATATCATTGAAGGAAAAGTCATTCTATTCACTGAGAAGCACACATTTTTTTACCAAAATACACATTATATTACTTAATATAGAATAGTTACCTCCCTTAGATTTACGAAATTTGCTCAATATAAAACAGCCAAAATATTTAATAAGCCATCAGGGCTGTGAGGTGCAAGGTACTATATTTTTTGCGAGATGACTGTCGTTTTTTCAATCCAACCCAAGACACATTTTCCATGCATTTTATTTATTTTATTTTCTCTCTTTCTTTCTTGTTCATTTCCATTTCCCCGTACTTGCAAAATCGCAAGTCACCCTACCTTGTGAATGCATAAATTTGCAACAAAACAATAAGCTGCTTTCAAAACCCGATCTTAAAGCAAATTACAATCATTACACTTATCACAATCCGAAAAACAGAGACTACCTATTGATCAAGCTGTTGAAATAAATGTTTTTGTTTTTAAAATTTTCATCTGTCAATTTATTTCATCTGAATAATTGTATGTTTATTGTGTATTTTTAGGGACTTGTGAAAAAAAAGTCATTTTTACAAAATTCTGTACTATGTAATTTTTTCAACTATGAAGAGTTGATGTAACCTTCAGCTTGAAACATTAATGATGGATTTAAATTAAAATCAATCTAAGATTTCAGACAACTAAGAATCATAATTGTCATTTGTTGTGTAAGTTGAAATCTTGTCTTAGTCCATGCATTTACAAGAAAATTTATTGTTTTATGTATTTAAAAAATTACCACATAATGTTTTTTTTGTATTAGCAAACAAGTGTAACAAGTAGGCAGTGATTGCTTCTGTTTTGTCAACTTCTAATGAAGACTTCATGTTACAGTAAAACCTGAGGACAAAGGCCACCCTTGGGAAAGACAAAATGTGGCCTTTCATTGACAGGTGGTCTTTATTTGGAGGTCACTTTGTTCTTAATTATCAACAATGTTGTTTTTTTCAAAGAATGGTCTTTATTCACAGAATGGCCTTTATTCAGAGGTGGCCACAAACACAGGTTTAACTGTGTACAATATACATACTCACTTATGTATGTAATCGTTAAGGATGTGTTTATTAATTTCGTGTTATTGGTGTTTACATTGTTTCATCAGCATGTCTGTTCTACTGGTGCTTTTTTTATATTTATTATTACTTTTCTTGCCCTTTTTACCTCCCTTGTCTGATTAAAAACATCCACTTTAGAGCATGTCCATGATTCTCTGATAAGGCTTTCAAATTGCAAAATTGAATGTAAATACTTTTTGGAATTTAGTAAAAGTAAGAATCAAATGTGTTTAATTTAAAGGCGTGCCTAGTGTAACAATTTTACAATAAGTGTACCCAAATATGAGGGAACAGCTAGATGAAGTTAGAAACATATAAACAGATATTTGAAAGATCTTAGTGTAAATTAGATGGTGCTTGTGCTTAGTTTTGTACTTCTGTTAAATTTGTAAATTTCTGTTTAATGAAATATTTTTAGTCTTGCTCTTGTACTACTCATAAGTGAGTTACTACACGTGCTACATTATTGTTGGTGCTCATCTACACAGGTTTTTACTGTATATATGTTTACAAGATTGATTAAACCTTCTTATATGAACAGCTTATGTTGTATATCTTTATATTTATCATTGATATGAACCCATGAGTGTAGAAAAGGAGGTAATATTTAATATTTTGTAAATTATTGACCATCATTCATACTGAGTGACTAGTCTTGGACCAACTTGTCTGTCATGTTATAATTGTATTGTTGTTATTTGTATTACAATGTTTGTCTCCAAAGTTGCCTTAGTTTCATCTCTACATTTCTCTATTTTGTACAGTTGGTTATAAACGTTTATATGACTTGAGCCTATTAATGCCATTAGTTGTTTATATCATGTTCTGAACCTGTACCAAGTTTTTGGGTGCATAGTACAATGTACTTACTTTGTTAGTGCAAACCCAATCCTGGTCTTCAATGCCTTTATCTCTGCTTTCATATTAAATGAAACTTGTAAGCTTGTGGTCTCTTCACAGTACTGTTGTCTCACATTTCCATTTGTCGGCTTATTTCTTCAACCCCGTAACTCAATTTTTGGCAATATTGCGAGTTTTGGTATCATTCTTTCACCTCGATGAGCTCTTTACAATGATCACGTTTACCTGCATGTAGATCTATCCTAAACATGGTTAATACCAATTCAACAAACCTGTTACTTGATTAAAGATACTGCAGTTCAAAACTTCAAATGTGATTTTCTCACAATGGGAAAAAATGATATACGTGTTTGTAGAAATAAACTGATGCATTGCTTAAGGTATTATGAGTATAATATGTATATAATAGGGAATAGTTCTGAAAGGTTTGGTTTATCTGCAGAATATTGTACTGGCTCATATTTATGAGGAAATTGGATGATTACTAAATGCACATACTAGATTTTTGTATACTTAAAAATTCATTATCATACTTTGAAATGAACTGGCATACATCAGATGTAAAAATGGTGAGGTTTTATTGCCTTAAATCTTTGCCTCATAATACTACATTTCCCCACATCTTAGCAAACGACTTTTGTAAACATGTGGCAAACTAAGCCATTGCTTGTTTTATTTAATGAGTAATGGCTTCTTTTGCCAAAATGATTTCCACTCTGTAACAAAGAAATCTCCCAATTTTCTGAAATGTATTGATGTTTCGTGTATTAGCTTTGAATTTGGAAGAGCCCAAAAATGCTTATGAGGCAAAGGTTAAGTGTGACATAAAATCTGTGACAACATATACGTGAGACTGTTTTGTCTTTCTGTATACTGTGGTATCATTTTTGTTCGCGCAGGACGAATTTTCGCGTATTTCGCGCTACGTTTGTTGCGCGAATTTAAGGCCGCGTTAATAAAAGACCATCCAGAAATAAGTGACTATCCAAAATTTTCATTGTCCGAATACTATGTCACTTAGTTGTGTATCTACGTTCGACTATATTACTATCGATTTGCGAGAAGTTTTTTTCGAGACTTAAAAGGAAACGAGACATATCTTTTTGGAATGTCGTTAATGATATAAAAAAATAAACATATTTAATTATTAGTATTCTCTTTTGGAGATAAAGCATCGGCTGGGTCAGGAAGACCCGGTTCCGACGCAGAGCGTGTAGAAAAGAAGAGAATGAAACAAAATATAAATTGTATGTTTTAAAACCATTCAGAGTGAAAGGGATTATTCGCACCTCTGACTGTTGTTTTTAGTAATTGCTCGAGCGCCATAACAAGACCCGATAATTGTCTAATTTACATGCTAATCCATGCTTTGATCTCGGACTCGCTTTGTCTATATATGAAGTGACAATTAACAAACAATTATCGGTGACAACTGTCATATTGTTTATTAATCATGGTAACAAAAGGACGCCGCTGTAATTAACATGTATGCGGTCCAGTGATGACACGCGCTGTACCGAAAAACGGCGTGATTCGCGTCAGGATTTTGATTTTTTTTCTAAAATTCAAAATGCGCGAATTTACGACCGCGCGAATCTTTCTTTTTTCGCATTTGCGCGAATTTTCATGCCAGCGAAATTAAATGATACCACAGTATTTGTTATCTGTTAGTGACATGTCTCTGTTTTTATCTCTATCTGTGTATATTTTTGTTTGTGTTATCATTAATGTTTCATAAATATTCATCAAAATATAAATTTCAAGTCTTTGAAGTAACATTGTTTAAGTTGAAAATGGAAATACTAAGTATGTTGTTATTACATAAGATAAAATAACATAAAAAACAAACCATTTGATCATATTGTATTTTATTAATTGTCTTTATTGTAATGGATGTAATCTTGTTCTATGTCTTATTGCTGTTGTATTAATTACAGTGCCTTCTAATTAACTTAATATTGATATTGGTGTATCCTTGTAAAATTAAAGAGAGGTACTTACTAATATGACATCGGCATTGCATCTGTATTTACCGAGACTTATGCATTTATCAACTGCATCTGTAGTTTTAATGTTTTATTGTAAATAATCATTAACTGCCATATTAGAAGCTTAGAGGACAATAATTGACATTTGGGCTATAAGGCCAAAAGGATTTGTTTCCGCTACCAGCTCTGAAATAAAATGGGGTCGGTATGTAGGGATTTATCTTTTTTTATTGCAGAATATGACTGACATTATTTTTATTTCGCAAAACTATAATTTTACCAAAAAATCATAGTGTTGGCAGCAAAAATATAGGGTCAGTCGGGGTAGCGGAAACAAACTACTTTTTTAGGCCTATTGAAAAATTAATTTTGTTTGTCAATAATACGTTTCAGCAAACATTTTGCTTAAAAAAATATTTTGAGTGTAAGTTGACTATAAACTATAGATAATTCTGCTAGTTGTCTGAGATAAATATGTATTAGCAAATACAAGTATAGTATACCTTTGTTATCTTGGATACATATTTATATCGTTGAATTTAAAAATTCTGCTATAATATATAATTCTGTACATTTCATGCAACATTATTACTATATATTTACATACATCATTGTGATTTGAAAATTTCCATGTATTGTGCAATTTATTAAAATAAAGCTTATTACACATATTTTTCTTCATTATTCTTTTACTTCCGTTGTTTTGTTTTTGGAGGCCAAACTGGTGAACTAGATGAGGGAGGTTTTTTAGCCAAGCACACTCATGAACACCTATTCTTGTATTCATACAGTAAGCTTCGTTATTACAAGCATCAATTATACGAACACCTGACTTATCTGGAGGAGTTTTTCAATTCCCATCAAACTTTATGCAAACATTTCGTAATATCTAGTAAATAGGTTCATTTAGTCACACAACTCAAAATGTTTTCAAGCAACAAACAAATACCTTGTTATCATGAGCACATGCTTTATCTTGGCCATTTAGTCTGTTCCGATGACTCCGAGATAATGAGGTTTTGCTGTATATATTTTTAAATATCAAAGTAGCTTACATGCCTGTGCATACATGCAAAGGCTCTTGGCAAAGACATATCTTTCAAATTTTCCTTTAGCTGTCAAAGCTGTATCGAAAGTATAAGCAATATTAAGCTTCTTGGTTAGGGAGTAAGCAAGGCAAAGTAAACAGCATTTATCACGCAGTTAGACACACCTATATGAAAAAGGTGAGGTACTATACTATAGTGCAACACTAATTCTGTGCAGTACTTATATTAGTAAAGAATTAAAAAAAAGAAATTCCCTCTTAGATAGAAGCATGCATTAACATTCATTTGCTGTATAAGCAATTATGTCAGATCTGATCACCATGTGACACTAGTCAGTTTCCATGGTAATCATATCTGATGTACTAAGATGGTAAACATTCATCCATTTGGTTATTAACAATTTAAAGTTGAGTGTTATTATTTTTGAGAGGGTCAGAGTTGTTTTTAAATAAAGAATTTGGATTATACAGCAGCTATACCATTAAAAGAAACATATAAGTACAATACATTTATATATAGTTGCAGGTCAATGTTTTTCTTACATTAAGAAAAAGGTTGAATATAAATAAACTTGTATTTAGTAAAGTTAATACTCTTAGTAGAGTTATATTTTGTGTAAAATATTCGATCAAATTTACAAGCTTATAGTAATAGCAATCTGGGACCAAGATACATGTATATGTAACAGAGCTGTATATATAATATATGTGTCTATAGTAGTTTGTATGCCCTTGGGTCAGCCCAATTAGTTCAGTTGGCAATGCAGCTGACTTGCTAGCAGAAGGTCGCGAGTTCGAGCCCCTATTGGGAATTCTATTTTCTGCCTTTTATTACATTGGTGCCATGAGTGTGTGGCTAGCCTTTGAATCCTAAGGCTATGGTGAAGCAGTGGCCGGATGTGCTTAAAGAACCTGCTTTGGTTGTTGCCTGTTAATTAACGAAAGGAGGAGTGAAACAGGGCTGTACAGCTCAGTTGGTAGAGCAGCTGACTTGCAAGCAGAAGGTCAGGGATTCGAGCCCCGCATTGGGAACTTTATTTTCTGCCTCCTATTACATGTATTTTGGTCCCAGGTATTATATACATTGAACTTGACAAAGTCAGAATGCCTTTATAAATATATATCTGAATATATTTAGAATAATTTAATGGAAAAAAATATCATCATACACTTTTTTCAAAACTGTACAAATAGGAATGAACTTTCTTCGAATTTGTTGTCACCAAAATACTTATAATACTTATAATAAAAGTCTGAAACTGACAACTAGACTGAATGAATTAAGTATTCAACTAATATAGCATGATCACTGTAAACATGAATATTTATTATGAATAAACTTTAAATATATTCTGTAAGTTTTTTGTTAGATTCTCTTACTCGTATGAACTATATCATTCCATACTAAATGAGCAATTGCCGGTATAGTTTTATAACACAAAGGGGCGGAAAAACTACGGACGAAACAAATTGGGAACGAAACAACCAGCCAAAATTCGGCCAAAATTAGAATGTTGGTGTAAGGAATTTCATGAATGGTATTTGTTTTTATTTCTTAGTATAGATCTTTCAGTTTATTGATTTTTTAAACTTTTACTTATCTTCGTTTATTTTTGTAATTCACTGTCAATCATTTAATTGGTTCAAATACGTAGTTATCGGTTTTCATGTACTAGTACGGTTTTCGGACGTTAATTTCGGATAAAGATTATTTTCATGGCAGTTTTAGTTTCTGTGACTGACAGTGATTGTTTTCACTATACATTTGGAGTTGATGCATCCATTCTGAATTCATAGATATCAATATGGTGGTGTTTGAAACTGACAAATATTTCAATTTCAATTGTCAATCTCTGTCATACTTAATTATTATTAATGAAATCTTACCTATAATTGTGTTATTAACAATTGTTTATTTCTGTTGTAAATTTATATTACATTTTTTCATGAGACCCTACTGGCTATCAAAAGCAAAATGTGATCAAACATTTTCCTACCAAGTTGGAACTTTATTTTAGTGTACTTAAAAAGTTTTTTGGAATGTCTCCTTTACTTTTTAACATGCTTGTTAAATTCATGTATTTTGTGGTATACACTGGTTTGTTTTCAAAGCTTGAGTGTATGTTACAACATACTGAGACCATTATACACATATGTATGTGTATAATGGTCTCAGCCACAGGGGGCTAGTATGTTGAAAGGATGGAGTATAATGGCGTACTAGGCCTATAATGGCCACACGGACCAAAAACATGTATGTATATATATATATATATATACATATACAAGGATTATAACTTCCGAAATGACAGTTTCTGCACCAAGTTCGTTTAAAACTGTGTAAATTTTTAAGGAATCGCTCAATTTTCTAATAACTGGTGTCTACAGATAGCTAATGCATTATACTACACATAACCAATAAGCACTTTGTCAAATTCAAAACAATGAAGCAGATATTTAATATATTGACCATTTTTCGGAGGAAAAAGATGAAATACCTGCTTCATCATCTTGAATTAGACCAAATGTTTATTGGTTATGCATAGTATAATGTATTAGCTATCTGTAGACACCAGTTATTAGAAAGTTGAGCAATTTCTTGAAAAGTTATGTAGTGTTAAACAAACTTGGTACAGAAACTGTCATTTCGGAAATTGTAACCCTTGTATAATGTATATATGTGATATAGGTGTTTTTGGTCCGTGTGGCCATTTTAGGCCTAATACACCATTATACACCATCCCTTTAACGTGCTAGCCCCCCATTGGGTCTCAGCAACATATGATAACATTTAACATGATAATAATTGCCAGTATGTCACACATTTTCATTTCCAGTGAATTTTACTTAATTGACATCTACATCTACATGTTACTCTTGATTATAACTGGGAGGCACTTGCAGGAAAACTGTGTTAAAAAGTATTAAGTGCTCAGTTAAAAGATAAAAGTTTACAGATAAAAGAGTGCAAGGTTGAAATTAATAAAAACATACTGGGAACTAAAAAGGAGCTGTCTCCAGCCTATCCTTGAAGATATTTTGGCGGGGACTGGATTTGACATGGTATAGAAGGCTATTCCAATGCCTTATAGTTCTGGGATACTAATCCTTTTTAATCAGGAACATTTAATTTGATCACCAGTATTTGGTAATTACTTGCCAGATTTGTAGGTAGATATGACTGCATCCTTGAATAATTGTGGATAACTTAAGTTAACATTAATTCATAAAATGGAAGCAAACCAGTTCGAGTGAAAATTGTTGGTTTGTATCTTTATTCCATTGAAACCTAAAATATTTGCATTTTCTTAAATGTTGAGCAGCTACAGATGGAAAATCCATTAAAATTATTAATGAGGCTGGTACAAGTCAATGAAGATTTTCATAGTTACTCTACCAAATGATTTCCTGTTTTTTAAGGGCTGGTGTCAAATTGACAGAAAATATTACAATTTAGTCAAACAAGGAAGCACCAATCAATATTGTGCAAGACATTTCTGTCATGTTGATATTTTGCATCAAACTATAGATTTTAAGAGCTTAAATCTTTACCATACAGGGTTTGGACTTACTAGGGATGATGTATAATGGTTTACGAGGTTAGCTTTTGTAAAAGTTAGAAAGTGATTTGCTTTGTCTTTTTCTCCGTAGAAAACGGAAAGACAGGGTCGAGGAGATGTCAAGAAGCAAACTGTGCGATAGGAGTTAACACAATTACAAACAATGGATATATGATATCATATAGAGTGTCTATTATCCTAAAGTACCAAAAAATTTTACCCTTCAAAAGCATTCTTTGTTTTATATATTCGGAAAGTATAAAAAATACTTAACACTATCATGTAACATGTATATATTTATTTGAATACACTAATGTAATCATATTCACTAATCACTCCAAATTACTTCAGTTTTCACTGCTATATCCGTATAAAAGACCCTACGAATCAAAAAGTACCATCCATCCCCAATTTTCAAAGTAATTGGATCAAACCCCAATTATTTGTTTATTATGGTCCAGTCCTGATTCTAAATAAATAGTCAGAATTGTAATCATTGATTGAATATTTTTACATGTTTTGTTTTATTCTACACTCTGCCTACTTTCTGTTTTGACTGGTTGTTTGTAATGATTTGATTGTTCATTAGTCAAAACCATTGATGACCTGATCTTCTATATAGATACCATTGTCTTCATGATCATAATTAACCATTTGACCCTGATGACTATTGTATAAACCATGTCTGATAAAGAAAGACAGTTTGTCATGATAAATCTTATGTTGACTATGAATCAACAATAACTTGTTAATGTATAAATCATGGTCTGTATGTGTATATAACAGTTAGGATATATTTTACTACTAGATTAAAATTGTATTAATATGTTAATATATAGACACATTTTAGATTGGTTGCATGGCAACAGTTTATTAATATTATTATGATTGCTGTTTCACACTTGCTTGACAGACCATATCCAATCAACTATTAATATAGTCACTGTACCTTGTGGATACATTGAGTGCTTTTAAATTATTTACCAATATTTAAATTGTGCAAGTGTTAAACGTTAATGCATTCACTTTTGACCATTTAAGCAACTGATGTTTGTTTTCTGTTTCGTTATTTAATACTAATTGCAGTGTTCTTGATTTTTTTTCCTTGAACAGCCTAATTTTTTTACTTTATGATAAATACTGCTGTATTGTTAAGTCAAAATCATTGAATTACTATTTAGAGCCGGATGTGTGTATATTTTGTACTGGACTACTTCTTGAATGTAATTATAGGAAAGCAGTGTATGTAAGTGAATTTAGGGATAAATTTTATGCATTAATTATGTATGATGTTTCCGTTTAAGGAAAGAGAACTTCATAAATTATACATGACAGCATGCTGAAGTACATGTGCATAAATGATTCAAGCTGTATATCTGAATGCTCTCTGCTTGTAGTGTTGGAGCATTTTTTTGTGCATCAAATATTTTCCCTTATCCAAAAGAATGAAGTCTTTTACTTGTTTTATCTGATATACTGCAAACATGCTTGTGTTTGTATTGATTTGCAGTTTACTGAGGTTTACTAAAGTTTTGCATTATTGTGCATTTGTGCATTTATTGTCTGTTTACATGTGATTTTACGTAATATTCAAAACTGTTGGAACTAAAGGAAGCATACAGAAATTATCTTGATGACCATGTTTTTATTTTTTCTCATATGTTCTGTAGATCTGAATTGAGGGACTTATTTCCAGTTGTCTCAGTTTAGATAAGGACTTACTGACTGTAGGACTTACTGACTGTAAGACTTACTGATTGTAAGACTTACTGACTGTAGGATTACTGACTGTATGACTTACTGACTGTAAGACTTACTGACTGTAGGATTACTGACTGTAAGACTTACTGATTGTAGGATTACTGACTGTAAGACTTACTGACTGTATGACTTACTGACTGTATGACTTACTGACTGTAGGATTACTGACTGTATGACTTACTGACTGTAGGATTACTGACTGTAAGACTTACTGACTGTAGCACTTACTGACTGTAGGATTACTGACTGTAAGACTTACTGACTGTAGCACTTACTGACTGTATGACTTACTGACTGTAGGACTACTGACTGTAAGACTTACTGATTGTAGGATTTCTGGCTGTAAGATGACTGACTGTATGACTTACTGACTGTATGACTTACAGGCTGTTACCCTCTGCTGCATACTTAGTAAATTTGAATTTCAAATGATTACACAGATTTTGGCTGTGGGCTCATTCAAGCATGGATTTCAATTATAGTTTATATCCATATAAAATTGCTTGGATGTATGCATATTTTATGATACAGTCAAACCTGTGTTTGCAGCCACCTCTGAATAAAGACCACCCTGTGAATAAAGGGCTTTCTTTGAAAAACCGTCACTGATTATTTAGGACAAACTGACCTACGAATAAAGGCCTTCTGTCAATAAAGGCCATGTATTTTGTCTTTCCAAAGAGTGGCCTTTGTTCACAAGCTTGGCTGTATTTAAATCAGGTCCTGCTTTCATGGATGTGAAATTGTACATAAGCTCACATGAGGCATTGGCATTTGTAAAATGAAAATGTTTAATATTACATGAAATATTTTTATTCTTAAATACAACTTACAGTTTATTATCTTTTAAAACTTTAGCTAATTGATATTAAAAAACATATGATGTAACAATGTTTGATAACACATGTGTCTATAGTCCCGGAGAAATGACTAGATGATTGAATAATTAGAGGGTAATTTAATACTGGCCTTCTTTATGTATACATATTACTACCAATTAAAGATAATGTCTATTGTTTAGTGATTACAAGGAAGTATTAAGCTACATATACCTCAGATGAGAAATACAAATACATACAAATGTACTGTTAAGATTTTTTATTAAATTTCCCAGTTAATTGATACAGTTTTTTCCTTACTGTATTTTTTATTATTACGGATGTCTGATTCATCTATGTGCTTGACATGTTACATAATTTTGTTTCCTTGTTTACAGTAAATGAAGATTGTCTATAGTATTAATGAAGTTAAATATAATATTTAAAACATCTTGAAAGATAATAAAAATACAGCCTTATAAGTAAGCTATGCTATGGTATGTGCACAATTTATCTTAATGATTCATTAACTTGCAGCCTTATAAATTTCACAAGGCAGTATCGAAGCTGGCATTAAATTTTTGTAATTCTTTTGGGTTGCGCAGGTTTTACCCTCGAGTGTATGTTATAAACAAAAACAAATCTTTCATTTTGATACTACTGGGTTATAAATTATATGGATCTAAGACAAAATGTAAACATTCTCAACATGAATACTGACCTTCTCATGTAATATAGATATGGAAGATATGAGATAATGAGTATTGAAACCAATTCCACTGAAATGAGTACATTTCACCTTTTTTCCAATTCGAAAATGCACTTGAAATTCAACATAGTGGGGGATGATTTTCATCGACCACCGATCAACAAACAGATCATCGTCATTGTTAGATATCATGCAGTCCACTAACTTCTGTTTTGTCACTTCCCCACACCAGTTTAAATTTTTTCTGGGTTTGACCCTATTTTTTTCAACAATTTTTCAGTTATACATGTACACAGCAACCTGTTCACGAAACCAGTTTTCCTGGACTATATACTTATTAGTACTAAATTACTCTTCCACAAGAAGCTGGCAACTTCTCCACATATGGAGGAAAATCAACATTTTTTTGTCAAATTTTCATTGGAAATGACCTTCGGGATTTGAACCTGGACTGCTGGGTGTCAAGTCCAGCGCACTTATCACTGGACCATGGTTGTGGCTGTTAAATTTGTAATAAAATATGGTAACTTAGGCTGATTAATTACTACTAATTGTGCTTAATCATTGAAAATCATTTATTACAGTAGCTAACAAGCATAGACCTATATCTGTGTAATACAACAAAGGTTTGGAAATTATAAACAGTGAATAGATATATTGGAACATGGAGGTCACCATTATTTGTATACTCATTATATACTGAGCATAGTCATAAAAATTCTTTTGTGGCAATAAGAAGCATCTATTGTTTGTGTGGGTCCTATTATATAATAAATTTATGTTATGATATATGAGTGTATTGGGATGTTTTTACGAGTCCTCATTTTTGTATCAATTACATTTGATTTCATTTTGTAAAGCAGTGTTTCATTTATTTATTTACAGGTTGAATGATACATCAAAGCTGTGGTTTGTGGATTCAAACATTATTCCTTCATCATTAATTTGATTCAACTGGAGACCTTACTTCATCTATATGTAAATGAACCATCACTGTATCTTGTGTCTCATCAGAGCCGAAAATTACTGAAGTGTGGTAATTGTTGTCTGCTTAAAATCGCTGACTCATCATAAAGCTGTATGGTCATGAGACCCTTGGATGTCATGTGACACTTGATGGGGGAATATTATGCTGGTCATTAATGCTGTGATACTTAGTCAATGACAGTTTTATCTACTTATATAAAGAGATCCAGGATTCATAATCAATATCAGATGTCGGAATGAGTGATCTATTGATACAGTGTATGCTGATATAGATATAGACATTGTAGCATGTTTTGATGCTATATAAATGAAGTAACAGCTTGTGTGGTTTCATTTAATTCTAAATGTATTTCTTCATTGGTTAAATGGTGGATTTTTATCATTTTTTTTATAATTTCTAACTTGGAAACAGAGTAAAAAATAGAAGTTACTGTTGATCAATGCAGGATTTTTGTCAGATGTTTATGGTGCTGATAACTGACTGGATTCATCTGTGCATTCTCTAGAACTGACATATACAAAACTGTATATAAATATATAGACCAGCCTATGTTACATGTGTGGATAACGGAAATTAAATCTTTTTACGTTGTTTATATTGGGATTTATGTACGATGAAGATTAATGAGAAAAGTTTATCTAGATACGCTTCTTCAGGCGCGCCCCCGGATAAGGAAGGATATTTGAAAAAACGGGGAGATTTAAATAAAGGGTATCAAAAACGCTGGTTCGTATTGAAAGGCAATCTGTTATTTTACTATGAAAAAAGAATGGACAGAGATCCTTTAGGTAAAGATTTCATACAATATTGTATTAAGTTGTCTGGCTAGAAAAAATAGTCTCTTTTATGGTCACTTGACCAAAGAAATCAGTAGGGTAGATCTCAAAACTTATCTAATTTTTTTTTAAATTTACCTTTTGTACTTCAGAGATATGAGTCACCCAAAAAAAATTTTTATAATTTGGATTTGCTGAAATTTTAGGATTTGTGCCAAAAAGTAGGGTTGGTCAGGTAACCCATTCACATGACTATTTTTTGGCCTTATTGATATTTTATGATTTGATTGTTGTTGAGTGTTAGATAAAAAAGGTCATTGAATAATTACTGCGTCTTTCTTTCTATGTTCAACTTGTCCTTAGTAATTGCCTGTAGGTACTGATTTCAGTGTATTTTTCATGTACCGTCAAACATGAACAAAAGCTACCCTTGAAAAAAAAATTACCTTTATTGATAGATGAACTTTATTCTGGTAAAGGTCAGTTTGTTCTAAATATTCAATGACTGTCTTCAAAAAATGCTCTTTATTGACAAGGTAGCCTTTATTCAGAGGTGGTGGCGAACAAAGGTTTGTCTGTGTCTGCAATGTGCATTTTATGACTCATTTTATTTATTTAAGACAAGCGCTGTATAGTCTCAGACATTTACATGAAACATGCTCCAAACTGAACTTTGCTTCCATATGTATCAAGCTTATTTCATTATTTATACATTCCAGGTATGATTGTTTTGGAAGGATGTACAATAGAACTGTCAGACAATGATGACAGTTTTACATTTTTGTTACATTTCCCAGGTTCTAATACAAGAACATATGTTATTACTGCTGACACCCAGGAAGATATGGAATCATGGATGAAAGTAAGTCGAACTTGAGGATTTAAAAGTCTTTGATAAATATGCAGAACATGGTCTTTTTCATTTCATGATACATTTTTATCACAGGGCATTCAACATCACACGAATAGCTAGGGTCATATTGGTGACTTTCTAGCTTTAATGGTGTAGGAAGACCCCCCCCAGGCATACCACTGTGTAGAACCACCGACTTTCTGTAAGCTAGCTGGACCATGTTATTTATACATATAATAATTTCCTGTAATTTGTCAGGGACTCCATTCTTACTGATGAATCCATTTTTATTTTTTTATAAAATTCAAAAGAAAATGTCTACTTTCCTATCTACTGTTAAAAGTTTCAGTCACATAACCACAAACTGACATTTTCTTAATGGGTGGCCTGGTAAAGTTTTTTTAAGTTCATAAGGATTGGTTACTTTTGGTCCCAGGCTTGATTTTACTAAATATTGTTTACTGTTTTTACAAGCATTTTATCTTAATAAAGTGGGTAGGTACAATCAAATGACCTTTGAATTTGACTATTATGTGATATGTTTAATATTTTGGTATTCGTAAAAATTTTGTTTTGTCATTTCTTCTTGTAGGCTATGTCAAGTGCCAGTTATGACTATATCAAAATTTGTGTGAATGAGTTGAAATGTAAATTACGTGATGCTGACACGATGTCTAATAGAAAACTGTTGCAGAGTGCTATAGATGATAGAAACACCTTTGTACAGTCAGGGCAGGTGAGAGTTTCACAGGAACGTGATAGTGGGAAAATATCAACTGCCAGTGTTATTCATCCATTGAAAAGACACAATCCTTTTGACGATGATTCGTTTGATCAAGAAAGCATAGACAGAGATTCTGTGATGGTTAGATCTTTTACTGAGATGCACGAGGATTTCCGTAAAGAAATTAAAGACATCACTTCACTATGGGTGAAAAATCACCCGAATTCTGTATTTGCTATGGAATATACAAAAAAGCATAGTTCATGATGTACGGTGTTTTTATCAATTAATAATCTTTTCATGTAGTCATAATGTAATATTCAGGGAGTATAGTCAGTAGATGGATAGACTTAGAGCAGGAAGTCCAGTTACTATATTGTTATGATATATTGGTAAAAAGTGGAATTGTAACAACAATGAGATTAATCCAGTTGTATTGGGTAGCTTTCACCATGAATAATTGTATGAGTTATGGGGATGTAAAAGTTCATCATGGTGTATTTTATTATTTCCTGGGCCATTTTCTGTAGATTTTTTTTTCACTGGAGTTTTAGCGATGCACCAACAGCAAGGATCATTTAGCGATCTTCCAGTTTTAACATTGGAGGAAGACCCTGGCTTACACCTGGGTAGAACAAAATACCTTCTGTAAGCTAGCTGGACAGCTTACTCATTGGTGAAATTTGGTCTCGGGTGGGATTCAAACCTACAGCGGTAAGAGGGTAGTGATTGATTATCTTCATTAGTAAAATTACCAATTATTTGTATTAAGAGATAACTTTTTGTATGGTTTAAGTATTACGTAGGGGTGCCATGACTACACTTGTAAATGATGCCATTTCGCATAAAACTAACAAACGTTTATGAAATTTACTAATAGTTTAATGTCCCAGATACTTTTCATCTTTCCTTTGAACAATGACACAATTAAATCAAAATTTTTCTAAACCTTTTCCCTTTGTTTTTAACTGTTGTCATGGAAACCAAGCGTTAAATGCTATTAACGACGCTGAAGATGAGAAATAGGCACACTTTTGTACTTTTTACCTTCCCTACTATACACTTCAAAACTTAGGCTATCTTTGTTATATTTACTACTTAGATTGATGGTAACTTTGAGACATAATGTTAAGCTGTTTACATAGAATCGTTTTCATTTATTCCATGACATATAAACGTTTACAAAATGGCGTAAATATGGCAACACTAGTTGGTATGATATACATCCTCTTTAAACTGTTGAATGTTTTTCTTATAAAAATGTTCTTATTTTGTATTGAAAATGAAGTTGAAACTTTGACTTTGTATTGTAGCTTTGTAAAAGCATTTAATTTTCTGTTAAAAATGATAATTTGTAAAATTTTCAAATGAGGCTGATAGATTCATTTCTTTAATCAGTTACTATTTTTACTCAGAAGTATGAATATTTATTTAGATTGGATTTTTTCACATATCAGGGGATTTTTACTTTTTTACTTTCTTGTATGTAAGTACTAACGTATTTTGTCAAGAATAATTATTGTGTATCGAATCAATAGAATTGTGGTTTGTTTGTTTCATCAGCAATGTAGCAGTTCTGGTGAAGTCTTTGTGTTTTGAAATGATTTACTTAGATGATATTTTGCTGGTGGTGTGACACTGTGATGCCATGGATTATAATACCTATTAAATAGCAAAGAAATCATTATTTACATGTATATTATTATATAATACATGTGTATTACTTCACTGTCTTTTATTGTACCTTGTGTCAGGCGTGGGGGGCTAGCATATGTGTTTTTGGTCTGTGTTATCATTTAAGGTCTTAATACACCAATATACACCATCCCTTCAAAGTGATAGGCCTTATGGTATCAGATATCCTTACAATTGATCAAGTGTTTCTAAGATTGACGGTTTCTTACTACCTCATTAAAGCATTCCTTTAATTGGTTGGACCAAAGATTTCTCCCAGAATGTTAGCTTTAATACACAGTTATACTGATCGCAAGATTCTAGCAAAATTTGATTGAAAAATTTTGGCATGAAGAAATGTGAGCACACATATATGATATCCACAATATTTGCAAACATCTACCTCTTCCCCTGAATTTTAGCATTATGGCTAGTTTAAATCACGCACCAGGTATGAGGTTTGCTTAAAATCTGTCAAACCAATGAACTAAGAAGAGTAAAAAATAGGGCCTTCAGATAGAGGCAAAGTTTTATATCATTAAATGTGGACATAAAACTGGTGGTTTGTGTATGTAGTTGCCTCCATTCATTGATGCCTGTTAAAATAAGTTTGACTATGTACAGAAATAAAATTTAAAAATTTGTTATTTTCTTCTGTTCAGTATTTTTTTTTGTAAAATGTGATTTATTTTACTTACAAAACTTATGTACTAAATTTTATTGTGCTTGACAAAAAAGTACATTTTCTGAAGAATATTTTCAACAAAATGTTTGTGCCTTGTTGAAATAATTATGTGCATATTGTATAGTATGAAAGGTATGTAATGTTTCTTATGATAAATGAAAATTTAGATTGCAAAATTGAGGCTACATGTATACAGTTTATTTGAAGTGCAGGATTTCGTATGTAAGGACTTTAAGTGGTTTATAATGGTGTGTTAATGTAAGCAGTCTGTATTTGTACATGAGATATGTCAGAGATTGCTAGTATATCAACCTTTGCCTCATAAACATATTTTGGATTCTGCCAAATTCAAAGCAAATATACAAAACATCAATTTATTCAAGAAAATTGGGCAATTTTCTCAGACAGAGTGGAAAACATTGTGGCAAAAGAAGATATTACTCTTACAAGCAATGGCTACTTTTGCCACAATGTTTTCAAAGTCGTCTGCTGTAGATGTAGGGAAATGCGGTATTATGAGGCAAAGGGATAATAAACAGGTTTGAGGCTTAGTCCCAATGATCTGACCTATTTTCTATGTACAAGTTACTCATGTTAAGTAAATATAATAATGCTCTTTTATTGTTAAAATCTCATTTCTGGTCCTACACTGATTATTGCATATATTGTTACTAGTAGTTCAACAATCAAATATTCATAATTTACCACTCTCACTGCATCACCCTTCAGAAGGTACCAAATATATTACGGAGCACTGGTTTACAAATCTGTAGGTTTTTAGTTCGAGCCTTAAATTTGGCTTATATTCATTGAGATATAAGCGGTCTTCCCACTCATATTGAAATTGGGGTGAAGCTTACCCCATAGGTCTGAAATTTTGGGTAAAAATATGTATTTTGGGGTGTATGGACATTTAAAAAAAACATGTGTACATTGTACAGATGATGCATTTAGAAATCTTAAACTCAAAGTAAACGCATGAAACTTGTCTAGTTGTAAAGTCATCGATTTGAAACATAAAAGCATAGTTGCTATCTAGAATGAACTAAACCAGCTAGGTTTGTCAGCTGCATGTGAGGGTTCCAGCAGCTGAAGTACTGGTTATGATCCTTGAACACCAGTTTTGTTTACTGACCATTGTCCATTTTGTACATTACTGGAATAATGTTAAAACTTGTTTTAGTTAAAAATGAAACAACATTCGTCTTCATACTGTCTGTTCATATTTGCTCAAAATTTTCATCCTCAGTGATTGAAATGGAAAATTTGATATAAATGGCCTGTGATATCAATGACTGGTATTTTGCTAATGTATGATTTAAATACATATAATTGTTGGTAATTCTCTGGGAATTAAGAGCCTAACTGTAAACTAACTAGATTCATTTTTCTGTATGAAGCGTGATAACTGTAAATCTCATCTTGTTTCACTTCTGTGTTTGATAATTATGAGTTATCTTCACTTGATGTGTTTCCTGACACGATGACTTACATCATGTATAAAATCTTAATGATTTCCGTCATGCATTGAAATAAGTTTATATAAAAAATAACAAATTTTAATTGCATTTTACTTGACCCCTAAGGTATTTAAATAACTTCATAGATCAAGTTTATTGCTTTTAGTTAGTAGTTATTTTCTATTATTTTTGTAAAATTATCAGGGCTATCTAATCTGAGGTTTGTTATAAGTTATCAATCAGCCTAATTTTGTTTTTTATTGATCCTATTGTTTTTATTTCTTTTCATTAAGGGTATCTAATCAGAGATTTATCTAGTAGTTTGTATAATCATATACCAGTATGTACAATGAATGATGTATTTAATTTACACAATATTCATTGACTAGATAGCCAAATTTGTTCGATAATCATTTTAATGGATATTTTTTTGTTTCATGTAATATTCGCCAGTGTTCAGTGCAACACTGGCTTTAGTATGTTAGAAATGCTCATTTGGTGTATAACTAAAGTGTATGTATTACTTTGAATTTACATGTTTTTGTATATGACAGTCAAATCAGTTCATTAAGTGGGAGGGTCTAAGTGATATACTTCCTCATGTTTTACTACGTCCGATAAATTGTAAAAATTCATCTGTTTCTTTATGTTTAAGACAGAATAGAAAAGTACAGTTGTCTTAACTAGTACTACAATCTCATCAGTCGAAGAAATAAAATGTATTTTTGCCAGTATGTCATATGTTACTATTTTGTTAGTGATTGTTGGTGCATTTTCTGATATTTAGGTATTAAATTATTTGACTCTTGGAATATCTGTTCATGATGGTATGGTTAATCGTTAGGATATGTTGTAATACCTTGTTGAACAAAGTACTGTGTTGACACAGTTATTTATAAATAAATATATACACAGCCTTTCTATGCTTTGTAGTGATTTGTTATTCAATGTACTTTCTAACAGCTAATGGTCTGGTCACTTATGCTTAATTATATTTGAATGGGAAATTGTGATTGTAAATCATTCTGATTTATTCTATGAAACATCTCAACAAATACTTGAATTTCTCTGTCTGTAAATCTCTGCCATTCAATCTGCTATAGTAATGCAAGTGTCAATCCTTTAAATATTCACATACAAACTTGATTCACATACAAGCTTGTATTGCTATGGCCATCAGTTGTCCAGATTTCAATACTTCAGAAATATCTGTCACTTATCTTGAAAAATAAGACAAGATATAGTTAAACACCAGCCCATATCAATTTATTTTGCATCTTCACAAAAAAGGACCAATGGATAACATGAATATAAATATATACAGCACATTAACAATGAAAGATGAATGAAATAACTGTACAATAATTGACACTCTTATCAGAAACTGTTGCTCAGTGATATATAATGTCAATGATAATTACTTACAATACAATAAATTAAAACAAAGGGAATAATCCAATCAAAGTCATGTAAAGACAAGTGTGAAAACACCTCCCTTATTAAACAGTGATACATATTAAAACAAATACTAAATGATTTCACTGATATACAGATAGTGTCTATGACTAGGTAAGTCATGATTTCGTTGTATAAGAATCAATATTAACAATACTGCATGATTTAAGTACGAACAAAATGTTTACAACAAATCAGGGAACAATTCTGTGAAAGATTCTTCCCAGACACTATCTGAGAGAGGTGAACCCACACTGCCTTCACTGACTGGAGACCCAGTGTCTTGTGTACTATAAGGGGATTCAGCATTGTAAGGAGAAGGGACATCACTGAAATAATCAGAATCCAATGAAACAGATGGTATAGTTTTGGGTGCATCCACTGTTAGAGTGTCAACAATTGTTTTTATTTCTTCTTCTGCTTTTCTCTTTATTCCTCGAGATTTGTTCTCAAGTTCAGTTAGGCCATTATCACATTTTTGTGAACGCAAGGTATTGTTTTCAGAGCAAGGCAAACCTTCAGTTTCAGCCTTAAGAATATTTTCAAGGTCTTCAAGAAGGTCAAAGTTCCATTCTCCTAATGCATCACTATCTATTTCTGAAATATCCACTATTTCATTGCCATTTCCAAGAATTTGAGGTACATCATTTTGCTCCAGGGGCAAAGGTTTAGCTACATTGTCAACATCTGAAGTAATGATTATTTTGACATTTTTCAAATTACTGCCATTTGTGGTTAGTTTTTGCACATTTTGTGAACTGTTTGAATTTTTTAACACATCTGGTGAAACTTTTACTTGACTGACAACATCTGCCTTGCCCTTGGGCTGGGGTTTAAAATAAACATGGTCAAACTGAATCAGTTCTTTGAAGGATTCCAGCTCCTTTGTTGTGGGCCCCACCAAGCCTGATCCTTGACTTGGTGTGTTATTAATGGTTCCAGGTAAGGATGACAATTCAACCGTGGTGAAGGCATTTTCCTTCTGGATCTGTGGTTGCAGGATTGTTGGGAGGAGGCTAACAAGAGTGTCAGGCTGAAAAATAAGAAAATAGTTAACATTAAAAGTCAGCACAAAAAACTACGACATTAAACTAAAACATCAATTCATTTCATCCTATATAGCAGCATTAATTTGTATTAACAAATGTGAAAATGAATTGTTACAACAAATCTCTTAACCTGATTTTAAACTTTGTTGAGTAAATAATTTCCTAATTCAGAAACAGAATACATGTAGCTCTGAGAATTTTTTTTATGAATTAATACATTATAATCAGTCAATCAATTTTAAGAGATTCAAACTATAAGCTCACCTTAGAGTCAACATTGATGCTGTGCAGATGTTCATCCATTGAGACACAGGAGGGATCTGTCCTTGCGGCTGAAGGTCAGTGGATACTGCTGATCCGGTCCCTACCTCTGTCTTAACGGGTGCACACCCAATCTCGCTCAAGCGACCCTTTAATTCCTCATTTTGTCTTAGTAATGAACCTGATTCAGATTTCAATGCTAAGTTTTCTTCTGCAAGTTTTCTATTTTCTTGTTCCAACTGTGCAACTTTTAATTCAAGATCTGACATATGATTCTTCTTCCTGTCTCGTGCAGTTTGAGCTGCAACACGGTTCTTCAATTTCCTAGAAAAAATGTAAGATTAGAAATAAAATCATGTAAAAAAATAAGCTGAAGTGTAATTGTGGGATACTGGTAGTAGCTGAATATTTTACAGCTTTTCAATACCTCTGTGAGATACTCCTTTTTTCGGCGTGTTTTTAAAGAGGCTACCAACTACATATTATGTAAGCCATGTCAATAGCTTGGTGGACATTCTTAATACATTTTTCCTTTTACAATCATTAATATCCAAGAATTAACAATATTTCTGAACTATCTGCATATCATAAACACAGTCGGGCGAGAAACTTAATGCAGCAGGACGTGTAATATGGGCGTGGTACGGAGGGTGACAATATGGCAACTGTCAACCATACATGATACAGTGGTTACATAACTTTGGTTTTGAAAACTGTCACACATAACATTAAGACTAAATGATTGAAAGTAACAGGAGCTCACCTTCTTAAAAGTTTCTCTTCCTGTGATAGATGTGTCAACCGTCGTCTTTTCCGGGGACACGATCCATCTCCGTACAGGTCATCCAGCATGTCATGTTCGAGCTGGCTTGTAACTGTCAAAGTCGTCGGCGCGTTGGCCGGAATCGTTTTAATCACAATAGTTTTAGGCTGTAGCGTCGTCATTTTTTCGGTCAATGGTCCAATTCCTTAAAAAATCAAATCATTCCGCTGTATGCGGGTAGAAAATCGCGTAAAGATTCGTCAAGAATTCATAACGTACGTGGCTTTTCCTTGTTCATCGAATGTACTGATGATGTGTCGTTTACAGATTGGATTGACGTCAAATGTTTTCCTCGATTGTGATTGGTTATTTCGTCGATATTCCGTTTCCGTCTCTATTTTTAGATATGATGTACATTCGGTTTTCCCAATATTCTGATGCAATTTTCCGAAGTATGACGGAAATGTACGGACTTTGACAGTTCGGTAACAATAACAATGAGTCACAATCACATTGCTATGAGAGGATAAAATATTTACTCATTATTTGAACTACAAGTTTATTGTGGCTGTGAATCGTTACCTAAAATAGAAATTACCAGAAAGGTGAAAATTTGATAACATAAATTAAATTGCTGTATTGCACCTGGGACCAATAATACATGAATATTGGACCCAGATTGCACTCAAATAATCATACTACTTTAAACAGTATTACTTCATGTATACACTGGGACCAATATACATTATTTTGTATACTGGAGTTGTGAACGATTATATAATTATAAGAGCAACAGTGGATCCATTGAGAAGTGATTTTCTTTCTAGTATACAATCCTATGTGATTGAAATGCAACTGAAGTAATGGTAGGCGGAGAGATTATATCTCATTTAGATTAAATATATTAATTTCTGGAGCGGAATAACAACATTTTTTTCAAATTTACATTTTATTCATTTCTATTTATATAATAATGCATGATACAGGAAATTTTCTACAATGATTTACAATCATGTATATAGGTAAATGATCACACAGAGATACAAAATTGCATTATATACGTAACAATAACAAAGTCAGTAACAAAAATACATGATTGATGCGAGAATAAAAATAACATAGGAAAAAATAACTGTGAAACTTTAACCTTATAGTGAATAAACTGAAGCCAGTACAAAGCCAAAATAAACCATTCTTGCTGCATTTGAAACAAAATCATGATAGCCAAATAAAAAAACATATTTTCGGCATATGAATAGAATTTCAAAATCATAAAATAATTTAAATAAATGTAAAACTTCTAGAGACAGGTTAGCAATGAAATCCATGCTATTTTGTTCATGATTGGTAAAAATTAATAAATTACAGTTCATTAATTGAAGAAAAGACTTTACTTTGTAACACAATAAATTCTCCACAGGTCCATTTTTTGACTGAATGTGCAAAATTGCATGACATAATGCATTCATCCCTGTGAATGAAAAGGAAACAGTATTTTCAGGAAGACAAAATGTTAGATATAGCCTTTTACTGGTGTACCTGCATTGACACACATTTATATCAGGAACAAACAACATACAACATTTAACTTTTAGTTATTTACAAAGTTTATACATTTGTATGTTAGCGAACATTAATCCAATTACGTAACATATTACATCAGGTAGTAGAAATAATACGCTTTCATATAAGCTGCCAAGTAAATTATACCAGAACTTTACAACTATATGAAGACAATAAAGCAATTTCCTTACACCAGGCAGTACAGAATGAAACAAAAATGCCAGATTAAAGTGAATGTGATTAAGAACACTAACTTAATACTGCACCTAGAAACCAAGTTTGTACATCAATAATGTTATACAGGATATCTGGTAGTTGTCATGTACTTTGTGACAAGGATTAGTTAGCACATGCATATCCATATTTAGATTACTAGGTATATTTCAAAGACCAGAGTTAATATCAAATCAGAAATGCAGCAGTTTTGCACCTGTAGACAACCTCACATGGACATCTGCACAATTGATCGACAAAAGACCCATACATAATTAAATAATACTGGTACTAGGTGAATGCTCACAAAAATATGTAAGACATATTTCATTAATTAATTTTAATATAACCAGCAAACAAAACATTTGTTTCTGAACATTTTCAACTCACTGATTTGGGAGTCTTGTCCATTAATGAGTATTATATAATAAAAATACAGAATTCAAGAAAAAAATGCAACAAAGGTTTACTGTTATCAAGACTTGACCTCATCCTATAAAATATAACAATAATCCAAATGTACATCTAGTCTTTTACATTACTATTCAAACAAAAAACTTTTTTGAAAATATTTAAAATAAAATCGGACTTGAGGCTCAACTCATTACAATACTTTGACACACTAGTTCTTCAATGATGCCAAGAGGCAAGAATGTAAGCAACCTAACATCTGCACAAACTACATGCATTAATTTACAAAAACAGTACATATATAACATTGTCAACCAAACTGTAACACATAGACCAGACTATGAACTGAGCAAGAAAACATTGTCAACACAATTACACACAGGTAATCAGTCAACATCAATATCAAAGGGAGGTAATTATGAGGAAATATACAAGATTGGTGCTTTTTTTGTCTGATTCATTTTCATGATATCTGAATGATTTTAGTGAAGTACTGACACATACATTATACCTCTAAATAAATTGTTTATACCAGATTATTGGTTACAGTTATATGTTAACCTGTGATCTCTATATCTAACCAGAAGCAGCAGTACCTTAAATGAAAAAGTATCTATCACAGAATTCAACTCCATTCAACTGATATATATATAACAGTGTCAAATTTTGTGACTTGTTTTTTTCATTTAAGGTAATTTTGGGTTAAATGTGGGTGTTTTACATAAAATTTATAACAATTTTACCATCACAGGTCCATCACTACTGCCTGTGTATCTAACTAAAAATAAAGCAATTCCCTGCGTGACATAAAATGAACAAATAAAACGCTAAAAAAGAACCATCAAAACACTACATGAGCTTAGTGACACTTGGAATTCATTCAATTGAGTAAATAATATGACAAACTAGAAGAGAAGAACAACGATAAGACAGTCCATTCTAACAGTATATAATTAGTCCCTTGTCCAACTTACAGGAACTAGTCAGAAAAATAATTCTGGACTCATTCAAGCAGGAATCTTTGAGTTTTACAATGGACCAAGAATTGCACATGGGGCTAACACACAATATTTTGGGATGATCTATATGTGACAACCTTTAACATGAAAATAATGTGACATAATAGCAGGCATGTAAACAAAGAAGCTATGTCTTAGATCTCAAACAAATTTCAAAGTTCTAAATCATGCCAAATATTGGACAAAAATTGATCATAAATTGTACACTAATATAAGATTACAAGAATATCAAATTCAATGATACAAGTATAGCTATGTACACGTAATGTGGAATAAATCCCCAGGAACATAAAACTTCTGTACGATCTACAAGATTGACAATTCAAATATGCTTCAACAAAAATAGTTAAAATGTCAATATAATAATTGTGAACAGCTTCAACTTGATATTTGTGGTGCAGAATGTGGTTTTGATTATGTGGATTAAATTTCAGCCATTTCAATATGGAAGTAGAACTGCGCACACAAAAATAAGCAAAACAATGAAAATTTCACTTCTTGTTTGAATAATTCAACAATGAAGGTATTTTCAAGTTGAGCAATAACCACATTACCAATACAGCTCATAATACAAAACATGGATTCGATCAAGTTGGTACAAGTAATCAAAGTTTAAATGTACATCAATGAATTCTATGGGAGAAACTTAGTAAAAACAATAATTTGTGACCTTAGATTATACTTGAACAAATTGCAATTTATTTTTCAATTCCAAACAGAGATCAAACATGTAAAGAGATGACAAACTTGCCAAAAATGGTAAAAAGTTCAGAAAACTGCATTTATATATTTGAATGACACTGTGACAAAAATCATTAAATGAAGAGGTACTTATTCAAATGACTCAGAACACTAACAAAACAATGAAATATTTGACTCCATACAATTAGAATATATACAGTCTACATTTATTATAACACCGCCAACTTTTGTGTCATATGCCTGGCATACAGCATGAAAATTACCTTATACTCTCCCTAATTTGGACTTCTGACAGTATGTATTTTGTAAAAAGGCTCGACTGTCATTGATAAAGACACAAACAAACCTTTTATATTACGA
Source organism: Lutraria rhynchaena (assembly GCA_008271625.1). Taxonomy (NCBI): domain Eukaryota; kingdom Metazoa; phylum Mollusca; class Bivalvia; order Venerida; family Mactridae; genus Lutraria; species Lutraria rhynchaena. Next base: position 40,238 of record VIBL01000064.1, read on the forward strand.
TTTTATCAGACTTTCTAGTTAAATCAGGAGTCTGATTAAAAGAAGTGATGCTATCAAAGTATGTAGGCCACAATTAACATACACAATGTTCAAATCACGAGTAAACATGTGAAAATTTCATTCACAGAAACAAACATCTAACAATCATAATGATACAAATTCAATAAAATTTGATGCAAAAATAAAATCTAAATGTTATCATACAACAAACAGGTCATTTATTACACAATGATAATTCCTTACACATTTATTATTCATTACAATATTTTTTTCAAAGTATATGTTAATGCAGTTAGTTCACACATATGGCTCCAAATACAATTTTTTTTCACTAGTTGTGAGAGGCTAGTAAGACCATAACCACTTGACCACAGAGACCCCTCCCAATAAGATGAGCATATTATCTACTCACGTTTGAAAATCATGAAAAAAGAACAAACAAATTCACCATAATTAATTTCAAGGCCTCAACTAGAGGGTATACAAAAAGGTTAACATATATGGTAACAGAAATGGGGTTTGTATCATGATAATTTAAGGTTTAAAGATTTTCCACATGCAGTCAAACGTGTGAACTAGCAACTTAACATAATTCATTGGGACAAAAAAGCAAAGAATCTCATGTTTATGTGGACAGATGCACCATCAACTGGAATGTTCACTTATAATATAACAATGAAAATCATAAAACCTAACTTCATTATATATCTTACAACACCTTCTCATTCAGCAAAAAAAATGTACACAGTAAAAATAAAACACACTGGTACAGATCAAGAGATGTCAAATGTATGCATGACATATTCTGTGCTTAATGGTTGGTAAAATTTTCTGTTACATCTACTAGCATGTGACTTTGTTAAGTACTGTGATGTACACTATGTTGGTACATAATGTCAACTATGAAGTGTGTAGTTTCTAGTTAAAACAATTTGTGAAGCTAAGTAAATTCCTTAATAATCAATAACATTGATTAACCTGAACATTAAATATTATATAAAGAATAAAAGAATGATGTTAATGACAAAAACCATGAAGCAAATGGCATGTTCTTATGACAGACCTATCTAAATTGATAAACTGACATGTGTTTCAAAGGATAAGTATTGTTGTACAGGTAAATGCATCACTACCTACTTCCTTTATAGTATAAGTGTTACCAGACTTTCAAAATACTGTAAAGTATATAATTCATGCAATCATTATTTTTTGAAATGTTGTCCAAAAACAATCAATACAACAATTCACTTAAGTTGAATTTGCTAAAGTACCAAATATGAAACCCAACATCAATTAATTTTTTTAACATTGGATGATTACAATGTATACATCAAGACACACATTTGTGTAAGCTTTTACATCAAAATCTACAAATTTACAAGAGGTCTTAATGAACATTAATGGAAAATAAATTCTCACGAATATACAGTGTTCTACAGTAAATTTTCATGAACAAATGAAGCAATATCAAAATTGAATTTCATCATAAACTGCCAAAGATTTATCACAGCCGAATATTTCATACATTCAATCAAAGATAACAATATCTAAATTCTGCAATTAACACACGATACTTTAACTCTGAACTACATAGTAAATATTCTAGACTTATAAGGTGAATAACAATTTCAACATTCAAAAAATCATCAAAACTAAATAGTTTCAATAAGAACATAAATATTTTGTGATACAATCAGTCACTGAAAGCATACACACATTTTTTAACACGCAGGAAAACTATTCATTTTGTGTCTCAAGTCTACTTTTGATATTAAAATATTGCAATCTGATATATTCATTGAAAGAGCGATTTTACTGAAGACATTTTTGTATTAGTTCAAGTTGAAACATTAAGTATAATTAATCACAAAATTAGCAAGTGTTGAATAGACTTGAATAGTGTACTAGGGTTATTGTCCCTAAAATGTTGATTATTTTCTATGATGTTTAGTAGAACAGTTGTGTTAGGTTCAACAGTCACTGAAAATGTTTTACAAATGCTATCCATATGAATAAATATAACACATAAAATAGAAATTCGTGTTCATTAACAGCATTTTCCCTTCGCCTTTTTTGAACGACCAGCCTTACTGTCCAGACGTAATCTGTCTTTTGGTTGCTCGGCAACTGTTCTCTGCTGTTCTTTCTTTGTTTGTAAAACTAATTTTGTTATTGCAACAAACATCTGCAACACAAAACAAAAATTTGTAATCAATCTGAATCTATCAATCAGTTAGTTGGTCACCCAGTCTATCTATAAATCAATCAATTGATCAATCAGTTAACATGGATTACAAAGCTTATACTATCCTTAAAAATTCGTTGGTTTGAACTTATGCCCAGGCCTTATTAAAAAGAACGCTAAAACCCCAAATGTTTCAGCAATTTTGAGATAAATGTTTTTCCACTCTTTATGCCAGCTTTTTATTTTCAGTTCAGCCAAATAATGTTAACAAAACACAATGTTAATAAAACATAATGGAAATGCCTACCTTCTTTTGAAGGTTTTGATCACATATTGCAAACCAACATTTTCAAAGAATTATTTCCAAATATTGCTCTGATAACAAATAAAGCACAAAACTGTACAGCTGTTCCACCACATATTGAAAAACCGTCAACACCAATAAAACCACAACTTTATGATTTAAACCGTTTAAAAACGTAAGTGTAAAAAAGAAAATGATAAAAAAATCATTCCCGACAGTCTCATGGGAGAACCAACCTCTTCAACATTTTTATTTTCTTTGGCACTAGTTTCAAACAATTGAATTCCCATCTGTTCAGCAAATTTTTGGGCATCTTGTGTCAGTACAACCTTTCTATCAGGGTCATCATCCTTGTTTCCCACTGTGAAGTACAACAACAAATAATCATTCATATGAGACTCATAACCAAAACTTTACACTACAAATTAACAGTAAAAAATAGTCGGGCACGATTCACAGTATTTATAACTTATTTATAATACATTCGCTAAGACAAACTTTCATTTGGTCAGACAGAAATTCTGACTTTACCTGACCAAATGTCAGGCAAGTATTCCCGCAGTTTCGAGAAGCCTGTACCAAAAATAGATTCTCTTCATCAATATTTATACATATGTACAGGTTAGACACATATATTCTAAAAGTGCAACAGACTAATATGAATGTCCATTAGGGAGACAACTTCACTGAATAGTATGCATCAAAATATGTTGCAAATGCACATACATTTTTTTTAGAAAACTTGAGTCTATTTCTCACTCTCATACTCCCATGAAATATGAAAGTAGTGGATGAAAATTGAGCAAAAGAAACAGGATAATTCTTCATATAAGTCAAGATTTTAATCTACAACTCGATGACCGTGAGAACAAAAGAAAAATGTGAATATCAAGCAAAAGATATTTTGTTCTCAAAACACTTAAATATAACTTTATCAAAGTAAGAGAAAACACTTATCCTCTCAACAAACTTTATGGCTAAAAATGTTTTCTCTTTACAATTGCTGATATTACTAAGAGAAAACAACATGTCTATTGGTAAATATGTATATATTCACAAACATGTATAATCAAGATTCACACAAGACTATAACAATCAATTAAACTGACACTTACCCAATATTCTGTTAACTACGTCACAATTAGTATCTATTTCATGAAGCCATCTTTTCACATTGGCAAAAGACTCGCCGCTAGACACATCATAAACAACAACTACCCCGTGGGTACCTCTGTAATATCTGTAGAAATATAATGAAATCATTTATCATGCAATATACTTTTTTCCCCTATTTTTGGTAAAAAATTCCCCACCTGAGAAAAAAAATTTTAAGCAGGTTATGTTATATTACTTAGGTTTTTGAAATTCCCCCTTGAACTGAAAATGACACGAAATTCCCCCCTCCCAGGGCCCCAGTCCCCCAAGAAAGAGAGAGAGCCCTGTCAACAGAAAACAGATGAATTTCAGCACAGAAATGGTCTTAGCATTAATTGAGACTTAATGACATCAGTAGACTCAATCAGAAAAGCAGTTAATTGAATATCAGATAAATACAAGCTTTTGTTCCTCATCTCAGTACAAACAGATACAGAAAAAACACGGTTTAATCATTTGCAATGATTACAATATAAATGCCCCTATTCACAGTAAAACATGCGTCTGAAGTGCCCCTCTTGAAAAGCCAAGCCGGACCCTTTCACGTTCTGCAGCAAACACTACCAAGGGGATGTGTCAACCACTCTACATCAGGATTGTGAGTTTGAATTCATAAAGGAGCATGATCACTCATTCAACATCCTATTATAAGACATTGGAATTAACTTCCCTAGGAAACTAGATTCAATGAGTTATTTCATAAACAATCCTATCATCTAGATCAGGATCTGTGATAACTTTCAGAGGAAATACATGTCTAACCTGATATTAATCATTTACTTCTGATCCATTTATCATTGCTTGAAGTATCAATCTATTAAAACTACTTTTCAGAGTTTAGACAAACATTTTGGTCAACCACTTCACACAGGTACAAAGTGGAATGGATAGATATCAATGCTGAGAGGGGGCCTCCATGGTAGAGTAATTATGGTCTCTGACTAGTAATCATGAGCCCCTTAACATTTGAAGTTAAATTCAACCAGAACCCAGATAAACTTCACATGTAAGAAAGCTGTCCAGCCAGGTTGCCATAGGTTGGTGGTTCCACCCAGGTGTACACTGAAGTTCTCCCTCTACTGGAAAAGCTTAACATGTCACTAATAGACCCTATTTTTGGTACAACGTTAAACGACTAACAAAAACAAGAGGGCCAAGATGGCCCTTTTTTGCTCACCTGAGTAAAGATTGCAACTTCTATGGTTTTCCTGTGATTTGACCTGGTGACCTAGTTTTTCACCTGAGTTGACCCATGTTCAAACCTGTTCATGATATCATTAATACAAACATTCTGACAAAGTTTGAAAATCCAATCAAAACTGCGACCTCCAGAAGGTTAACAAGGTTTTCCAGTGATTTGAACTGGTGACCTTGTTTTTGATCCCAGATGACCCATCATCAAACTTCACCAATATATCATTAAGACAATCATTTTGACAAGCTTTGGTGAACCTCCAATCAAAACTGTGACCTATAGAGGGTTAAAAAGGTTTTCCAAAGATTTGACCTGGTGACCTAGTTTTTGACCCCAGATTACCCATATTCGAACCTGTCCAAGATATCATTAAGACAAAGATTTTGACAAGGATTGGTGAACCCTAATCGAAACTGTGACCCCAGGAGCGTCAACAAGGTTTTTCTATGATTTGACCTGGTGGCTTAGTTTTTGACCCCAGACAATCCATGTTCAAACTTGTCCGAGATATTATTAAAACAAACCTTCTGACATACTTTGATGAAGATTCGATCAAAATTGCAACCTCTAGAGCATTAACAAGGTTTTCTGGTGCGCTGACCTAGTTTTTGACCGGAGACGACCCATATTTGCCTAATTTTAAAAGATCATTAATACAAACAATCTGATAAGTTTCATGAAGATCCAATCAAATCTGTGATTTCTAGAGTGTTCACAAAATTTCCATTCTATTTGACCTGGTGACCTAGTTTTTGACCCTAGATGACCCATGTTCAAACTTGTCCAAGATATCATTGAGACAAACATTCTGACCAGGTCTGATGAAGATTCGCTCAAAAGTGTGACCACTAGAGCATTAACAACCCCCAGGTGTTTACGCCAGATGCCTGACGACAGACGCCAGAGTAGACTGACTGATCACCATAACTCACTGAGCACTATGTGCTCAGGTGAGCTAAAAAATTGATATCGAGAATACTTACGTGGAAGTGATAGTTCTAAATCTTTCCTGTCCAGCAGTATCCCAGATTTGTAACTTCACCTTCTCATTATTAACATCAATTGTACGAATTTTAAAATCTACACCAATTGTAGTGATATATGTACCTGTAAAATAAAACAAGATTTCAAGTATGATTCACTATAAATTCTGGTACATGATTCCCCTGTAGAACTTAACATTTTTCAGACTTAACAAATAATGAATGCCTTAAATTAACAAGAACCAATGTGTTAAATAAGTCAGGGGGCAAGAAAGTAAAGAACTTTCAAGGTTAATTACATGGTGAATCCATTTTACCATATTATAACAATTAGATATTTCATGTACAGTAATTTTTATAAATAGAAAATCATTTTACAAACCTGAAAATGTGTTATCTGAAAATCTTAGCAACAGGCTACTCTTGCCAACACCTAAAATAAAACAACAATTCATTCACCGTTAAGTAAACTTTATAACAATTGATAATGTATTTATAGATCATTCATTTAATCTTGACATTAATTTTCACTGATAAAAGAAAACAATCAAGAGATGATACGGTAGAAACAGTGTCTAACCTATATCATACACATCAACATTTCAGGAAGTATAGCTTACAGACTTTATGTAATATTATAAACTATGTATTTCTCATAAGTAACCACAACTCATATAAACATCAAGTGTATACAAGTATATGTATGAAATACATTGCGTGAGGTACTTATAAATATTTTAACATCAATACAAGTATTGCAGTTATACCTCTCAGTGGATTTACCATCCATCTTACACAATTATACATTCATGAATGGAAACTGGCAACAAATAAAATTGACTTTTATTGTGTGCATGAGAAGTTGGTATTCACATAATTATAAAGAGACACTCCATCTTACAAAGAACCTAAAAACTTATTTTCCAATACCATTTTACATCCACACTTAGATGGTAATACAAAATGTTACCATATAATTTCCGCACCTCATTTAATCTGAATAATTCAACACTCGGGGCATTTTACTATACTTTATACAGCAAAACTAAGTTTTAAATCCTGTTAGATTTAGAGGCATTTAACCAAATTTCAACGCCCAAATTCAAGCTGTAGCTAAATTTCCAACAAATCCAGTGATACATCTTCTAAGAATTTGAGACATTAATTTTGGAGGGATGGACAGAAAAGGGTAAATCTGTATCTTCAAGTATGAACTCTCTAACCTTCCCATTTATAAGTCCAAGTACAGTAAAACCTAGTTATCTTGAGGAATCGTCAGTGCAGACTAAATGCTGAAGAACAAAGTGCTCATAATAATGAGGTACTTGTTTGTTAGTTGAAAACTATACACAACTAAGAACAAAAATTGACGGGACTATAAAAACTCTTCAAGATAAATTGGGTGCTCGTGTATAAAAACTCTTCAAGATAAATTGGGTGCTCGTGATATCAATGCTCATAACACCAAATTTTACTTTAACAGGATCTGCATTACTTCTGTCTTAAATTGATACAGGTTAATTGCTAATGGTGTGTAAATTATACAATGTTATTCATATCTAATCTAAATGCATTGCTAACACCACTTCAAGCCTACAAAAGTTGTTTTCTTTGTAACAGGTAGTATCTTTTTTCCATCTACTTGTAGTAATTTAAAATAGTCCTTGTCATCCTAATTTCTCACATCTTGGTCAGAATTGGTTCTTTTCATTTCTTAACTCATACATTTTGCAACCTCACAATAACACCCAAGAATACTAGTATATTTAAAGATAACTGCAACATCCTTATCAGTTTCAAATATTGTTATTGTAAGGAAAAAATCACAAAAGTCAACCCAAAGTTAACTACCGGTATGTCTGATATTGTAAATTAGGTGACTACCGGCATGTCTGATATTGTAAATTAGGTGACTGGCGATGCAGACAATTTGTCAAAGTAAGTGAATTCACTGGATCATTCTATGTTTACTGTTGAACTGTAAATAGCGATCCCTTCACTAAGTGAATTCACTGGATCATTCTATGTTTACTGTTGAACTGTAAATAGCGATCCCTTCACTAAGTGAATTCACTGGATCATTCTATGTTTACTGTTGAACTATAAATAGCGATCCCTTCACTAAGTGAATTCACTGGATCATTCTATGTTTACTGTTGATCTGTAAATAGCGATCCCTTCACTAAGTGAATTCACTGGATCATTCTATGTTTACTGTTGAACTGTAAAAAGCGATCCCTTCACTATTGACCCTATTGAAACATTTTCAACTGCTGTTTGATTTAGTAATGCCATTCATGCTATAAAGGCCGAAACAATTACTGAGCAAACTAAGCCTTTCAAAAAAATATTTACCTACCTACCCTTACTTTTTTGGCCTGGGTCAGGAAGGAGAAACAAACAATATTTTCATTCTGGTCTTATTTAAACATTAACAGAACAAAGACTAGTAAGTAAAGTACTCATAATACCCCAGGGTTTTCACTCGGTGTCAAAGGTTGAGGGTCAGAAATGACCCTTGACTGATGATAACTTGAAGAGTCAACAAAATTTCCTTCTCATTTTATTGTAAATTTGACCCCTTTGGTACAATTTCTCAAAAGTCAAAAGATTTATTTTACTGATTTCAAGAGTCAAAACGCTGTTTTTAGTGTCAAATGAAAGCCCTGATTCCCATTCCATGATATAGTTTTTTTCTCAATTATAGGGAAAGATGACTCCATCATTTGAAAGGGGGAAAATAGCCGTATGGGGGAAACATGACAATGCATATTTTTCCACCAGCAGTGAATAACCTGTGCATACAAACCTACACACACAAACAGACAAACCATAATATCATGTTATATGACATTGTTCTAAAATTTTTGACAAAATTTCAACAGGTCTTGTAGATTTTCAGTGATATACACTAAGCTCATATTGTCACTGGGGTTAAACGCCGTTTTTCAACAATTTTTCAGTTATACACGGCGACCAGTTCACCTAACCAGTTTTCCTTGACTGTATACTAACCAGTACTAACTTACCCTTCCACAAGGAGCCAGCAACTTTTCCACATATGGAGGAAAATTGACATTTTTGTTGAATTTTCATGGAAGGGTATGGCCTGTCATGACCGGGATTCGAGCTCAGATCTCTGGGTTGCAAGTCCAGCACACTAACCACTGGACCACAGCCGCAGCTACTAAGCTCACTACAAAGATACTAATGATTTATTGCATGCTCAACAAGGGATGTATTTTTTTTAAAGAAGTGCTAAGATACTCAAATCAACAAAGGGAATGGAAAATGGAACATCAGGGCATTGTTTCTTTCAAAAACAGGGGCCGATCTTTGGATTCATCTCAAACCAAAATTGTACAGTGAAGCTCATGAACCTCTGTGCTAAGTCAAAAGTCTGGGTTTCTGAGAACTTGGGACAACCAGTCTAATTTTGATTCAGACTATGCAATATTCAGTCCCTTTATTATGATAATTCCATGTGCTTGCTGATATTCATCAGCTGTTTCAGAGCTGTGTTTTGTTTCACAGCATTTCACTAGTAAATTGATAATCAAATTGATCAATGTTAGCAATTAATTAACATAATAGTGACAATATACACACATTTGACACCAGATAATATCAGAAAATATGATCGTCCAGTAGCATGGGAGAAAGCATTGAACAATACATGACAACAGGCAATAAAATTGAATGCAGATTCACTTTCTGCATTGCATATACATAAAAATTATGTGAGCAAATGATAGAACTTAGAAAATTCAGAAATCATTTGAACTTCAGAGGATTACGGTTTTCAGGGAGTCCGGGTATTCTACTGTACTTTGTTTTCACAAAGCAGTGGGAAATAGTTCACAATGTCATGGAATCTTACAATAGCAAGCATCAAATTTTGTAAATATTTACATTCTAGTGAATTTGATTTTAAAGTAAACTATATTCTTGTAAAGATGAACAAATTGACTCATATTTACATGTTAGAGTACCAATACATTACAGACTATCTATGGTTTCTAATAACAAACAAGCAAACAGGTTTTAGCTACAAAACAAAATGAACAGTTCACTCAATGAATGGCAAAATTGTTCAGCTATTATACATGAAAAGAACAGCTACAAGTAATTTTGTCATTATCATTGGACTTGGTATAAGGGCATAATTCAGAGCTGATTCAAAGAAATATAAAATTCTGCAAACAAGGATAATTTCAAGAATACAACTAGGATATTCTGATATACAAAGACAAGAATGGAGCCAAGTTCAGCCCCATATCAGCCAAAAAAAATGTCATGAATATGCCAGAATGTCATGAGAGACATTTCTGATTCACTGATTGGGATAATCAATATACTTTTATCACAACTTTTTTGACACAAAATAAATCTGAGACATAATAGAACAAGGTGCCAGGTGGTGCTGCAGGCACTGGAGAAACCAGAATCATGTTGCTGAGATGCTTAATGAACTGGAATGGCCCACTTTAGAACAAAGATGTCATTTGAATAGCCTTAAATTCTTCTATAAACTACAAAACAAATAAACAATACAACAAATACTTGACACCCGCATTAACATACCCTTCCCTAGGATCGAAACGTAATCATCCATTTCAATATCAGAGAATCCCGACCTATTCTGAAGCTCTCAAACATTCATTTTTCCTAGGATAATCCTGGAGTGGAATTATCTTCCCCAAGAACAGTGTCCCTTGCCAAAGTAATAAGTTGCTTCTTTTAAAGTCAGTATTTCTAATAACTAGCATGTTCTGTACTATGTATGAACATCGTGTCAGAGATTTGTAAAGAAAATCAATCAATTATATCTGTAATGCAATGATTTATTAATTTGCTGCTTACAAATTAAGGACAAATTTATATCATTATAAATATGCACTTGATCCATTTGTATGCCACCACTTACCCTGCTGCAATGCTCAAATCTGAGTGCGAGCAGTATCGTTAGATAGATAGAAGACAATTTCAATATCTACCAATTTAGAAACAAACTGCGATAAACCACTGCAGAATAAAAACTTACTGGGCCAGCTAGCACACTTTCACGAGTAAAAGACATGAAATGATAGGTCTTATGTATTCAAATGTTAATATTTATTATAAATTTTATATAACAAATGTTTGGTTATTTATATTCTATCTATAGTGTCTTAGAAACTACATGTCCCAAGAATATTGGATGAAGCACATATTACTGTCACACTAAGCTTCCCTTATATCTACATACACAATTGTGATTTATTGGGTACCAAACGATTCTGACACAAAAAACTATCTGAGATAAATCTCGATGACTCATGAAACATTTAGAGCTAAACAAGCTAATTATAACGAGCATCTCACAAATTCCACGGAAATCGATCATTCATGTCACAAACAGACTGAAAAAAGTCTGACTACAAAGAAATGTTTGAGATTCAACAGCTATTTTTACAAAGATAAAATCGGAATAAAATGAAACATCACAAATTTTGGACATTCAGAGTGTCAATGACACACCTGTCATGCGTTTAGAGCGAATGACACAAGAAATTTGAATGAATAAACTTACCACTGTCGCCGATAATTAACAATTTAAACAAGTGGTCATATTCCCTCGCCATCCTATTCTATGAAACTTACAAATATTAAGTATATAAATTACGGGAAGTCTTTTCGTAAAATTGCCGGAAACGGAGGCGGGCGAGGTAATGAGCATGCGCAGAAAATATTTGCGAATAATAAAAGACATATCGTTGTCGTCCATAGCTTTGCTGCGGCCCGTGCTTGCTAGTACAACAAACAGACTGTGAAAATTTGTCAAAAGCTGCATTTCTGTTGTTATCTAAAGTTTTTTGCTTCTGTGAGCTATATACTTGGCTGCATGCAGATAAACTAGTCACTCCATTGATCTCAAAGTAAAGTTTTCCTAAAGTATCTCCCCATTGGGGCAGGGTCACTCAAATTGAAAGACCCTGACTGGGGTAAGACTAGGAAATAATGATAAAAACTCCAAATATCATTGTCAATTTTTGCACAGTTTTCTCATCAGTACACGAGCAATATTCGCTCATTCAATCAATTTACAAGTTTTATCATTTTAAATCACTGAAAAGGAAATTATATCATCATGAGCTATCTGAAAGTCGCACACTGGAAAGTGAAATTGATATTGAAGTCATGTAACCACACCCATTAATGTTTTTATTGCTTATCTGCACACAATATATAAATGTATCAATATATCTAAAAACAAGCAAATCATGCAGAAAAATTGTAATTAAATTGCCATTGTTATGGCTTCATGTTAAATACAAAATTGAGTTAATATGTTACACTTGAAGAATGAGATGAAAGGTTTCAATGAGCTTATGAAGTTGGAAATCATGAAAGCATCATGGTAGAGTAAAAACGGCAAAAATGGGGTTAAATTGGGAATGAATATAAACTCAATTTTTCAAGTATAACAAATAATATATTATTTTTATTTTTACCACTGTACCAAACTATCCATTCTGAACATCACAATAACTTACCATTGCCCATGCAAGCATATTAAACTCATGACCTGCATCCTTCAAACCAAAGCTGGCCTAGTAAAGACAGTTTAATTCAAGATATACAGTATTAAGGAATTATGCCTGTTCTGAAATTCATTAATCCTTATACACTAGCTTATATGTCAATTTACATTTAAATACAATTAAGCAATTTTAAAATGAAGAAAAGTTTGTACTTTTTTATCAACCTGAGATAATGTATCTTTATCTTATGTGAACTTCAGCTTTCTGAGTGGATCCAAGGTAGTTATACCCGCCAGCTTGTATTCACTAATGCTATGACTAGTCAGGAATATATTTCATAACCTGTGTGGTGAGCTTTGGTGTATGGCTGGACTATTTCTTTTATCCAAAATGCTTGCACTTGAGTTAGAAACATATATAGCATCCTGGAACAATGTGTGCATTTTATTTAAATACTAATGTTCAATCACTGTAAGTGGCATATGATCATTCAGGGGCAGGTAGAACAATATAATCAGCCAGGATGGTTTCAATTTAACACCTCAATAAAATTACTGCAGTCATGCTTTCAAGGTCAATTCTTTTGATCTAATGGAGGTCTTGGATTCTAACTATGCAAGTCAATATATTTAGTGTCAGTACATTGGGAAAGAAATAACAAGCATATTAAAAAACTGACTAAACCAACAGGTCTCCCCTTTGTTAAGAATCGAGACATAATTAAACTGACTGGTTTCAATAAATGTAAGCCCAGGCCCTCAATAAATGACATTAGTACTACTCATACCTCTAAAACCGTTTGTTTTTATGTGACTTATTGTCACTGGGGTTTAATGCTGTTTTTCAACAATTTTTCAGTTATATGCAGTGACTGATTAGCCTAACCAATTTTCCTGGACTGTATACTAACCAGTACTGACTTGCACCCTTCCACAAGGAGCTAAAAACTTCTCCACATATAGAGAATCAACTTTTTTGTTAAATTTTCATAGAAGGGTATCACCTGCCGCTACCAGGATTTAAAACTAGTAAGTCAAGAAAAGTGTTGGACCATCAGTTGCCATGGAGAAAAACATTAAATCTAACATTTTATAAACAGTGTTTATTTGTTTTCTGCAAATATCATAATTTGACAAATCATTTTGCCAACAACATTTATAATGACTCATTTAGAACAAGCACATAAATTGTGATCAGAACTGTAAATACACAAAACTCGACAAAAAACAAGAAAACTAATCAGGGAAGTAGATATTTTATCAGATAGTAGTACTGTTCTATTCAATGCTTGATATTAAGTGCCCCAAGAGAATGCAGATACAGTGGAACCCGTCTAAACAGGCTGTGCCCTGAACCTGGTCATTTGGGCGGTTTAGAGGGGATTTTTGAATTATATAGTAATGAAGTCGGGACCAGAATATTTTGTCAATCTAGTGGAAACCGGTTTACACAGGAACCGGTTTAGAGGGTTTCCACTGTACTCAAATATTTCTGCTGTTCTCAATGCAACACTAAAATAGCACAATTCTAATTTGCGCTAACAAGCAGGTTTGAGGCAATTTCAAAAACCACAATAAAAATATTCAAAAATCAACAAATATTTAATACATGAGCAATCATATTAACCATTGAAATTTTAAATTATCTAAAGAAGTGCTCTGGGGTATTTATATTAAAAATTTACCTCCAGCAATTGAAATAGAAAGTTCTTATGAATATTTAACACTCTTATAAAACGTATAGAAAATATCTCATAAAAGGACAAACAAATTCTTACATATAGTAAGTACTAACAAAGTGAAACACAATAATGGTCCTATCTAAAAAATAACAACTCACAACAAAAACAAACAAACAAACAAATTCAAATAATCTGACATGCATGATCAATTATATTATATAATATTTATCTTTAAATGACAGACCAATAAGGACCACCTCAATATTATGATCATCTTTTTATAACAGCCACTTATTTTTGGACTGGCTTCCAATAACTGCTCTATATTTCAACAAGGCAATGGGACTGCCTCATTATCATAACTGATTTTTTTGGGGTCCTATGGTGGTCTCATTATCGGGGTTTTACTGTACATACACTGATTTCTGGTTAAAAGAATCAAGCCAAGCCTTGTAGTACAAGCTATTATAGTGAACAATTACATGATTATCATTATGGAGCAGTTAATACATACATTATGAGTAGCAAAATATCGAAAATTTCTGTATTCCACAATTTTTAATCAGACATTGGTAAGTAAAGCCAAATTGCAACATAAGCAAGTTGAAGGGATGTTGTATAGTGGTGTCTTAAGGCCTAAAATGGCCACAAACAAGAATTATATATAATAAATGTGTTTCTGGTATGTGCATTGCCATTTAAACCTTAATACACCATTATACACCATCCCTTCAATATGCCAGCCACCTATGATTACGAATTACTAAAACAATTCAATGACCTTCAAGGGTGATTTTCATCAGTTATACACACATATATATATAATTCCTCAATGATGTATGAACAAACATATTATATTTTAGGGTTTCATTTAAAGTACTGCATATATTTCAGAGGTTAACATAACAATATCTAACACACACTGCATTTATACCTGCTTTGATAACATCATGTTAACAAGACAATTCATAATCAAATTATTCTTATGAAATTATTCAATAAAAATTTGAAAGCTGTTATCACATTTCTACATTGTCGTCAGTAACACTCATAATGATGCTTTATACTCACTATAGAATTCAGGGAATTAGGAAGTTCAAAAATTTTATCTCAAATAATGATGAAATGCATTCAGAAAGCAATGAATAGCTATATATTACTTGTTCATTACTTGTGGGAAAAATTGGGAAAAAATGCATTGTGTGATGCCAAAATTGGTTATTTTTAGCCTGTGAATTGGGAAAAAATGCCTTTATTTCGATTGGGAAGGGTCATTCTACCCCACCCAAACAAAGAAGGGAAAAAATCACAGTTATTATCATGTACTAATTAACACAGCACAAACATGAATTTTCAACAGTCTAATTTGACTAACTTGGCCTGGGTTTAGGGTAAGTTTTCTTGGAGACCTGTATACATCAGACTGACCATGATTTTCCCCACAATGGGATGAATATATCTACCTGTCTGTCACTCTATATATACATTTATTTATCACAGCAAACTAAAAATTTGGAGCTCTATAATGACTACTGCTATGCCACTGAAGTATCACTGTACTTCATGTAACTGTTACATAAGAAACTAATTCTTATTGCATTTAATTGTAAGTAATCAATATGAAAACACACTACATTATGAAGTACAATAATACAACAGAATTACTCTAAAATAAAACACAATTAACAAGTAGATTACCAATCCCGTAACAATATATGCATCAATGAGCATAAATGGGCAAAGAATAATTTATTTACATAAATTCCTAAAAACTGACAAAATACTCAAATTTCTGTACAAAATTGTTCATACGATATTGAACATAAAGGCATAAAACACGAATAAATCACACTAACGACTGTGGTAAGACTTCTAAATGAAAACTACAGAACTTTTAAAGGGTTCAACATACAGATATATACATGTTATAGCCACACTATATCACTTTTTGGTCCATTTCAACGATGTTTTACACCTTGAAACAGTTTTTTCCATATCTTTTACATTTTTTTTTTTGTTTTCATTTCATAAGTAATATTGATTAAATATGATGTTTATATAATACTTGTGAATACAAGTTACATATATTACATATATACTAGTATAGAACAGAATTCGAATACAATATGAAATGACATTTCATTACATAATACATAATTACATAATACGATACACATGAAATCTTCATACAACCTGGACCAGACTTAATATTTCAACCCTTATTATTATTCTATAAGTCAGACTGGTAATAAGTTTACTTACAACACTATGAACTGTATAAAACAACAATGGCTTATCAGTCCTGTGATAGTATGCATTAAACCTGACATATAAACTTGTGTTAAAAATAATATGTAGAATACATAATCTCATTTCCATCAATGTGTGTATGTTTTAATAGTGTTCTAGGAAAAAAAAAATATTTGAATCACAAAAATTCAAACATCTGTAAGTTGAGGTCACCCTAAATATCAAAAAGCAGATAGGTCACCCTAAAATATCAAAAAGCAGATAGTGTAAAAAAGTGTAAAAATAGAGTTTGGAGATGAAAGTAGTTTGTCTGTTCCATTTAGGGTCGGATCAGTAAAATCTTTGGTGCCTATCAGACAACATTCAAATTTTAGTGTGACCATAAGTTGGTCATGTCAAACATGAACGTTTGTCATAATTTCAAAATCTCAATTATCAAAACACAGTCTAACTCTTCAGAAACGTGAAAATTTATCTGCCAACTAAATACATAACATGCAATGATTTTCAATTCAACAGTATAAAAATGACAGGATCAAGTTGCCTATAATGCAACTTGTCTTCATAAAAGTTTTATACTTCCAGTACTGTATAAGATAATAAAAAGATAACACACAAATAAATGCATGATAAAATCAACAAATATAAAGTTTGAACAAAAGATGTCACTCATCATGTGTAGCTATGTACATTGCATGCAAGGTTAATTAAGTAGCACTATAGTTTTATCTGTGAGGAGATCTCACACAAAGTGAAAACATGATATGATTAGAAACATCTGCATTTCATCACAATAAAGAATAACTTCAAACCACAAGCCAATATGAACATTTTGGATGTAGTTGATTTAGAAGTCACAATTTCTTTCATATTTCACACTGTAAGGTTTCCATTTAAATCGACATTTTGTTTCTAGCACTATATTAACCGTCCTCTTGTTGGACAAGAAATTGGCATTCAGTGACCGACAGCTATTTCTTCAGCATGAATATCACCATTTAAAATTTGTTTTTCAGATTTAACAAGCTCTTCATCTTTATTAGAAGAGCCAACATTGTCTGATTCATTACCACTATCAGTGGATTTGTTTTCTGTGTCCTTTTCTTTTTCTTCGTTCTTCTGTTCTTGTTTTTTACCAATTTCTCTTCTCAGTCTTTCAATTTCTTCAGGACTACAATAAATATTTTACGAACAATTAAACATCAACACATCTTTGATTATCGGAAGTAAGTTGCAGAAGCTGTTGTTGCAACATTAAACTCCAGTGAGAAAAAAAAATATTTTTCGTGAATTTTTAGCATTCTTAGATTTCCAACTAGATGACAATAATTTATCTTTTACTGATGAATCAATATCGACATCATTCAGCAACTATATAAAAAGACAGAAAACTAAATGGTCTACAATAAAATAATTGTCACATTAATTTTTTCATCATAGACATAAATCTCAGGGACTAAGTTAAAAACATCAATAAATAAAAAATATGTTCAGCTTACCTTATCTGTACAAACACAATGCCATTAATGACGTTCAGCATCTCCAGTACACTGTGCATAGACGGCGTCTGAATCTGACAATACAAAGTGATATCAATACAAATAACTACATAGAGGCGTGATATATACAAGAAATATGAAACTAGATGCTTCATATATAATCTTTATATTAACAAAGGTCAACAAAACAAGGGACATGTTCACAGGTTAGTCAATCAAATATTCAATAATTCAACTCTTTATTGTGATATACATGGTAATTAGCTCATACACAAGTAGAACAATGCTTATATAAGTATATATACTGGTATGTTAGAACAATGATCATAGGTCACATGATAGTCCTTGTTCACTGGTAGACAATCACCCCAGTATGAAGATAAAAATCAGTGTTCCCACTTAAGTAAAATCTTGCGTAAATCTCGCAATAAAATCGGATATCACACAACTCATTTTGATCTGGTGCAAGATCGTACGCGTACGAATACGTTTAGGGACGAATCGCCGATTTTCTGGAAACATCCATTACGATGTATGCGTATACATATATTTGTTCATACCCCCAAAATACTTCTCTTCTCTACCCCCAGATTTCAGACCTTAAGGGTAAGCGTACCCCCAATTTCAGAAGTGAGTGGGAACACTGAAAATAAGTGACATTATCATTAATTCATCAAGATGCGCCCAAATGAATGAAAATGTAACAAAATAAATTTGTTTCCTTCAAGGAAACATTTGAAAACATACTACTACAAAATATTACCTGAAGTCCAGCCAGAGATGTGACTTTTTCTCCTTTCACAATCTCATTCATTTTCTTCTGAAAGACGACAGCTTGTTGTGTGAGATGTTTTAAACATTCGCTACTCTCCTTCGTTCTCTCATGCTCTTCTCCGAGCTGGAAAATGTAGCAAAAATAAGCATGTTATCATGTTAAACAGTCTTATAAGAGGCTGCTACAATGAGAGCAGAAATAAGGTCACAATGCAGATTCGGTCTCCACATTGTGGAAATTTTGGTCTATTGTACATAAAAATAATGCTATGGAAAACTATTGTTAAAAATGAAGTCTTTGACTCAGTTTATCTGTTTAAGACATACTCCGGACAAACTTAAGTCTGATATATAACCACTATTTCCAGTTAGACAATTTCTATCCCTCTGTTGAAATAATACAATACTACAGACATGAAAATATCAAGACAATAAACAGGACTAGTATTTTACTCTTTATGTAAGTCTGACCTCTGAACTCCCATCAATATATCAATAAGCCACAGGCAGAGATAACCAATAACTTTAAGATTTGCACTACTTTATGCCTAATCTTAAAACTACAAAAAAAAACGTCTTTGCTACCACTTTCTATTCTTTTGCAATACCAGTAAAAAAAAACTACATAACAAATATAATCTAAGCCTTAGAAATACTTTGAAACTACATAACATGTAAATACTTGAATCAACAGATACATACTGTTTGTCTGTATATTGTGTAAGCCTCTTTCTCCCTAGCTAATGCTGCTCTGAAGTCACCACGACAAGAATGTGTTCGAGCCACTAAATGGTTACCCATAGCAACTTTCAGACTCTTAGCACCATAAAATCTAAAAAAAATATCAGTTGTATTGGAACCATTCAAAATCAGAATATGTCCATCATAATTACATGAAAAAGATGTAGTGTTGCTTAGTACCAGGGTTTTCACTAGATGTAAAAACTGAGGGTCAAAAATTTTAAGTGTTCTGATTTAATTATAAATTTGACTCTTTGGTACAAATTCTCAGGAGTCCGAAGCTTCATTTTACTGATTCAAAGAGTCAAAATGCTGTTTTATGTGTCAAATGAATGCCCTGATTACACAAAACAATTCTTCAGACATAAGAAAAAAATTGTTCTTTGTTACAAAATAGCAATAAAAAAACTCCACATAATTCATAACAAAAACATGAAAGTTATTTTCTCTTCCAATCTAAATGTGAAACAAATCAAATGAAACTACAATAAGATGTCTTACATACCTTTGATAAAGTTGAAGTGCATTATCTAAGAATATCAGAGAACGATCATATTCTTCAACTGCATGCAAAATCAGGCCAATGTTACTCTGAAAGTAGATTTACAATAATAAACATTATTATGTAAAAACTTGTTCACAAATTCCTTCCCATCATGAACTGGCAACAAAACTTGAATTGTAAATAAATTATCATGGAAATAATGAGAAGTATGCATGAATTTAATGTAGTAAATATCATGCACGATTTTAGAATTAAAAAGTGTAACTAAAAGTCATGATTCTATAAGAAAATTTCATCTCAAGAGCATCTCATACAATACACATACCCAGTGAAGCATCTATATAAACTGCTCATATTATTCACACTCAGTCCGAATATGCCAAAGATAGTATCATAATTTCTCATCAAAGCCAAGTGTAACATTAATACTTACATCAATAAGACCAATTTCTGGATGATTTTCTCCATGACAAAGTAAAGCAAGATATCTTGTTCTGTACATTAAGCGAAGAGCACTTGAAACTTGATTGTTGGCAAAACAGTACAAGGCAAGATGAGCCTGAAAAAGGAAATAGGGACAAGCTAGATATGTTTTTCAGAAACCAAGCACTACCATGACCATGGTCCTGTGGTTAGTGCACTGGACTTGTAACCTGGTGATATTGGTTCAAATCCCAGTCATGGCAGGTAATACCATTCTATGAAAATTTGACCAAAATGTTGATTTTCCAACATATGTGGAGAACCTGCCATCTCCTTGTCGAAGGCTAAGCTAGTACTGGTTAGTAAAGAGTCCAGAAAAACCAGCTGAACCAGCTGCCGTATATAACAGAGATTGTTGAAAAACGGCATTAAACCCAGTGAAAAAAGCTGGCAAAACTATGAGTGTTAAATTTAGTATTACTCAATTACTAAAAACTCACAAGATTTTTGAGTAATCAAACAGTTAACTGTTCTCTTAATGTGTTAATACACAGATAAGATGTGGAAGACTTACATATTCTGTGATTGTGTTCGGGTGGTCGATACCTAATACTCTCTCACTCATCAATACAGCTCTTTGTTGATAACTCATAGCTTCACAATAATCACCCATTATATAGTTCAATCGTGCGAGCAGACGTAAACAGGCAGCAATCTCGGGGTGCATGGCCCCGTAAACATTGTTCAACAAATTGAGGGCTTCACAGATCAAATCAAAACCTTCCTTCAACTGCCCTTGTTGAATCTTCTGCTGTCCACTTGAGAAAAAGTGATAAGCGTCTGATGCCTAAAACATTCAGATATAAGTTTATAAAAAACATGGAAACATTTTCTGAATCTAAAGCATCAAAATTTCATATGTAAAAATAAATGGAGAATACATACACCAATATGCAAAACAATATTGCAAATATTAACAGCGCTTTCTTGGGCTTGAGTGCATGTAAGGATTTGTCCTGCCTTACTTATTCAAGACACCAAGCAAGTTAACAAAATCAAATAAATACAATCTATCACTATTGAATTAATGTAATCTGTTCAGTAGCATTATCAAGTAAGGCAAATTTTTAAAAAATATTTAAGTTCATACCCTGGGATGAATGTGTTTGACAACAGGGAATACATTGATAATATCATCTTCAGAGAAAATAGCTTTGGTTCTACATTCAAGATTGTATTCTCTCAACAAGATCTGGATACCAGAACACTGACAGAATGAACGAATCAATGAGACACGTTGTATGCCATACTTCTCTACTGCAGAATCGATCGAGTCACTGAAATAAATGACCAACAATTAGATTCATAAAATGAGTAACGTAAAATCTACCGGTAAATGGTAGCACAGCCTTAAATACAGATCACTGACAAAAACAAACAGAGCCTACTTTTGAATGGGCTTTACAAATAAAATAGTCACTTGTGAATTTTGGCCTCCATACAAATATTTAATTATAACATACAATACAATGCACAACACCAAAAAATGGTATTATAAGAATTTCATTTTAAATCACTCTCCATCACGCTGAAAATTATAAGCATGTAAAATAAGTTACATTAAGTGCATGAGAGATATGTTACGATCTTGCTACTTGTTAATTGCCAATTAATTAATAAACCTAAACAAAGGAAACTATAGTGATAAACAATTGTGAGAAATTACAGGCAAAAGTATCATAGGTTAGCATAGGATGAGAAAACATTTTGTAACAATCTAATGGACAAATTTTCACACTTACTTACAATCAGTGATTAGACGTAAATAAACTCACCATTCCAGTGTGTAGTGAAAGTACTCATCGACCTCATCAATAATCTTTTTCCATAATGTTCGTGGAGTTTCATTCACCCATTCGATGTTATCAATACTGATTGCTATACCTTTATTTCTTCTTCTGTTCTTCTTTTTTGAGCCTTTCCCCTGTAACTGTAAAAAAATCTAATCAGGAAACAAAGCAAGGGAAGACTGGGTTGGGTTTGAAAAGAAAATAGCACAAAATTCATGACATATTCACCAAAATAGAAATAAATCAGTAAAATGAATTTTGTGACATTAATCTAATCATCAATTTCAGTCACACAAAAGCAGTAAGAATTTACATACATGATATGAAATAAAATATAGAGATTCCAGTCTGAAATATTCATGGAAGTTTTATACATTTGTATAAGCAAATGGAAGCATAATGCATCCCCAAAGACTTGAAAGTCAAATGGTTACCAATCAAGGTCAAACAACTTGTCCAAATGTAAAGGTCAAAGTATAAGGTCACATCTTACCTCATCTACAGTGACTCCAGGGTGCGGATTTGGCAATGATCCAACAAAACAATTCAGATAATGACTGATAGCAGACGTCAAACTCATCATGTCCACACCTTGCATGTGTGTCTTGTATATGTGTTTGGCAGCTCTTGTGATCATCTCAGCAATACAGATTGTCTGCAATACAAAAAAGATAGAGTTTATAACTAACCACTGGAATTTAACATTGTACTAACAGCCAGGATCATTTGGCAAATTTCCAGCTTAACAGTGGATGAAGACCCAAGGCATACACCTGGATAGAACCCTCGACCTTCTGTAAGCTTACTGGACAGCTTCTTAACATGTGAAATTTTGTCTCAGGTGGGATTAAAACTCAATAGTGGTGAGGGACTAATGATTACAAGTCAGAGATCATAACCACTTGACCAAGAAGGCCCCAATATATACAAACAGGATGTTGTACACTTGTTCCTACATAAAAACTTATTTGAACTCATTACAATCAATAGGATTTATATAAAAGAAAAATATACAAAAATCAAAATTTATAACAGTCCCATAAACTATAACAGAAAGACCAAACGACTTTGATAATTTTCAATTACTTGACTGGATGGTAAATGATTTTCCATTTACATAACAGCAAAATTTGAACTGCAATTCAAATATGTAATATTTAGCATACAGCATGTATAACAAATACAATGTTTGTGTATGGTATTTCAAAAAATATAAGAATATGACAGTACAGTTACTGTGTACCGCGAGTCATGATGTTCAGAAGTTCATACTTACATAAACATAGGATACAGATTTGTACTTGGCAAATGTTTCAGCGAGTTTTCCAAGGTACCGCATGTTGATGCCTCGAGTATGCATGGCTTCAGTCAATGTGCTGCCATCTATTGGTGAAGATGAATGGTCTAAGCAGTCATTTACCTGTAACAGATATCCTTAATGAATAAAAGTAATGCAATGAAAATGAAGAATATATTTACAGATTACAATGGTAAGACTCTACTATCAATAGATGAAAAAAAATATTGTGGTGCCCAGTAAGGTTGTATTGTTTCAAATAATTTGTCAGTTTATTTAGTAAATTCATTATTATACATTTTATCTACAGAACAATAAGCATTTAAACCAATTAAAAACAAAACATAAGACTATTAAACACATCTTTAACATAAGCAAAGATTGATTAGGATTAACAACTGCTTATGTAAGAAGAAAACGAACAGAACATTGAAATGAGCTAGCTCATTGTTTGTATGTTACCGATCCAGTTTGCCCAGTATTATGCAGACTAAAATAACTACAGTAAAACTTCTTTATAAGGACCACTTTAAGGTCACAAAAAATTGTCTTTGTAATGAGGTGGTCTCATTATCAAGGTAAGATACAGAGGAAATATTGATAATGGGTTTGAAAATAAATTAGTGGTTGTTATAAAAAGTTGGTCATAATATTGAGTTGGTCGCTTGATGAGGTTTCTCTGAACAACGTGAATAAAACGTACCAGTGTAGGTATTTGATGTAAGACAAGAAATTCTGCCGCCTCTTGTACAGCCTGTTTCTCTTTGGCCAATACTGTTGACTGTAAGATAGAGTTCACACTACACTAACAAGATGTAAATACTTAATAATATGATATTGCTATTCATAAAAATCACTTGAGATGTTCCAAATACTGGTTGTTTCTATTGTAAAAGAGTAACAAAAGCGATTTGTCTACAACTATTATCAGTACAACAGGAGTTAACTCAAGTCAAACACAATGAAAGGAATGTTGTGATTTCAATAATTCGGTCATTAATACCAAATGAATACAATAAATGTAGCTATTTTCACCACAGTTTGTAGAGCTACACACACAAACATTCAGCAAACTATCATATGATTTGATTCATGTAATTTAAAAACCTAAATGTTAAACACAGTATTGATGAAATAATTCATGTGTCAAGTTGAAAGTTTTCAAAAAAATGGAAATCTAAACCTCGGCGCCGTCGAATGATAAAAACCAGTAGGGTCTGACCTGGAAAAACTGAAGGTTCCAGAAAATTCCGGAAATTTTTTAACCATGATAATTGATCTTTTACTTACATCTGGATCTGCATGTTTAACATGTTGTTGAAAGACATCAGGGTTAAATGAAAGATTGAATTCTGTGTCACTAAGTGAGCCAACTGCAAGAGCGGCTTTCTTTACAATGTCTCTACTACTTTCTTCAACTGTAAAACAAGACAAATTAAATAAATTAATACAACATAAATTAATACAAGACAAATTAAATAAATTAATACAACATAAATTAATACAAGACAAATTAAATAAATCAATACAACATAAATTAATACAAGACAAGTTCATACATCACAAATTAATATAATACATATTAATAAAACACAAAATTAATACAAGACAAATTAATGAATTCCAATTAATACAATAAAAATTCATACAAGACAACTTAATACAATACAAACATAAAATAGAATTCATTCATACAATTTCATAAATTCTGTATGGAACTGAAAATATTAGTCTGAATTATTGCTGACAATAGTCTGAGTCAGACATTTTTCATTAAGTTATTGGATTTTAACATTTTAGAGAAATTACTTGTTTGATTTTCTTTCCCTGTAAGAGCCTCGACGATCTTCTTAGCCTCTTCAGTTTCAGCTTCAGCTGCATCTTTTTTCTCTGTTTTTTCTTTCTCACCAAGTACAACAGTCTTGGAGTCTGATATGGCCTGAATACAACAACAACAACAACAAAACGTTACGAAGTACACAAACAAACATTAACATTTTTCATGATAATTTCTACAGACTGAATAGAGGAAATGTGACTGACAGGAGACATTCCATTATGAATAAACATCTAGCATAACTTCATTGATTAAAATATTTTATGAAATATGAAATACCAGAAAATATCATGCATTTTCTCATCATGCATTTTATGAATTCTTTAATACACACTGTATTCCAGAATACTCACTAAGTATCATTCAAAGACATCTATCTTATCAAAAACACCAGTACACCTAAATGACATTTCTAAGAAGAAACTTCTAGTCCATAACGTGCCATAGAGTCAGATTCAAAACTTTAGCATCAATAATTATCTTACCTTCAGCTTTGTTTCTTTGGCTCCTTGATCAGACGTTGGTTTTTTCTGTAACTGCATTTGTTGGAAGTGATAAGCCGCTGTACGAACAAAGGCTACGTAACGGTTCCTACAAGATCAAAATCAATTAATGTAACAAAATGATGCATTGGTCAGGATCATGAATTTTGATACTGAAAGAAAGTATTGATTTAATCTGAAGTTGTTCTTTCCATCATGTTATGATTTTATGAAATAACCAGAGATTTTTTTCTTTCTTTGGTTCTGATGAATGAACCTGTCCCAATAAAAAATACAGACATTTTTTCCAAATTCCCAACCAATAGTTCCTAACTTTCACATCAAACCATGCATTTCCCCAAATGGACTGGACCCGGGCCCTTTCCCAAAATTGCAAAAAAATCACTGATATCTGCTGAGAAACATACCAATATATGACATTAATACTGCACAACTCAATACATACTGTTATTTCACTATATATTTAATGTGAAAATAGAAAGATGCAGATCACAAACGTTACTTACTCCACAAATGCATCCACCAACTCTTGTCTCAAGCAGCATAATCTATGTCTGTGTTTGAGAGGATAACCATGATTTCTCATATCATTACTGAGAGATTCTGCTTCAACTGAAATATAAATCAATCTGCCTTAACAACTATATCCTTTTTAGTCACCATTATTCAACACAAAATTCCATCATTTTTATGGACAAGATAACCAATTCAAGAGAGAGTAGACACCCATTGAGATGTTGAGGACTCATAATAACTCATAATACTTATAATGACACATTTGTTTTTCCCATAATCAAATTTTCCATCTCCATGGCTTCAAATAAGACATTAAGTTACAAAGACTTGGCAAATGTTACTTAGTAAGACTGTGGTTTAATGTAGCACCAACAGCCAAAGTCATTTGGTAACTTTCCAGCCTTAACTGTAGAGGAAGACCCAAGGCATATATACCTGGGCAGAATCATCAACCTTCCATAAACTTGCTCGACAGCTTCTTCACATATGAAAATTATTCCCAGGTGGGATTAAAACTCACAGCAGAAAAGGACTAGTGATTACTAGTCAGGGACTATAGTAGCTCGACCAGAGGCCCCAAATTTGTATAGGAAATGAAGAACTACTTAACAACATTAAACAATACTTAAACAACACTTAACAACATTAAACAATACTTAAACAACACTTAACAACATTAAACAATACTTAAACAACACTGAACAACATTAAACAACACTTTAGAATACTAACCTTCAGAATAGTTGACATCTGGAGGAAATGTTCGGAGAAGATCTAATACATAATGGCGCTGATCATTACCAATAATACCTTTACATTCAATAGATGAATACAATTCTATTTCTTCACTCTTTTCATTCAAAACCCTGAAAATAACAACATAAATATGATACATATATATATATATATATATATACAAATAGAATCTAGAAATAAACAGCAAAATCATCCATTCATGACATAAACACTGACAAAATATCAAAATAAAAGACAAAACACCAGTCCAATGACTTCTTTGTACAATCTAGTTATGATGGCAATACTAGACTGTGCATGACAGAAAAATGTGTGTCTTATTAAATGAAGTATTCTCAATAATAACTTCATCTTAACAAAGTTATTTCTTTTGTGCTTTTGCAACCAATTCAAAATCATTATGAGGGAAATGAACATGAGAGCAAACTGAAAATTTTAACAAAAAAAAAAAAAACGAAAATCTTAACCTTGCTGCCATGGAAACAATAAAAACTGGTAGGGTCTGAAAACTTTTAACCATGAATGGATCATTTATAAGCATCAAACATATAATCTTCACTTACAGATTTAAGACCATCAGACAAAGAACAATAACTTACTTGTGTGGTCTTATTTTCAACTGACTAGCTGATTTTTGTAACTGAAATTGAAAAAAAAAAATCATTAGCAACAACTTGTTACAGTACATAATTATGCGAAGACAGTTTTTTTTTAAGTTCAAATAACTCTTTAATACCCAACAGATGGACATACAACAAATTAAACAGACAATTCACAAAATCATTTAAACAATAACAAAAATATGTCAGAGACTTGGAAAGACTTCATGGCTGAAGTGTATTTGATGTGTATCTCAGGTAACCTAAGTGCATAAAATTTTCAATACCTTGACAATGGATTTTCAACTGATTTTTGTAAAACAGTTCAGTTTGACTCAAAAGATGAACTACCACTAACAACATTGTATCAGAAACATTGTGAAACCTACCAGTTCCCTGTATTTCTCATTTGTAACAACAGTCTTTCCAAAGTCAATAGAACCATAAACAACGGACTGTTCTTGTTCTCTTTCCAGAATTCCTGAAAGTAAATATTTATACATGCATTATACACAAAGTAAAATAGAAGTTTAAAAATAATCATGTCAGAAGATAATTTTCACAAAAACTACCGCACCGAATGTTAACAAGTGACAGGAATCATTATAAAACCAGGTTTTTCTTTCTGCAGACACTTACACCATTCCTACCTTCAGTCATAGGGTGGAAACATCTTTGCACAAATTTGTTATTAATGGCTCATACGGGCGAAATAAATGAAGGGCCATAATTCTACAAAAAATGATCAAATCACAAAACCCCAAAATATGCACTGGGTTAATTGTCAACAATAGTTATGTGAAAGGGTGGAAATCCCTTGAGAAATCTACGAGTTTTGCACAGAAGTAAAAGTGGACACACACCCTGCGACATTCGGAATTTTTCCTTTGGAAAACCAGGTCAAAAACTTTTTTAGTAACAATAATATGACCTTTTTTAATACGTGGAAAAAATCCTGGAATGTAATGACAAGATATGACTATACCTGGAATAATTGACTGAGCAGTGATCCTGTACCCTCTATAATCTACAACAACAGTTCCCAGTGTATACATGCCCTCAATATCAGCATTAAAATATGCCTTCACACCTTGTAAATCATTACCCTGAAAAAGTACAGAAAAATATATGAATAAGATAATCAATAAAATGACTGACATCAATAAAAATTGGTGCCCAACACAGGAGCGCCTACTACTCAACTGATAGAAATAACTTGACTATACTACAAATTACATTTTAATACTTGCATTCCAAATGCTAACCCACATCGCAAAAAAAACAACAACAACAAAACAAGACACAGCTGGAATGAAAATGTGTGGCACATATTTAACAACAGATCACTCAGTAATACTAATGTAGATTTATGGGTGAAAGTTGAACATTTTCAACAAACCTGAAATCTTAACCCTGATGCCACGGACAACAAAAAAAAACAGTAGGGTCCAGACCAGGGAAAAAAATGGAGGTTACGGAAAATTCCGGAGAACTTTTAACCCTGTTGACATAACATAAATCACACAGACTGACAGAAAACTCACAGGGGCAGCGTAAGCAGCAAAGTCTCCACCAAAGTCTTTATAATGATCCCGCACATCAAAACCAAGACTAAAGAAAATGTTGTTCCAGATAAACATTTGATTTCTGAAATAAAACAACGTGTAAAATTCAGTAACAAAGTATTGACCACTGCTGTCATATATTCTTGATCTAAAATAATTTATTGTAAGTTAAAAATGCATACAAAGAAATCTTTGAATGTGAGTGGAAGGTCTGATTTTCTCTATGGAAATAAACTGAATTTTAGGTCCACAAATCACAAATCATGCCATTTATTCCTCAAGGGACAGATTTGAGAAAACAGACTGTTCCTTAACATTTCATTATATACAACGTTTTTATTTAAGAAATGATTTTTCCATGAGGTACAATTTTCACAGGCCAAAAAATAATAAAAGGATCATACTTGGCTTCATCTCCAGGGTTGATTGCCATCACATTTCCATCAATCACAGACTGTGCACCTCTGGTTGCTGCTGCTACAAAGTCACTGTGTACCTAAAAACATAATTCAACCATCAAAATTTCACATTTTTTTAAATGATACATGACCATTTACAAGGTGATCTTTATGAAAGAATGGTACTAAGACTAGATCATGGTTTTTTTAGCAAAATGTCCATGGAAACATTAGTAATTAATTATTAATTTATCAACTCTCTAAGAGGCTAATTGCAACAATAGATGTTAACAAAGTTAGATCCACAATGAACTCTACCTTAAAGATTGCTCTTTCTCTGATAAGCCTTTCTGGTAATGCCTTGCGTGGGAGTTCCCTCGTTACTTGCATTTCTTCGTTCCAATCCCTAGTTTGTCCAGGTATATGTTCCTCGTAACCGAGTCGTGTAGCAAATGCTAAAATATACAAATATCATCAAAAATCATTGTAACCATATAATGATCAGGTTGAGTGTCACAGAGGCCTATTTATATTCATTTTAATTTGTCAGCAATTAAGAAGTAGAATGTTTTATATGATACTTAAACAATCATGATAAGCACAGCCTACTTAACATGTGTGAATAACTCTCTACCTGTAAACTCTTCAGTAATAAACTAGCCACTATAATATACAGAGGTTACTATTGTCTTAATCTATGAAGGAACCCAACACAACATACTGGCAATAGGGATGGGCTAAAAGAATGTTTTTTTCAGTACCAAGCTTATTAGTTCAAAATTTAGACATTCAACAAAATGTTCCCTTCAAAGCAAAAATGTCATCAAAGCATCACAGGAAAAAGAAATCTGTATTTTTCATTATATCTACACTCTTCAATCTACAAACATATTACCATCTTCAGCTCTGATATAATCTACATAATGTTCCTGCTGAGGTGCCATCCATGTATACAGCTGGTATGGTGTAGGTACACGTTCAAACGGATGCTTCTGCCCTCTCTTCTTTAACAAGATTGCAAAGTTTTTCTTGAAAGATGGACTCAACTAAAAGAGAATTTATGTAATGCTAAAAAATTTTACACATCAATATATATAGAATTGTTTCGAGCATTAAGATACAACTGTACACAATGTTTAAATCAGCCATAACTTATTTGTATCAATAAAACGTAACAACAAACCCTAGATACCTTAACTAGATAAACTGGAATTTCTTCAAGTAAATTTCATAAATAATTTCTATTTTAGATAAAAACATAAAAGTAATACTTGAAAACTCAATAAAATGTAAGCAATCTGTCACAAAATACTTTTGAATTCAGTAACATGTCAGCATTCTGTCACAATCTTCCATACTTAAGTAAGTTGCTGCTAGCTTAATATTGCATCTAAGCACTACTTCACAAGGATCACTTCATCACATGCTTTAAGACCCTGATAAAACTAGAACAGAATTAAGTTTGCACAGAACAGAACAGAACTTATATACCTGGTTAAGAAGTTCAATCAAAGTGTGAGATAAAAATTTCTGTGTTGCTGCTCTAGGATTAAAAACATCCTCTGTACATCTGTAAATGTAAAAGTTCAGAACATCTATATAAATAAAGACAAAACATATCAGAAAATTAAACTTAACTTCACATCAGCTGGGTAGCACTATTCTGGATGGAAAACAGTTTAGGAGTGTAGCTTTTCAGACATATTGTTAACAAGACATTGTCTATAATTAGTAAGTGCTTAATTATCATGATTTAAAATGAATAACTAAATGACAGCATGATTGTATATAAATTTTAAAAAGAAGCCAACACAACTTAGTATCAAGCAACCTCTCCATAGCAACACCCTTTGGGAGAAGCAAACTAATGATGTTTTTGAGGTTATTGCTCTAGAGAAATTTACTTAATATTTAAAATGTACAGAGGAAAAAAATCATGCTGTTGTTGAAAGCAGGTAGTTGCAGGTAGAGTGGGCCGTTTCAATAAGAATGACACGAAATTAACCAACAGTATTTTAACATTTTAGACAACCAGTAAAACTAATTCAGAAACACATGAAAAACTTACTGGTTAACAAAGAAGCCTCTGGTTGATGCTGTAATGTGGTACTTCTTATCTTCTAAGGTAACAGCATATAAATATATAAGATCGCCTGAAATATGCAGAAATTTGATATTAGTTAAGACTTACAGGCTAGATAGAACCAAATGTATGACCTGTCAATGTTTCAATTGTTAGACTAAGTTTGAAGTTAGGCATAGACAGTTAAGACAAACCTAATCTACGTTTCTTTTTTTTTTGGGGGGGGGGGACTTATTTAGGGCCAAAATTCAGTTCCATTTCCCCTATCTGAAAAGTATGTTTTTTCCCCTGTAATTACAAAAATTCCCCTTCAGTTTAATTTTATTTTCATAGGAGTTATTATTTTGTCAAAAAGATAGTAAAACTGACCTGTAGCTCTTCATCTTTAACCATTAAGGTTATAACCTATTAGTAATTAAGTGTTGGGAGAACATATATGCTTTGTCATGCTATTGTTCCCTTATTTTCCCTTAAGACACTATTTTTCTCAAGTAAGAGAATACATACCATGCATTTTTCTGTTTCCAGGTGGAGGATTCCAGCCACTTAATGTGAGAACTTTCAAGCATGAAGGACTCTAAAACAAGAGAAATCAGGGGAGATAATTCAACCATTTCATTAACTATGTAACTACAGTGCAACCTCTGAATACTGAACCCTGTCCAGACCATGTCAAAAATCCGGTTTTCAGAGAGTTCCGGTATTTAGAGAGTCCAGTATTCAGAGATTACACTGAATAGACTTAATACACAGAGTCACATAAATTATTTCTAATAAGTATATCCTCATACTATAACTGAACAAATTTATAAAAGCAGGTCTTAAGACATGAGCTCCACAGAACAGCATCAATACTTGTCTGTCTTACATCATTCTATTCAATAAGCAATTTTGACCAAAATTAAAAAGGGGCATAACTCCAAAAATATAGCTATCAGAATAATGCCCCTTGTCTTGTAACTGTGCCTTGTCACAATAATCAAGTATTCCAAGTACCGTGTGGATATCTTTTGAAGTGTTTGAGTAATGTGCTACATTAAAGTTTTTGTACATACATACAATAACAACTATACTGCAGCAATTGTAATAGCTCCACGTTTTCTTCAGAACAGCTAAAAATTGTCACTTGCATTCATCATAGAATCTTTCATATGAAAACTATAAAACAAACCTTTAATTCTTTGATATTTGGATGTAAAGGTAGGAGTGGTCTTTCTTTGTTGCCTGGCATGATGTATTCTGGTGGGGTACAATCTACGGAGTCAGGTTTATAAGCTTTCTTCTCTGTAAACAACACAAACACACATATATTTATATGGGTGAAAGTTGAAAATTTTCCAAAAAAAGAAATCTTAACCTTGGGTTGTGGAAACAATGAAAACCAGTAGGGTCCAGACCTGGGAACTGGAGGTTACAGAAAATTCCAGGTAACTTTTAACCATGCATTTATCAGAAGAAATTACAAGCAACATTTAAAAGATAAATCAAGGGGTACCAAATATGATAAGTCAAATCAAAGTTGAGGCAACAATATGGCACTGACCTGACAACGAAATGGAACATACCACATGATAAACTTCTACACAGATAACCTAATTCATGATGAACCACATTCATGACAATGCAAAGGGTTAAAACGACATACAACATAAAAACTGTTTAAAACAAAATTATTTTCTTGGATTCATAAATACTTACAACAGAAAATATGTTATATCTCAGGAGTGTAGAAGGATTATTTATATAAACAAACTACAGACAAAAAGAGAAACTTACCAAGAATATCACCAGCTGTTATTATGTTGAGAAACGAAACAGAGTTACAGTCTACACCAGCGTATGCATCTCCCGGGTCAACAGACTTGAGGAGGTCACGAATATGTCGGAGATGTATACGAGCTTCACGAATTGTGTATGGTTCTGTAAATAATGTAATAATTGGTTCAGTCACTGTACAATCTAATTTATGAACTGTCATATAAACCAGAAAAACAAGTTTTAACCCTTTGCCTCATAAGCATACTTTGGACTCTGACAAATTCAAACCCATTACACAAAACATCAATTCATGTAAGAGAATTTGGTTATTTCTCTCTGACAGAGTGGAACACATTGTGGCAAAAGAAGTCATTACTCATTACAAGCAATGCCTTCTTTGTAACAAAGTTTTCAAAAGTCGTCTGCTTCAGATACTGGGAAATGCAGTATTATGTGGCAAAAGGTTAAACTGCTCAGAATGTCTTCAAAATAATTGAAACATCCATGTTTCAGATGACCTTGGCACATAAGTATTCAGCGTACAACAGTAATATTAATATCTTTAATGTTATCATAAATAAAACAAAATGCTTTTCTATATCCCTTCAAAACTTATTTGAAGTAAGAAGCATCAAAGATTGACTTTCTTCACAATGTGACCTTCAGCGTGACTTTTTGTTAGACTCTCAAACAAAGCACTGGCAAAGACAGGATGGTTCTCTATAAAACCCGTTTTACGTGACTTTACTGACACCACAGACTAACCTTCAACAACTTTAATTACTGAGCCTTCCTTTAATCCTTCAATACTCTTCAATTCAGCAAAGTTATCCAGTGTCTGTCCATCTAATTGTAGAGAGAAACATGTTCTGTGACAGGTATCCTCTCTGTCCATCAACACTTGATGTATCTCTTGTACAAGCTCCATAGAACTTACCTACAGAAACACAAAAGTCACAATTAAATCTAGATGGTTGCATAAGTAGCTGAATTATGGTAGAGTGAATTTAATTAATCAAATACCTCCTTCACAGTAAAAGTTAGACTTGATTTTTTCATTACACCTGACACTCACTTCAAGTGTGGACTTAGGGAGGGGGGAGGGGAGTCAACGTGCATCCACTCTAAACTACGGCAAGCATGAGTAAAAACGTCACAAAACACATTCTACATAAACATCTTGACTTTATGCCCCCCATCCATCAAGAAATCCTGTATCCACCCCTGATTTTGTCGTTATATAGGAGACAAGTTTTACACTCAGTAGCTTTTTTTCAACAAATCATGTTTACATGATTTCTAGTACTTCATGTATTTATCTCTCCCTCAAACACTAAAATTTTCTCAAAAGGATACTTGACTAAACTTCTGAGATTAATTTCATACAATTAATAGATAACAGGCATACCTGATTAGGATGTATGACCATTAAGAATTTTCACTAACAGTAGACATCTTTAACGATACAAAAACAAGTAAGTAATAAGATTTATACAAAAAAAAACTTACTGGAAGTTCAAACTCATCCACACCAGGACATACAATGGTAACATTAAAGCCAGTATCTTGTATCAGCACAACCTCCTGTTCTTTATTTTCATCACTATCTTTCTCTCCATCCTTGTCTGTTTGTTCTTCCTTCTCTCCGTTCACTAATTCTTCTCCATTCTCTTCTGTTTGATCCATTTTTCCGTTCACAGATGCATCACCATTCATTCTGACAACTTCAACTAAAAAAAATTTTTGACATGAATCTTAATATCCTATCTAAATTTCATCAACAATATCAGCTCCAGGTAAACTATCTTTCAATACTCGGGGGGCTTTTTTTTCACAGGTAGGGGGAGGGGCCTTCTTACAACTGGGGCAAACTAACACAGCATTTTTGCAAAAAGGGGAAGAAAACCTGGAGTGCCAGGTTACAAGTCCAGCGCACTAACCACTGGTCAAGTACAAGCAGTACTTTCTAACATTCATTGTGAACAAGATTATAAAAAAATATCTCATATTTTCATAAAGGATTATCAATCTCAAAAATGATCCTATTCTATTTACAATTACATTACAATGTCACCATCAGAATAACCCAAAACATCCGCACAAAAAAGCCTATGAAATAAGGAAGTATGCAAGTATTCTATATTAACAAACAACAAGTTTAAATCCAGCAACCTGTTCAAATATGTATCAAACATCAAAACCTGGAGAGTTAAGTCTAAATGATGCAGTTTAAGCAACAGTAACCAAACTAAACTTTCTCCTTCACAGTCCCGAAGCAACAATCTGAGAATGTATCAATCACCATAGATGTGTACAGAGGATCTTGGCATTGAGCAAAATTTAACTAGTACAAATCCTTTCTCATCAGGCAAGACACGAGTACTGAAAATGTTTGCTTAGATTGGTCCTTGTGAATGTAATCTTCATACATTTATGGAAACTATCATCCTATCATGTGCTTGCAATGCTCAAGGACGGAACAACATCACGAATTCTAGGAATTGTCACATGACCTCACTGAAATCAAACATCACAGTCCTACTGTTAAATACGTTTCAGTCAGACTACCTACCACTGTATAAGCTGCTTATGTATTGAAGCACATGGCTTTCAGATTGTTAATCCAGCTTATCAAAGTGTAATACGAACAAGACAGACAACTGACCAGGGGGTCAAAAATTGTGCACACACAAATTTGAAATACACCACTGACTTTTTAACAATTTTTGTCAAAGTAGATACATTGGACTTAAACAATCCAGCTACATGACTAATCCATCCACCATGGCGTGATGAATCAGCTATTTAAATATATTTGATTTTTAAAGGATAAAAAACAACTAATAACACACGAAAGTGGAAAATAGCTTTACTTAATAAGTACAATTTTTACAACTACCCGGCATGTACATCCTGTGTTCTATGTATTCATGTCTACTTCAGCAAATGTGTAGATTTATATCTTACAATTTGCCATTGACTTAATTGAAGCACATATTAACAAGACAATCATATATTAATCCCAATAATTTAATAACAAACCCAACCAACAGACAACCATTAAAATTGTAATTATTGACTTTTCACAGACAAAGATATTGTTAAAATTACTAGACAGTTTAAATTCATGGGGCCTCCATGAACAAGTGGCCTCTTGACTAGAAACCACTCACCAATCATCACTGTGAGTTCAGATACCCACCAGGACCAGTCAATTTTCACATGCAAGGAAGCTCTCCAGTTAGCTTACAGGAGGTTGGTGGTTCTTCTCAAGTGTACACCAGGGATGCTCCTCCAATGTTAAAGCTCGAAAAGTTGCCTAATGCCCCGTTTGCTGTTGGTGCAAAGTTAAACCCCGAACAAACATCCCCTGCGTAACATAACAAGTAACCAACATATAATATTCTATGGCCTTATCACCTGGGTCCCTTTCTTGCTTAATCACAACAGAATTTGCAGATTTTATCTTATCAATGGGAGTTGTACAGGGTCCAACAATCATCAAAAGGGGATTTATAGTTTTAGAGATTAGACAAAATAGGGTACTGGGCTATACACTCATACTCCATCAATTTGTCACAGTAACAATTATTTGAACAATGAACAAAGAAATACATTTGGTGTAGAATTACATGTGTGAATTATCATAGCCCTACCAGATAAAACAATGCAATAGTTTAACACTGTATTGGAATTTAAATAACTGTAAAATATTAGTCATATCCATGATCAGAACATCAATCAACGTGAAATCAGAAATCATACAATAGTTACCAAAACAATAACATAATAAGGAGACATTGAACACAGCATTGTAAATTAACATCTTCATGAGTTTTACACAAGTACTAAAGTATCAACTTTCAGCTCACAAATAAATTCCCAAAGGCACACAAAACATTTGTTTGTCCAAGCCAGTTTAATTACAGCTCAAACTGATGAGAAAATCAGCTGATGCAAGCATTTTATTGAGTTTAACTTAATAAATATTTTAGCGATATATGATATAGATGAATACTGGATATGAATGTCAGAGTTTACCAAAGGCCACATGACTACATCACAGATGAAAGAGACCATATGTTTAAGTAATCTGCAAAATCAGCACCCATACCTGATCTTGCCAATGTTCAGAACTTGAACTAACTATCCAATGATTTTTGTGCAATTTAAGGAAATGGTCCGGGTCTGGTCCCATTGGGAAAAATGTGCGGTGTGATGCCAAAATTGGGAACTTTTATACTGGGAATAGGGAAAACGTGGCTTTATTTTTGATTGGAAAGGGTCCATTTACCGGAGCTAAAGAAGGGAAAAAATCGCTGCTATCTGCAGCTGAGTTTAGCAGGCATCTAAAAGATAAAAAGAAGGCCTCACTGGTCAAGTGGTTATGGTCTCTGACTTGTAATCATTAGCCCCCCATTGCTGCGAGTTCAAATCCCACCTGAGACCAAATTTCACATGCTAAGAAGCTGTCCAGCGAGTTTACTGAAGGTAAATAGTTCCACCCAGGTGCCTGAGATCTTCCTCCACTGTTAAAGCTGGAAAGTCACTAAATGACTCTGGCTGTTAGTGCCACTTGAAACTCCATTAAAAAAGAGCATTATAATACGCAGACATGAAATGTCTTAAAATCACCTTTAGTCTTTACTGCAGCTGTTAAAACATACATGTACTGTGCTACGAAATAAGCCACAAAAAGTAGCATATGAGTGCAAGACAGTCCTGGCATACGATAATTTCAGTAGACAATCACTTGAGATTAAGGGAAAATGAAGAATGACGAATAAGTCCAAAAGAATGGTCAGAGAGTGAATGGAATGTCATTTGATAAATACATAATAACACTGACAAATGGGTGATAAAACGCACACACATTGTAAAGTCAGACAAAGGCAGCCTGAGATA
Source organism: Lutraria rhynchaena (assembly GCA_008271625.1). Classification (NCBI taxonomy): domain Eukaryota; kingdom Metazoa; phylum Mollusca; class Bivalvia; order Venerida; family Mactridae; genus Lutraria; species Lutraria rhynchaena. Next base: position 78,524 of record VIBL01000064.1, read on the forward strand.
TCATACATGCTTTTGGAACATAACGGAAGTTTTAAGTAAATGGGGAGTTCATTTATCTACACACTATCAGTGACTATGATCACATGCATTCATTTAGCATAAGTCCCCATATCAGCAAATAACTAGATCAAAACTTAAAACAGACTGCAAATGAAGTGTCATAGAAAAGAACGGCCACTCTTGAAGATTAAAATGTGAAATAGGACAGTTTTGTCAGTAAACAAGTAATGCACTAGTCCTGATAACCTACCTAATCACCCTTGGAATATTTTACAATCCTCAGCAATTCCAACGCTGAAAATGCTACATCAGTGATAACACAAAGCAAGAAAGAACCAAGCATGCTGATAGAGAATTAAATATCACAGTATACATTGTACATGTATTGGAAATGAAATTTTTAAAACACACATAATAAGATCTACACAAGCAGTTACTACAATGAGAGTTGATTATGAGAGTTGAATTTACATGCATTTTCTATAAATATTATTGTATATTGCAACACAGTTTGAACACTAGAGCATTCATTAAGAAAGTCACTGATGCCCACTGTTTGACGACTAAGATAATAGTTAATGCATAAGTTCTAATTCCAAGCTCTGAACATTAAAACCAAACAAAATCTGACCTAAAAACAACCTCCTTGTCATATGATATACTTGACACACAGTACAGAGAGAACAAAATAGGAAGTAAATCCGATGCACAATAGAAATCAAATATTTACATCATGTATTTCACAAACTCATAGTTTGACAAGTTCTTGCTTTATGATATCAATCAATACTGATGACAGCTAAACTAAGTTTTTTAAGAGAATGAATCATAAGAAATGCAAGGATAAAATATCACAAACAACAGAACATTAGGACAAGAAATTTGGCACTAAAGATCTATCTATACACAGTGAATGATGCGCTCTAAATGTGAACATTGTTTTAATATTCATCATCTAAACTTGTTTTAATATTCATTATCTAAACTTGGTCGGTTCACATATTGACTGTTAAAGCATTATGTGAGTATGAGCTATACATGTAACTATCAAATACAATAATCCAATATGATACACAAAACATAGGCAAATCAATATGTGTAAGTAAAATATATTTCCGGCTCAAGTGAAAAGATGCACAGTTTTGCTAAATGATAACCCACAAAAAAAACTGCTCTATGATATAAAAATTACTGATACAAATCAACAGGGTTATCAGCATGCCAGATACTAGGACTAACAGTTGGTTAAATTTTTCTAAAGGTCAAATCTTAGTCTAGAGTTAAAAATCCCTATCTTATACAACAACATCGCTGACAAATATACAAGATTTCAATGACAAAATAATAAATGCTTACAACAATGCCATTATCAGATGTAAATGTAAACTTGTATGAATTTCATGCAAACTCAAACCTCTGCATAAAGTCCCAATAGATTCATAGTTCCTTCACTATAATCTCTTACATCATGCACGATATACAGTTACCATGGGGTTCAATCTAACAGGGAATATGAAATCAGTAAACAAGTTTGCTGATGAATCTAGCCCGTAAATCATTATACCCCATGTTATCACATTTTATGAATTATACTCAAATTAACTAATAAAACACAATCAAAACAATCTAAATTCTGACCTTGATGACCTTGGCTAAATTACAAACCTGGGTGAATTTGTTAGTCCGTAAAGGTATCAATGAGGTATCCTCAGTCAAATAAACACGAAAGTCAGACACATACGCGCGATAACAACTTTCAATGCCTTGCATAACTCGTTCGTTTCATAACCAGTTCAGACAGAGACATCCATGTTGAAAATGACCTTGTCAAAACATAGACGTAATTCCTCTGAATATTTCCACATTTTGCAAAGCTATGTTGCAAAAAACAAACCATAATAATATTTGTTGACAAAAATTACCATCATATAAACATATTCTGGGTGAAAACGAGAACTGTCATAGAAAACAGTAAGTGACATGTGCAAAATTTAGACAGCTGATCGAAATAATGAACCCGATTTGACCTTCGTTCTAACATCGGCGAAAATAGCGTAATTTAACGACTTACCATCGCCTTTTTTGGTTGTTGCATTTGAAGAAGTGTCTCCTTGTCCATTGTCAATCGGTTTCTCAATTTTTTGTTGATTATTTTCATCAGAATCGGTCTCGGGAATGCCAGCCATGATTGAGAATATCAGAACACGTGTGTACGTTGTTGCGATTCCCCAGTTCTATTTTTAGACGCAATATTTTCATGATCACGTGACATGGACACGGTCCAAAGGAATCACGTTCGGTTGGGTTTAAAATCAGTTTAGGTCGTATTTGAGAATCACATGACGCAATCTTAAATGTCAAACAATGACTTTGACTATATCATGCAATATTTTACTGTATTGATACTGCATTCGTGTCCGATAATCATCCAGTTATAATAATTGTTACTAGATGTTGTCAGAGACTACACATACGTGTAATGTAAAGTCCATGATGTTGTCAAATATACATGAAGAGTGACTTTATGATGCTTGAAGATTTTTTATTTAAAACTGTTGCCATGAAATAGAAAAAAATGTTTAAGTTGACCTACACTTGCATCGCGATTTTAAATCGTGTCATTTCAATATCATTAGTCATATTTAATCGTAATATGATTTTACAAAAGTACATAGATCTATACCTGTGACCAGTCTTATCTTACACATATCATATGTATAAATCTACTTATGAGGACAGATGTATAGAAACTATTTATTATTATATCTCTACATATAGATATAACTGTGGTCAAAATGAACTTTATTGTGTATTTGAGTATATTGGAGATCCTTCATGCCACATTATTAGGTATTTTTAAAGAGTACTAATCTATGTTGTCATGTTCATAATCCTTTGTTTTCATCTATTATAAATCAGGGACTCGGTGACCTATGTAGTTCATACATAGGCTTTTGATTTCATTCAGTTATTTTAGCATGTTGATCATGGTGCTTGTGGAATGAGCGATCATGAATGGCGGCACTAGTCAACGTTTCAAAAACTTGACGAGTTGACTGAATCGTGTCAAAAATGATCGGTTTCCAGGTGTCGAACTTATAAATTAAGAAACTCATTGCGCTGTTGCATCCCTTGCAAGGAAAGTAGATAGATTTAACACATTTAAAGAATGAATACTGAATGTCAATATTTTATTTCTAATACTATTTTATAGTTAACACAACCATATAAGGATCAGATTCAAATTACATCCATTTTATTAGGCCCACATTAAAAATTATTGGTTGGCTATAAAGCACCCGGCACATTGAAAAACCGCAGAGTCCAAATTCATCGAGGGACTTGTTCATCCTTTCTTCCAGATTGTCGTTTTCCGCGCACGTATATAATGTTAGCATCACCAACCATAATGTTCAATGTCTGTCTACTTACCTACCCACTGCTAAAAGTTTGGGTTGTGTACCAACAAACCAACATATTTTTAACGGCCGACTTTCGTATATTTTTCACCTGAGAATATTGTAATAAGATTAATAGATAAGTCTGTATTTCAGGGGCTACTGATTGTCCAGACTTGTGGATACCATACGATAGAACGTGTTATCTATTCGCACATCAAAATTATTCTTTCGTTGAAGCAGAAGTAAGATATACCTCGGGCAATATCTAAAGCAGGCTTATGTTGCACACTCAAGAAAATGATAAATAAGTTAGATATGATTTAAAATGGTTAGATAAGGATGTAAATCTTTACACGGATTGTCTGAACGCAGTACTGAATGTTATTGCGTCTTTCACATTTTGCACCTTATGATTAAAAACTATGATTAAGTTCACTTTGAATCAATTCCGTCATTTAGAACTGGAAGACTGACAGTTTCCACGTAGTCCGCTATTGTTTATCATACATAAATTGTTGCTTCGTCTATCACAAGCTGATACTCGAACTTAGCTTTATGGGCAGGGTTCGAACTCCCAACTTCTGGATTAGGACTGAGTTCGGTGTTTTACGCACAGAACAAGTTTTATCTCAGTCACATTCCACATAAATGTAACATTTATATTGATATTAAATTCCAATGCTGTAAAAAGGGGTGTTAAACTATACATCTGAATATATACTTCAACAAACTTACTCTCTGAAGATTTAATTTTACAATTTGATCATTGTTATAATTCCAGCATTTTTGTTTGTCATACAAAGATGGAAACCTTTTACATCTGAACTCACATGAAGAAAATGTCTTCATAAAGGATCATATAACCTACTTGTCCAGTAAGTGTTCTGTTTTAAGACTACAATAAAACCTTAATATTATGACCACATTTAGAACCTGAAAAAAAATCTAATATCGAGGTGGTCTTATTATCAAGTTGAAATGCAGACGAATGTTAAAAAGCAGGTTCGAAAGTTGGTCTATCTAGGTTGGCTGTATAGCCATTTTTCACCTGACCACCATTCATTGTTATGTATTAATGAACTGTCGCACAGAACATGGAACCTTTTATGTTCTATTATTATTAACAAACTTTTGTACATTGTATTCGTTTTTTTTTGTTTTAAATATTAACATCTTTGGATAGACAAATGGTGGTGGATCGGTCTCACAGATGACGATGTAGAAGGTTTGTGGGCATGGAACGGTTCAGGCGACACACCGACATTCAAAGGTAACCAAAGTATCATCCACATGTACATTAGATTTACGATGTCATATTGATTTGACAATGTATCATACAGAGCCATTAAATAAAATATACATTGTATACTATATCGAAATTCAGAGTTGAACTTTTGAAGATCTAAATTTACGAAAACTTACCGTTTTTTCCTATTCTCTACTCGAATTGGACGATTGAAATAAACCCAAAATATGCTGACAACATTTATATACACACTTAATCAAGTCAATCAGTCCAGTAATACAAATACAGACGCTTGCATGTATTCTATTAAATTCAGTTGTGTTTTTCAAACGCTATTCTCAGACTGGGGTCCTGGGGAACCCAATGGTGGGCACCGAGAAAGCTGCGGGGAACTTGTCCGATATGATGCTCTTCATTCACATTGGAACGATGTATCCTGTAACACTCAGAGACCAATGATATGTGAAAAACCGTAAGCAGTTCAAACCAAGCCAATATTTTTATCAATGTCGAAGACCCATAATGCCTATATTACACGGTGTTTTATAGGTCTCTGTAACGTTGGTCTTCGTCAATTGTCATTTTATATGTTCCAATTTGAAACATTTAAAAATTTATAAAAGTATAGGAAATTACGCTGACTTGAAACATACAGATATATATAGAAATATAGGAAACTATGCTAATTTGAAACATCAATATATATATATAAATATAGGAAATTACGCTAATTTGAAACATACAAATATATATATAAATATAGGAAATTACGCTAATTTGAAACATACAAATATATATATAAATATAGGAAATTACGCTAACTTGAAACATTAAAAAATTATATATAAATATAGATAGTTATGCTAATTTGAAACATTTAAAACGTATATGTTGATTGTACCATATTCAGCACGCCTTACTACACAAAAGAATCAATTATAATGGTTGTCAAATACAGCGAATGTGCTCAATCTATTTTCGATGGTCTTAATTTTTATTTGAATACGTACACATTAGACTGCATGGACGTTTTATTCAACACAAGATTTTGTCAAGAATTGATATTATAGATGATGACAGATGTTTTTTTTACTTTTGCCGGCGGATTTCAACAGTTTTTACTACAAAACGCTGTTTTAGCTTGATATCTCTTTAATAATGAGCACTTGGTGCGTGATTTAGCAACCTAGATTTATGTGTTTAATTACATGTAATTGTTAATAGCGTGTATGACTACGCACAGGTGAAAATATTGCTACAAACATGTGGCTGATTGTTGTATTATACTTTTGACCGGAGAGAATAATATCAATCCATAATGGCTCTCTTGTCTATTATTATACCCCCCCCCCCGTAAACGAAGTTTTCGGGAGTAAACTGGAATCACTCTGGTTGATGGCTGGTCGGTTGTTGTCTCCATTCTGCGAGGGTATTTAATCACAATTTAGTGATAGGTCTAGTTTGTGTCTTTTGTTACATATGTAGGCCACGGCCGTGGCCCAGTGTTTAGTGAGCTGGACTTGTATTCCGGAGACCCGGGTTCGAATCCCGGTCGCGGCAGGTCATACCCTTCTGTGAAAATTTGACAAAAATGTCGATTTTCCCCCATATGTGGAGAAGTTGCCGGCTCCTTGCGGAAGGGTAAGTTAGTACTGGTTAGTATACAGTCCTGGAAAACAGGTTAGGTGAACCGGTCGCCGTATATCACTAAAAAAATGTTGAAAAACGGCGTCAAACCCCAGTGACAATATGTCACATGAAAGAATGTTACATATGTCAGAGTTGTTTTATATTTACTTTTCCAGGGCAGGAGATGATGGACAGTTTGGTATCATTGGATGAATGAAAGTTCTACTAACATGTTCTTATATTACGTGTACATTGTATATCAAAATGAAGTATTTTATTGATCCACAATGATTTGCTTTGAAGTATATAGGGTTATTTTATCTTTTATTCATTAACAGGTTACCAATAGCAATAAATCATAACAAAGCATTGTATGTATGCTTTCGAACACTAGCGCGTTACTGAACCTATATGAAAGCAACATCTTAATGAAAATATGGACTCCCTAGCCACACACGGAACATATATTAAGCAAGAAACGCAAAATAAAAGTACATAAAACGTATGATTGCACAAAACAAGGGACATTAAACAACCAGACTGCACTATGCGAATAAAAATCAGCATTAGAACTTACTAAAACATGAAGGTTTGTTGCAAAATTTGCCGAAAATATTATTGATGTCACTATGAATAAACAACACAGAATACACCGCGAGTGCTTAAAACAGAGATCCGCCAAAATGGCTAACCTGGTTCACACTAGAAATCCTTATCTTACCATTGCTAAACAATGCCATGAAAGCACCAAACGATATTCAAATTGTTACCTTGGTGACGGTAGATATCTAATACAATGTCAATTAAATTAGAAATTGGAGTGTCGTACAAATCCTCTTACCAAATAGATACGTTTTTATCTGGTCTTATTTTAACTAGTAATTTAGGACACGTATGTTAACAGCGGGAGAATATATCATTCAGACATCGAAATGAATGTAATTGTGTGTATTTGTTTGTTGGCAATCTTGAACATTACCTTAATTGGTAAGTCACTTCTATTTTATGGTATTTTAAATCGTTGATTATTAGAAGATATAATTTATTAAGTGACATCATGTACAATGGTATGCAGGAGTACACCGTCCAGGGTTTTTGAGTATTCAAAGCATTTTTGTGCAAAAGCAGAGCTTCAAAGCCCCATTGAGAGTAAAGGGGAGATTTGAGTCTGCGGTTGCCCTACTAATGGAATGGGGCTATGTCCCACGGAAGCCAACGAAGCCCTTTTATGAAACGTCGTGTTTTGGATATTCATGAAAAAGAAGCATACATATGTTATTGCGCTTGCTTATGTTTTATACTGACTACCCGACTGTCAATGGCTGATAATATGAAAACTGCACGACAACGCATTGTCCACTACATGTGATTCATGGCAATGGCTTTCTGTGTAAGTTCATTATGCCTTCAGCTCTTATGTTTTAGGTAATTGTTCATGTATTGTATATGACGGAAAACAATGACACATTAAGTTTATACTAAATAAAATCAATAAAAACTTTATCTCGATTAGTAACTGTAACTATGTTTTGTTTTGGATTTCAGGTGCGACTGATTGTCCAGACTTCTGGATTCCGTATCATGGTTCATGTTACTTATTTGGTCACCAACATTATTCTTTCGTCGAATCTGAAGTAAGACACAATCTAGGTTAACAAAACACTTATATGTTGCTCCTGTAAAAGATATAAATATGGAAAATATAATAAATAATACGCGTCATGTATAATGCAAATACATTGTACCTGCATTTGTGTTAGCAAAATATTTTATTTCCTAAATATGTTCAACTACTATTCATGGATATTTTACAATTACATGGATATTGTACCTCATAGCTAAATCTGTTAGATGCACATCAAGAAGAAAATAAATAAATACGGTGAAATCTTATCATTGATTTTAAGTTTGTACTTTTTACTGAAAGTTTTAAGTTAATGTTTTATGAAAGCTGTCATTTTATATTGGGTAACTGATTATTGTATTTGTCATTTGACGGATATTATAACCTTCAATATGCGTTTTCACGAAGATGCATGTCTGATCCAGTGATTTCACACGTATAATTCTAGCATTACTGTCAATCACACCATGGTGGAAATTTGTTGCATTTAAACTCTCCGGAGGAAAACGCCTTCATAAAAGATCATATAACGTATTCGACAGGTATGGGTATTTTTTCTCTGGAGTTTAACGTCGAACCAACAGTCAGGGACTTTTGGGTATTTTTCCAGTTTCGGCAGTAGAGGAAGACCCCAGGTACCTGGGTAAAATCACCGACCTTCCGTAAGTTAGCTTGACAGCTTCCTTACATGTGAAATTTGGTCCAGGGTGGGATTCGACACACGGGGATAGGGGGACTAGTAATTACTAGTCAGAGATCACAACTACTCGACCGTGCGGGCTTCCTCTGTGTTACTTCAATTTTCCTTAATACTATTCGTTATTTTATATCTTACTAGTATTTTTAAAGATTTCCTCGATGCTTTTATATTGTTATGTTTTACAATTGTCTGTTAGAAGTGTCGTCCAAAGTTGACGAATATTAGCGTAAATATAAATGCTATTAATATCTGTATGATTGTGATAAAATTAAAAAGTTTTAATAATGAAATACGAGTGTACATCATTTGTATTTAAATGCGCTGAACAAGGGTAGGTAGCAACGTACTCGTAAAATATTCGTACCTTAGGAGCAAAGGATTATGTTTTGTTCGCCTGTTAGCGATTGATGAGAGGCGTTAAGGCAACACGTGACGTATTATTCTTATATGTACAGCGCAACCTATCCAGAGCGACCCTCTCTTGAGCAACAATCTCCCTTCAACAACAGCATGGTTTTTCCAACTGTACGATTTAACTATTCATTTAATCTCTCTAGAGCAACAATCTCTCAACAACAACATAATTTTGCTTTTCCCAAAGAGTGTTGCTTTGGAGAGGTTGCACTGTAGTAATGTCTCTTCGTAAAGCGATAACCCGTTTAATACTCTTGTTGATATATGTCCCAATGCACAGTATTCAGAGTAAAATTGAGCTTATCGCATTTTTTAATGTTCAAGAAAAACGATGGTGGATTGGCCTCACTGATGATGAGATTGAGGGCGTGTGGGTATGGAATGGTTCAAATGAGAAACCAGAATTCACAGGTACGTGGCTGCTATTTAAATGAATTAATAAAATGGATGATGTTTACTATTCTTATTCTGACAAAAAAGAATGCTTCCTTTGAGTTGGACTTTATTCATTTACCTAGTTGCTTATTACGATGGAAATATTCAGTAAAACCTCGATAATGAGACCACATTCTGGACCCGAAAAATCGGTCGTAATAATGAGGCGTTCTCATTATCAAGTTTAATTAGAGGGGAGTTATTGAAAGCCGGTCCGAAAATAAGTTGTCGGTCGTTATAACAAGATGGTCGCACTATTTAGGGGGTCGCTCTTTGGGGCTTTATTGTATTCTTCATACAAACCAAAGGCTACATTTGAATAATGAATAACACTAATCACATCAAAATTGATTTCCATTGTGTTTATCAAACACATAATACTGTCTCATATACATTGATATGTTTTCCGAAAGAATTTGATAACTTCTTTTGCTCTGTGAATTATTTTACATTAACAATGCTCACGTGTACTTCCTGGTAAAACACAATCAATTTTAAACAAGCGTCAAATTATATTGACCATTGATCTCATATTATGCACGGAATGCGGATTATTTTCAGATTGGGCCCCTCATGAGCCGAATGGCGGACATAGAGAAAGCTGTGCCGAACTTGTTCAGTATAATATAACTGAAGTACACTGGAATGATGCATCTTGTACCACCAATAAACCAATGATATGTGAAAAACTGTACGTGGATATAAATGCGTACCAAAAGTTTAACCATTTCATTAGAAATAGAATTATACTAATGTTACCAGAAATGGTTGGAATGACATAAACAGCCAAACAAGCAGTTCTAAGTGAATGTTATACATCTTCTTAATTCAGACGTGCAAAAAGGTTTGTTTGTGGTTACATGCCCTATTAAAAATAGGGTAGATAGGTAGGGTATTATTTATTTGACTATTTTATATATATTTCTTGAAAGTCGCTGTAAAGACAATATTTTTTGCGTTAGAAAAATATTTGTCTATTACAATAAATCAAAGGATTTATTGCTCATATATTAATCGAGTATGATATTGTTCTGATATAGTTAATTATTTATTTTAGCGCTGGAAGCGATGAAAATGGTATTATTGGATGAACCTTGGTTAATCTTATTTGTATCACACTTACATGTACTTCCAATCCGATGAAGTTATCCAAAACATGTATGTTTATTAAATGAGTATACAAGCTACACTTGTTGGTGTCATTCGAGTATTAGCTGACATCTACCTCTGGAGTCTGAACCAGGTCAACGTATTCATGTCCATTTCCATATTTTTTCAAGTAATACAATATATGATAAAAAGTCTGCAGAGGTGAGGTCGAAGAAAAAGAGATACAAAAGTACTGAAGAAAACTGACAATATCATAACAATGATTTGCACAGTATGAATCCCAGCAAAACAAACAAACAAACAAACAAACAAACAAACAAACAACGCTTTTACTGGGAAATGATACCAAAAAAACAATCATCCGCAGAATCTGAATGATACTGTCGCCCCAGACGTATATTTATATAAGATTGTTCTGACATGTTTTAATCCCACTATAACTGAAATGTACATTTCTGTATTTGGAAACCGCAGTTAACAATGAACATTATTCAACTGGCCAATTATCCTTTAGAACGTTAACTGAGTTTATTACTATGATACATGACTGAACATAATTGGACAATGTTATGTATTGTCTTAAAACTGCTATTTTTATTCCTGCTATGATAAATGTCAAGCAAACAATTGAGGAGAAAGCAAATTCATATTTCAATGCCACCCTATGCAGATATTTCGGCGGCAAAAAAAATGTAGTCGGTAAGGAATGTCATGGCGGAGACCCGGCCACAGGACCGAGACACGGAAAACGACTGACAACCGAGCATGAATAAAATGAAGGAAACAAGAGATTATTAAGAGGTGTTGTGATCCAGTTTTGTCATTATGATTACCCATAATGCAAGACTAGTGTATGACGAAAATGTCACTACTACGGCTCATTATTTTTTCTGGTCATTTTTTCATTGGGTTTAACGCCGTGTTTCAACATTTTCAAAGTAATAGTTATATACGGTGATCGGTTCACCTAACCAGTTTTCCTGGACTGTATACTAACCAATACTAACTTACCCTACCAGAAAAAGCCAGCAACTTCTCCACATATAGAGGAAAATCGACATTGTTGTCACAGCGCACTAACCACTGGACCACGGCCGTGGGCTGACAGTTTGTTATGCGTTACAATTCACAAAACACACCACATGTACAAAAATATGAAAACTTCGAATGACAACAATCAAGCACATTCCTTTATGATGTAAATTTAAAACAGTGACTGAAATCTTAAATCCACCGTATTTCTTATTGCAAAGCAAGCATGTTCTTTATAAAAAGGACTTGTACAAACATACAAACATACAATCTTGCAAAATTGCAACGTGAAAGGCTTGAATAAGTTTTGTATTGTAACACCATTTTTCCTCTTTCTGGCACAACGATAAGTTAATTAAATCCTTATCTATTATAGACTTATGTAAAAACGTTTTAAAAGTTTGTCAACTGAAGGACTTTTGAATATTTTAAGTGACGACAATAAAATGAAAACGTTGGTAATTTTATGTTTGTTGGCCATGTTTCTCGCGCTGTCCGGTAAGTTCTTATTTTATTAGCTGTTATTTCAAAGTATTTTTTCAAAATGTTTATGAGTGAATTGAGTGTTATTGAAAGTCTTATCATGATTATATTCACTGTAGCAGAAACTTTGTCCCCGTTATCGAACATGCTTGTTTTGATCATTTGCACTACATGAATTTTTATGGGGCGGTATTTCTTAAAGTACCCGGATGCATTCACGATTCTCCTACTAGTTTAGTTCAAAGAATATATTTATTGTTTGCAGTGTGTTCGTTTATGCTTAAGTAGAGTTGTTAATATACAGTGCAACCTCTCCAAAGCAACACCCTTTGAGAGAAGAAAAATTATGTTGTTGTTGAGACGTTATTGCGCTAGAAAGGTCAAATAAGTAGTTCAAAAAATCATGCTGTGGTTGAAGGGAGGTTGTTGCTCAAGAGAATGCCGCTGTGGAGAGGGTGCACTGTTCATGTAAGGATGATGTGTTTCAGGTGCAACTGACTGTCCAGATTTGTGGATTCCGTTCCAAGGATCATGCTATTTATTTTCTCATCAAAATTATTCTTTCGTCGAAGCGCACGTAAGATACTAAACGTTCTTGATCGTTTTTGAATGGCGTCCTTCGAATTTTGATAATGTTGATCAATACATTGATTATTCTTGATAAATTAACTCATGATAAATAAATCATAAATCTGAGGTATACATGTAGTCCAATTAAAATGAAATCATAATGCATTTATGCAATTCTTAAAATACAAAAACATATTTGTGAAATTCCTCCTAATAATTTGAACAAAACTTTAGGTTTCATTCATTCAGTAATTAATGTGATTATGTTATTTTGTTTTTTCTCCAGCATTACTGTCAAGTTCATCATGGTAGTCATCTTGTACATATGGAGAGCCCGGACGAAAATAGTATTGTCAAGGACCACATAAGTTACATGGCTAGTACGTCCCCCACTTACCTAATACATGCTGTACCTCAAAGCTAGCATCTCTCAAACTTACCTACGTGTACTACATACTGTATCTCAAGGCGTGCCATATTTACCTATTACACTGTACCTCTTGATTTGTGTGTGCCATAGTTACCTAGTACATACTGTACCTATTGATTTGTGTGTGCCATAGTTATCTAGTACATACTGTACCTCTTGATTTGTGTGTGCCATAGTTATCTAGTACATACTGTACCTCTTGATTTGTGTGTGCCATAGTTATCTAGTACATACTGTACCTCTTGATTTGTGTGTGCCATAGTTATCTAGTACATACTGTACCTCTTGATTTGTGTGTGCCATAGTTACTAGTACATACTGTACCTCTTGATTTGTGTGTGCCATAGTTATCTTGTACATACTGTACCTCTTGATTTGTGTGTGCCATAGTTATCTAGTACATACTGTACCTCTTGATTTGTGTGTGCCATAGTTACCTAGTACATACTGTACCTCTTGATTTGTGTGTGCCATAGTTATCTAGTACATACTGTACCTCTTGATTTGTGTGTGCCATAGTTATCTAGTACATACTGTACCTCTTGATTTGTGTGTCCAATACTTACCTAATGCATGCTGTATCATATTGTCAGTGTTTCCGTACATAAGCAATAAGTTCTATACCATATGACTAGTATGTCACATACTTACCTATTACATACTGTGCCATACGGTTAGTGTGTGCAATATTTATAATAAATAAATAAATAAATAAATAAATAAATAAATAAATAAATAAATAAATAAATAAATAAATGAATGAATAAATAAATAAATAAAGTTAAATAAATAAATAAGTAAATATTTAAATGATGAAATAAATAAAGTCTGCCCGCTTAACTCAAATGGTAGAGCATTCGTTGCGTACCCTCATGAGAACAAGGTTACCACAGAATGAAGGTACATTGGTCAACTTAAACGTCTACTCTATGGTATATACACTAGGAAATGAAACAAATTTGTACAAAATTGTACAAATTTCCGTCACATCCATCCACGACGGCGATAACCTGCGTATTGAATGCTACAGTAATTTATTTTCATTAAGAGAAAAAAATGCGAGATGCATATTTTTATAGTGACGGACAAACGATGGTGGATTGGTCTCACAGATGAAATTGTCGAGGGTGTATGGGTTTGGACTGGAACAGACAAGAAACCAGAATACAGCGGTAATACGTTGCAGAAACAAAACTAAATGTTATTTTTTGCTATATATTATTGATTCAACATTCAGTTAGTACTCGGGACTTCAAATTGCATTTCAATTTTGTTTATAATGTTTATCAACAATTATTTTTCAAAATTTATTATTTCTTCAGAGTCAATAAAATGAAATGAAACGCACTGAACACGTTACAATTTTCAAACTGGGCGCCGCATGAACCGAATGGAGGGCATCGTGAGAGCTGTGGTGAAATATATAATTTTGATTCAAAATTATTGGCTTGGAATGATGCTGAGTGTAACACCTACAAACCTTTGATATGCGAAAAAACGTAATATTGGTTCATGTTTTACGTTAAATCTTTTCAAACTGAATGTACATGTAATTACTTGATTAATTTTCATGAAATAAGATGCAGTAGTAATGGTACATGTGACCGTAATGTTGGTGTTTTAACAGTCTGATAAAACCCAGGTTTATTTTTATACTATTGGAGAATTTTCTATTTTCAATTAATATCCCTTTATAAAAACAAGGTTTTGAGTACAAAACAACCAAAGCAAGTACTTTGTAAGTTTGTCTACGTAGTTTTCTGCAAGATCAAAACAGGAAATATGAGGCATCAAATTACACAAATATTACCCCAGTGACATTACGTCACATAAACACAACGAACGAACGAACGAACGGACGGACGGACGATATTGACCTAGCATACACGTTCACACATATCGTAAGGTTTAGAAACTAATAATGAATAACGCTTTGTCACCATTTCGATTCCATATTTCGTTGTTTATATTTCAGACCAGGAAGCCAAGAGGTTGTTGGATAAACACGTAAATACATTATCAATGGACATTTGTTTGCTTCGTATTCAATAAAATGTGCATGAGAACATTAATGATATTTTTTCTATAATAACCTGTGGGTAACTACAGAGTTATAGGTATGGCGATCAGAATGGTGATTTTCTGACAGTAAAACGTGTTTTGACATCGAAAGAGCAAACATCCTAATATCATGTTTATGGTTTTGATTTATATATGTATGTCGTTAATTTCTGAAATTTCATTCAAGTACGGTTTGATTTTTTCGTTGTTGACATACCGCGCATTATCCAACATATATTACACTTATATTATGAAAACATCCATAAAATTCGAGACCGCTTTGTTTATTTTGTATGCCGTACACGACAAGCGAAGTGTTGAGTAAGTCAGTTTTCAAGTGTCAAAGCCCTCTGTTATTAGTTTCACTGTAAGCATGTATGATACCGGATCGTATATCTCAAGACACTAGCATTATGGAAATGAAATACGATGCACATGTATGCGATAATAAACCACGATAAGAATCCACTTTGATACTAAAACCACCTTCTTATAATGTCCATTCCTTTCGTTTCGTTTTTCTTTATTTCTACAGTGTTTCAACATGATAACCAGACTGCTTTACAGGTACAGTCATTAGTTTCTATCGTCCCAAAGGTGGTTTTAATATTGAGATTATACTGAATGCTGGTAATGATCCATAAAGATATTGATATTGATAAGATATTAATGATATGGGTACGTATGTACCGGTAGCATAAATTATATTGATAGTACAATATGTATCTTCGTTATAACAGACAGAATCTAAAATCCTCAGAATCTCATTTTATGTATTAGAACTAAAACACTTAAAACTCAGCGACATTCAAGCCACGAATTCGAAACTGTATGTAACAGACGAATTCGTCTTCAGTAAGACTTGTTCTAGGCTAGATATCACCGTATATAATTTTCTAGGTAGTTAAGAGTACAGGCAAAAAACAGCAACGCGTGTGCTTTTTTCAATGAAGATTTTAATTTGCATTTATTCAGCTTGGATATACTCGGACAGTGGATGAATCGTGATAAACATAAATTTTATTAGTGATTTGAGGATAAAATTTTAATACCCCTCCCACAAAATACGGTTTATTGTAAATTAGGTCCACATTACACAAATTTCGTGTAATATAAGCCACTCTATAATGCAAATCGTATCATAAATGAAATTATGAAATGAAATGTTACTATATCAAACTTATCTGGATTGTTAACCAGCGTTAACCTCCCCTCGTTACAATATACGGGTGACGTCTTACAAAAACTTAATTTTATGGTAAATGAACTTTGTTTGGCCAGTAATTTTAATGTAGTACCCCTATTTCGTCATGCCGTGTTTTTTGTGTTGTATAAACGAATACTGTCAATTTTGAAACAAGAGCATGTTAACTTTTCTTTATACAATAGCAAATGCCCACATCTTCACAAAGACCACATTTATATCATGAACTTTTAGCGCGCCTGTTACATGTTAATTCTACAACATACACTGGCTAATTAAGGGAGCGGCACGAGGACAGGAACTGTCACAAAACCAGGTTTTCATGAGAAGTTGTGCACGGAACATTATATGTGCAAACAAAGGGTCATAATTCCGCAAAAAAATGTCGAATCACAAAACCCCAACAATATGTGCCGTTGTACTTGGTGATGTTAATTATGTGAAAGTTTCGTCGAAATCCCTTGAGTAATGTTGGAGGAGTTGCGCGCAAAAAGAAATTGTGGACGACCGCCCGCCCGCTGACATTCGCCAATTCAATAATCAGATTTTTTATTCGGTAAACCTGGTTAATTCAGTCTACAAAATATTCAGAGGACATCAACATGTTTATAATATTAATGATAAGATTTCAAGCAAAATAGGTCACTTGACGTTTTTGTTTAGCCATTCAATATAGACGCCTTTCATTTCCGTGCATGTCAAGATTACTCGAATAGAATGATGTTCGTGTTCTTGTTTTACACATGGATATTTTTTTACTCTTCTTCAAGTACATGTAGTTTTATTCTGTTGTCTGCGTCAGTTTTATCGTAATGCATAAACTCTAATGACTTATTTACGACATTTAATTGGTCAAAGCAGTGCTCTTTGTTCACGATGTAAGTTCACAGATATTTATTTTTAAAATTGATAACAATCCTACGCATGTAACAGATTTAGGGGAAGGGTCACTTGGTCCAGAACATGTTTATCGGGTATTCTATTTGATTTATATTTGTTCAGAATTTCGGACTTTCCATGATAGAAATTGGAATATTTTTTTTAATATGGATGTTCCTGTAATTATGTCGTCGTGAATATTTGTTTTTTATGTTATTTTATACTTTTATACTTAATATTAAAGCTACAAATTGCCCGGACCTGTGGACCTCATATCATGACTCATGCTATCTGTTCGGACATCAACATCTAACATTTGTAGAAGCTGAGGTAAGTAAGAATATAACTAATAATACATTGAGGTTAGTGTTTTGTTACTGTTAATTTCTAAGGCACACTATTTCTTGACGGATAATGTTTTTTTTTCTTTTTCGGTAATTAGATTATCGCTTAAATGGAAATATAGCGAGGTAGGTGAACGTTATCGTGAGAAATTTGACAACAAATGCACATTAAGAGATAAACAAAAGCATGCATTTGAACATCAGACGAAAACCAAAGGAGAATAGGTCACATGTTAAAAACTACTTTTCAGACGTCGACTAAGATGTATGTGAATGATAACGAACGACAACTCTGGATAGAGACTCGCGATTTAGTTGTATGCATAATGACAGTATACGATAAATACATGCATGTATTTGCATAAATATGTTTACAACAATTAAAATACTACTTCCGGTAATGGCGGTAGCGCGAATTTTTCATCGCTCCGACAAAATTCTGTGAAAAAAAATATTTACAAATCAGTTTGGATTACAATTTACCAGGAAATTAGTTCGATAGTTCGATATTGGTGGAAAATGAGTGCAAACAATATAAGTGAGACGGACGATGATGAAATGGAGTATAATTGTGAGATTTCTAATCGTTTTGATGTTGGCGCGATTCAGCGTAAACAATGGCGGACTACGGGGAAGAGAAGGAGATCCAGTAATAATCTGTCAGTGGAGCAGTTTGCTAAATTGGATAATGATGAAAAACTTATAAGTCTATTTGAGAAATTGTCAGTGAATTCCTTAACGCTGGATAATGTTGAAACGAAACAAAGTAAGTGCCTCGATCAAATGGATGAACTTGGTGATAAACTGGATATTACCACCATGTTACCACGGGTTTCTAAAGATATGTTTGTTAATGAAAACGGTAGATTATTAGTGAATTTTTGTAAAAGTACTGGTCTGAGAATAGCTAATGGCCGTGTCATGCAGGATAAATTCATAGGTAATTATACATGCGTAAAATCAACGGGCTCCAGTGTTGTAGATTGTGTTATTTGTAACCCGTCATTATTTCCATACTTTACCTCGTTTTTAATCCAAGAACCAAATATTATATCAGACCATTGTATTGTCTCATTTTCATTGAAATGTAAAAGCATTATTGAAGCTCCTTCATACATGCATGATGAATATGAAAAGGTTTCTCACCGCTATGTATGGAAAAATGGTTCCAAAGATTTGTATGTAAATGCCTTACAAAATGAAATGTTTATTTCAAATCTCAATGAATTGACTGATAATATTGTTAATGTACACTGCGGTGAAGACTTGAATGAAAATTTGTCAATATTTTATGATGTCTTTGGTAAAGTCTGTGACCCAATATGTAAAGTTGACGTTTATCATGCCAAACATTTCAATAGTACGAAACGGTACAACAAACCGTGGTTTGATAATGAATGTTTGAGTATGAGGAAACAATTTTATGATCATTTAAACAATTTTAGACAATGCAAATCAGAAGAAAATAGAAGTTTATTCTGTCACAGTAGAACTTTATATAAAAACACTATTAGGAAGAAAAAAATGGCGTTTGATGAGTCAAATACAGCAAAACTTAATTCTTTGAAATTGAAAAATGCAAAAGAATACTGGAAATTATTAAAATCGACCTATGTTAATACTGATTGTAAAATTACGATGTCACAATTTGAAAATTATTTCAAGGCTATTAACGACCCAGAGTCAGTATTTTTTCAGCCTGATGAGGATATTTTACGTTTTAATGATGTTGTTACAAACGAAATTCAAATAATGTTTGATGAGCTTAATGTACCTTTTACTGAAAACGAAATTAAAAACGCTTGTAAAGAATTAAATAATAATAGATCTGGTGGATCAGATTTTGTTTTGAATGAAATGTTCAAATATGGATATCATATAATTGGCAATTATATAACTATACTTTTTAATAAAATTTTTACAATAGGTTATTTTCCACCTGCATGGACTGAAGGCTATATTGTTCCTTTGTTTAAGAAAGGTAACCGGAATAGTCCAGAAAATTATAGAGGCATCACGATTTTGAGTACGTTTGGAAAACTTTTCACTCGGGTCTTGAATAACAGATTGAACAAGTGGGCTGAAAATTATGATATTTACATTGAATCGCAAGCGGGCTTTCGAAAAAATATGAGTACGGTAGATAATATATTTGTTTTAGATGGATTAATCAATCACTTTATTAATAATAAAAAGGCTCTCTATGCATGTTTTATCGATTTTACTAAGGCTTTTGATTATCTTGTAAGAGAAAATATATTTTATAAATTATTTCAAGTTGGTGTCTCTGGCAAAATGTTGAATATTATTAAATCTTTATATTCTAATGTAAAATCTAGGGTTAAATTCAAGAACGAATTAAGTAATTGTTTTGATTGTTACTTAGGTGTAAGACAAGGCGACTGTTTGAGTCCTTTTTTATTTGCGATGTACGTGAACGATTTAGAAAGTTACATGTCATTGAACGGTTTTAAAGGTATAGACTCGGGTTTATTGAAATTATTTTTACTGCTTTATGCAGACGATATTGTAATTTTTGCTGATAGTGAAAATAATCTTCAGGAGGGTCTAAACATCTTATGGGAATATTGTGAAAAATGGAAATTGGTAGTTAATGTTCAAAAAACTAAAATATTGATTTTTAAGAAAGGTAGGAAAATAAACCATAGGATTTTTACTTATAACGATAATGTTGTTGAAATAGTCACACAATTTACTTATCTTGGCATTGTATTTACCACCAACGGATCTTTTGAGAAAACATTTGACGCATTAAGTGGACAAGCTATGAAATCAATTTTTAAAATGAAAATGTATCTGAATAAATTTCATAATATAAGTGTTAGTCACTCTCTTGATATTTTTGATAAGTTAATATTACCTATCTTAAATTACGGTTCTGTGATATGGGGTTTCTCGGAAGCTAGGAAACTAGAAAATATTCAGTTACAATTTTGTAAACAACTCCTAGGAGTAAAAAGACAAACACCAAATAATTTTATTTATGGCGAACTTGGTAGAGTACCTTTAAAAACAAGAAGATTATTGTCTATTGTACGTTACTGGACTAAAATTATGAGAACTGATAATAGTAAACTGATTAAACAAACGTACAATCTTTTGTTAAACGATATTGAAGAAAAACCTTATTTAGTAAACTGGGTATCAAAAGTTAAATTTTTATTACAGTCCACTGGTTTTTATTATGCTTGGTTGAATCAAGGCGTTGAGAATTGTAAGTTATTTTTGCATCTTTTTTCACTTAGAGTTAATGACATATATATACAAAATTGGAATGCCGAAATAAACGAGTCATCCCGTGCCAGTACATACCGTTTATTTTCGAAATTTGAATTTAAATCATATTTTAACCTTATTAATATACCAAAATATAGAGTTGCTTTTACCAAATTAATAATGTCAAGTCATAGATTAGAAGTCGAAATGGGAAGATGGAATAGATTATTACGAGAAGATCGGAAATGTAAATTTTGTGAAAAGTTAGAAGATGAATTTCATTTTGTATTAGAATGTTCTTTGTATTTGAACCTAAGAAAAAATATATTGATGGTTATTTTTGGAAACGTCCAAACATACCTAAATTCATTGAACTTTTTACATCTGTTGACTTAAATACCATTCAAAACCTTGCTGTTTATATTTACAAAAGTTTTAGGTTACGAGATAGTTTTGTTTATGTTTAATTTTTCTTTCACTCTTGACTATTGTTTGTATGTGTCTCGCACTTTTCTCATTATATTTATATATGTGCGCCATTACCAATGTAATATTTGGAATGTTTATATCATTCCCGTTATAATATAACGTATCTATGTTATATTCATATACATGTAAATAACTTGTAAACTGTTGGGCTTCATGCCTTATGTTTATCGAATAAAGCTATATATATATAAGCTATATGTTTACAACAGTTAGTGAGTAAACGCAGTGGAACCCCTCTAAACCAGCCGAGCCCAGGGCCAGGTCATTTGGCCGGTTTAGAGGGGATGCCAGTTTAGAAGGATTTGTGAATTTTATAGTAATGAAGTCGGGATCTGAACATTTGACCGATTTAGAAGGGAACCGGTTTATAGAGGAACCGGTCTAAGAGGTCTCCACTCAATACTATATTTAACGAATGAAAAAACCGCTTATGTTATTGTATTCCAAACATGACAAATAATTCTATGTTGGTGCTGGTGGTTTTAGCATTACTGTAAACAACACAATGGGAGACTTGTCTATTTGGAAACATCCGAAGAAAATGCTTTCGTCGAAGATCACGTCAGTTTCATGACAGGTGCGTTTTTAAACTTTATAGAGCATCAGTCATGGCCTCCGAAAAATATATAAATTTACATAACAATAGCAGTTAAAGCAGTTCATCTTCTGCTAATTATGATTTGATAGACTAATTAAAAAAAATAAAAAAAAAAACGTGAAATGCATATTCAACATATTCGTACAATTTTAGTAAAATTAATGATAATTGGTGAATGCAGTTCATGTTAGACTGTAAATATACAACGCTCTTTTTCGACTTGACATACGCATATAAATCGTATTTTCGTAGTAGGAACGATTCATAAATGTTTTGCGAATACCTAATACAGTCTATCGTCGTAGGAAAGTTTTCTTTTAAAAAAACTGCACTTTTCAAGTAGGGCGGTACATGAAGTTTAAAATAATAATTTTGAACTATAACGTATAATTGTAAGTACATGTAATGTACCAGGGAATTACTTAATTATGCATAAATTCACGTATTTTACAGCTATCAATATACATGTAGTTTCACATAATGAATATCAATAAAAAAAAACTTCTATAAGTGTTTGTTTGCATAAAGCACCTGTTACTTTCATTTATACATAGAAAATCGATGGTGGATTGGACTCTCTGATGATGACATTGAAGGACACTGGGTGTGGTATGGAACCGATACACCTCCTGAATATACCGGTAAATGCTGCTTATAGTACAGTGTAACCTCTGAATACCGGACCCTGTCCGGACCGGTCAAAAGTCCGGTTTTCAGAGAGTTCCGGTATTCAGAGAGGTTTCCAATTGAATTTATTACATGATCATGAACCAATGATATTTGTGTGCATGTTACATTCAAATTGTATATAGTGATTGTACATTACGTATACATATTAAACCATTTGTATTTGCATACACCACAAAAATGTTTTTTTTAAATATTTTATATCCGATTAAGAGTGTCAGATCTAAAAAGATGTATTTTAACCTGCACCTATGAGAGTTACACTTATATACCAGCTATGTCAATGAATAAAACATCTCGTCAGGTTATTTCTACAAACCCGTATGTTATTTTTCCCATTTTGAGAAAATCGCATTTGAAGTTTTGAACTGCAATTTCGTGTTTGTAGAATTGGGATTAATTCTATATAGGATAGATCTACAAGCAGGTAAGTATGATCATTGTAAAGAGCTCATCGAGACGAAAAAAAATGATACCAAAGTCAATATAGCCAAAAAATGAGGTACGGGGTTGTAGAAATAAGCCGATGATCTTTTGTTGATTTGGCTTCTATGTAGTCAGAAATATATTACCAAATCCTTTTCTATCATAAATGCTTCATTTTATTTCATTAAATAAGCTTAGTGGGTGATTGGAAGTGATTATCGAAGTGAGGCACGTCGGATTAGAATTCATACATTTGAGTATCTAAGTTTACAAATACTTGGGTTTTTTGAAAAGGGTTGATTCCGAGTTGGAGAGGGTAAAGCAAAAGTGATAAGCTTTAGGAGTGAGTTATGTGGAAACATCTTGTCGATAATATCAACGAACGAGTGTTCCCGATCGTACTCCTGCGTGAAATTACCTCAACTCAGATTTCACCATACAGTTTATACTAATTTATTTTAGCTCGATTGCGAATTTTGCTTATATTAATCACGCTCGAATCCGCTGCCTGGACACTACACCAGTACTGCGTCCGAAAAATGGGATTGTGAAGTTCATGAACGAAACCCGTCGAAGCCGGGATTCGAACTCATGACCTTCAGATCAGAGATCGGACGTTCTTCCTCTAGACTACTATGCCTCCAATTTTCCAGTTTTCACTACTTCGGAGTCTTCACAGCATTGCACTTAAAACAAAAAAGTAGTTTCTCAGCATAACATATTCATAGACGTTTTGAGGTGTAACAATAAAACAGTTTTTTTTCAAATATATTTTCTGACAGATTGGTCCCCGGGACAACCAGATGATGCACAAGATGAGGACTGTGGAGAAATTTATCACTTTCCTGCTGGCTGGCACTGGAATGATGCTGATTGTAACATTCGAAGTACACCCATCTGCGAAAAACCGTAAGAAAGATATTCAATATTTGTATAATGAGCTGCATGTTAATATATCATAAAAAATTGACCAAACAAAGTCCTTTGAAAACCGCATGATTTTTCATCTAGAACAATGTCAGGATACGCCTGCATCACTGTTGTTAAGGGTTGTAACGCTACTACTTCAGCTCTAAGTTCTGTATCATACAATCAGCATGATTGGTAGATTCAGTTGCAAGTAAAAATACCAGTTTTTTGGACAGTTTAAGAATATTTCATTATTTTTCTCTGCAATATTTGAAAGTTAAAAACGGAAGCTGTGTGTATCATAATACATATGTATTTCAGTGGAGGACAGATCGACAATGGTATAATTGGTTGATATAAATACATTGCATAATATATTATTCTTCGGCAAACACGATGAAGAAATCGTTGAATAGAAAAAAATAAGAACATCAGTATAACGAATCGTTTAGTTTTTTTTTTTTTGTCTATACAATGTACATGTATAATGAAAAGACCAACTACTAAAGAAAAAAGAAGTTAAGCACTTTATTGCAGACGTGTATATAGCACACAGTCATATACACAATCATATGCTATTTAATAATAATACATCTCAATGGTAATCTCATCGTATAATTATACATCATTATATAATTACACATGTATAATTGTAATTATAGTTGGTAGGAATTAGTTATGTATTATATTGATTTAACAAATAACCAAGTCACATTTGATATGAAGCAATGTCTTTATACCATAACGAACAATTATTCAATTATTATTACGTTAAATAGATAAGTACGAATATACAGTCAAACCTGTGAACAAAAACCAGCCTTGGGAAAGACAAAATGTGGTCTTTAAGGACAGGTGGCCTTTATTCGGAGGTCAGTTTGTTCTAAATAATCAGTGACAGTGTTTCAAAGATTGGCCTATATTCACAGGTTAGTCTTTATTCGGAGATGGTCGCAATCACAGGTTTAATGGTACATGTACGTATTTGATCATCGTACGATCGAAGTCAAAATGCTTTCTTACAACACGAAGTTATGTTTAAGTTTAAGACCATGAATTTGTTATCTGAACAAATAAAATCAATTAAATGCATTCTTGGTCTTGCTTGATATTTTTTATTAATGTACAATTTTATTAAATGAACAAATAATTGATAATGCATCTATATATATCAGACAGAATAATTATTGGAATTATGAAACAAAACATCAAACTTTGAGTGACAAAAATGGATAGGTATGGAGAATGAGAATATTGAGCCATAACTTTGTAGCGAAAATGCGAAACTGAGACAAGAAATAAAATTTCATATATTGATGTGTTATAATATACTTTGCGTTATAAGTGGAAGTATTGCAGAGAACGGCATCACACATAAAAAGGAGGGACCGCGGCCGTGGTCCAGTGGTTAGTGCTATGGACTTGTAACCCGGAGGTCCGGGTTCGAATTCCGGTCGCGGCAGGTTATACCCTTCTATGAAAATTTGACAAAAATGTCGATTTTCCTCCATATGTGGAGAAGTTGCCTGCTCCTTGTGGACGGGTAAGTTTGTATTGGTTAGTATGCAGTCCAGTAAAGCTGGTTAGGTGAACCGGTCGCCGTATATAACGGAAAAATTGTTGAAAAGCGGCGTTAAACCACAGGGACATTAAAAGGAATATCTCCATATCGACAATCAGAAACGCCAACAAGTATAAATGGGGGTCTCCGGATGTAACCGAAAAATGATAGCATGAAATTATAATCAGAGCATGTGGAAGAATACTATAAAACAGCGTCAGTAATAGATATAAAAAAAACCGCAAATATTGGGAGCAGGAAACAATAAAGAGGCAACAGAAACGGGCACAAACAAAACCTAAGAGGCGATCATACACCAACAATTCACTTAGATGAGTGTTGTTACCAAAACTGAAAACAGTGATTAGTAATGTACACCTACTTTCATGAAACTGTGCATTTTTTGCCTCATTTTCACTAAATTGTATTTTATTATCCCCCGCAAAGATCTTGGAAGTGGTTGGTCTGATTTCATTTAAACATGGTAGAAGTGTGTATATGAATGGGGGGATGATGCGCGTCACATGTCGTCAGGATCCACCTATTCATAACAGAGTTATGGCCCTTTGTATATAGGAAAAATTTCAGTCCACAGGCATATCTTGGAAGTGATTTGCCTAATTTCATTTCAACTTTTCAAGAGATTTTGTGGTCGGTTGGTCGAAGGTCAAGGTCACCATGTCCTTGACCACTAAAAGCTTGTCCGATCAATAATTAGAGAACGCTTTGGCCTACAGCCCAAAGAATAGGTGGGGGAGGATGGTTAATTGTGTCCTGAAGATGACCCCTATTGATTTTGTGGTCAGTTGGTCAAAGGTCAAGGTCACCGTGTCCTTGACCACTACAAAATGGCTGATCTATAACTAGAGAACCCTTGAGCATACAGCCCAGAGATTTGGTATAGCGGTTGGTTGTGTCTTGTAGATGAACCCTATAGATTTTGTGGTCACCGTTTCCTTGACCACTCGAAGCTTATCAGACCAATAACAAGAGATCACTTGGGCATACATTCCTTAGATTTGGTACGGATGTTTGTCTGGACCAGTAATTAACCCTATTGATTTAATGCGACTGAGTCAAATGTCAAGTTTATAATGACTGGTCAAGGTTACCTTAAAATTATATCAACAAATGTACATTTAGAGAAAACAAAACCATGATTTTGTGTATATATCAGATGGAAATTAAAGGAAACTCGGACACCTTTCAGATAACGAACGACAACTGCAACATGGAACGGGGACTAAACTGGCACCCTTTCCATGTTGCAGTGCGCCAGAGTTGTCGTTCGTTATCCCATACATGTAAATGAAGCATAACGAACGACAACTCTGGATAGAGATTGCAAAGTCAACGGGTACCAGGTTAAACGAGGACCAGCTTACGGAAAGTACCGACCACTCGGAACTACTCGGATGTCTCTCGACATTGTATGTTAGTATGGAGCGAAGCGGAGTTAGCCGAGGATTGCCGATTGACTATCGACGGATTTGTATCATTGTATTATTGCGCAATTCATTATTTTCATTATATCTTTGCTCATTAGCAACACAAATTTATGCTTTAGACAAAAATTCATGATATAAATTGCAATCGTATACTCTGTCAAACAGTTTATATGAATGTTCGTAACAAATAACTCCTCCACGGAACTATTTTTATTGCGCACTCATAAGGATTTATTTACGTTGCGCGGTTCCAGGAAGAGACCCAAAACAAAAACATTACAGAGCCCTTGACGGACTTTAATATTAATGCATGGTGAGTTACTCAGTTTGATCGATGTAACTTTTTGCATAATAGTTCACATGCACGTTATTACATCTCTTTCCTCGCTTATGTCTTTTTTCTTTGTGCGATGATAAATCGATCAAATAAACAAATGGAAGGTTGCACTCGGACCAATAACATTGTTATGTAGGCCACTGCCGACAGCCTGTTCGTCAGATGAATCCTTCTCTGATAGCGGTCGCGGTTTATTAGATATGTATTCTTGTGACACTCCTTGTTTGCTTGTTTGCATTGGTACCGCAGGACTAGTATATCTTATGGCCCATATCAAAACACTTCATTTGTGGACATTTTATTTGATCATTTATAAGTAGGTCAGGTCAAATTTAATATCAATCATTAAATGTATGTGGTCCGAATTTCAAAAATAGATTTCCAGCTGATGGACAGTAAGTGGGAACTAAAAAGTATCAAATTAAACCATTAGATATTACTACTATAACTGAATGATTTGTTGGTCTGCATGGCTCTTATAAAACTTAATTTACTTACCTACTTACAGTAATATTATTGTTTTGAGTTACAAATTCAGCGTTTTTACCACGGTCACGGCACACTATACTTGTAAGGACTGTATTATAAATATTAAAAATATTTTATAGCCTTCTTATTCTTGTCATAAAACAGTTTATATGTGTACAGATTCAGAATATCACAACTAATTACTAATGGACAGAAAAACAATGTCCTTCAGGACATGTCCTGACACTGGCATCTATGTGGCCTCTTACGAACTAAACTGCTAAATCTGAAGGTTTCACTTAAAAGTATTGATCACTTTGGACTTGATGGAATAATAAAATTACCCACCACTGTCAAATTCTACCTCAGTCTGAGACAATTTAATGATAATTGAAATAGTAAACTGATGCCTTCTAAGTTAAAGTCATGTTAACTCATAGCATGACATAACTCACTTATTTTCTGATTGTACTTGTGATATAAAATGCATCTTTGAGAACAATGCTGTTAAACATTTCTCAAGTAAATGCTTCATGTTTTAGCAAATTAAATTAGAGGTGCAGCATGTGAATGAATGTGTTAGGCTACGAAAATTGAAATATATATAGATTTGTGACATGTATGTATTCCACAGCTATAGCTACTCTTCGGCATACCAAGATGCAGGTTTTAATAAAAAATTGGGGGGAGCATGCCCCTGGAACCCCCCTAGATTGCCTCAATTCAAATATGGGTCTGGCTCTGGCTCTGTATTCTATGGTATCAGTTCATCTATTTCTGGCCAATTTGTTGTTCTTTCTTTTTCAGATCTGCTGACCGCATAATTATTATATAAATTTCAAAAAATGAAAATTGAAACAGAGTTAAAGCTTCATGTTTTCTGATATGAATTGTAAAAGTCATTCATTATTTTTCATAAACTTCAGTTAACCTGAGTGTATGACTAGTTTCGACCCAAAAGCAAATGCTTAACCCATAAGTCATTAAGTGCATTGCTATCTTGTTCAAGTTATTGTTTTGTTGTTGTTACTTCCCATAATTATATACTGATTTGCTTGTTAAGTTGTTTTCAGTTCCCGCTGGAATCTCATGGTTTATTTTATGTTTTTTTCCTGTCCTGTCTGATTTTGTTGCAACAAAATTGAGAGGTCCTGTGTTGTCACTGATTGTAGCAGGGTTTTCACAAGACATCAAAAGTTGATGGTCAAAAGTGACACTTGGCTGATGATAATTTGAAGAGTGGACAAAATTTCCTCCTAATGTAAATTTGATGCTTTAGTACAAATTCTCAAGTGTCGGAAGCTTTATTTTACTGATTTCAAGAGTCAAAATACAGTTTTATGGGTCAAATGAAAGCCCTGTATAGTACTTAGTAGTTATAGTATTACTATTAGTACGCATAAACTCACACCAACTCACCTCACAAAGTAGATATGATTGTGATTTGATATTTGATAAGTTGCTTGAAACTATTGTGCAAATTTGATTGTTCTGTTCAATTAAAACCTATAATTATTATGCAGATTACAACTGATTAAAATGTATTCATGATGATGTGTATAAAGAAAAAGAATACCGGTACATAAAATCTTATCTCCATCTCAAATAAGATCCGGTGTTGAATATTTTTGTGTGGTTTTACTAGCTTGATACTTAACAATTATACTAGAAATTTTGTTGCCTTACTTCAGTTTGTTTGTGATATATTTGCTGTATTTGATCATTTTTACAATATTAAGCTTTATGTATGGCTATAGGCTGTTCTGTTCACAATTTATTCATAATTTCCTTGTTATAATTATATTACATCATTGATAAATCTGAACAATGGATCTGCTGTGTAATACAACATTTATGACCATTATACAAACAGCGAATAATAATGATTCATACTTATTGCATTCTAATTCTTACCTTGCAAGATTATGTTTTAAGTATCTTTACATGTATTTAAATTAAACTGTTGCATATAACTGATTTTTGTGTTGAAGTCAAAATTTACAAGACTATACATTGAAAAAGAAACATTCTGCTATAGGTATTTTATTATCAGAATGGAACATTGTCAAGACAATATAAGGACAGTTCTCCTGGCTGCCAACCAATGTATTTTCAAACTAAGCCAAATCAAATTCAAATTATCTATTAGGCTAAATGGCCACCGGCCCGTATACATAATATATACACCATATGATAACAAAACCTGTAGTCAGGTTACATTATTATCAAATATACATATATCTGTATCAAAATATACAGTTCACAGAATTATGATATAACAATTCATTATAACATGTCAATTTAAAAACAGATTTCTTTCCTCAGTAAAGCCAGTAATGTGTTAATCTGTTGTTGTTGATGGTCCAAATATGTGTGTATTACTAAGTGTAGTATGAAATGAGTGAACACGTTGGAATGAATTCAATAATTGATTGTATGTAATAATTATAAAATCAGGATAGGAGATAGACATACAAATTCTTTTCAATGTGTTGTTTAAACTCTTGTTTTACCATGATTCAGTGATGATCAGATTTGCACTATTAAGTTATTAACCTCAGGGTTATATAGTTAGTTGCTGTTCAACAGTTATAAAGTGTGGTTTGTTTGAGCATTTTAAGCATCAAGCATAGATAAGTTAGCTTGTCAATATTTTTATAATTGCTTTTGCATAACATCACCTGATGTATAGTTGATAACTTAATGTAAAGATGACAGATTAAGTTGATATGTGACTTTGGTTGTCTTTCTTCAGTGTTTGTAATCTGATCGTGAGATCATTTTAAGATCATATCAGGTCTGTATTGCTTAGTTAAGTTTTAACTGATAGTGTGTGATATGTTCAATCTGGTTGCACTTTAAGCCTTAAAGGATGTCTTTTTAAAGGATGTCTTTATTTGTCTTTGTTATAATGGTACTTCACTTCATTGTCTGTTTTGTGACTGTGTGTTCTACATAACATATGTGTAATTGGTTTTAACAGAGGTTAATGGTCAAATAAAGTTGTTGGACATTTTGATTATTTCTAGGTAAGAGAATAAACTTAGCAGCAAAACTTTTTTTTGAATAATAATAACATATTTAATTGTCATTATGTCAATGATGGTAGATACTAGAAATGAGAAAATTTTGTGGTAAATTAAACTTTATTATAAAGATTCAATAAACCTCAGCGTGTGTTTTAATGTTTGTGCTGAGTGTGTTAGTTGTAGACTTTTTGGTTCTTTTATAAAGGCATAAATGGTTGAAATTGAATGCATTAATATGTGCCAAAGATCAAGTCAGGGCTAAAATGTGTAAACAGAGACTGTAATGGGTGGGGATAGGGATGCATGCTTCTCATTGTTATGTTCTATATTACTTATCCTTCTATACATTGTCTTTATTGTATAATGGTGATATATCAATATGCATAACTGTAATTTTAAAATAACTGTAGCTGAATATGTTTGTGAAGTGAACATAGGCTTAAATATATAGGCTAAAGCAACAATCCATTTGACCAGCACTGCCAAAGTATGAAATTATGTTTAGAAAAGAAAGTTTTGCAACCTACCTTTCTCCTTTTTTTTGGCTAAGTGACCGCATAAACAAGACTTTTTGATTTTTGTGCTTTAGCTTTGTACATGGTTTATTTAAGGATTAATCTTTTTGTAATAGCTAGACCCTAGTTAGGTATTTATTAAAACATTTGTGTTACTATAAATATGATATTACCCATGTATATATTATGTGTTATGTTGTCATTGCTGAACCAAGCTGGCTGCTTGAAGAACGTTAGTAATATATGATAAATAGAAAGTAACATTTGGTGGTGTTTGCATTTATGAAGTTAACTACCAGACATGCCCTAATAAACACCCATAGTGTGTTTCATTGTATGGATTTCTTTTTCAATTTGTCAATGTATGCCATGGGTTAAATGATTACTTTATGCCCTGAATTTAATTTTAAAGATTATTAAAGCATTTTTGCTGAATCATCATTTTTCTTTTTTTGTCTCAAAATGTGGTGGGGGCATTCATTAGTGGGATATTTATTGGGAAATGCGTGGTATGTATAGACTTGCAGGTATGAAACATTTTGATAGCATGACTTCTTTGTCAGTGTTATATAATCTATTGAGTATAATGACATTTCGGAGAAGCGTTTTAGTTTGTTAAAACCTTTAATTAAGATTGATCTCTTGCAGGGCTTTTTTTCACCAGTAGGGGCCTTTTTTCTAAATGCGGGGAAAATAACACAGTATTTTTGCTAGAAGAGGAAGACAAAACTTCAAGGAAATTGAAGTTTAGGGGAAAACTGCTTGATTTTAAATATTTTTCTTGTGGGAAAGACGCCTATAAATGGTCCCTTCTATTGAAGGAAAAAATAACCTGTCATGTAAGCATTAAAACAGATCAGTCTGATAGAAAGTAGAGTATTTTTATAATTAAGCAATCCATTTGTATGACAGAAAAACATTCTGTTTTTATTTGTTGTGATTCAAACTCTCCATCTGGTACCACTGAAACAGCTTGGGTATGAATTGATTGATATTATAACAAACTAGTAATATCTTTGGGCGACATCTTCTCATGTAAATACAAAACACACTGATTGTGTACTTTTCTGAATTTGATATTTATAAATGTATTGTTGACAATCAGAACTCTTTTTAACAGCCTTGGCAATAGTCTGCATTTTACTTACTCATTAATTTTGTGTGACTTAAAATAGATTTAAGTCTATGAGATTTTGTGTATCTGTAAACAAGAAAGAAATTTTTTTGATACTCTTGGTTTTAAAAGCCGTCATGTGCTGGCTCTACTCTACCAGGTTATAATCATGTTTATGTTGTTTTCACCCTTACTTTTATTATTTTGCAGTAAAACCTTGATGATGAGACCACCTTTAGGACCTGAAAAATTGGTCATAGTAATGAGGTGGTCACATTATCAAGTTGAATTATTGAAAGCTGGTCCAAAAATAAGTGGTTGTTACAACGAGGTTGTCATAATATTGAGATTATCGCTATTTCAGGCTTCACTGTATTAATGTTAAGTTGATTCTGGCCTGACTTAGGTACATTTTTATCCGAGACATATGTAACATAATCAGGGGTGTAGAAATGAGTTGGATGTCAGAAAAATCAACTGGCTATGTGAGCATTTTGGCTGACTACTTTTTCTCCACAGGAGGCGTTGTCCTTTGCACCCTACTTTGGGGAACCCCCAGACCCCATCTACTTTGAGTAGCTTATCAGCTACGTGAAAACATTTCTACTCCCCTGCATAATATGTTTAACTAGTTTGAAACTTAAAATCATTTAATGTCAGTATTATGTTCACTGTCAAAATGGTTAAATCTTCTTTAAGTCCACCTGACATGCCCTGTCAGTAACTTAACAGGATATATAGAGCTTGGAATATTTTATAAGTTGGTTTGCTGTGTTTGTCAATAAATATTTATTATACTTGAACATCATTGTTGTTTCTGTTCTATTGTGGAGTCCTGTCAGCAACCTGTCTGGTGGTATGAATAGATGTTGGTAATAAAGTAGACAGTATCTCAATTCTGATGTGATGTTTTATGTTTCTCTGTCATTGTTCATTGATCCTGTGTATCTGTGTGGGACATGTTGCCTTTTTTGGCATAGCATTCATTTGACCCTTAGAACGGCATTTTGATTCTTGAAATCAGTAAATAAAGCTTCTGACTCTTGACAATTTGTACCGAAGGGTCAAATTTACAATAAAATTAGAAGGAAATTTTGATGACTCATCAAATTTTCTGAGCCAAGGGTCATTTTTAACCCTCAACTCTTGATGTCTAGTGGTTGGTTACTTTATACATTGATAAACTTTCTGGCTAATTCTGTTCAGTATTTTGTTGCTCCTTGCATATCGTGTTAATGTTTGATGAGGATACTGGCTTGTTCATCATATCCTGATATGTGGTCATGATACACGTCATGTTGTAATGTTTTCCTTTTATGTTGAATAGTTTGTATACGTATTACTTAAATGAGATATTTTATTGTTTTGTGGACACTTTCCTTAAGTATTTCCTGATCATTGACAGTTAGTTTTTTCTCTATTAAAGTTTAATACGAGATATTCCTTATTAAATGTCACATTACCTCATTAAATGTAATTAAAAGCTTCAAATGTTAAATATATCTGGTATCTTCAAACACAGTCTTATTTAATTGTAATGTGAGTGATTCCTTAGGGCATTTTTTGGGGATTATATTTACATTTATTCTTACAGTATTCTTATTAAGTTATTCAGTGATGGTAGTATACATTACTATTTAAATACATTTTAATGCATTTAATATGTCAGTAACCCCCTTTCCTTATAAGAAATGAACTAGTATTTGGATGAAAAAATGATGCTATTGACCTTTGAAGCTTTTATCCTTTTATCTTCTTTGTCTAATTAGATGTAGCCCTTCAGTATTTTAAGTATGATCCCAATCTATCAGGGGTGTAGAAATGTTTTCATGTAACGGCCACGCTACTAAAAGTAGAAGGGGGATTCTGAGAGTTCCCACCTCCAGTAGTGGGCAAGGGGCAACGCCCCCTGTGGGGAAAAAGTGGCTGGCGAGAATGCTTGAATAGCCGGTTGATTTTTCCCACTTCTGGCTCATTTCTACGCATCTGAACTATTACAATGTACTTGAAAAGTCTTGATTTTGTGTAAAAAGTGATTTTTTTTCTTTATTTACTACATCTAAACATATGAATTGTCTAATGTTTGAATACCATTTACTGGTGATGAATTGTTATGTTATGTTCATTCAGTTTTCATAGTTTTATACATTCAATTGAATGTAATCATCTTTGCTTGCTCAGTATGTATTAACCAAGTTTTACATTATTACTGCTTCATGTTAGTTTCCATGATAATGAGTTAAGCTTACTGTCATAACCCTCTTATATGTATGTGTGTCATATACATGTTTATCTTTTAAGTTACATAATGATCATAGTGCACTATCCCAATAAGGCACTGGCTCCATATGGTATTACAACTACCTGTGTAGCAGTCCAGTAAATTGTGTAGCCATATAAATCTAGCTCGGTATGGTCATTGACCGATCTAACAATTGTTGTTGGTATTTATTATGTATAAACTAATTTATTATTTTTATATCGCAGTACAGTCAATTGTTAAATTTTAGAGATGGGATATTTCAGTATGGAATTGTAATATCTAAGACAGGATCAGACTTAATGAATGCTTTCTTTCTTTTAATGTCACACCAGCAGCAGGGGGGGTCATTTGGCAACTTCTCCAGGTTTAATGGTGGAGGAAGAACACAGGCATGCACTTGGATAGAACTACCGACCTTCCG
Organism: Lutraria rhynchaena; assembly: GCA_008271625.1. Classification (NCBI taxonomy): domain Eukaryota; kingdom Metazoa; phylum Mollusca; class Bivalvia; order Venerida; family Mactridae; genus Lutraria; species Lutraria rhynchaena. The sequence continues at coordinate 113,588 of VIBL01000064.1, forward strand.
TAAGCTGGGTTGACAGCTTCCTCATTTGTCAATTGTGTCCCGAAGTTGTGGGGGTGGGATTTGAACTCGTAGCAATTAATGGGGTGCTAGCATTTACTTGTCAGAGAAAAAAGTTTTTATAACTACAGAATACTTTGTTTTGAAAAATTGGTGTGAAATTTGATTGCAACGTGATTACTTATGATGTCAAGATATTTCACATCATAATAACTTAAATGCCGTCAATCTTTAACTAATTTATGTATTTGAAATTTCAACCTTAATAATTGGTACAGTTGTTGTAGACAATAGATTGTGATTTCAGGCAAACTTGACAATATCTGAGAAAGTTGAGGCTTGATGGAAACTGTTTGTCACACTTAATGCAGCATGAACATATTTTGTGTTGTACGACAGTGCAAGCCTATTGTTAGATATGTTTACCTCATTGTTATATTGTGGCTTGTCACTAGAGAATTTGATAATTCATCCTCAGTTAAGCTTTAGAATAAATATAATTTTCAAATGATTATGGTTTATTTTATTAGACATGCATAAGTTGCATCCTGTTTCTATTAAAAAATTCTATATTTATGTCAAAGCCACGCATGCATTTTTGGGGGAGTTTACTTGCAAAGATATGACAGAAATCCTTGAATCAGGTGAAATTTTACCCAACACAGTCCAGTCGATATAAATGATATTGGAAGTCATCCTTGCTGCTAAATTTGCTGTGTGAGAATTCTTGAATTTCCCTCAAGTGTTTATTGAACAATTTGGCCCAAAGATTCACTGCAATAGCTATAAAAGAATCCATTTGTATAGTGTATTTGTTTTACAAGTGTGTGAAATTTGTTTTCATAGTTAAGTTTCAACCTTCAGTATTGTGTTTAAGTATTCAAGGACAGTAAGTGGTAAACTCCTTTGTCATCACTTATCATGTCAGTTTACCTATCTTAAATAGGTCAGTCTTGTTTATAAACAGTTAATATATGACTGGAGTGGTTGAAATTCATTTTATTTCTATGGTATGTAAACTGAGATCAGAGATAATGAATTGATGTGCTGTTCAATGTATAGATAGATAAAATTAAAATTGCCATAAATAGATCACTCCCGCCTTTAAACCTACTGTATGTAAACATAAAAACCACGTGATTTACCAAAACATCATATACATGTTTGCCAAATGGGACTATTTTTATTATTCTTTGTTCAGCTTGTATAAATGTATTGGAAAGTACTGTACTAGTTGTTTGCCCAAATAATCCTTTGTCGCTGTAAAGGTTAGTTTTCGTTGTTCATGTTGTAATATCATTCATTAAATATTTATTGGATATTGTGACTTGGATGATGTAGTCAAAATCTGGTTTTAACAGGTAATTTCCAATAGTTTCCTGTACTGTATTAGTACAAAATGTACTGTAATGATTGATTAATATGGGTTCTTCGTATGAATGTATATGTTGTTGATGTATGGTAGTATGTCTTTGTCATCCTGGCTTTGTCTGTAACACGTGTGGACTTTTTTTTGTTGAATTTCATATCGTTCAACAATATATTGATGTTATCTAGTACACCTTGTGTTCTCTCAAACATTTTGTTCATTTTGTTAAGCTTCGTAATTGTTTTGTATGACAAAGACATTTGGGATTTTACATGTGGATTTAATATATCATAAGTTTGTGTAAATGTAAGTAGGATTTACTCTGAGTGATTACGTTAAAATAGTGACCAGTCGGATCTCATGTAGAGTTACTCCATTGTTGTTATAGTAAATTACAAATGTTTTTATAATACGTCTATTTTGTCTGTCACAGAATATTGCTAAAAATAATAAAACGTTTTAATGGAGTCGAGGCTTTCGATATTATTCTATTGTTTGTTTGAATATTATAAAGAATTAAGGCTATAAGGAAAGATTGGGATAAAATTTGACTGTTTAATGTTTAAGAAATATTTATGCTTTAGCATGTTGATAGTGATTTACCACATACCCTGTACAGATAATTTTATGTATGTTTTATGTGTCTTGAGTTTGATTTTACGATTTGTTCAGCATATTAACATTTTCACTTGTAACTGTATCAGCTGTGTATAATTTCTTTTAAATTATATTATGAAGATATGTAAATTTCTTAATAAGTTAAGGCTTATTTTTGAGCCTGTAGGTTTTTGTCCTGTACTTATTCATTATGCATTAAAGTGTTTCAACATGATAAACATACTTCCTTTCACGTCTTGAATTTTTAGCGATTTAGATCGTAATTTACACCTGAAAATGAAAGAATGAATAAAATTTGATGTAAATGATTTTTATATATATACATAACACTTTTTCTTATTTCCTTATCTGGGCATCATTTACATTGCAGGTCGCTAATTTGACCTGAGGTCCTGGGATAAATTAACATAAACCGATAAAATTTGATTAACTAATGCAGATCTTGCAGATATACAAGCAAAGCTCCAATTTAACGCAGCTCTGCATTCTTGACAATGCATAATTATATTAAAGCATCTAGAATTGCCCTACAAGGCTTTGATCACAATTTTGATCCATTACAAACATGAGAAAATTTGCAATTTTGATTTCTACTGTGATGAACCTGTGTTGACAATTTGCGTTAATGTTAATGTTGGTGTCAGTGGTTAGAAAGTTGTTTCAAGTTCTCTCCGGGGATTCTGTATACTGATAGAACTGCAGACTTGCAGTAATGATGTGATAGCTTAAGAAGAAACTCCACTCTCTGTGATCTGGATAATATATGAACTAATGTACACACTGTTATTGATTCGTGATCTTTGATCTCGATGACATTCTTTATTAAAGTTGAATGGTTTCTTTGGCAACCTTCGTTGTGTCTAGTCTTGGTAATCATGTAAACGTATTACCATATGGTGGCACTTTCTATAGGTGTAATCAACAACATGACTGTATTTGTACTGATTTTTGACAAAAAGAATATTGTTTGTCTCAAGTGATGCGTGGTGACCAGCTGCCTCACTGTTAAACAAGATGGTATTGCTGGTAAAAGAAAAGGGGAGATGCAGTCTTTGTAAATATAAAACTTTATATTGAATGTTTTAATGATCTAATTTTACAAATGCTGTGTAGTCTTCTCCATACACCATTAAATTTACATTTATAATCACGCTCCATTGATATTTTCTCACCACATATAAGTTATGACACCTTGCATGTAGGGAGCTCACAATATTTAAGTCTTAAACAGTAACAGGTTTTTACTGATAAACTGGTTGGCAAGTGTTGTTCATGTGAAATGAATACTGTTTAAGCCAGTCTAATATTTGATCAGCTGATCGCTATATTAAAATAGCAGTAAATCTTCATTCTCTCAGAAATACATATTGAAATGAGCAACAGACATTACATCTTCATGTTTTTTTTTTCATTCAAAATTTAAACTGTTTATTTCATCTTTGTCTATGTAAGTTATCTGTGGATTTTATTTCTAGGATCAGTTTTGTGTTAACCCTTATAATTTTAAACAATACTTATAGATCAAGTTTCTGTAGTTAGATAAAATACCATTAACTGTCAGATATAGAATAACATAACAATTATTTACTGTATGATTCATGCTATGTTTTAGTTCATTGTACTTGTCACTGACCGACCATGAGATCAAACACTTGTTAAGGAGTATTATCCAGTGCTTGGCTGTGGAATACATAATTATTTGTAAATAGAATTAAAATAAAGTCATTAGATAAACATAAAACTTTTTCTTTTTAATGGATGCATATAAAAATGTACTCAAAGTCTGTATTCAAGAAAATTTAGTCTGGTAGATTATTATTGTCACAGTCACACATATACATGCAACTATACTGAAATACTAGGCAGTATAGTAGACTATGTGTATGGAATACATTTTCTTATACTTAACTTTGAGCATAAAGTTTCTGCTTAAGTCTGTTTAATAGATTGATAATTGTAAGAGACAATATAATGGCAATATTTGGCAATCAGTGTATTTTTGAATGAATTTGGTATTATGGAACCAAATCTTATGTATTCCAGGTCTTACTGTGTCTAACTTTTAAATAACATGTTACTCTCGTTGCAGTGAAACACAATGCACTTTAAGCCTTATATATGTAAACTTGATGTTGTTAATTGGTAGATAATGATTGATATGGTAGGTTGACTGTAGGTTTAATGTCACTTAATGATATGTCTGGCTTATTTGAGCCCCAATTTTCCCCCCACAAATTGAAGCTATTAGTGTTTAAGTTAACATTTATAACCAGTTCAAAGTGATGTGTTTGGACCTGTTCACTAAGAAATGGCATTGAAGTAAAAGTTGCGGACAATCGTTATCACCACTGGCCGACACGCCAATCTAAATTTATGCATACTGGAAGTTCACAAGATCCTGTCATGATTGACATTTCTTATAGATCTACCAAGTTAAATTGGCTTTGTTTTAAAGTGTCTAAATCTAGAACCAAATATATACACACATCAAAATAATAACAAAGTAGATAATAATAAATAGAAATATGATAACCCCATGTTTTTACTGGTGATATCCAGTACCTAGGTTTGTATACAATAAATCTACCCTTGTAACTGATGTTCACAGATATAACCCCAGGCTCTTTGTTAACATCTTTAACTTCAAATTTTTGACATTTGGTATGAAATAAAGTTTGTCTTAAATTGAAGACTAATTCACCTTAGTTTGATTTAATTCAGTGCTGACAGTTTTATACATGAATATTCAGCCAGGTGATAGAATGTAAAACTGTACCCAGACATACTGACTAGATCAGTTAGTCCATTTAACACTATAATGGTTAGATGAGGTACAAAACTAGGGTTCAGGCTTATAGAAATGTTTTAAATTATAAACTGTTATACCTGGTGTCATTCAGTGCTGATGAAAGTTAACTGTTGTCCTTTAATTAATGTAACAGGGCTGTATGTATAATATGTATGTTTATAGTAGTTTGTGTGCCAGCTGTCAGTCCCATTAGCTCAGTTGGTGGAGCAGCTGACTTGTAAGGGGAAGGTTGGGGTTTGAGTCCTGCACCAGGAACTTTATTTTCTGCCTCCTGTTACAATAAATTGAACTTGAAGAAGCTATATATTGATCTACTGTTGCCTACATGCATTCCACAACTAATTAGCTGCTGCTTGTTGTGTGTTGTTTTTCTTTTTTTTCATAAGAAAATCTTACAGTAAGGAATATTTTATCTTTAGAGATTTTACCCATTGCATCAGCATGTATCAAAACCACTTGGAACACACACATTGTGGTAGAATACTGGACCTGAGGCCAATGTACCTCTATAATTGTATGTTCATGGGTGGAATTTTTAGAATGTGCACATGTTATAACATGCTGTCCTTTTTCTGGCTTTTATATTTCCTTTGAATGGCTGTTCTCGTCTCTTTGTATTTTCAGTTTTGCATGCTTAAAGACATAATTTTTCATTGTATTTATATAAGTTATAATTATGTATTTTCAGGTTGTTTTCTGTGGAGGACGCCAGTATATAATCTAGATTGTTTCATCTTCTTGGGGAATCTACACAGAGTGGTTCAACCTTGTGTGTGAAAAAGTTATAAATTATCTGTGATAACAAGCTGACCAGTTATCATAAATTGATAACGGCAGACAAAGGAATCATTCAGTTGACATGAATTTATTGCAAGTATAAGTTATTTTAAGAGTTGAAACTTTGACCTTCAGAACAGTTATATGAATCTTACATTCAGTATCCAGAGTGTTGTTCATTTTCATTGTTCATTTGACCCGAGGTCCCGGGGTTTGATACTATCAGTAAAGTGACGTGCAGTTTTTGTTTGTGCCCTGATGGTGAAGCCAGTACTTTGGATGTGATTGACTATTCTTAGATTTTACCATTTGTGTGGACTCTGTAGAGCGAGGCATCATGGGTACTGTAGAAGAACAAATTCCTGAGGCAACAAATCTCACGTAAGTGTTGTGTACCATGTTTGAATAAAATGTTGTTACTTGCTCCATTGTCACTCACTCAGGTATTTTCTAGCTAGATGCTTATTTCAAGCCAGTAGATTAGTAATGTAGTCAAAAAGTATGTGATGTTACATGATGAAATAAATAAGATGAATAATGGACTTAATATTTCAATGATGGAAATTGTTGTAGTTCTCAGTCTGTTTGTAAATAAGTTTATATTAGGCCTTCTTTAAAAAATTGTTGGTTTGCAGTTATGCAACCAAATCATTAAAATATCTGTGACCCAAATGTCTGTAGCAATTATGATGATTTTTTTTCATTCTGTATGTCCACTTTACATCTTCATTAAAAGCATGTAATATTAACACAAGAAAAAATAAACTACCCACCTACCCACTATTAGAAAGTTTTGATTGTATAACTGTTTACCAACATTTTTTAAAAATGGCCTTATTGGTATTTGTTTTGTCCTAGGCTCTATGTGGTAAAGGCTTATTCTGATCTGATGTATAGACATGTTACAAGTGTCTTATTAAAGCTGTAGGATATACAAACATTCAGCTATTTGCCTATTTGTGTCTCTTTGATTAGGCAAACATATATACCTTTGTATGTTATCTCAACTTTTCCCATTTTAAATATATCAGAGTTTAGACATACTGTAAAACTTTGATCATGAGACCAACTTTGGTACCCTAAATATCAGCCTTAATGATGTGGTCTCATTATCAAGTTGAATTATAGGGGAGTTATTGAAAATTGGTTAAAAAAAATAATGGTTGTTATAACAAAGTAGTTATAATATTGAGGTAATTGCTATTTGATGTTTTACTGTATGTACAGAGCTATTGCATCTTTCGAATTTGAACTAATTTCCATTGAAGTAAGCTACTTGTTCCATGTTCTAATTGAAATAATGATGCGTACTTGATCTGTGTTGAATTACAGTGTTATTATTGTAAACGTTTTTGTACCTGGAATGTTTGCAAATATTATTAGCAACGTAGCATGTGACTTGCTGTCCTTGTATCGATGATCATGAGACCCAGTCTAATCACAAGATCATTATTGGATTATTGAATTCTAGTTTTATTTATATTTTAATTTATGTATTTATAGATTTTTAAGTGTACATTGTCAGTGAGATCACAAGCATGTGACTTATTAACTTATTTTTTTGTGATATCTTTATTCCACAATGTAGAAAAAGGCATATTTTTGGCTCAGTTTGACTTATCATGGAACATGTTTCATCCTTATATCTATGCTTGTTTATCTGCTAATTAGATATCATACATTTAAATGTGCACTTAGTTTTAAAGCTACAATAAGGCTCTAAATACTTGATTAAGGAAGTAGAAACTAGATATTGTGTGTACCAAGATAGGACTTTTTGAATCTTGGATCATATCAAGTGCTGATAAAAATGGAAGTAACGTTTGAATATCGGAACAATTATTGGTATCAGATTTATGCATATTTTTTTGCTTTGGATTTGAAATCTTGAAATCTCCCAGTGAGGTGTCAGAATTATATATTGATTCAGTACACTCTATAAGGCTATATATTGTACTATTACTCTTTGACATGTTTAAGGTGATGTTGTATAAGAAATACCTATAGATATTTTCATTGGTGCTCTAAAGATACCTTTTTCATAACAAATTAACTATGCATTGGGAAATAATGACTTTGTAGATCATTCATTAACTCTACCCAGTAAAATGCCAAATTTTCCTCTGATTTGCCTATGCTGATAAAGATAAGCCATCAGCTTGGGTTGCTAGTTGTAATATTATAAATACAGCTGAAGTGACTTGGTTGGATTTCATTGATTTGTGAGAGACTTAAGTTTTTGAAACTGGCTGTCCAAAATTGTAAATTGTTACTTTATTATTTATTAACTGTTACAAATGACGGTATTGCGCATGTCACTGGCATTTGGCTAATGGTCTAACTCATAGTGTTTATTTAATGGACTGAAAAAACAAAAACTTATAAATGAGTATGCAGCCCTCCCACAGAGGAGCAACACTTGTTGGAGTCGCAAAAAATGTTGTTCTTTGGAGGGAGTTGTTTTTCAGAGGGAATTGATACATTCGTGACGGGTGTTTCTTATTACATGTATTTGTGCCTTTTAATGTCATTTCTTGGAGGGAATCAGTCTTTGGAGGTGATGTTATGGGAGGGTGCACTGTAATTGAGAAGATCAGTGAAAAACTATACTTGATTTTCTGTGAAATGTAATGAGTAATCTACCAGTATATTGTCATAGCCAAACTGGACAAGAAAGGTAATTAGTTTATGATTATGAAAGAATGGCTTTTATCAAAGTTTGACAGTTTTAATTGACATTAAATTGATTAATATATCAGATAGTAAATGTATGAAATGGTGAATGTTTGTATTTTCTCTTTTAGGGCATTTTCTATGATGGATTCATCAAGAGTGTCTACCTTTGTAATCTCAATTCTTCTTATTGTGTATGGAAGCTTTAGGTAAGTACAGTCAAACCTGTGTTTGTGGTCACCTCCGAATTAAGACCACCCATTGAATAAAGGCCATTTTTTGAAAAACCATCACTGATTATTTAGAGTAAACCAACCTCAAAATAAAGGCCATCAATGAAGGCCACATTTTGTCTTTCCCATGGGTGGCCTTCGTTTCCAGGTTTGACTGCAGTGTAACTATATTAACATTTTATGTTGTAATTATTTTATGATTAACTGTATTGTCTACATATATCTAAACGGTCTACATGCATGGCCAATAATTTCAATAAACATGAGATGATGGTACTTATATTTTGTACATTAAGTCAAAATCATCCCAGTCAATTATACCACATTATACTAAACCTCATGTAATTATATCAACAAGTAATGATGAAAATATACGTCAGAAATATGTGTTTTCATTGTGTGCAAATTTGGATGTGTTGTTACCTTGATAAACACAATTAATATGTTATGTTTATTTTATTGCTACCCTTGGCATGTGAACTTATATATGCCATGTATGACAGGATGTCAAACTGCACATTTTGTTTCTAGCTGTAATGGATATTTTATGAGGTGCAGAAAGTCTAGTTTTTATCCCAAGTACAACATTTATATTTTGCATATAAGCTTGAAGACTTTTGTTTTGTTATTGCTTAATCAATTTGTGAATGTTTTATAAGTTCCATACAACAGAACTCATGTGAATAATTGACATTTAATATCACTATATGTTTAGTTGTATCATTCTATAATTTATACATATCTCATAAATTATACAATGGACTTTAAAGAAACATTATGAAAATAGTTATTTTATCCATATGCCATTAGATAGATATCATTACTGATAAACAAATAAATTCAGTTGAATCTGATTGTGTCTGTTAGGATGGGATTGAGTTTTGCACCTATGAATAAGATGCACCTAATTTTTGGACTCAGTTTTAGGTGAAATAAAGAGGGGTTTTGTATAAGAGTGATTACGGTATATATTGAATGATTAAAAAGTAGAAACTGATTCCCCCCAAAATGATAATTAGCATTTGTATTGACAAATTAAATATTGTGCAAGAGATTGATAATAATGAAGGCGTTGCAGTAATTCTATATTTTTGGGTTGAGAAGGAGTCCCTATTATCATTTGTATTACAATAAAACCCCTGAAAACCGGACCCCTTTCGGAGTGGGGTAAAAGTCCGGTTTTCTAAGAATTCAGGTTTTCAGAGAATTATTAATTATAGAAGAGAAATAAATGGGACTCAAAAATCATCCGATTTTCAGAGAATTTCGGTTTTCAGGGAGTCTGGTTTTCAAGGGTTTTAGTATATATTTAACATTACCAATGGACTTCCTAGTTGAAATCAGGGCTTCTTTGGAGTAGTCTGTCGTTAATTATCTAGACATGTAGAGTTCTATTTTTTTTTGTTGTTACAGATCATTAATGATAGAACAGGAAAATAAGGAGAAAGAAAGAGACAAGAATTATAACGCTGAAACAGATAATAGTAAGTATTGAGCTTTAACACCACAATGTGCTGCTCTGAGAATGACACTTCTCTAAGTGTCTAAAAATCTGTTGAAAAAATTGAATAGTATGATTTTGTTGATGAAATAAACCCAGTAGATATCTGTAGACCTGACCCTGAAGTTGTGATAGACCTACCATAATATCAACCTCTGTTTTGCATGCAGGTTGATGGCCTTATAGATACTGACCTTGTGTATATTTCTTTAGGATTTCATATGGCCTTACTACCGACTGTAACCCATTAAGTTTGCTTTGAATAATCTACGTTTGAAGTTATTGATTGGTAGAATATTTTATTCCTCTGAATTTAGAGAGCATTCTATGAGCTACATTACTGGCTAATATACAATAAATATGTACAGACAAATGCTATACAAATACATGTGGACATTATCATATTCATATTAACACCAAATTCTTGGTTCTCTAACAACATGTAATAGATGTAAAATGCAAGAAAAATGCTGTTTATTTTTTCTATGTTTTATGTATATGTTAATAATTTGTCAGAGTCTTTTTGAAAAAGTGAATCAACCCTGTGTTAATTCAATATTGACAAATATATCCTCAATACCAGAGGTATGCCTTAACGTCTAAGAGAATAAAATTATCTTATTATAATCTTTATGTGATTTTCACCCTTGAATCCCTTTTATGTATAAGTATATAGAATCATACTTGGTCATGCACCATGCTGTACACTGATAATATAAATATGTTATTGGCTATATGATTCTGTCATCATCAGTATCATCATCACCATCATCATTGCCACCATCATCATCATCATTGCCACCATTATCATCATCATTATTGTCATCATCATTGTCATCATCATCATCGCAATCATTGCCATCATCATCATCATCATCATCATCATCATCATCATCATGTAGTGTTTATTGACAAAACAAGAAGTCTACATCGACACTGTATATGTCTAACACTTATTATCATCTGTGACTGTGACAGCATTATATAAATGAAGAATTATTATGTCATGTTTTTTTCACTTCTTTGTTGTCAATTATTGAAAATAATGTATCAGTACTATAAATTGTACCTTGTGTTGTATATTTTACTGTGAATGATATAGAATAAAATATTGATGTATCTATTTTACAGATGTGCAAACTATAGATACTTGTCAAGCAGCTTTTCTGCCTATTGGAGCTTCCATCTCTCTGTTAGTCATGTTTCTCTTCTTTGATTCCCTGCAGATGGTGTTTGCAATTTGTACTGCAGGTAAATTAATCGAATAGTTTCACTATAACTCATAGATTTGTTATTCTCATGATATTTGTCATACAAGATGTGATTCATGTAAAACAAGTTGCTTTTTTCCCCTCAGGGAAATGTTGGTTGTAATTAAGTATTGCTAAAATTATAAAAAAGATAATTTATGAACTCAGCATATTGTCCTAGTGTATTTATCAATGTATATGTCTAGTATGAATTATAATTCATGTACAGTAACCTCGCGCCATTTTTTATATCACATTGATATTATGCTGGATAATTTTTTATGTTTACTTAAATCCAATGACTCGGTTATACATTGTATTGAGTTATATATGACAAAGTGGTTTGACCTGTATTAATGTTCTTCAGTGAGATAATTGAACAATTATCTTATGTGTGATCTAATGTATATCTTAGTCACACACAGTCAAGGGTTTACTTTCTTTTAACATAAAATAATGGAATTTATCTATCAACATTTAAGTCGGATCATGTGAACACTCTCAGTGTTGCTGTCACATATCAATATAAAATGAAAATACATTGTGTTTCAGTTCTGGCTACTGTGGCTTTTGCTTTCTTACTTCTACCAATGTGTCAATATTTGATGAGACCTTGTACCATAGGACAAAAGTAGGTCATTTATTAACATACATCAGTTGAAATATGTAGAAATAATTTATTTTTGTATGGAATTCTGACTTAAGTAAATACTAATCCATTCATAATTTATTTTCTTAGAGTCTAAACTTGGTCTTAAAATAACTCCTAAAAATGTATATGATCATCTCTGAATCCTTATCTGGTTCTTTGGCCTAGTCATACGATACTTTTTAGTTAGTCAGTCCATTTACAGTAACTGATTTTGAAAAACTGGGGTAAATGTTGTTTTCATGTGAAAAACGTTTACTTAACATGTTATATGTACTGGTACATGTTTCTGTTCAGTATAATTCTTATATAACTCACTGAATGATAATTTGTTTGATATTTTTAGGATCTCATTCGGTTTATGTGGTAGATTTACAGCCGCAGAATTGATGTCTTTTTTTCTATCATTCATATTAGTGTGTGTTTGGGTACTTACTGGGCATTGGTTACTGATGGACGGTAGGAATATTTCCTCTTATTTTTTAATTTAGTTAATGTATTGCCATCTAGGAAACCTGGCTCCCAACAGTTGATCGGGATTGTTTTTGTTTACATTCTTCTGAGCTAGAAACTTGGAGTTTAATCTGTCTGGTTGGCTTATTTGTTAGTATGTTACACTGTTAGCAGGGTTTTCAATTAGAAATTACCGTAAGTAACTATTTTTTTCCAAAGCAACAAATAAACGTGGCAAAAATTCATATTTTGGTGAAAATTTTAAAAATCTTGAAAAAAATAACTGATTCAAACTCGTTTATAATGGACGGGGTCAATCAGCAAACAATTCTTAATGAAAACCCTGTGTTAGTCTGCTGAGTGTAGGAATTTAAAGTAAAAAAATATATGATAATTTGTTTGATGATTATTTGTACTCACATAATGCAACTTGACAGTCATCAGTTAGATGAGAAATTAGCAAGTTAGTATTGTAAAGAAACGAACCCTACTTGTGTAATTTAACTAGAATTACATTTCTTTTAGAAAGATTTTAAAGATAAAGATGACATTTTATGATACATAGGCGTGTTATTTTTTACTTATATATGAAACACAGAGAAAGCTCTTTTTTTAAATTATATCTAGCGTCAGGTGTTTCAGAATACTAATACATGTGTTTTGTTTCTTTTCCAGCTCTTGGAATGGGTTTATGTGTAGCATTTATTGCTCTCGTACGTCTACCAAGTCTGAAAGTTTCAACGTTATTGCTTGTCGGTCTTCTTATTTATGATGTGTTTTGGGTAAGATGTTTACTTTGAAGTTGCATCAAGAAATTTTAATGGGAATATATGTCAGCTTGGATGGCTCAAAAACTTCCTTCATTTTTGCAAAATATACCAGATTTAAGTTAAACATTTTCAAGATAGTGAAGAAATGTTTATACAATGTTTTGTACCCATAAATATCTAGCTTGGTGTTTAGGTCTGTATAGAATCCATACATTTCAAGCTAGATACAGTCTAACCTGTGTTTGAGGCCACCTCCAAAAAAGGCCACCCTGTTTATAAAGGTCATTCTATGAAAAACCATCATCGATTATTTACAACAGATTGACCTCTAAATAAAGGCCACCTGTCAATTAAGGCCACAATTTATCTTTGACAAGGGTGGCCTTCGTTCACAGGTTTGACTGTATTTCGTTGGTTTTCAAGATCTTTGAAAGGGAAAAGATCACATTGATTTCAAGACAATGTTTTATGCATTCACATCATATTTGCTTGTATTAGATTAATGACTGAGACATTTTTCATTAAATCAAGATATTTACCCTTAAAGTATAAATCTGTTTATATCAGAGTTTCTAACCCTTCACTGTATGCTTTCATTCTCTGAGATTTCTGTCAATGGAAAAAGCCGTTTGTAGTATGATTTATTAGAAGTCTATTTAAGCTAAGATTATACTCAAAGCTCTGGGTGATATGAAACTGGATGTCAAAATCAATATCATTATCTTCATGTTTGATGTTTATTTAAAGCAAAGATTCAGACTGGCTAGTTGAAGTGGTGCGTGTTTTACTGTAGTGCTTGTACTGTTCTTGGTTTAATTATAACCACGTTTTCATGTCAATTTATGAATTGTTTGATTAATCATTTTATGGACCTCTGTATATTAAAACCCACAAATTCTAAACTAGATATTATAGACGAGGCTGGCTATGAATTTGTTGTACATTGAAAGTAAAAGAAAATGTGACTGTTCAGAACAATGACATTTCGACATTTCTAAGCAGCTGTGCTAATTCAGAATCTATCTAATTTATATTCAATGTATGTGCAGGGCTACAGATGCCTTCTGTCTGTGTGTCACTGATAATCAGTCATTTAATTGGGAAACAGAATAGTTTGAAGTTTTGCAATGTGTTTTTTTTTTTGGTAACATATTGCTAAGAAGATTATTATTTGAGCTTTAATAAAATTGCTGTTATTTTGGCATATATGTAAATAATGCATTCCTATTATGATATCTCACATATGACCAGACACCAGATGTTATATGATTTACTAACTTTGAAATGAATATAATGGTGTAATGATTGCTCCTTTGTTTTTCATCTCTGATGTTACCAGCTGTCACATTGATTGAGATCAGGTCATTTTGAAGGAATTGTTTATTATAAAGTGTCATTCTGCATGGTTTTTTTGGGGCCGTTTTGACGACCACTATTCCGTCGCATTCCCAATGGCAAAAAGCATGTTTATTCCCAATTGCAAGGCAGAAATTCTCAATTCAAATGAGAAAAAAAAAAGAAAAAAATATTAATTTACAGCAGTTCAAATGTTTATTGAATGTCTAAAAAGTTATTTCATACAGTGTGACTTTTTCCCAATTTGTCCAAAATTTCGCGAATATTCCCAATTCTGGGTGTTGGGCCATGTTCCCAAAATGTTGAGAAAAAACCCTGTTCTGACATGTTTTTTTCAAGTTTTGCTCCTTTCAAAGAGAAAGTTTATATTCTATGCAATTGCTTACTACCGTTAGTGATGTTTTTTTTTTTGATGCTATATGATATTTTGACCTATACACATGTAATTTGTATGTGTCTGGTTCTGACAGTTAATGAAGTCTATGAAATGTGTTATATAATTTGTGTTTTCCCTGTCCAATAATTCCTGTCATTGTTATTACCCTGTGTAGACCTCTGTATAGATTAATTTTGTGAGGAGAATAAAGTTGTTTAATGCTGTCATTGGTGCTGTATTCATTCTGTTTTGAATTGCAACATTTTTTTTTTATTTAATTTCAGGTATTTTTTTCATCATATATATTTAGTGCTAACGTGATGGTAAAGGTTGCCACAAGACCAGCGGACAATCCTGTAAGTTACACTTTAATGTGCATTCTTCACTTTGGACTCAAATGATTCTTTTTTGTGTTGAATAATATTTCCTGCTATTTTTATTTGTTACTTAATAGTTCAAATTTTGTATCATTATGTGAAATGAATGTTATAGACACATGTTTTTGAAATGGTTTAATTGAAACTATGATCTGTGATCTTGGCCCTTTCATAAGTTGAGAGCATATTATTTACTGCGGTTTCCTGTTTAAAAAGTTAGATTTTAATAAAGGAAGTAACTGCCACAGTCTGTTTAATGGCATAAATCTTATTTTGAAACAGGTTTGCTACTGAAGCAGACATATTGTTGATGCTTTTGACTGATTTTCTCAACATGTCAATGTTAAGTACAATCTCAGGACCCTTATTTGGTCAACTTATGGCTGTGTATATACTTAATGATTGTATAGGTTAATTTAGTTTGCAAAACTGGATAACATCACAGATCTTTTAAATTCAATGTATTTTAACAATTTATTTATACTTCATCAGGTGGGAATGTTGGCCAAGAAGTTCCACTTCACCGGTCTTGCCCGGGAAGCACCCAAATTATCACTTCCTGGAAAATTAGTCTTTCCAAGGTGAATAGATTCATATGTTACTTCTGTAGTCCTTACGGCTTCCAGTGCTTTGTTTCATGATCTTTGTTTCTTGAAATCATCATTTTAAACATACAGGTATAAGTCAGGGTTACGAAAATTGTTAGAAACTTGGGTGTTATATTGTTAGGCATGTATGACATTTTAGAAAATTGATGTTCTCCATAATGAGATTGCAGTGTTAATATATACTGAATAATTTAGCTTAATACAGCTTGAACTATTTGATTATCATATAATTTTGTTTTGTAAAAACATATATCAACTTCTAATAAGTACCCTTATATTGTATATTTATTCTCACTAAGTAGAGTTATCTGAGATGGTTCTTTATTTGAAATGTATCATTACTGTTGATGATTGTTTATATTTCAGCATGCAGAATTCTAGTCATTTCTCTATGTTAGGTCTGGGTGACATTGTAAGTTCCTTCTTTCACGTTATTTTGTTCATTTAATTTTGCTATAATTGTTCAATTTTGAATAATGGAACTGTCTTGTTGATATTGATAGTTGATAATTATGTTTACTAAATAAAATTTTGAATAGTTTTCCATTTTTGTTCCTGTCACTGTGTAGACTACCTGTCAGTTAATGCATTGTAGAGACATAAACCTGTGTAAAATATGTTTATGATGATGTTATATAGTATTGTATTTCAAAATGTATATCTTATCTTGACATCTTTATGATAAAGATTTTATAGCAATTTGAATTCATCTAAATTTTATTAGACATGTCAATGGTTACTGGTATGACTCTTAAGTCAGGAATGTCTGATGTGTCTCGGTGTTCTTACATGATGAATTTTGTTGTTCAATTAAATAGATATGTTTATAAACGTTACAGGTGATGCCTGGACTGTTATTGTGTTTTGTGTTACGTTATGATGCCTACAAGAGATCCCAGTTAAACAGTGTGGATCAGGGAATCCCTCCCCCACCCACTTATGTGCAAAAACTTACATACTTCCATTGCTCGTTGATAGGTTATTTTCTTGGTAAGTTTTTTAGTGCCTTGCCATCTTACAATATTCCACATGCAGAGCATGTTGTGCGTGAACAAATCTCTAAGTTTGCTTTAAATGCATTGAATTGATTGATAAATAATTTGATTTGACCTAACATTTATAACAAGTACTTGCATGTTGTAAAAACTCACCCACCCTGTATATCTACTTTCACTGATCAGACATCAGAAAAGAATGGAGTATTAAACACTATAAACTGTATTTTTTGTTATTTATTTCAGGATTGTTAACTGCAACTGTTTCTTCTGAAGTGTTTAAAGCAGCACAGCCAGCATTGTTATATCTTGTACCTTTTACATTGCTCCCCTTACTTACAATGGCTTATCTCAAAGTAAGTGTATGCAAATCGTGTCCACTTAAGTAGATAAGGCTTCAGCCATAAACCCTGCAGTTTGTGGACTGGAACCATACAGCATTAATGCCTTACATTAACTACTGATAATGACTCGGGGGTGCCTTAAATATTCTGTTAGTTCTTGTAAATAATTTCAATATTCATATTGCGAAATGAAGAAATAAATTTACTTGCACTAAATCTCATGAGAATATATTGCTGCTCAGACAAGTTTGTACATATATTGTGGATAATATTCATCTGTAGCACTGAACTGGAAATTATTACTGTCAAGTGCAGTTGAATTACGATTTCAGTGTTTTTAGAATGTTTTAAAGATTCGAGTTATTGAATTATTGTATTGATTAACACTTTGGAAAAAAAGTAACAAATAGATGAATATATGGCTGATTTTGAAGCTATTGATTGGTTTCCGGCATTGTTGCCATATTGGGTGAGAGTGATGTGTTTTACTTAAATGATACCCTTCCATTGTAAATGCTTAGGTTCCTCTGTGGTTGAGTGGTTATGGTATCTGACTAGTAATCATTAGCCACTCACATCTGAGACCAGACAAATTTCGCATGTGAGGAAGCTGTCCAGCTAACTTACATAAGGTCGTTGGTTTTACCCAGTTGTATGTCTGAGATCTTAATCCACTAATAAAGCTGGAAAAGTCACCAAATGACCCAGGCTGTTGGTGCGACATTTAACCACAGGAAGAAAAAAATGAAAATGCTTGTTTTACAATCCATGCTATAATTATGAACTTGAACTAAAGAAACAAAATTTAATACAGCTTGAAGTGAAAGTCACGCTTGCTTTGTGCAGACATTACTACACTGTTATTATCTCACAGTGTTAAGATTATTTCATAAGGTTATCTTTTCCTTACAACTAAGATTTACATTGTTTGTGTTCTAATTTTCAGGGTGATCTCAGACGCATGTGGAATGAGCCTTTTATTGTTCAACAACCCTCTAAAGATCTGGATGTTTAAGATCTACATAACTTCAGCGACTTATAATCAGTGGTTTTACATTTAAAACAAACAGTTTTTAACATAGTTTTAATGTAAGAAAACTGATGTTTTTCTCTGATTGATTATTTTATCAAATATGTGCATAACAGACATGTACTGTTACTCGGTAATAACTTTGAAATCTCAATATTGACAATATGCTGGATTGGTTAGATGCTGTAAATTAGCCATACTTTTTCTTATAAATGTGTCACACGTCTTGTTAGAATCAATCTGAATTCTTTACTTTGTGGTTATTTGTGCATGTGTGGACAGGAACAAAACTTCAGCTGAAGATTATTAATTAAAGATATTGAAATGAATGAAGCATTTTGAAGTATGTTGAAGTACAATGAACTATATTGAAGTGTATTGACGTATATTGAAAGGAAGACAGGAAATGAAACAAACATGGTTAGTTTTTCATTATTCTGTGGGTCGGTTATGAAGTTCAGCAGAGAGGGGAATAATATTTTGTTGTGAGCGTTACAGAAAATATAGTGAAATTTTGTAATGGCACATCAAGGTATGGAATTTGGAATAAGGTGTATGCTTTTGAAGCTGAGAATGACTCATGCAGCACAACTGGTTACTAGATGGGAAATAAGTATTTTCTCTATGAATATAGAAAAAAAAATCTTAGTGAATATATTTACATTTGTTGGTGTTGTACTATGAATATTTATCAGTTCCTTTCGATTTATTCGTATTGTTTAATAACATGAAAATGAGATATATATAACAAGTTGACATCTGTTACTGTAATGTGTATATGTGGATTCTGTTCCTGTACAATAATGTTGTTTTTATTTTAAGTTTTATTATGTGGTTATATTTTGTCATATAAAACCATATCATGTTAGTTATCATGGGTCAATTTTTCTGCCATTGAAGCTCAAGTTTTCATCATGTAAAATTCTTTCTCGGCTTATGATAGAGTTCTCTAAGACAAAACACAGACCAAAATAATGTTTTTATTTTAATACACTTCTTTTCATGTTGTGCTTTGCTATGATAAGAAAAAAAAAAACTTTAATGAAAAACCTGAGTTGTTAACAATATTTTATATTATAGTAAGTTGTTGAGGCTTTCTTTGGAATTTTTAAAAAAGTATTTTTTGATACGGAAAAAGTATACAGAAAGAAGTCAGTATTGTCTACATGAGGAAAATGTTGATCTCTCTCTCTCTCTCTTTATATAACTTGAATAAATTGTGTACCTACTCAAAGAAATTAATTTTAAGAATATTTTCATTTTGTTGTATAACTGATCATTTATCTTGAATTAAGCATAAAACAAATTTCACTTCATAAAAGCTTGCAACTGGTTTTTCCTGTTGTCAGAGGTGGTTGGTTTTAAGTTTTTCTCTTTTCAATATATTTGAAATAATTTTGTATTAATGTTGTATAAGATGAGCTTCAGGCTGAAGTCTGTTCTGTACCACTTAGATTAAAATCACAGATGTAGATGACACTTCACTTGTAGTACATGTCACTTACCCTGTACTTAGCGATATATTTTAGTTAGTGCAATAGAAATGAATTCATTCGATAGTCATGCTTGTATAGCTGGGTAATTGCTAAGGTATGCAACTATGACATCTTAGGTCATGATTAGTAGAACCACATTTACCTCCCTTTTAGCTCTTTAATGTGAAGATAGTTTTTGATTTTAATTACTTCTGTTCTGATTGGTTGATGCTATAGTTTATGCACTGATGTTAATTTTTTTATCTCTGTGTGTTTCAACAATAGAAAGCTCAGTTCTTTGTTTGGAAATGAAAATATAAGCAGTTGTTGAATTGAAAGGCATATAATTTAACATATTCAAGCGTTTTAAAACATTTTAATGTCTCACTTTATTGTTTAACGACCACTGTATTGTGTTATGTCTGATAATGATTCAGTTCTTTATTTTAATTGCAATGTTCAAATGTATGGCTATTCATTTTTCTTGCAAGGACTGAATTGGTGACGTAAATGAAGTTATCATTTTCATGTAGTTAGACCTTCCACATTTTATTGGCAAATTTATTCGTAGTTCAGTGTTGATTTCACTAGAAATGAGTAAACATTCATGGTCTCTGTGTGTAAAAAATGATTTAGTGGCCATACTTTTCTGTTAAGATATTTTTTATACTATCTATATAGAAAGAGGATCATATATTTGTTAGTGTTTATATCAAAAAGGTGCTGGTTTCACTCGCTTGCTGTAAGTTATAATGGTGTTTTTTTTTTCATATATTTTACTCACATTTTGCTATTTGCTTCTATTTTACTCTTCTAAAGTTTATGGTGATTTACATAAATAACTGGCGATGCATTACTTCATGATTTTGTTCAGCGCAATTTTGTATTATAAATTTTTATTTGTAAGAAGGCAATAACCAGTCATAGACAATTAATTACCTGATTAAACTATATTTGTAAGAAGGTAATTACCAGTCTTAGCAATTGATTACTTGATGAAACTCAGGATTATCTGTGAAAAGAATTCTGTCTTTGGATTCTCTTAATTATCTCATATCTTGTCTCACTTAAAGCTTATCTTTTTTTCTGTGGAAATATTATGACAGCATACTATGTTGTGAAAATGATGAAAAATGCTTATGAAACTTGATATGGTTTTAACCTAGGTAAATAAGCCTGTACGGATTTGATGGAATTTGTTGAATGTTCTTTGCTGAAGTTCCATCTGTAGATAAAATATAATTGGATGTAAATACAGTAGTTTGTAGATAAAATGGAAATTTTAGATGTTTTAACCTAAGTTCTGAACAAGTGTATCATAGTTTATGTTGTATGATCATAATTAGCATTAAAAGGCTGTCATTGGATTCTTAGCAATTGTTCATCCACCATTGTCATCATTATAAAGAGTTGTTACGTTCAACATGCATTCCTGTTCTATGTTCTGTCAGGGCTATCTGTGTATTGTATATTTGTATCAGTTATTAACGTTGGTTAACATTTAAGTCCTATCTTCCCTGTAAAAAAACAACCAAAAAATTTCAATGTCAATAACTCAATTAGGATTGAAAATCTTCAAAACGCTAATGAAGAATTGTATAATAATAAATATCTTCCTATGTGTCAATTTATCTCCACTA
Organism: Lutraria rhynchaena; assembly: GCA_008271625.1. Lineage (NCBI taxonomy): Eukaryota > Metazoa > Mollusca > Bivalvia > Venerida > Mactridae > Lutraria > Lutraria rhynchaena. The sequence continues at coordinate 134,888 of VIBL01000064.1, forward strand.
TAACATCAGTGTAACAGTTTTAAAATAAATCAAGATTGAAAATTTTTCAAAAGCAGATTAAGGATTGCTTAGTAATGGAATTTTACTATGATTCAAGTAAACACAATGAACGAACATCATGTGAATTTTATATTATATGTGGAACAGTTGAGTATGAAGGTAACTGAGCCACGTGTCGAGTTCTCACACGAGTTTGTAAAGCTGATATGCCCGACCTTACTGTTGTTACTCACTGGTAAACTTTACATGCACATATTTCATTATTCATTTGTCGTCCATGTATTATTTTTGTGTATTATATTTTTTTTGATGTAAGGCTTTTTGCTGTAATTTGATATTTGTATGTCTTTAAATAAATAGTGTAAAAACATGAAATCTTGTGTTTTATTACCATACATAAATATATCTGATGTTTTAATAGACTGAAAAAATGTAGTCATGTTTTGGGTTTTTGACCAAAAAAAATCATGGTAGTTTGGTTGAATATTTTTCTTTTGTTTTCTACAGACACTTTTTATGAGAATATGTGATATGATTGATCCCCAAATATTTTCTTACTTTGCATCAATACCGTGCCATTGGATGCTGTAAGTAGGTGCCAAAAATTAGGGTTTGTAGTAAACATGACTATATTCCCCTGACCTCATGGATTATTTCATTGATCACTATATGATCCAGGAGCACTGCCTTGGTTATGTTATTATCATATATGGTGATGTACTCTCGATTTATTGTATGAACCTCAACTCCTGAATATTTATGGCATGTTTTAACCAGTTTCTTTTGATTTGATGTTCCTTTTAACATAGTCTGAGCAGTGTCAATACATTTGTAATAAGTGGTATTATGTAGACAAACACACTCATTGTCAAACACACTCATTACAGTGATGAAATAGTTACCTGATCTTATTTTCTTGTAATATTGTAATATAATGCATACTCGTAATTGTTCAACTTCAGAACAGCACCATTTATTTTTGTTATTGGCGCCTTTCAATTTGTTCAATTTTATGCAAATCAACGTAAAACGCATCATTATTATCAACACTGAATATAAATGTCAATACAAGATACACACTAGCATTCATACGCCCGGCATTGCCACTTGAGCGCATTTTGCCGGATACGTTAATTAACAAAGGTAAAACTAGGTAAATCTTACATAGACACAGGAATAACAGATACTTTTCCCGTATAACATTTTACTAATGGTGGTTTTCCATCACCCAACTGTTTCTACTGCCACAGTGTATTCGAACACATTAGGCTAAGTTACATTTTTGTTGTTTTTTTATATAGAACAAATGATCTTAAATGAAAATCGTCTTTTCCGTGATGTATTCCAATTAACTGTCTAACATGACAGACGTGGTAATTAATGTTTGCAGTGGATGTACACAAACTTTCATTGGCGAAATGTAGCCTTATTCATCTTTACATTACATGCTATATTTTAAGCAATACCTTTTAGCCAGTGAGCGAACAAAAACCGAAATTAGTTCTTGAAGCTTTAGCCGATAACGGGAAAACAGTATTTTGTCAAACAAAATTTAGCAGAAAAATACAATTTTCCCGTTTTCGGCCAAAAAACTGTTGGTCTATCGAAAAATAAACCCATAACATTGCGCTTGTAGTTCACACTTTTGACCTCATAATTCTTCACGTTCCTGGGTGGGATCTGTATAAACTCTGAAATCATATAAGACAAATACTTGCTTTAGAATCGCAGATTTGAAGACTCGAACCTTTGTTTTGACGAGATTAATCTGGTCGAGCGCCGGTCTGCTATCCGAAAACAAGGATCAAAGTGATTTAAATTGTTAAAACTTGATTCAGTCTTTATGCTGATTTGAAAACCCGGTTTTGACTTTTCTCACTTGTACGTAGTAAAAAGAACACTACGAATTCACAGACAAATAATAGGAAAGATGAAATGATAAAGGCGTTTGATTATCTTAATTAAGTTAATAGTACAGTGGACTCTCGTTCACTGGAACCAGGTGAATTCGAACAACCCGGAAAACTGGAACAAATTCTCTAGTCCCGATTATTTTTGTTACATGTTCTATTTAATTCGAGTCCGCTTGGCTGGAACCACATAAATTCGAACGCTCGAACTAATAAGTCTCCCAATTCACTCAGAGCAGACGAAGTACCTTCACTCAATTGTCTTGACTATTATTTTATCACACTAGTAGCTTGGTTCCCTGCTGTTGAAGTTAATGCTAAGTACCGGGTAATTGTCGCCGTTCACGGACGGCGACATATACAATTAACCAGATTTGACCATTTCTTTCCTTACACCGCATGCTCTAAGCCAATCAGAAAGGAGAATGATAAAAAAAATGGCGGACAAAAAAAACTCAAAAGAGTTTCCTACGGGGCACCTCATCCGCCATGTTTTTGTCGGGTTATCTCTTTATATAATAGACATGCTTTTTTAATGCATGAAGCTCGAAACCAGTTTGTAGGCTCCTGCTGGGTAAACAATATTTCGAATATTTCACTCAAAAACATTAGCTTTTGTTGACCAGAAACGAGTGTATTTCTACAAAAAGGAGGATTTTATTTGATGAATATTAAGATATGAATGCTAGTTTAATTCATCGTGAAACCCTTTGTTTCCTCTGAATGCGAAACTTCGATATTTTAGTTGTGTTTTACATATGCTCTTTTGGCGCATTTTTATAGCGTAATGTTTTACATATGCTCTTTTGGGGCAGTTCATCGTCGTCAACTGATCCCCGTTCCATGTTACAATGCACCAAAGGAACGTTGTCCAACCATGGTCAACGGGAACCAGTTTAATATCGTCGTAAATATTGAATGTGTTTCAAACACTCAATAAGAAATGAAACCAGAAATGAAATCTCAATGAAATCTTTATTCAATGGTCTATTCTTAGCTCTTATAATAGGCTGAACGGCGATTCCGAGCATTTTTGGAAATGCTAATACATTATAGTGAATAAATTGCACAACACAACAAATAGTTCGGAATATTTCTGTTTCTACAGTAGACAATGTCGTTAATCACCTCAAGTACCATAAAATTACACAGAAAAATATCAGTTAATACATGAACGAATGAATACAATAACTTGAATTGTATCACACCAGCATAATTGATGAATACATAACTTATATTTAATAAATCATCAGCATTAGGCCTGAACAGAAAGGCTATGGTTACCGCACTAACCCTATTTTTTTTCGCGTCGACCCCACGTAGTGTTCAACAGAAAAGTCCATGGTACGAAAATATTTGAGGATGAATCGAATCTTCAAAGTACGAAAGGTGCATTTAGAAAAAATAAATATTGCTGTTTTTTCTGCTTTATAAGTAAGAAATTATTTAAACAAGAGTTTTTGGTTGTATATAATCGAGGACTTCACGTTACCTTAGAACACTTGACACTTACATGTGCATATAAAAAGCTTACATAATTATAATTTACAATAATAATGTTAGAACATGGAAATAAGACATTTTTAACATCCAAGTTATTTTTAAAAACAAGCTTAAGTCTAATTTAAAGTGCGTTGTTATATGAGTGACAATGCGTAGTAACTGGATTTAGTTGCCCGTAGATGTCCGACATTCTTGTCACTTTATAACTGTTTTTTACGCGGCATACAACGACAGTGTTCACATCCATCATTCTCGGTCATACTGAGGTGCAAAAAATGGAGATTGCTAACAAGTCAGCTAGATTTGATACTGGAGATTATTTAGTTGTTGCTGGGTATTTTGTTGTGTTAATTGGTGTCGGAATATGGGTGAGTTTGTATTAGTTTTAATATAGTTATGTACATAATTAATTTTCTGATGTCATAATTTATTCTCTGTTTTTTTTAATAGTACATGTAAATTGTGTACATGTACATATATTATTGATATAGTTTCAACCACAGTAATAGAACATGTTGTCTGATATTGTTTTGTCAAAATCATAGCGTGAAATCTTTTTGTCATGCATCTACATTGTACGTCTAAAATTATTTTTTCCACCTGGTGGCGGTTGCTTGAACAATTTTCAGTTATGTACGGTGGCCGGTTCATCCAGCCAGTTTTCTTGGACTGTATACTAAACTAGTGCTTATTTACCCTTCCATATGATCCGACAACTTCTCCACATATGAAGGAATATCGACTTTTTGGTCAAATTTTCATAGAATGGTATAACCTGCCGCGACCGGAATCTGAATCCAGATCGCCAGTCTAAAATTAGTGATCTTATTATATGACAGTATGAAAATAACACAAGGCGATGACAACAGTACAATATTTACCAACTTTTAATATCCTTTTCTAGGTCATACAGATATATTGATGAATTTATGTATCTTCATGTATCTAACTATCAAGCTTTATGGTTTTGTGCGGGGATATTAGGCTGATACAGTAGTGGGTGTTAAGAAAGTCTGGAGGTAAATCAAGGGGTATATGGTCTGCTGGCTTAACTGAGTCTTAAACACACGAGCTAGTGGTTTATAGAAATCTTAGTTTTAATAATGGAACATCCAAGTTGAGTGAAACAATCAGTTGACTGAATTTGCGCCTGACTTTCCCCTAAAAGACATCGAAAGCTTGTCATCAGATACAGATGACCAATCGCTTTTGATGTGATATAATTGTGTTCTGTTTCGTCTCTCGCCTGTGTCTCTTTTTCCTTACCGATCATATGAATTACATATATTTCAGAGTTTATGCAAGACAAACAGAGAGACTGTGAGAAACTACTTTCTTGCTGGCAGAAATATGTCATGGATTCCGGTATGTTCAAATTAAGAAATACTTTGTAATAAATGTGATCACATATTTTGCCTGTAATCAGTCCATATAAATTATGGACGACTTGCCGAGGTGCAAAACAATCCTCTGTTTCTCAATGCAATATCTAATTTCAAGGTATCAATCGGGTGAGCAAAACATATCAACCAATACACTTCAGGGTAAAGACCACTTGTCAATAAATGCCACACTGTGTCTTTTCCAAGGGTGGCCTTTGTTCACAGGTCTGACAGTATTTAGAGAAGCTTACTGTTTGTTTCTTGTTTGAAAATAGAAGTTCATACAAAATGCTTTCTAATGAATAAGACTTCAGCATCCATAAATGATAACTTTTGTATAATGTTTGACAGGTTGGCGCATCATTGTTCGCCAGTAACATTGGAACGGAACATTTTATAGGACTGGCTGGTACTGGAGCTGCCTCAGGGATTTCCATCGTTATATACGAGTGGCTGGTAAACATTCCCTTATTTTAGTTATTGTTAATCACTTAAATCATTTATTTGAAATTTAGTATAATTTGAATTACATATAGTTTGTTATTACTAGAGTTAATAATAATAATTGTACACTGTGAAACGTTCATAAACATGTAATCCGAAAATATACGCGGCCATGACAAATAACTGACCTATGTGCACTCTTCTCTTAACACAATGACTCATTAAATATTCCGATGTTGTTAGTGAAATCGTCTACCGTGTCCGGACCACTAGGCAACACAGCTCCGTTTTTATTATGTTTCAATGAGGTGATATTAGTAAGGCTTCAAGTGTCACTTAGTTAAATATTTCAGTAAGTTTGTTGATAAGACGCTTTTAAAATCACATTACACTGAAAAAATGTTACTTTTATGTATAAAAAGAGATTCGCACATTAATCGCCTACGTGATAAATTATCATCGCAAGTTAGTTAATTAAATTAGTGCTAAAGTCATAAAGTGACACCCCGCCCATACATCCTACATTAATCATGGACGTATTTAGATTGTAAATCAATCGAAACATTCGTAAAATGTGTCGTATCCACCAAAATGAAAATATAGACACGTTTGTTTTCAATATATGGCCGCGACCGCGGTCCAGCGGTTAGTGCGCTGGACTTGTGATCCGGCGATCCGGATTCAAATATCGGTCGCTGCAGGTCTTACCCTTTATGCTTTTATGAAAAGTGTAGCCGCAACTTAGTACTGGTCAGTATACGGTCCTGGAAACTGGTTAAGGACCGCCGTACCTGAAAAATGGCCTAAATAAAAAGGTGGTCTCATTATCAAGTTGAAATGATGAGGAAATATTAAAAATCGGTCCGAAGTAAGTAGACGTTGTAATAGGATGGTCATATTGTTGAGGTTTCACTATAGGTGCGGTTTGGTTTGTCATGTGAATAAATCTCTGCGATCTAGTTTTTCATTTTGAAGATAATAGGAGCGTATAATTTAAAATAAATAAACAGCTTTTTACAAACCTGCTAGTTTGTTCTTCTACATGATATTAATGCTCAGTTTTTATATCATTTTAAGTCCATGCCACTGATTGTATGTCTGGGGTGGTTATTCGTTCCAGTGTACGTGTCTGCTGGTGTAAGTATGTTGAAATCAACCACGATGCACTGTGTGTCACTTTATAAACATGATTGTCGTCACTTTACAAACATGATAGTCGTTCGTTCTTCTCTATTTCTTAACCTAAGTATAAAACTTCAAATAATTTCAATATTGTCGCTTTTGCAAACTCATTATTGTTGTATGAAATTGCATGTATTTTATTAATAATTATTCCTAACTGCTAATTGTTTCGTATTAGTTATATCGGAAACTTGTTCAGTGGGAATCTTGAAATTTTATTTCTCACTCTACAACTTGTGATTTAAGATGTAAGTTAAATTTAGGTTTAGTATTTTCAAACTACAAATGATTCTGCAAATCAGTAACGTTATAACAATTTCCTTCTCCCTGTTAGGTAACTACAATGCCTGAATTTTTACAAAGAAGATTTGGAGGTCAGAGGATACGTATATATCTCAGTGTTCTAGCTCTTGTTGTGTACATCCTTGTCAAACTTGCTGTAAGTTTGGTTGTGTTTTGAATTTAACTTTATGGATTTGTAAAACATCTCTGTATTTTCTCTTTATTCTGTTTTGGACTTCGGACACTGTTAACAAGAAAAGTATTGCGGCATGTTCCGCGTGAAACCATTTACACGTTATAACTAAAACATGTGGTAAATAGTCTTTCTCATGTATGACATTACATTGACTCCAAACTTATTTACTACTTATTATTTTATGGCATTTTTTGACAAACGCAGAATTATCTAACATGCATTGCATGCACTCTCAAAATGACTGTGAGTTAAATTATTATCAAAAATCTCTTAATTTATATATATAAAAAACAAAAAATGACAACTATGACGGTATGTGGTTCTATCGAAATTTGTTATCGAAATTTGAGAAATGTTGCTCTTTGAGTTGACGTTCTTGTTTTTGATTTGCTTGTTCGTTTAATTGATAGCTGAGAATTTCTAGTAATGTCAAGGAGCATATTATAATAGTGTGTTGATTAACTTACAGCCGGCTATTTTAGGAGGATCTTTGTTCATACAAATGGCTCTAGGTTGGAATTTGTATCCATCGATTGCATTCTTATCGTTAGTGACAGCGTTCTTTACAATACTTGGTAAGACCCCTTAAATACGTTACCATTAATCGTAATAAAAATGTTTTAAACAATGATCTATATGAAGATGGTAACGAATTAAGCCCAATTCCATTGCGAATCAGTTATACACTGAGTGCGTGTCTTAGCTTATTATTCTAATACGTTAACAAAGCATATATATACCGTTTTTGTTGTGTCTTCATAACATTGAAATGTCAATTCAACGGTACAATAAAAGGCCTCTTACATGTAACCAAACACTTTTTCAACTTTATTTTTGTGAAGACAGTTGATTATTAATTAAATAGTCTGACAGAAATATTTACATCTTCTGTTTTTTGTCAATACAAGATTAATAGCCAAGTGTTATGCACGAAATGCGATAGCTTCAAAAGACTTAAACACAATAAGTTTTTAAAACCTGACCTAGAGTTTTACAATGTACATTATTTCAGGTGGATTGACAACAGTGATGTACACAGATACATTCCAGACAGGAATCCTGATTGTCGGATCTATTGTGTTATCAATCATGAGTAAATATTTCATCAATCTTTGCCATGTCTAATAAAATGTGAAAGCACTGCTTATCTTAAAACTGCACTATTGTCAGGGCATTTATTTGACCCTTAACACAGCATTTTGACCCTTGAAATCAGTAAAATACAGCTTTTGTTGACTCTTGAGAATTTGTACAAAGGGTCAAGTTTACATTAAAATTAGAAGGAAATTTTGTTAATGCTTCGAATTATCATCAGTCAGGGCCATTTTTAACCCTCAACTTTTGACATCTAGTGAAAAACCTGTAGATATCTAGAACTTTTGTTTTCTAGTTTTTAAAATGAACCTTTCAACATTATTTGCAGATAATCTGGAACAACTAGACTGTGTGCATAGAAAGAACGAAGTATATAAGAACTCTTTCGAACAGAAAGTTGCATAATAAAAAACAAATTCGTTATGTTACTTTTCATATTACAGGTTTTCACAGAATCGGTGGATATTCTAATCTTGAAGAGCTCTACATGACGTCAGTTCCGGCAGTCCGTGACGTCAACAGCTCTTGTGGTGTACCAAAGGAAGATTCGTTCCGGGTTTTACGTGACCCTGTAAATTCAGATAATCCTTGGCCTGGAATTATCCTCCACATTTTGTTTGCGTGTATGTGGTATTGGTGCAATGATCAGGTATATACAGTATTATAGCTATACAACTCGATGAGATGTTGTCACGGTGCCAACATTTAGATTTGGACCAATCGTCTTTAATTTTACAATGCAACAGTTCTAGTTCTGGTAGTTCAGTGTTCACGTCAATGATATCATATAATAAAAAAAACACAGTACTCTGGAGTTATAATAATTTATTGACGTTGCATTGACAGGTAATTGTACAGCGGTCACTGGCTGCAAAGACATTGTCACATGCTAAGGCTGGGTCATTATTGTGTGGTTATCTGAAAATACTTCCTGTGTTTGTTATGGTGATGCCTGGGATGATAAGCAGAGCATTATTTCCAGGTAATTCCTTACTATAAATAAATCTCTTGAAACTTGAATGAAAAGGTTGGTCATGAAAGGTTGGAATGAAAAGTGATTTATTAAACATTAACAGTATTGATAAATATTATGACAATGAAGCTAAACTCTTTAGACCAGCCATTGTAAGGAGCCAAAGTACCACATTATTTGAATGAATTATCAAGTGCAGGATTATCAGTTGCAGTCTGCAAATGAAGGCTCAGGTAAGCATGGTAGGTTATCCTTATATAACGCTGGTTATATCAATTGACCATCATATCGTAAATAACAGAACAACAGTTTGAACGAAAAAAGGAGCAGTCAAATGCAAGCTCTGCTATAATCTAACTAGTGCAGAAACCGATGTTGCATAATGAAGAAGAGCTTGTACTTTTTGTTGGGTCGTTTTCTTATTCCAACCAATCTACATGTACGTAACAATATATGTACGACAAATGGTATATTTTATCTATAAATATATTTCCAGACGAGGTTGCGTGTGTGGAGCAAGATGAGTGCCTTAAGTATTGTGGTAATAAAGTTGGATGTTCCAATATTGCATATCCGAAATTAGTGCTGGAGATTCTACCATCAGGTAACTATGGACCTAGATTTATCATACCAATTATCGTCCTCCTCTTCGTCATTTAATTTGTTGTGGCATTGTGTTCATTTTACAATGGCCAAAGCACAAGCAGAATTTACCCAAAGGACGTTTTGTGTCTATAGAATACAAATCATGCATGAATTAATTTATTGATTTGTGCTTTCCACTACTGACTGCTTATCGTAGATGTAGTTAGTTTTCTGGACTATGATTTCATGTTTAGTTTAGAATAATGAACTTATTTCCAAAGGTCTGCGTGGCTTACTCGTGGCGGTGATGTTGGCAGCCATCATTGGATCATTGACGTCCATATTTAATAGCGCTAGTACCATCTTTACTATGGACTTGTGGACAAGAATGAGGACCTCGGCATCAGAGAAAGAAAGACTGGTCGTGGGAAGGTTTGCATCGCACTTATTATTTATAATTTCGCTTTTAAACTTTCAACTCATATTAAAACTTTAAATCATTGCACACTAATACAACAATACATAATACCTCATTCTAATAGTGTTTTTACGCCTTGTCAGCTTGTTAGTTTATTTTAAGATGCAGTAACTTAAAGATCGGTGTATATCAATTTACATAAAATTTCATTTCTTCATATAGCGTGTCATTATGAGCTTTCCTTTATTGCTTTAAAGTATTGCTAAAATGTCAGCACCATCGAATAATTTTAATAAATCCACTTAAAGTCATTTCATAACTTTCGTAACTTGTTTCATGAAACTTAAATTTTTCAGTCAATGAATTTTATTTTTCATCAAACGAATATCATTATGACAAGCAAATTGTATATTATATATGTATATACTTACAGAATATTCATTGTTATCATGTGTATGTTAAGCGTAGCTTGGTTGCCGTTGGTACAGACATCACACAGTGGACAACTATTTATTTATGTCGTTGCTATACAAGGCTATCTGGCCTCACCGATTAGTGTCTTGTTTCTTGTTGGTGTCTTGTGGAAAAGAATGACCGAGCCGGTGAGATTAACGTTTTCTTTTAAATCTTCAGAATAGCTTATCAAACTTAATATCAACTTTTTAGTTTTCGTAACGAGCAAAAGAATACCAAACCCAAATTGTCGGATTGCCATATTGTCTGTACTGCATCACATTTTATTATAGCATATTTCGCATTGATACATTTGTTACATAAGAATAGTTCTTTGACTAGCTTGTCAATTATATGTAGTCATATTTACAACATTCAGTTACATTACACAGCAATAATAACAATAACATGGAATTGCTGTCAAAAACGTTTGTATAACCAAAATAAGCAGATATATCAAACATTGGACGGCATTAACATTCCGGCAATTTCTGATCTATCCCAAATCGACCATCTAAGCACATTTTGCATTGTGACACGTATTTCTTGAAATATTTGTCATCTTAGTATGCAGACTATAAGACCATATTTATCCAAAAGATAAATCTAGTAATTGTAGGAAAGCATCTTTTGAATTATTCAAAGGTAAGGTGTAAGTACTAGTATTATGGTGTATTTATTAATTAATATGGTCTGAAGACATGTGCCAAAAAGAATTTGCGAGTACAACGTCTATTTCCAGGCAGCATTTTGGTCGCTATTGATAGCACAATGTGTAGGAATGGTACGTCTAGTGATGGAGTTTATTTTACCAGCCCCAATTTGTGGTGAGCCAGAAACTAGACCAGCTGTACTGTACAAGGTCCATTACACATACTTCTGTGTTATGTTGTATGTTATCACCATGATTGCTATATTTGTTATCAGCTTCTTCACCAAACCGAAGGACAATGTGGATGTAAGTTTAAATTTACATTTGTATTTGATCAAAAGAAATATTCTTGACATTTCTGCTTGGTTCTGGCATTCCAACGTAAACAATCAATAATTTATTTACCCAAATTCTGTCTATAGGCACTCAAATAGTTTTAAAAAAAACCCTATATTTATCATTGACAGGAACAGTGGGTATTTGACACATAAATTATTTCCAATTCAGGGTCTAACTTGGTGGACTATCAAAGAGGGCATTGAAAGACCCAAAGATGCAGCTGAAACAAAGCCAACTAACGTGTTTAGTATCTCCGGTATGCGAACATTTTGTTCTGAATTGATGTTACAGCCAAATGAGCATCGAAAACATTTACCTAATTTATAAGTATCTCACAGAACATGCCAACGTATTTTACACTTTCCATTTCGGCATTGAAAAAATCAGTCCACCAAACATTAGATAACCAGGTTAAATGATTCGAAATAGAAAGGAGAATTTATTTGATAAACTGAAAGTACACAAATGAATTTATACATTTTTGTATTACCTGCAGAAACACTGCTTTTGTCAATAAGCCACCTCTGTGGATGATTTTCAAAACATAATTCTAGTATTGCTCGTGATCTGCTGTACAAATAGGATTTAGACCTAGATAAACTCATTATGGACAGTCCAAAGTGTGGCAAGATTAAAGTTAAGCAATTCGATGCTGTATGAATCATTTCTTTAAAACTGAACACAATAAATGCATGTTATAGAGAATTGTTTTTAACATTGACATTCGGGCAAACAATTTTTTTTCAGACACAAACGTCCGCCCACAAGCAGACAGGGAACAACGTAAGGCAAAAATTAAGAAATGTTAAGAGAATTATTTACAGAATATGTGGTGTACCTATCGTGTCTCAGGAATATCGTAGTGAGGATATGGACGTAGAATACAAAAGGCATTTTCTAACAGAAAACAAAGTCTGTAATGTTGTTCTTAATGTGAATGCGGCCATAGCGTTGGCTATTATAACTTTTCTTATTGGCTACTTCTCATAATAATTCGTTGTTCTGTCATTTGTATTTATGCGACACCAATAAAATTATATCTAAATGTATAAATTTATCTTTATCACGTCGACAAAGTGTGCTCATGAATAATTTGTGATAGTGTCAACTAGTTTTGAAAAAAAACAGCATTGACATGATTGTGCCACGCATGCGCACAGTATTAACATACAACATGTGTGCTGGTCTGGAGAAATGCATAAACACATGATACACTGTTACCCATTACATTTGCCCTTGTCGATATACTGGTTTCCGGAAACCGGTGATAATTAAATGGCGAAGAACAGATGGGTTTATTTTCATGCTTATGAGTATAGACAAGAAAAGGATTCCTAAAAAAACATACAAAACCTTCCCTGAAATACAACTATCCCCACAACACACGCAACACATAAGAACGTACTGAAATATTGGAACTGTCAGCAGCACAGATCTAGGAGGTTTAAGCTAGTTTTTAGGGCCCAACCGCATCCTTATCCCCTGAGAAAATAATTACTTAATGAGCCAGACAACTTAATTTGTGCTGGAATCATTACTTACACAATAATAAGTGAATCGTGAAAATAATGAATTTGCAAGTAAAATTAACAACATTTAAGTTATTTGTCACGTTTTAAAGGATTGTTTCACAATTTCTACAACAATAGTACAAGATGTAGAATGTTAATGTGATTGGTTCACACTTCAGAAAGTATTAAAAACAAATACAAGATAATTAGATGTACATTAATAAAACTTATGAGTACACTGTATTTAAATTTCATCATTTATGATAGACACAATAACTGTCATTGCATTGCAATTATACTTTCAAGACATGCATGATAGTGATTTATAAACCTTCTCAGCTGTGTCTGGATGTGTTCGTATCATTACACATGCACCATAAAGCAACTTCAAACAGTTATTGTTCGGTGTTGAATATAGTCTGGATATATCTTCGATATACAAATGTAAGACTTCATGTGTACTTTTATATTTTACTGTTATGATTGTTTAAACCTATTATTTTTTAATATATTCTACCAATTATATAAACATGGCTGAATACATTTATAAATGTGAGCGTTTACTCCGGTCCACAAACAAACGAGTAGCATAGTAATAAAACATTGTTCGCCCGACGAGCGTTACAAGCATACTAAAAAGATGTTGTAGTGGAGCGCAGGGCTCTGAATTCTGAGATCATTGTCCACTCTAATCCAATCTTGTAGACGAGAGCCTAGTTGTACATTTGGAAGCTAACGTCAAAAATATTTGTTTTCGAAGGGTGCCAGGAAAGTTTGTCAGCGTTGATTTATAAAATATATACGGGCGAATAATATTATCTAAAAAATAAAGACTTTGTATATATCCCATGTTTCTCACCGGACAATTGTTGTATTCAATGGGGTTATATAAATGTAATTGTGTATATAATGCAATCTACCTCACTTAACAATATTCGAATATTCAACCGTCGTTGCAGTTCGCGAGACAAATTATACATAGTATTTTCAGGATATTGAATTATTTATCCAGTATTGCAAACGACTTCAGTCAAACCTGTGTTTGCAGCCATCTCCGATTGAAGGCCATCCTTTGAATAAAAGCCGTTCTTTGAAAAACTGTCATCGATTATCTTGAACAAACCTACCGCCGAATACATGCTATTTGTCAATAAAGGCCATATTTTCTCTTTCCCAAGGATGGGCTTTGTTCACAGGTTAGAATGTATTTAAATCAAATTTTGACCATCTATGTTTGATTCCTTTTAAAATTGCAACCATAGACGGCTATTTGTGACATTTCATGGTAACTAGATACATGTGTTTATACTTGTCACTTTTCTATTAACTGCAAGGTCATGGCGAGTTTACATGCGACAAACTACGACAATATTTCAATCCATCACTCCCCGTCTAGCTGAGCTGCTGAAATGGAGATTGCTAACAGGTCAGGTTTATTTGAAGTCGGAGATTATCTTGTTGTTGCTGGTTACTTTGTGGTGTTAATTGGTGTTGGAATATGGGTGAGTCAAGTTTTTTCTTCGAATGCATTACTTACAGTAGCAAAAGTGTGAACATAAATGTGGTATATTGTATGGTCGTCATTTATTGTAAACTATATGATGGTCACTGTCATATATGTAGTTGTTATACAAAGTTGGCGGTGCTGTTTGTTTGAATCAGAATTGCATTTCCAAACTGACTTCGCTTGAGTTAAAGCAGAACATATTGTATTGCTTCTTGCGATTTCAAATTGGTATTAAAGCAAATAGCATTGTATTGAGTTTGCCGTTGTTTAGGTGGATAAAATATACTCATACATCGTGTTTAAAAATCAGAAAGCGTCTGTGGGTGATGACATAATATGACACTTATTGTTTATATAATGAAGTAAGGTGCATAGAATTAATGAATTCATTAAAAATATATGAAGCATGAAGTCAATTCATTGTTTGATACAAGTTTTAAAACAGCAAGGATTTACATTTTTACATAGTATAGCATGAAACAATAATTATTTTTTATGCATATTTTAAATTGCAAAGTTTTACATGCGTGTTTTATGATATAACATGAAGCAACAATTAACTATGCAAGTTTAAATTAATGGCTACAAACTTCAGTTGTTGCATCCATCATTTTGACACGTGACGTTTGAAAAAAATTGGAACTGCGTTCATGTTTACTTGACGCTATGATATTCATACCAAATACTTACTTTATACATGCAATCTTTTTACCTGCAGTCTTACGTACAAATGACTATTACATAATGACATTATTTACATGTCGCAGTAATTCAATTTACTGTTCTGTTCTGGTGTATGAATTGCTAAAAAAAATAAAGTAAAAGGGGTTCCGAATATTAATATCCGTGACTAAATTCCAACGAAACTACAAAAAAGAAAAAAATATGAATTTCTAATTGCGGAAACGAATAATAATGATAAATAGCAATGTAAATACTGGACAATGTTATACTATTACTATAAACTATTAACTATGTTAGTAGACTTCTCCATAAATAAAACAATAGATTTATATTTCTTTCAGAGTTTATGCAAGACAAACCGGGAAACAGTGAGGAATTACTTTCTTGCTGGAAGAAATATGTCATGGATCCCAGTATGTTCATATAAATGTTGATAATATCTGTCATTATTTAGATTTAGCATATTTATGCTAGGTATGTCACAAAGGTTCAAGTAATGGGTGTGGGGCAAGACAACCACGTATATGATAATGTAATAGAGTAGTATCATATTAGCACGGTCATAAAAGTAGAAACGAGTACTGCTTATTTTTAGTTAAAACTGATTGAATTTGATTATCAAAATAATACAATTAAACAAGTAGAAATGAATTTAATATTAATTTTATTGATGAATGAAGTTTTTTATGCTTTAAATCAGGTTGGCGCATCACTGTTTGCCAGTAACATTGGAACAGAACATTTTATAGGACTGGCTGGTACTGGAGCTGCTGCGGGCATTTCTATCATTATCTATGAGTGGCTGGTAAACATCCCGTTAATCATTATCAAACTCATACTGTATGTTTTGTTCTAAGTTTTAATCTTTGTAGATAACATTCTTTTAAAATCGTATTTCAATTAAATACGACACTTAGTGTAAAATAGAATATATGTGCAATTCATCATTCTTAATAAAACATTTAAAGTTATTTCATGACAAAAATACATTGTGCGCACCTGGTTCAGAACACTCATATATTATACCCGTATAATGAACGTATGATGTGACACCCATGATTTAATTTATGTTTGGATAAAAACAACGTCAATATGTAAATGGTGATACATACGCGTGTTTTCATTTCGGAATTAAGTAAACAGTCTAGTTATACCAGCCAGTAAAAAGATAGCAATATCATAATTGAACAATAACATGTTTTCAACCAAGCGCGGCTTTAGGCGGGGGGGGGGGGGTGCGGCGTGCGCCCCCTCTAAAGTCTGGCAAGCAAAGGTAAAAAAGATTCGTCAGATATGTTATGATTGTGTCCATATTCTACATAATCAAGCAGACTTTACGCCCCCTAAACCAAAAATCCTGTAACAGCCCCTGTTCAACGACATATTTGGTAGGTATTATGGAAAGACTAGTTCATCAATTCGCGCCGAGAAACGCTCGAAATATTCATAAAGTAACATTCTTATCATACTGGCTTGTCTGCTTGTATTTCTATCGTGATATTTACGCTTAGTTTTGTATCATTTTATTTAAGTCCATGGTATTGATTGTATGTTTGGGGTGGTTGTTCGTTCCAGTATACGTGTCCGCAGGTGTAAGTATGTTAAAAACAGTAACTGTAGAGATCTTAATTGTTTTTACCCACATAACAATCTATGAATAGATTTGTTTTTGTGTGGTGATATTCGTTAAGTTGTATAGTTGATTTTATATGCAGTTAATTTCATGTTGAGCATATGCAAGCTCTTGCGATATAGTAAAAAAAAACCTCAACGCCCATGAGATTCGAACACATATTTCGTTTCCGAATACAAAGTTCTATTAGGAGACCATAATACGCTGGCCTGAATGAATTTACATCAACTTCGCACAAGTATGTAGTGTATACAAGCTACCATACTACCCTTAAATATGTCAATATATCAATATTATAACATGTTATTTCTCCGTAGGCAACTACAATGCCAGAATTTTTACAAAGAAGATTTGGAGGTCAGAGAATACGTGTATACCTCAGTATCTTAGCTCTTGTAGTGTACATCCTTGTTAAACTCGCTGTAAGTATCGTTATGTGTTATAGAAAACTGCGAAACGCTATCTTCTTACCAATCATTACGGTGAAAGCGATTGATTGATTCGAAAAATTCTTTTGACAGAAATAATCAGGGTTAATGTGTTTCTGTATGTTACATAATGCATCCTGTACAAAAACGGTGTATTAAGATGACGTAGGCACCTTGGAAGAGTCTGATGTAAGTTCGTTATTCTCATTGAAAACTTAATATTTATCGTATTCGAGTTAGGGGAATGTTACACTTACCAAATGACGCCCAATTTTTTGTATATAATAATTTATACATTTATTTTCAGCCAGCTATTTTAGGAGGATCTTTGTTCATACAAATGGCTCTAGGTTGGAATTTGTATCCATCGATCGCATTCTTGTTAATAGTGACAGCATTCTTCACAGTTCTTGGTAAGAACATTAAATACAGTTTGTTTATAAAACACGACACTATTAAAAGAACACCCTGTATATTTTTACACGTTTAAGTAAAGTTTAGTGGTGATTTAAATAACATTCAGTTACTTTCTAAACTGATTTTTGTAACTTTTCATTTTGGCCCTTTTGACGCCATAATCATCGACTGTACATTGTATGTACCTGTTGTTCAGATAATGCTAAAGTCACTCTGCTTACAAATTTAACCATCTACTAAAATAGCATTGTTTGTATTGGATGTTATACTATTTACCAACAGTGTATTAGAAATATTTAGCGGAATTTTAAGTTAACACTGCTCCCGTAACCACCATAATCATCTACTAAACGTCGTCATAATGTCTGAACATAAGATGGATTTAACAATTTTAATGCCTTGTATTCAGTCAAATTGCCATGGTGAACCATTTAGAACATTCCCTCGGTTTTCAACAACATAGAATCTTCTTAACTCGATTACTTCAGGTGGGTTGACAACAGTGATGTACACAGATACATTCCAAACAGCAATCCTGATTGTCGGATCTATTGTGCTATCAGCCATGAGTAAATATTTCATTTAACTTGGCTAAATTTTATTCTATTAATGTTCAAGCATCGGTGAATACAATGGTATTCCGAAACATAAAATACTGAAGATGCTTTGCGTCTATATATTAATTGCTGGCTTGTCGGTTTTACACTTTGAATCAAATTGTTATAATTGTTTGGATGTAATTCTTTTAATACAAACTGTTTTGATGAAAAGAGAAATTGGACAAAGCCAACTTCCAGTTTATCAATTATTTCCATTTATTTCTTCTGTACCACTGTTGATACCTGAGAAGGGTTGCAATTCGTTAGATCATAATAGTATCATTCATATGGATTATTTCTAATCTTATAATATTCTATTTCACCGATTATGACCGGATATAAATAGCTGCCAACAAGTTACATTTTACATGCCTACACCAACAGGTTTTTACAGAATCGGCGGTTATTCTAATCTTGAAGAACTCTACATGACGTCAGTTCCGGCAGTCCGTGACGTCAACAGCTCGTGTGGTATACCACAGGAAGATTCGTTCCGGGTTTTACGTGACCCTGTGAACTCAGATAATCCTTGGCCTGGAATTATCCTCCACATTTTGTTTGCGTGTATGTGGTATTGGTGCAATGATCAGGTATACGCAATATGACAGTCAATTTGTTTTTATTTCTGTTGAAAACAATACTACATGTACTAGGTTGCAGTATTACATTACATCATTAACACAGCCGTAGCTACACTGAGGCACATCGAGGCATGTGTCTCGGTTAAAATTTGGACAGGTAATGGGGAAAATGACCGGTTTTAAAAAACTTTCCGGGGGAGCATGCCCCCAGGCCACCTAGATTGCCTCTGTTCAAATATGGGTCTGGCCTCGGCACTGATTAACGATTTAGACCATTCTTATTACTTTCCGACATATTTTATAACTCTTAGAATTTAACATGGTAATGTTTATCCCTTTCTTTTTCTTTTGTAAGTTATTTCTTCTATTAAACATACTAGAAATCATTTCAATATACGTTTATATTAATTGTGCGATGTTACATCGACAGGTTATTGTTCAACGATCACTGGCAGCAAAGACATTGTCACATGCTAAAGCAGGGTCATTATTGTGTGGTTATCTGAAAATACTTCCATTATTTGTAATGGTAATGCCTGGAATGATAAGCAGGGCATTGTTTCCAGGTAAATTACTCGTTTTATGAGTGTGAAATAAAATAAAATCGTGACGAGTATCAGTAAGTAAGGTTGGATACAGTTTAAGTCAACTTGAAGGTATACATTTATGAAATACGTTTATAAAGGGTCGCGTAAAGTTGGACCGCAGTTCGCGGTTCGAATCACAAACTGCGTTCCAACTTTATGCAACTTATATATAGTGTGAGTTGAAATTCTAATATCTTAAATATATGTCTCGTGAAATACTCTTTCTATTGATGTTGGATAGTGGAGACAAATTCGCGATTCAGATATACTCGTCATAATTTGTTGTATCAGATTATAATTGTACTCGCATCTAATCAAAACATACTTATCTCTCAATGACATTGTTACGTCGTATTTAATACCGCAATGCTTGATATATGAAAATACAATTTACAGATGAGGTCGGATGTGTGGACCCAGATGAATGCATGAAGTATTGTAGTAATAGAGTGGGATGTTCTAATATTGCTTATCCGAAATTAGTCTTGGAGATCCTCCCATCCGGTATGTTCATCAGAAATCTTACCAACTAAGTGGGTTTTTTTTAATATTATGTGTCTATTATTTAGCTCTTTTAATTTGTAATTTGTACCATGACGCGGAAAGCATAGCCTTTATTCAAAACGTTATCCGCGTTACTAGATTAATTATATATCATGTTCATATGTTCAGGGAGTAGAACAAAATACAGTCAAACCTGTGAACAAAGACCATCTTTGGGAAAGTGGCCTTTATTGACAGATGATCTTTATTCAGATGTCAGTTTGTTCTAAATAATCAGTGACAGTTTTTCAAGGAATGGCGTTTATTCGGAGGTGGCTTCAAACACAGGTTTAAGTGTACCACTGAGTCAATTTGTATTCATCACATGCGAACTCTGTTTAACGCCTTTTTTCAACATACAATATACTAAACCTTATAGTAGTTCTTATGACAGCAAAATACATGTTTTAGTTTACTTTTCAAATTGACTCTTTTACTTAGGTTAGCTATCGACTGCTTATCGTAGATGTAGTTAGTTTTCTGGGCTATGATTTTATGTTTAGTTTAGAATAATGAACTTATTTCCAAAGGTCTGCGTGGCTTACTCGTGGCAGTAATGTTGGCAGCCACCATTGGATCATTGACGTCCATATTTAATAGCGCTAGTACCATATTTACTATGGACTTGTGGACAAGAATGAGGACCTCGGCATCAGAGAAAGAAAGACTGGTTGTTGGAAGGTTTGTAAAACAAACAATAATAATGTATTAATTCGGCACCACATGTCTCATTTAAACTCTATAGTATCAGAACACAAATCCATACAATGCTTTGCTGATAAGTCTAATGTAATTGTCCACATATTTTGCAGTGTTTGCAATTACAAAAACTTATTATAATTATGTTTGTGAATGATTTTTTGTTAGACGTACTTTACGAAAAATCAACTGTGTAATTCTAGTTGCTTAACAATAGCGCGATTTTCCTACGTGTTGACATTTAGTTATGACGTAAACTAACATTTTTCACTATGTTTAACGCCTTTTTTTCAACAATTTTTCAGTTGTATACGGCGGCCGGTTTACCAAACCAGTTTTCCTGGACTGTATTCTAATCATTGCTGACTTACCCTTCCACACGGCAACTTCTCCGCATGTGGAGAAAAATTAACATTTTTGTAAAATTTTCATAGAAGGCTATGGCCTGTCGCGACTGGGATTTGAACTCGGATCGCCGAGTTACAAGTCCAATGCACTAACCACTGGACCAAGGTCGCGGCCTGTAAACTAAATTGTACAGAATATAAATATCATATTGTTGACGTATTTGTGCTAGCTTCCAAGAAGTTTTAATCATGCTTATTAACAATATCATCTCATTACAGAATATTTATTGTAATCATGTGTGTGTTGAGCGTTGTCTGGTTACCTTTGGTGCAGACATCACACAGTGGTCAGCTGTTTATATACATCAATGCTATACAAGGTTATTTAGCATCACCGATCAGTGCTTTATTTCTTGTAGGCGTCTTGTGGGGCAGAATGACGGAGCCTGTAAGTAATTGTAATACACTCCCTTCGCTATGTATAAATTTCAGTTGATCACCGATAGGCAGTTAACCTAACCAATTCCTTGATCCTATATTTTCACTAAACTTGTTCTTAGTGAATAACAGTTCTGCAACAGTCACTCGAATGAGTCGTGGATGACGAATAGAGTTAGACGTACTGCCTTCAATAAAATTGTTACTGAGAATATGCGCCGCACCCAGGGTTCGTATTCACAGGCTCTCCCTGTTGATCTAAGCGGGCGTGTTGTCTACTATAATGAAGAACATAACGTACTTGTTACCTTGAAATTGGTATTAAACGTTTGCCTGTTGATAAGTGTTTTATCATATTACAATTAACATATTTGATTTTATACAATAAAAACCGGACAACAGAAATAGATCTTGTAATTGTACGACCAGGAAATGTACTGCTAGCTTGCATAACCCATATGCCAATTAACTATTATTTACGCTCTACTCCAGAAAAATGCAAGTGTTTATTAATTAACCCTTGTTGTACTCTGGCTGGTACTCTGAGTCCTCATATGTTGTACAATGTAAGATATAAAGTTTAGAAACATAACCAAAATACATGATTAGACTTGATCGTTGCACTAAGGATGACGATTCGTCGCAAATATATAGGTACCTTTTATTAGAATGAATTACTACATTGATAAATGATCTATTGAAGTGAGTCCTGGTTTGGTACATACTCATGGATCGAAGTTAAAATTTATGAATCAAAACATATAATCTTTTAACTTCAGGCAGCATTTTGGTCGCTATTGATAGCACAATGTGTAGGAATTGTACGTCTAGTGATGGAGTTTATTTTACCAGCTCCAATTTGTGGTGAGCCTGAAACTAGACCAGCTGTACTGTACAAGGTCCATTACACATACTTCTGTGTTATGTTGTATGTTATCACCATGATTGCTATATTTGTTATCAGCTTCTTCACTAAACCGAAGGACAATGTGGATGTAAGTTTATACAAGACGTTATATTGTTGTCAATGGAGGCTTTTTCTTAAGTGATAAATATAAACCGTGGTTTAAATTATGACCAGGCCCAGAGGTTATAAACCTCTAAATTCCGTTCTCAAAGTCTTATGGTTGAAAAGATAAACATCATTGATGTTTAAATACATATTTAGGTCAATTGTGTTGTCATAATAATGCATCAGTAATGCCATTATTGTCTGATCATAATTATCAGTGAACATAAAGAGACAAGATACGAGGTTTGAGCTCGGAGACCGATCTCAAGTTTAATAACCTAGAGACCTGGCCCCGAGGTTACATAACTCTTGAGTTCGGTCTCCCAGCTCAGAAACGAACTCCTAGCTCAGTTTGAAAACAAACTAAGAAGTTTTATAACCTCAGTCTGAGCTGGAGCTAAGCTAGGAGGTTGAGTTTGCCGCTGAGATTGGAGTTGAGATTTTAAAAGGTTTTATAACCTCTGAGCCTGGCTTTTCAGTGTGTGAGTTGCATTTTATTCCAAATGTTTATGCAACTTTTTAATACTACAAACTCTGTGTATTTATGAATTACATGTAGTTCTGTATGATGCACTTGTTTGATACTATGTGAAGAAATATATTCATTTCCATATTTAAATAAAGCGTTTTTTTAAATTCAGGGTCTTACTTATTGGACGATTAAAGAAGGTCTTGAGAAATCAAAAGAAGAAACGGAAGCACATAATTCTACAAATGTGTTTACTACAGCCGGTAGGCATTCATCTTAAAATGTTTGATATAAGATTTAACTCCAAATTGGAAAAAATAAAACAAAACATCCAAAAGCATACGCCACACTAAAAGTTGAACTAATCTGAATTAACGGGTATTCACTTTTAGCTTTCACCTCATTTATGTATCACATACTACCGAAGAAAGTCAATTAAAGAAATTAATAATTTTTAAATTTATGCAAGATTTTGTTTCATTTCTTTTGAATTCAGTTGTAAGGAGCATCTGTTTGTAATCTGTTTATCCACAATGTGTAACTTTACAAAAACTACCTAGGAGAATGTATTTGATTACGTCCACTGTATTTAGTTTCACAAATGGAACCTATCGCTTGTCAAGAAACCAGTATGAATGACTGTATTGTAGTTGCATGTTCCCATTATTTAGCCGTACCTTCTTGGCCCTCTTCCACTTCCCATACTAGGACAAAAGATGACAGAATCAATTGAATGTATTATTTGTATTTTTCTAATCGTTTGAAGAAAAACATTTCATTTATTTTTTAATCAGAGAAAGAAACAAGCGCAACGACACTACCAAAAGACACAGAGCAAAATATGGCAAAGGTTGGGAAAGTAAAGAGAATCATTTATAGAATATGTGGTGTACCTATCGTGTCACAGGAATATCGTAGTGAGGATATGGACATAGAATACAAAAGACATTTTCTAACGGAAAACAAAGTCTGCAATGTTGTTCTTAATGTGAATGCTGCCATAGCGCTGGCTGTTGTATGGTTTCTAGTTGGATACTTTTCATAAAAACTTGTTTTTCAGACGTTTGCAAGCACAATTCAAGTGATCAAGAATATTTTGTGGCAGGATCATGTACTGAACAAATAAAAATAAATGTGTATCTTCCTTTCAGTTAACATTTGTTTATATATGCATCAGTATATATGTACCATTTCAGACCGAAACACATATTTGTATGAGGTTCTTTACGTAAATCACGATGTTACAGGAGAGGAATTAGTGTAAGCTTCCCCCAGCTTGTTCTCTGACCCAAACATTTTCTGTAATTTTATAAATATGTGTATGTGTTATATGCATATAACTGTATATCATGAATAAATGAAGTTCGAACTAAAAACGAGGGAAATGTTTTTTCATGAGGCTAGACGAAAAATAACTATGCTTACGGTTACATAACCGCCCAATACATACAATTAAGCATACATTTGTCACTGGTTTATAAATCCTGTGGTTATGTATTACATTTTTATCACAGAAATACATTCCAGTTAACTCTGGAGGTCTGTGATTCTACTTATCCGTAAGCCTGGGGTCTCTCACAACAGCCATAGATGGAAAAGTTGCCATACGAACCTGGCTGTTGGTGCGACTATAAACCCGATACGCACGCACGCACCCTCGCACACACCCTCGCACGCACGCACGCACGCACATACATACGATTCTGAACAAGCAAGAAAGCTATATTTTTGCTAGGAATCATTCTCTTATCTGTATTAAGTTGAGTAAGAAGTAAGTGATAAGGTCATGGGACAATGTAGTAAGTAGAAAACCGTATAAAGAAATATCCGATGCTTGTAAATATAAGTGCTGTAATGTTTGAAGGATTACATTAGAATTTTTTACCGATCGAAAGCAATTCTTTCCTAATCTTTCATGTACGGTCATATTCATTTTGATAAAATGTTATTCAATAGCTGTCAAACTAGCAGTTAACAGTTTAGATACCTTAGAGGAACAACTAAAACTAGCATGAGAACATTCATGTATATAAATGTCACTTATCTATTTATGCCAAAGTCATGAAGAGATTACGTGCGGTAAGGCCAAACAACAGAAAAAAAGTATAGGGTCGGCAGGTCAGCAGGACATTAAATTTTCAAATTCAGTATTTTTAACTCGCAGATAAAGTTCAGGAAAATAAAAATATCAGCAAGAAAAAAAACTGACTGAAACCCAAAAATATCTTGGGTCGGCAGAAAAAAATAGGGTCGGTCTGGTTAGCGGAAACCAGGATTTTTTACGCCTAAAATACGGCAATAATTACAGCCACTATTGTCCGTCATTCTATCGTGCAAACATGGAAATTGCAAACAAGTCAGCTTTATTTGAGATCGGAGATTATCTAGTTGTTGCTGGTTACTTTGTGGTGTTAATTGGTGTTGGAATATGGGTGAGTCGTTGTATTAATTGCAATATAGTCATGTGTTTTATTTATTATTCAAATGCTTTTGCTATGTAACTAAAATGAACATATATTTGTGGATTGTACGAACAACCTGAATTTTCAAATATATCATTATTGTTTGCTAGGATGTAATTGCTATACACATATGGTCATGATGTTTTATTGAATCAATAATGCATTTCAAAACAAACGCATTTTTATTAATCTGACCATTTTCTTTGAACGAATTCTGAAAATGGCAGGCTGTATTATCCCATACGATCATACATTGGTCACCATAGCTGACCATTTTTGTGTTGCGGAGTTGTTGTTAAATAAAGTATAGATAAATAAAGTATACACACATATACTCCACCACGAAAAACTGAAAGTGTCTTTGTAAACGTCGTTATCAGCAAAGTCCAATAAGTAGGTCCAACAGGTGATAGTGAAATATAATCATTGTTTGCAGGTTCTTCATGTCTTGTAAGTTAGACATTTGGCCTGTATGGAATAGCACTTTTGTATGAAAAGAATTGTCGGTTTATTAAAATTATATCCACAAATTTCGTTGCCCAAGTACTAAGTGTATGCTGTAATGATGCGTATTACTTCGTGGTATCTTTGCATACATTTTTGTTGCTATAACAGGAATATCAGGAATAGGTGAATAGTAAAAAAAATATAAAAAGTAAGAGTCTGAAAATTTATATAAATGCGGCAAATTTAATTTAAAATGATTCAATTTTCGTACGTAAGACCGACGCGTAAGTTTTCACACGTTGCATTACTATTCCCGACGAATGATTTACTCCAGTGACGAATAAGGGAATAAAAGTGTAATGTAACAAATTATTGGACTTGTAATCTGAATCTACGCCTTCCCGTTATATTAGTATAATGTATATTGCTTGCATTTTTTTCAATTTCTGGATAAGAAAACGATTCATAGAAAACACAAAACATTTCACATTCCCAAAACACTACCATCCCTCAACTCAAAACATATCCAACATATAGGACCATACAAACAAAAACAATTGGAGCACTCTTTGTTGGCCCTCCATTGACTCGACTCTAACCAATAGATTTATATTTCTTTCAGAGTTTATGCAGGACAAACCGGGAAACAGTGAGGAATTACTTTCTTGCTGGAAGAAATATGTCATGGATCCCAGTATGTTCATATAAAAGTATATGTTTTAATCTTTCATCTAAATTTAAATATGTAGAATTAATAATTCTTGCTAAGCATATTACACAGGTTCAAGTAATGATCGAGTGAATTGAAAACCATCTATACATGTTAGTGTGTATAGTGTAAACATTAATAGAATATGTGAATACTAGCACAGGATATAATATTATCTAAAGAAGTTTTTTGCCTAGACAACTTTATAAACATAGAAAATGGTGTCTTTATGCTTCAAATCAGGTTGGCGCATCATTGTTTGCTAGTAACATTGGAACAGAACATTTTATAGGACTGGCTGGTACTGGAGCTGCTGCAGGCATTTCTATCATTATCTACGAGTGGCTGGTAAAGATCTTGTTATCGTAATCAAACATAGACCGTATGTCATTAATGTTTGTAGATTACAGTGTGTTAAGTTACAACAGCTAAGTGTAGAGAAACATGTCAATAGATGTGAAAAGGATTCATGGAGAAACAAAACACATATAAAAAATCCCAACTACCCCAAACTATTGTCTTCACCAAAACCAACCAACCCAAAGATCATAGATATGTTCACTAATGGCGGACAAAATACTATCCTATCTCCTTGAGGGATACCGCCTTCAATGGTGTTCAGCAAAGCCGCCGGGGGTTAATACGATTTACAAAAGAGAGAACCAGAATAATTATGACCATTGTAAAACAGAAACAACCCAACGTTCCCAGTCCCATCAGCGGATTATGAGGAAATGACCACAACTGTTCAATACCTTTGAAAACGGATGTAAAATTGATTTGCCAAATTTGTTTTTAAAGTTCTGCATGCATTCAGTTTCGAAGCAAAAAGGTCAGCAACTAATGGTGCTCAATTATTATCCATTAAAATACTAGTAATTAGTTTCTATACTAAAATGTTGTAACTGATCAAGCTATTTTCAACGACCAACATCAGACATACATACACGTATTGTATTAATCCGACGTACAAGTGTAGATTAATTCATAAAATAAATACCTAAGCATGCAAAATAAAAAACATTGTCTTATTCTTCACAAGGCTAATAATTTATGAAGGTAAAACAAAAATTAACATCTTTGAATTGTTCTGTTGGAAATATTTATATTTGATAATAAAAATCCACGAATAATTCATCGAACATAGTTCTATTTTTGTGTCTGTATTTCTACATGACATTGATGCTTGTTTTTTGTGTCATTTTAAGTCCATGGTACTGATTGTATTTCTGGGGTGGTTGTTCGTTCCAGTCTACGTGTCTGCAGGTGTAAGTATGTTAAATACGGGCTCAGTTTTGAACTTGATTGCTTTTACCAACTCAACATAACATATTCTTTGAATAAACTTGCTGTGGGGTAGTAACATGTATTGACATGCTCTGTGTTAAGTTACATGCTATATAATTGTTTATACCCGAAATGTAGTCAGGCATAAACAACAAAAAAGGTTTGTTTCCGGTTACATGCCCAAAAAATATAGGTCGGTAGGTAGGGATTTCTTTCTTTTACGTTTTTTTATATATATAGGCAACACTATTGTGAAAATTACAATATAGCACTAAGATTTGGATGCCGTAAAAACGTTTGAATCGGCTGGTAAAAGATTGGTCGGTCGGGTAACCGGAAATGAACCTATTTTTTACGCTTCATGTTTATCAAGTGCATACACGATACTAGTCTATAATACTACACTATTTATGGAGACGATATTATGACGACATGGTAGAAACCCATTTCTTACGAGATTCGAGCCCACTTATTGTTTCTCAAAATGACACTTCAACAAGACACCCTAATACATTGGTGTTGGTGATTCTACATGCAAACTGGCATACATTCCTGTAATATAACAGCGTTATACCATGTGACTTTTCTGTTAGGTGACAACAATGCCAGAATTTTTACAAAGAAGATTTGGAGGTCAGAGGATACGTGTATACCTCAGTGTTCTAGCTCTTGTTGTGTACATCCTTGTCAAACTCGCCGTAAGTTTTGATGATCGTGATAATTCTTTTTAAAAAGTTATATATTTCTATCAACTTTAACGAAGATTTTAAAAGATTTCTATATTCGTGAAGATTCAGGATTAATGTAAAATGTGTTACTGTAAGTTTAGCATCATACACACAGATCAGTAGAATCAGATAGCTTGGTTCCTTGATAGAGCATGTTAAAAGTTCGTTACAGCTATTGAAAACCTTAAATGGACCGTAATTTATAACTTTGATTAACCAAAATGTCAAAAAATGTTTTATTGTAATGATATGTATATTTATTTTCAGCCAGCTATTTTAGGAGGATCTTTGTTTATACAAATGGCTCTAGGTTGGAATTTGTATCCATCGATCGCATTCTTATTGTTAGTGACAGCATTCTTTACAGTTCTTGGTAAGGACAATAATTGGGTATAATGAAACCAAAGTGATAACAAAACATGAGTCTATTGAAGGAGCACCCAGAACATTTTGTACATAACGAGTCGGTTTTAAATAAAATATGTGCCGATTTATATACTTCATTGTCTTAACAATATTTATCATTAATATCATCTTATTTTATGTAAACTGATCCCGTCAAAATTGAATGGCTGTACATTGTGTGAGTTTGTCACCAAACTTGATATTTTAGTCGACCACTAAACTGGCACTGTTGTATTGGATGTAACACTATTTATTTACAGTGGTTAATGTAAATAGTACTCCATGATTAATAATACTACACTCATCTGCTAAACGTTGTCGAGATGTTTAAACGTAAGATGGCATCATAACTGATGAAATATCTTCAGTCAAAATGTAATGGAATACCATATGTCCTCTAGTTCAACAGGCAAAACTTTATCGCCTTAGCTAAACGAACATGCATCCAATGGCAACAAGAAATATTGTAGTAGCATATTACTCGAAATATAAAAGACAAAGATTCATCAAAGATAATTATCTAACTCCATTATTTCAGGTGGATTGACAACAGTGATGTACACAGATACATTCCAGACAGGAATCCTGATTGTCGGATCTATTGTGTTATCAATCATGAGTAAATATTCTCATCTAACTCCATCGTATCCATTTCTAGTCAACATCTATCCAAACGCTTTGGTATCTTGAAAAATATAATATCAGGCATGTTTTCCATCGGAACATCACTGGTTTTTCAGATTTTTTTTCGGTTATATAGAACTGCTTGTATCTAGGTTTAAACGTTTGCGTTCTATTTGTGTAAATTACATTGATTAATGTAAATACTCAACAGGACAAACTTCACTTTATACTTAAACAGAAAAATGCATTGACCTGAATCGCTTCAAGCTCACATTATATCTTTACTACTATTAAAACACAAAATTTCAATTGATTATATGACACGAGTCCTTTGTTTATTTGCATGTTATATAACAATGATTTTCTTGATCGAATATAAATACCTGGTAACAAGCGGCATTTCACATGTCCACACCAACAGGTTTTCACAGGATCGGTGGATATGCTAATCTTGAAGAACTCTACATGACGTCAGTTCCGGCAATCCGTGACGTCAACAGCTCGTGTGGTATACCACAGGAAGATTCGTTCCGGGTTTTACGTGACCCTGTGAATTCAGATAATCCTTGGCCTGGAATTATCCTCCACATTTTGTTTGCGTGTATGTGGTATTGGTGCAATGATCAGGTATATACAGTATTATAGCTATACAACTCGATGAGATGTAGTCATTGTGTCAACGTTAAGATTTGGACCAATTATCATTAATTTTATAATGAAACAGTTCTGGTTCTGGTAATTTGGTGTTCAAGTCAATGATATCACATAATAAAACCAGTACTTTTGGAGTAATAACAACGAAGCTATTTAATATATTTATGTTACATTGACAGGTAATTGTACAGCGGTCATTAGCTGCAAAGACATTGTCACATGCTAAGGCGGGATCATTGTTGTGTGGTTATCTGAAAATACTTCCATTATTTGTAATGGTGATGCCTGGGATGATAAGCAGAGCATTGTTTCCAGGTAAAATACTCGTTTTATGAATATTTGCTATTTAAATCATTCGGTAAAAGAGTTTCACTGGTACTGGTAACTTAATGAAGCGTATATTCAACAATGGTACCTTAGCAATTAAAACCATCTCCATATAAGATAAAAGAAATAAATATGTTACCTACAGTCCACCAAGATCTTCTGTGCAGTAAATGAAAGTAGGTATAATCAGAACAGTGCAACCTCTCTAATACGACCCTCTCTTGAGCAGCAACTTCCCTTCAACAACAGCATGATTTTTTCCCATTTAACGATTGATTTAACCTCTCTAGAACAACAGCCTCTCAATAACAACATAATTTTGCTTCTCACAAAGGGCGCTGTTTTGGACCGGTTGCACTGTACAAGTAAATAATCTAGGACTAATTCTCATGTCAACTGACTCTCGTATATAAATATTTTTTTATAAATTACACATTATTACACCATATAAATTGTGAGTTTGGTAGTTTAGACAGACTTGTGATTCTCGATAGAACAGGTTCAGGTCATACTGTTCTGGATCCGTGTATAATTATACATGATTGTTTAATGTTTATGCCTAATTGTGTTTTATGTAATGCACATTTTAATAAAGTGGAAAGCAAAAAGAATAAATGATATCAATTGCTTAAAATTGATGTGCAGTAACAAAAAATATACATGCACTTGATCCAAACTCGAAACGTTTACTACGTATGATTACGTTGTTGTTAGTAACGCCATGTTTTATCAATGGAGATAAAATTCACAGATGAGGTCGGATGTGTGGACCCAGATGAATGCATGAAGTATTGTAGTAATAGAGTGGGATGTTCCAATATTGCTTATCCGAAATTAGTATTGGAGATCCTCCCATCCGGTATGTGTACAGCCAACAAAGTTTATCTTTTGTCTTCATTATTTAACTGTCCCATTGTGTTCATTATGATCTTATTGATCCACGAAGCTAAAAGCGTAGAATTTATTCATAAGTTGATTTTGTGATTTGCGTTATTTGAAAATTATTTGTTATGTTTTTATGTTTTGGGATTACAACAAAACACTATATAGTTATTTTGCATTGATTACATTCAAAATGTCAACATACACTTATAAAAGCTAATTGTCGCCTTTGTGATCAGAGAAGATACATGTTTAAGTTTACTTTTCAATCTGGCTCTATAACCAAGGTCTGCGTGGCTTACTCGTGGCGGTGATGTTGGCAGCCATCATTGGATCATTGACGTCCATATTTAATAGCGCTAGTACCATCTTTACTATGGACTTGTGGACAAGAATGAGGACCTCGGCATCAGAGAAAGAAAGGCTGGTTGTTGGACGGTTTGTAATTTACACAGTAATAATATATACTAGTATTACTTCAGTACCACTGGCCTCTTTTAAACACTGAACTGTTATAGTTCAATGTCTAGCAATGCTTCATTGACAGTACTAATGCACTTTCCCGCTCACTATGTAATGTCTGTGATCGCAAAAAATGGGATAATTGTGCATGTGCTTTTTTCTTATTAAAACGTACATTTCTAACAAAAAAATCAATAAAAAACGGTGAAATTCATATTTTCCCGACACTTGCGCGATGTTCCCATATATTTCTGAATTTACACTCATCTACACTAAATTATCTAAAGGTCCTATGGTATCAAATGCTCGAAGTGTTTCACGGCATGTGCCGTCATTTAGTAAGATAGCCAGAAGCTTATAAAACATAGATATTTGCTGTTAATGCGTTGTTTTTGACGTACAACAAGATATAATTATGTTTAACAACCATTTCTTTGTCATTACAGAATATTTATTGTAATTATGTGTGTGTTAAGCGTAGTTTGGTTACCGTTAGTACAGTCTTCACATAGTGGTCAACTATTTATATACATCAATGCTATACAAGGTTATTTAGCATCACCGATCAGTGCCTTATTTCTTGTAGGCGTCTTGTGGGGCAGAATGACGGAGCCTGTGAGTTAAATATTGACTTACCTGCTTGGCTTTAATGGCTCCCTCTTATGTTAATTAAATCAAGAATATGATTTACGTTGATTTATCCTGTGAACATGAATGTACGGATAGTTTACTGCCTAGCGACTAACTAAACCTTTACTGTACAATGGCTGCAGAACCATTGTTATGTAATGCGGTAATGATAAAACAATGGCTTTAAACATGTTCAAAGGCATGATTATACTTGACAATTCGACTTGAGATAACGCCACTTAGTAAATATGTATGTGTCATTATTCGGAATTAATTACTAATATGATAACACGATACATCTATTGAATTAATTATTAGTTTGATCCATAATCCTGTTATTATAATTTATGAATCCAAACATTTAAAAAGTCTCATTATTTCAGGCAGCATTTTGGTCGCTATTGATAGCACAATGTGTAGGAATGGTACGTCTAGTGATGGAGTTTATTTTACCAGCCCCAATTTGTGGTGAGCCTGAAACTAGACCAGCTGTACTGTACAAGGTCCATTACACATACTTCTGTGTTATGTTGTATGTTATCACCATGATTGCTATATTTGTTATCAGCTTCTTCACTAAACCGAAGGACAATGTTGATGTAAGTTTTAACCTTATACTTAACTCTGTTTATGTTAAGTCTTTCTAAAGGGACTGATTACGAATCTTTATTAATTTTTAGTACTCAAAGTTTCGTATGCATAGTGAAACCTCTCCAGAGCGATCCTGTCTTAAGCAAGAACCTCCCTTCAACAACAGCATGGTTTTCCCACTTTACTATTCAACTATTAATTTAACCTCTCTAGAGCGACAACTTCTCAACAACAAAATAGATTTGCTTCTCCCAAAGGGTGTTGTTTCGGAGATGTTGTATTGTATACGTTTATAGTGGTGAAGGATGCTCTTGGTAAATACTCCATGTATAAGTAGAAATATATTGATTTCCATACATAAATTAACCATTCTATTTCAGGGTCTCACTTACTGGACAATCAAGGAAGGTCTTGAGAAGTCAATCGAGGAAACAGAAGAGCAGAACTCCGGTAGGCGTTTATCTTAAAATGTATCGATATGCATGTAGTTTCAAATACAACTGTTTTTCCTTAGTTTGCGCATATATGTTTACAGCATCGGTTAAATCAACTGTCCATGATATATGATACTATAGCGTTATGATCTTGTGAACAAAACGCCGTATATGTCTGAATGTTTTTGGCCTACATGTGTATGTGTTCGAGTCAAGTACTTAATTGAGATAAATTATTCTGAATAATTACACGTTCTTTAACAGTCCGTCATTGTTTTATTCTCATTATTTTATCTGACTTCCTTAGAATTCCTCCTCTTTCCATCCAAAGGGTGCCAGGTTTAACTGATTGTATCGATTCCCAGGGTCCTCCTTTCACTTATACTTTTCGAGCCGAAAAACAAAAAAAAACATTTTTAAAGCATTCCAATGAGTCATTCCGATCTCAAATTAGACAGGACACGGATCCATTACAATATACTGTGACATTGCAATACAGTCAGAGCGTTTTTACAAAGTCATTGAAATTATTTCTTATAATTGGTTAAGCTATTTATGATTGAGTTGAAATATCGCTTACGACAGCTTAAAGCTGTTTATTAATGAATAAAAATATTGCTTACGATGCTATTTATAAATGAATAAAAGTATTGCAAACAGTAGCTTATACATACTTCCTAAATTAATAAAGTTTGGTTTCAGACAATGAAGCAAGTGCTTTGAAACCATCGACAAACAAAGAACAATGTAGGCCAAAGGTTGGGAAAGTAAAGAGAATCATTTACAGAATATGTGGTGTACCCATCGTGTCTCAAGAATATCGGAGTGAGGATATGGATATAGAATACAAAAGACATTTTCTAACAGAAAACAAAGTCTGTAATGTTGTCCTTAATGTGAATGCTGCCATAGCGCTGGCTGTTGTATGGTTTCTAGTTGGATACTTTTCATAACATATCACTTTAGTATTAAAAAAGTCTTTAGTTTTGAAGTCAGTCATTCAGATATGTGGACGTAATAGTTGATTATGAATATTGTGGGACAGCATGGCATGTTGTTGAAAATGGTAAATTCAATTTATACCAAAATTAAGCGTCTCTTATGTGTTATCTCATCATCTGAGCATGAAATATAAAAGTTATTGTTTGGAATTATTTTATTTTCATTTATATTCATTAAATATTGTTATGTTTCCTGAAATAATCCCATGTTAAAGCGGTCAGATAAATAGAATCTGATAGATAAAAGTCACTGGAAGAGAAATCAGCAGAAGAAAAACTTAGATCAACATTGACCTCTATAATGTGTTAATATGTTACCATGATTGTGTTTTTGTGGCATGGAACACAATTCCTACATCTACACTTATACCTTCATTAGTATATATTAAAGATTTACCACACAGAGGATTTATACAGCATTTTGGATACACAGAGATGACGAGCATATGCCAGGTCATCGACGAAAGTAAATATAATAACAACATCTGTATAGTCAACTACAATTGTATATATTTATGTACAAAGACAAGGCAAATAAATGTTGGATTGTCTCTACATCGACTTAGCCAGGACTGTTAGACTGTACAATAACTACACGCTCCCATGTGACCTCTTTAATCAGTAATTTGATCCGATATCAGCGTGGCTATCAGCGACAGGCGTCAAATCTATTATGATCCTGAAGTACATGGATGTATAAATATGAAATA
The DNA here is from genome assembly GCA_008271625.1 of Lutraria rhynchaena. Taxonomy (NCBI): domain Eukaryota; kingdom Metazoa; phylum Mollusca; class Bivalvia; order Venerida; family Mactridae; genus Lutraria; species Lutraria rhynchaena. The sequence continues at coordinate 170,110 of VIBL01000064.1, forward strand.
AAATAAAGTAGCAAGTATAAAATGTGATGTTTATTATACAGTTATGAATTTGTTGGATGAACGTAAAGCAATAGATATAAGAGTTGAACTGGAGCACATTCTAAACCAATGTACAGTGCAACCCCTTCAGAGCGGTCCTCTCCTGTGCAACAACCTCCCTTCAACGACAACATGATTTTCCCACTGTACGATTTAACTTTAAATTAACCTCTCTGAGGCAACAACCTCTCATCAACAACATAATTTTGCTTCTCCCAAAGAGTGTTGCTTTGGAGAGGTTGCACTCTAGTTTCGACCAAGAAAACTTACGGTCCATTTTCAGGACAATACGTGGGGCAGACATAAAGTTCGTGTGCAAAAATGTAATAAAAAGCATATCATATATACTTATGTGTTTCAAAGGTAATTAGTGTTTTACTTAAACGGCACGAATTAAACGAATAAGCCACGCTTCACACACCTGTCTCCAGAAAGTTGTGTTGCCTGTTTTAATACGGCGAATAGTTTGGGGAAGTAAGTTTTAATTTTTTCGTCACTATCTGCAACTAAAGACTTCGAACTGATATGACAAACAAGTCCTGGATCACGTGACCCTCCAATGAATGCAGGCAACTCACACATACACATAACAAACACATACTGAGGAAAAAACAAACAAGCTGTTGACAAATTATGTATGACTGCAAAAAACAATCTTGTTTACTGAATGTTTTCCAATCGATTCGCTCAGTCGATTGAATACGGGCCTCAAAGTTATAAAACTTGAGAAAAGTCTCCGAGTCTATATTTCAATTTTATCATCCAAGTATTTTAGTTAGACAAATATCAAAAATGTTAAGATATCAATCTAGATGCAGTTTGCGCATGGAATGATGTAAAATTAGTACCGTCATTAATTTATCATATTTCATAATTTAAAACAGAAAATATGAGATTTGAGTTTGGAGTCCGACCTCAAGTTTTATAACCCCGGACTCAGGACTGCAGATTGAGAGATCCGCAATCAAGACCCGGAAGTGACGTAATCTCTCTGTACTATTTGACCTCAGAAAGTTTTATCCATAATATGTTACTTATCTTGTAAATAAAACGTTATTAGCTGATAGCAGAACGCAAAGCATCCATTCCATAATTACTTTCTTACAGAAAACAGTTTGAATAATTCTTGATTTCAAAATATGTGGCTAATCGAACACATTTAGGTGGATGTGGTGAATGAATTGTATACGAGGATAACCGAATGTACTGTGAAATGTGCCCCTTTTCACGTCTTTACGATAGGGAATAAACAATGAATGATGAAACAGGGAATGGGAATTGAATCCAAAAACCTTTATTCGAGAACATGTAGCATTCACCAGGCTGGTTATACAACTTGTGATCGGTCTCCAAGCCCAAATCTCATATCTTGTCCTTTAATAATCACTTTCAATTACGATCAGACAATAACGATATCACGGATTCACCGTTCAGACAGCATAACTGACCTGAATGTATTTTAAAAATAATCATCTCTATCCTTTCTACCACAATTCTTTGAGAATGGAATTGAGATTTGAACTTGGAGACTGTTCTCCAGCTTTTTAAGCTAGGGGGAGGCAGGTAACAAACTAAACCCAGGAAATGTACGAGTAGCAATGAAGCAATCGGGGTGGCATTACAGCTATTGCTTGATGGTATGTTAGTTTCATTAAAAGTTGCCCGTTTTCCTTAAGTACATACGTTTGTCCTAAACTATTAGAGACGTTGTATGATATTTGACGACAATAATTTACAATAGTCGTACAACTGGTTGTGGACCCATCTGGTTTCAGCACTTGTTCGATCAGCGATCATCACTAGAAATATCAACAATATTTAAGTATGATTTAAAAGGCATTTTGTATTATACCTGGTCTATTTTCTTCAGTCATCTCTTAAAAAAAGAAGTTTGAACACGTGTACAAATGCGCGTTTGTTCAGTGCGTTATGAAATTTGAGGAATAGATAGTATCAACAATTAGTCATAACACCGTGTGCTCGTGGTGCATGAGGAGGTAGCATTAATGTTGACTTCAAAAGAGTACAATTTCCCGTCTAATTGTAACATGTATACATACTGGGTCCAAAAAGTAGATGAGAGTACCGATAGTCTATTTTTGGAACCGATTCTAAAGTTTCTAAATGCGTCATCCAAAGAACGACAAGTATGTTTAGAAAAAAAAGAAAAAGAAAGTTTTGCAACCTACCTGTCCTATTTTAGGACTATTTTTTCTGGCGTAAGGATTCAGAACTTTCGTATCAACGGCCATTTGTTAAACTGTATGAGTTTATATTCAAGAATAAAAAAAATGAATTTCTCTATTGTCGTAATGTTGAATAGCTGCGCAACTGTAATCTCACAGCACTTTTTTGTAAATATCGGTTTGTTACTGAAGAATGTGGTTATAAATATAGAAAACATCGCCACAACACACTGTTGATACCGCAGTCAACCAACATGAATATAGTATACGTATAGATGTCATGATAGTTCCCTAAACGTTTTCAAATCAATGTGTCTCATAACATCATATTGTTAAAACGAAAGAAATCTAGTAAAGCCCAAACCTCTAACTGCACCCCGAAGGTTTCGGAGATAACTTTAGCCATTCGTTCTTCAATATCTCCATCTATATCCAAACGTTTCATATTGGTTCTCAAGTAACACAAGGGCATCTTGGAGCATAAAATGTTTACCACGTCTTTTCTATGTAACTATATCCCCTGAACTGAACATTAACTGTGTCGGCTAAGATAGCGATTATCTTATGCATGCAGTATATCATAATTTCTGCACAAGCGTATACAATTCAATGAATTACGTACCACAATGTTTACCATTATTTGATTTAAACATCGTGCACATGCAATGCAGAGCAGAATTCATTATTTTTTTACCATTCTATGAGAAGTTGGGCCAGCTTGAATCGATTAAATATTTTATTCACAATGAAAATAAAACAAGTTGGACGATATTTGCATCTACTTTGGGTGTTTTGTACATTGAAGGTTTTCACATAAGAAATGTTTAGCATGATAATAACATAATATTCGTTGCATATTGCATGTCTTGATTGAATCTAATTTGTATGTGAGAGACTGGAAGGTTGATGTTAATTTTGGTTGTTTAAAAAGTGTGTAAACAGATCAGATTCAAAAGTCTACCTACTTTTATCTATTGCAGTAAAGATCACTCTGAGTCCCTTTAATAAGGCCATACCAAATTGCGTCTATGTTTAGCGTAACATTGAGGTTCAAAAACCTATCTAGCTATCCGGAAAAAACAAACAAGTGCCTCGGGAATAAACACAAATTTCTTACTGAATTGCCGCAAAATTTCAGCTTCTATCCGAAGTTCAAACAGTCACCCAGTGGGAATATATATGTTTCATTTCTTAAATCAAAACAAAACCATAATATTGACACATTTTGTTGACTGGAAGGCATATTGATACAAAGCAAATCGTTCCAGCATGTGATGGTTCAATAAAGACATTTCAAATGATCAAATATTCAATATTATAATATGTTTTTTATTTGACTCAGGTGATCAGAACCTTTCTGCGGACGCTAAACACAGATACGGTTTGGTATGGCCTACCCGAGAGCTCGAATTTAGGTCAGTTATTCATCATTCCAAAGTCTTGGCGGAGTGAAGAAGCATAAATACTTCATATTTCTTAATCTTTTCGTCCTGGGGTCATCTGTATTACGTTTATCTGCTGTAAGCAAACACTCCGTTCAGATTGTACTGGGAAAATAACCCAATGATGATAACAAGGTTGTTTTAAAACCTGCTAAACAGTATTAGATTATTATGTGTATTTGTATTGTCTGTTCTGAAATGTTAATCAAATGATTTGAAGATTCAACACAGCGAAAAATGCATAAGAAATTGTCATTTTACTCAATCTCTTGTAATCGCCATGAACCACTTTCTTTTTCCATCATGGTTATATGCACGTTTTTTGTCAATAAATATAAAATTTACAACTCATTGATTTTATACATGCATTGAAATTCGGGAAAGAAAATAAATAAATGAGAGTTAATGTTAGTTTTATTATAACAAACAAAAAGTAAATCGTGTCATTCGGTTTGAACAGTTTCAACAGTTTTGTAAAATCTCAGTATGTGTCTCAATGATGTGTCCTGTTTAACTCAAGTTTGTTCACTATATAGTAGTAGCCATATACCGTCTTACTGAACTTTATTTAGCTATGTGTGACTGTATGCAGTGTTGGGGAACGAAGTGTAAAGATAATTATGTATTGTCTTTAATGATCTCACTATCCGATATCACCATAGTTATCAACAAATGGAGCCATATGAGGGACGATTCTAAGACAAGCTATCGAACTGTGTGTAAATATATTTACAGTAAAACCTCACATTACGACCACTTTGTTATAACGATCACTTATTTTCGGACCAGCTTTCAATAACTTCTCTATAATTCAACTTGATAATGACACGACTTCATTATTACGACTGATTTTTCGATGACATTTATCGTATTTGTTTCTACATGTATATATTGTTCCACTTTCGCATATTTTTTGCCAATCATATCCAAGGGAAGCAACTCATAACTTACTTGTTTCCCGCTGAGTCGAGTTATGTGTACAGATACCCATCAAGAATATCATGTGATTATGATTGCTATGATTATAGAGCGTAATTGAGTAAAAGTGTGAGTCATACATGTTTGTCGTCTTACAAAGATGTCACTTTTGTCACCAAATATAATACTGTAGATCTACATGAATTTGAGAATGGAACACATTCCCAGGACTAGTTATCAAATTGTTATAAATGATTTGTACGGTGTCATTTTGACAACTTTTAATACAATTCGTAGTGCATAAATCAAAATTTAGTTAAAGAAATAAATCTTATAAATCTTGATTTAGATTTTGATTAAGAAGGTTTTCAAGATAAATGTGCGTAAAAAGATATTCATACACACAAAATAGTAATGTTGCTTCAACTTTTACATCTCATGTAAAAATATTTCGGCATGAATTACTGCATATCTTGAAAATGGTTTCATCCGATTGTAACCTCTGGATCTGCGCTATTTTGAATGCATGGCTGCACTGTGATTCACTTCATTCATTGTAAACTTATTACTCTAATACACCCGATTCCTAAGTCATTTTAATTTCTGTTCCTGTTTCTGCAGTTGGTTGCCTTCGAATCATGATATTATGTACATGTATTCATGAAAGGAAAGGTACTGCTTAGCTTGCTAACTTTTGAACATTCACTGATCTCAACTGTGGTAATCATCGGTTATAGATTGTCTTATATCCTTACCTGCTGTAAATCCATAATTTCTAAGCTTAAATACCTAAAGAATAAAGAAGCTATGAGACCATTTTGTAAATTAATTAACATTAACTAATGTTAACCAACTCGTTTTTATATTGTTTCTGAAATATACCCACATATACATATATTACTGTCCACAAACACAATAATTAAACACTGTTCATTTGCTGTTTGCTCCATAAATGAAATAGAGGAAAATAATTTCTAGGGGGAAAACACACAAACAAAAATCCCACGGAGTGGCGGAGTGAAGAAGCATAAATACTTCATATTTCTTAATCTTTTCGTCCTGGGGTCATCTGTATTACGTTTATCTGCTGTAAGCAAACACTCCGTTCAGATTGTACTGGGAAAATAACCCAATGATGATAACAAGGTTGTTTTAAAACCTGCTAAACAGTATTAGATTATTATGTGTATTTGTATTGTCTGTTCTGAAATGTTAATCAAATGATTTGAAGATTCAACACAGCGAAAAATGCATAAGAAATTGTCATTTTACTCAATCTCTTGTAATCGCCATGAACCACTTTCTTTTTCCATCATGGTTATATGCACGTTTTTTGTCAATAAATATAAAATTTACAACTCATTGATTTTATACATGCATTGAAATTCGGGAAAGAAAATAAATAAATGAGAGTTAATGTTAGTTTTATTATAACAAACAAAAAGTAAATCGTGTCATTCGGTTTGAACAGTTTCAACAGTTTTGTAAAATCTCAGTATGTGTCTCAATGATGTGTCCTGTTTAACTCAAGTTTGTTCACTATATAGTAGTAGCCATATACCGTCTTACTGAACTTTATTTAGCTATGTGTGACTGTATGCAGTGTTGGGGAACGAAGTGTAAAGATAATTATGTATTGTCTTTAATGATCTCACTATCCGATATCACCATAGTTATCAACAAATGGAGCCATATGAGGGACGATTCTAAGACAAGCTATCGAACTGTGTGTAAATATATTTACAGTAAAACCTCACATTACGACCACTTTGTTATAACGATCACTTATTTTCGGACCAGCTTTCAATAACTTCTCTATAATTCAACTTGATAATGACACGACTTCATTATTACGACTGATTTTTCGATGACATTTATCGTATTTGTTTCTACATGTATATATTGTTCCACTTTCGCATATTTTTTGCCAATCATATCCAAGGGAAGCAACTCATAACTTACTTGTTTCCCGCTGAGTCGAGTTATGTGTACAGATACCCATCAAGAATATCATGTGATTATGATTGCTATGATTATAGAGCGTAATTGAGTAAAAGTGTGAGTCATACATGTTTGTCGTCTTACAAAGATGTCACTTTTGTCACCAAATATAATACTGTAGATCTACATGAATTTGAGAATGGAACACATTCCCAGGACTAGTTATCAAATTGTTATAAATGATTTGTACGGTGTCATTTTGACAACTTTTAATACAATTCGTAGTGCATAAATCAAAATTTAGTTAAAGAAATAAATCTTATAAATCTTGATTTAGATTTTGATTAAGAAGGTTTTCAAGATAAATGTGCGTAAAAAGATATTCATACACACAAAATAGTAATGTTGCTTCAACTTTTACATCTCATGTAAAAATATTTCGGCATGAATTACTGCATATCTTGAAAATGGTTTCATCCGATTGTAACCTCTGGATCTGCGCTATTTTGAATGCATGGCTGCACTGTGATTCACTTCATTCATTGTAAACTTATTACTCTAATACACCCGATTCCTAAGTCATTTTAATTTCTGTTCCTGTTTCTGCAGTTGGTTGCCTTCGAATCATGATATTATGTACATGTATTCATGAAAGGAAAGGTACTGCTTAGCTTGCTAACTTTTGAACATTCACTGATCTCAACTGTGGTAATCATCGGTTATAGATTGTCTTATATCCTTACCTGCTGTAAATCCATAATTTCTAAGCTTAAATACCTAAAGAATAAAGAAGCTATGAGACCATTTTGTAAATTAATTAACATTAACTAATGTTAACCAACTCGTTTTTATATTGTTTCTGAAATATACCCACATATACATATATTACTGTCCACAAACACAATAATTAAACACTGTTCATTTGCTGTTTGCTCCATAAATGAAATAGAGGAAAATAATTTCTAGGGGGAAAACACACAAACAAAAATCCCACCATCCAGAAAATATTACCAACCCAAAACTCACCAATTCCAAACCAGTTTAACACATAGAAATCTACAAAAATGGGGTACAAAACATGTTTGAAGTTTTTTGCAAAATGATACATGAGTTAACTTCTTTGTCCTATCGATCCATAACCAACTGAACTGATATCAAGGAGCGTTAGCACCATGCACTCGGTGCCTTTGTGACAAGCACTAATGTTTGTATTACATGTATAAATGTATGACCTAATGTTCCATTAATTATTTTACCCTTTGCTGGTGCAAAAACCATCTAAATTGAATTTAATTATTGCAATCCTTACAATAGCACCCAATGCGTATATTTTCAAATCGAAAGTAGGTTATCTAATTCCAGATAATGAACACTAAGTTTGGAAGTCTTTGGAGGGCGCTATATCTATCGAGTTCATGAGATCGAACTCAGGGGGCGGCGCCTATTCTCTGTGATGATTTTGGTTGGAGATATTGTGTCTAAAGTCATCCGTTCTCCTCCATTGATTTACTTTTCACGTCTCAAATGTAATCGACATTGAGTTTAGAATTCGATTTTAGATAGTTAGATTTCATAACATCATTTCACAATAATAATTGATCATAATACCATAAATAAAGGAGTATTCGTTAATGCATGACTAATTATACATCGCCATATGAATAAGCTGTGATGCATAAATAATGTCAAGAAACTGTTGTATTTAAACCACTGAAGCGACAAGATTTGATTATATGTTTATTTCGATTTATTTTGAAGAGTGAAGTAACAATTGTCTGATTATGATTGTGGAAGCAACTCGAACGCCACTAGCACCATCTCTTTCAAAAAATCTTTTTTTTTCACTATCACTTCAAATCCTTTATTTCAGCATTTTTTTCGTAATGCTTCAAAAGTTATATTGCAGTTTGCATAAAGTCTATGCAACAAAGTTTGAAATACATGTATATCTATTTAACATTTAAACATATTAAAAACAGAAGAAAACAAGGTTAACTTGAATTCAGTGCGGATCCGTTCATCGCCATATGCGCTGGTAAATCCACAAGTTCCATAGTGATTCTGAAATGAGAGAATACGATTCCATTGAAATAAGTACAGTGCAACCTCTCTAAAGCAATGCTCTTTGGAGAAGCAAAATTATGTTGTTGTTGAGTGGTTGTTTCTCTAGAGAGATTGAAATTATAGTTAAGTCGTGCTGTGGGAAAATCCTGCTTTGCTTGAAGGAAGGTCGTTGCTCACGAGAGGGTCGCTCTGGAGAGGTTGCACTGTATAGGTGAAGTGGTAGTATGTAAGTAACGTGATGTTAAAAATGACACACGAAAATCTAGGACATATTGCCAGAAAGGCAACATTCGCGATGTAGAGAATCCAAGTTTATATGCTCGGTTGAATTTCTACCCAAAAATATCAGAACTTCATCAGTTCTGCAGTAGATTCAGGAAGACAACATGTATTAATATATTTGGAGCCCATTAAAGCAGAAAATAATATTAAGATGATTTTTTTTCAAGACGCTGATTTTCATACATACTGAACTATTGAACCAAAGTGAAATTGTTATTTAAATTGACGATTTGATAAATGAAATGTAAAATACAGTTTTTTTTCATTTTGAGCGTTTGATTTTTAATTTCTATATAATATATATTTCTATATTTATATTTTTCATATTTTAATTTTTGGCCGCAAACACGTGTTTGAATGTATTTAATGTGTGTGGTATTATTATTCTCTCAGTTCAGTGACCCCGGTATAAACATGAACGAATCAAATCACGTTTCTAGAAAATTAAATAAGCATAATCAAAATATAAAATGGACAACAGAAATATGTGAACATATATTTTCTTATTTCTTATTTTCATTTAGAAACAAGTACTGTTTTTTGTTGAGTTGAGTATTTGAGTTGTTGAGTAAACAAATATGTTGTGGTTTTTTAATCTTGATGTTAATAAGCGGGCAGTGTGGATTGTCGCAGTAAAAGAGTCATTAAACCTTTCTATTACAAAATATAACACGAAGAAATCTTTCTCATTTCTGTGTTTGAAAATTTAGAACAACATCACCATAAGCGTACTTTAAAAATCAAAACTTTTCAGTAGTCTCTAAAAATATCTACTGATTTCATAAAAGGTCTATTGATTTTTATAAGTGTTTGTCATTAGTGTATATTCTATGAAACAATTGAGTTCTTTTGCATTTGTTATATGTCTATACGTTAAATAAAGACTTTATTATTATTATCGTTGTTAATATAAATGGTTTAATTTAAGCTCTACGTACCTGCTTGGTGGCAGTTTGGTGGCTTTTGTGAGAACTTCAAAGAAGTAAGGAAAATATCCAGCATTCCTTTCCTTATCAAATACATTTATAGAATGGATTTGACACAACAAACCAGGCTGTTTCTCTCCGGCAAATTGCATCCGTAGACCCGAGTTAATAGCGATTGAAATTCTCTGAAAAGTAGAATACAAATAATATTTCATATGCATCCATAAACATTATCATGACAAGGTTTCGCGAAATTACGTGATAAATGTGAGTACTAATGGCGTTGGAACGCAATGTTTTCAGTCAAATTGTCACAGAGGAATATCTTCACCACCCGGGCCTCGAACATTGGACACTTCAGTATTGGTATTTTATGACTGGGTGACTGGGCCATTGTATTAAATTCAATACAATTATGAAATAAATAGTTTCCTCAGACAAACCATTCACAGTATTATACTGCACAACGAAATCCAAATTTGATAATATAAAACCAATTTGAGTCATATCTTAATCAATTATGTACGATCAATTAAAAGCTGAAAGGCAGGGCGTTGGCTCATCGGAAATCCAGTGTGATTCGAATTCTGTTTGCGGCACTTAATTATTCTTTGTGGCCATTTGGTTGAAGAGTTGTGTATTGGGTATTCGTTCTCCTATTCTGATCAGTCAAGTGGAGAAGTTAACAGTTACTCATGGTATTGAACTGTATCAAGGAAGATTGGTGGGTTAAACGCCTGACTGTATAATACAGCCAAACCTGTGTTTGCAGCCACCTCCGAATAAAGGTCACCGTGTGAATAAAGGTCATTCTTTGAAAACCGTCATTGATTATTTGAAACTGTCTGACCTCAGAGTAAAGGTCGTTTGTCCATAAAGGCCATTATTTGTCTTTCCTAAGGGTGGCCTTTGTTCTTAGGTTTGACTGTAATAGAAATACTATTGAAAACAGGCTTAAAACCCGAAAAAAGAATACAAATTTGTTCACAGGTTAAAGTATAAATTTTAAGTGTTCTTGAATCTTACTGTTATCAGTGAATTTAAAACGTGCGAATGAATATGTTTGTCCTAATTTCGTAGATAAATAACTTATTGTAGATATGATAAGAGGCATATGTAACAACACAATTATTTACCTTGAAACATTCATACGATTGAATGACAGACATTCGTGTATTATACGTGTTAGTCAAAACGTTTACAACGCAAATACAAAAAAAATCTCGAGGCATGATACTTAAGTGATTGGCTCTGATATTAAATAATGAGCATGACGAGATAGAGTAGGCAGTAGGCCTATGAAATATATGTGCATCATATTTAAGTATAATGTCATGGTATAAAATACAGCTCAGCTAACAGTGAGTATACAGAGAATAACAAATAAGATTTTAATGACCTTCAAATAAAACGATATTACTATTCAAGAACATCATGATGACAGCATGCATATATCTAGATATTAACATAATTGTAGCTACTTACATTTGTAGGTTTATTTAACACTTTCGCGATACAATCCCGCATGTTCTCTTCAAAGTCGGAAGCAATTTCGTCATCCTTAAGGTTCGTAAATATATAACACAGCGGCATGTTTAGTTTGTATTCCTTCAATGTTTAAAACACCGGCGACCTAAATGTATATAATTATCTGATAACATGATATGTGCCCTTCTAGCGGTTGAATTTATTAAACAAGGTCGTGTAATGTTTACTACTATTTACATGTACTCCCAAAATTAAGTTTAAAACAACCTAATGATAATTATAAAACACATTCAAAACTCTATTGATTATCGAAACAAATACTCATTATAATCTCTTTATTTTTTTTCCACTAGACCTTGACCGACGATGCGGAAATACAAGGGAGGTAAATCAAATAGCATCATGGCAGTACAGAAAATGGCCTGAGGAATAACCTCCCTTGAACATAATTTAAGAAATTTTGGAAGGATTTTTTTGTAAGGGAAGAGTTTCATTTTATGAGCCAGTTAAGCCTATTCTCTCTATCAGGTGCAACACCAATAAGTATACTAGGATGTTGTTGTTCTAAATACCAGTCAAGGTAATATATCACATATTTATATACTGTGCTTAGTTTCGCATTGTGGGAATGAAATGAAAACAGTTTACATAACGGATTTGAAAAGGACATAACACGACATGTGTGCATTTTCCTCCATGTTTTTCACTGATCAAGTACTAGAATCATAATTCAATTATTAATGAATAAAGTGATAAAAGCGAACTGGGGGAAATACAAGTACACGATTTTATATACCACGTGTATCATCGTGCCAGTTTAAGTTCAATGTTCAATTGTTTGCTCTGATAATTTCGGAGACCTGGAAATGATTAGTTAATCCATTCTCGTCTTAATCTTGTCCATTAATATTGATAACACACACTGATACGCTGTGTCTCAATCACCTCTTTTGGATGATTTGAACGCCTTATCTTTGTTCCAAATAAAGTGTGTGTATGTATAGTAAAATCATATTTGCGTTATAACCTTCTTAACCCTTCCCTTCATCAAATCGGATCCTCCGTATCTGAAGCAGACGACTTATTAAAACATTGTGGCAAAAGAAGCCATTGCTTGTAATGAGTAATGATTTCTTTAGTCACAATGTTTTCCACAGTGTCAGAGAGAAATAATCCAATTTTCTGAAGTAAATTGGTGTTTCGTATATTAGCTTTGAATTTGGAAGAGTCCCATATATTCGTCTGAAGCAAAGCCTTAAAGATAAAAACAGTCCGCCTCACATACGACATCACTATCAATACCACCAAGCGACCTGTCCGTACAGCTTACCCGGACAAGATTTGTATATCAGGGCCCGAGGTTATTACACATAAGATTGTTTTCCAAGCTCAAATCTCATATATTGTCTTTTAATGTTTACTGGTAATTATGATCCGACAATAATTTTATTATTGATACATTATTCTGACATTAATTTGTATTGAAACATTAATCATCTCTATCTTTTCAACCATAATTCTTTGAGAATTGAATTGTGATTTGAGCTCAGAAACTGTTCTCAAGTTTATAACCTCTGGGTCAGGGTTTAACAAGTTTGTGTCGAGTGAACGATTCCGAAACTTTCGACGTCGTTTGCTTTCATTATACTTACGTGTTTTGAATTTAAGAAAAAAATAACTAGAGATTTGGACAAGAGGACAAGAATGTACAATAATGTATTTCAATATCGCACAAATATGAGAACGTGTTTTATAGACATATATGTATTATAATACATGACGATATATAACAGAATATCACACTAAATTACATCACGATGAAGTAATGTGAAACAAAACTTGATCACATTACAAATGAACGTGATACAGTTACAATGTTTTTCGCAAATTCAGTCATACCTGTGTTTGCAGCCACCTTCGAATCAAGTCCACCCTGTTATTAAAGGTCATTCTTTGAAAAACCGTTATTGATTAATTAGAACAACCCGAATAAAAGCCACCTGTCAATAAAGGCCACATTTTGTCTCTTTCCCAAGGACGCCTTTGTTCACAGGTTTGACTGTACATACCACAGAGTGACAACGATTGTCAATGACGTCACCAGGGTGTGATTGACTAACTGTTTCGTTATCACACAAATAGTTCACATGTCAACCTCGTATTTCTGACCTAGATAACATAATTTGCAAAAATGAAGAACAAAAATAAGAAAATAAGTTTTATTTTTTAGCGACAATCTCATTCAATTTCCCCTGACTCTAAAATGTCTTTATCGATTATGATATTTTGTCTCGCTCTTCATTCCAGCTTTTCATTATCAGAACAAGTTAATGGTGTTAAAAATGCCTACCTAACTATTAACTGATAAAAGTTTGGGCTGTGTAACTGCAAACTAACATTTTTAAAGATGGAGTAATTGACAATTGATTGAATATTACACAATGTAATTCAGAATAAAATTAGGGTCGCATTTTTTAAAAAAAATGAAGCCAGTCCAAAATTTCTTCGTGTTTAGGAAGGTAAGAATTATCGGTGTGCTAATCGTGTGGCAATAACAATAAATATAATAAGGCACATTGTTTATAATTACCTATTCTATGACTATAAATGTACAATATACACGATAAATAATGATTAACAGTGTGCAACCAAAAACTAAATAGTCAAATTTTATAGCAGACATTAAAAACACCAATATACCAAATGCATGAACCAGATTTGGTTATAACTACAACAATTATGATAAGTACAACATTTCCTTAACATCAACAAAACAGTCTAAACATTGAAAATCAAATATAGAAGCATATTTTTGGGTTTTACTTATAAATGAAAATAACGATAATGCACGGCAGAAACATCAGTTTCAAACACCCCTTCGTCTTTGTCGACGATTCCTATATATTAACATCTCCCTTAGCGATCTTTTCAATATTCAGACTACCTCATTATAAAGTTCAAATACTTTGTAGTGTTTTCAATGTTTCCTCTATATTGCTTGAGTTTTAATAACTTGATAATGAGACCACGTCCGTATCATAATGGTCGTTCTTAATTTTTGTCCTAAATGCGGTATTAATATGATGGTTGTACTGTACTTATGTTAATTTATTAATACAATGATTCATGTAACAAACTGTCATTTTCCTTCTGTTCGTAACACAGAATTTATAAATTTAATCAGCCTCGTTTTGGATTCAGTCGGGTTGTACAGAGGTTGGTAACCAAGGAGACGCTTCGCTTTCCGATAACTGAATAACCACGTGGTTGATCTGATATGCAACGCCCACAGTCCAATTGGAAAATTGACTTTATACACGGGGCTAATGATACGCAAGACACAAAATGTAAACCACAATATCAAATATTGTAACCACACTGGAGGTGGAAACGGGAGGAGTTTTATATTTGTTTTATTCAGAACTTCTTGGTCATATTCTAGACGGGTTGTATTTTGTGTGTCATCTCGAATAAAGTAACTACATCCGGCGGCGTCAGGATTTTTAGTCTCGCGTAACGCGTTGTCAGCTTGAACGAAAGCCCACGCTACATTACCGACATAAGCTTGAGAGGTCTTAGCCGATCCAAACTCGAACTTAAACAGATACCCTGTGGATCTGGTGAATTTGTTTGTGAAGAATGGGACCAGGTATTTGTAGTCTTGGTCACCATATAGAGATACTGGACGCAGTGACACAGTCTGTAAGGAATCACCTGAAAACAAAGGAAAACAAAGGAAAAACAAAATGGGGTAGTCACGTGATATTCTTCTTCACAGTACCGTAAATATTCATGTAAACATATAAACAAAACTTCTGATCTCATTACTATCAACAGAATGTATTCTACAATCAAACAGCATGTTAAAAACGTACTCAAGTAATGTTCTCTTAGTACGAATTAACCATAATTGAACGCATGTATTTCTGTTTCTACAATCAGTATTTTACATTATTAGTATGCTTGTGACCGACAATAATAAACACCGCTATTAGACATGTGAGAGAGAGAGAGAGAGAGAGAGAGAGAGAGAGAGAGAGAGAGAGGGAGAGAGAGAGAGAGAGAGAGAGAGAGAGAGAGATTTGACACCAAAATTTGGAAAAATATGAGCAGATTCTGATACTGACATAAGAAACATAGACGTTCAACTAACTGTTGGCTTGAAGTACCAATGTTTCTGCTTGTTGTTTCGTTCCAGCATAAGCAGGAAACATAGGTTCCTCAGGATAGTTTAATTCTTCTTCGTGTCCATCAATAATATCATAGTGGCCATACACCACACTAGCTGAACTGCAGTATACAAGTCTCTTTACGCCAGCTGCATTACATGCTTCAATAATGTTCTTCGTTCCTGTAAGACAAGGTCCGACTTAACATTTGATGGAAACAGTATGATACCGGAGTAATCTGTTTTATACGCTATGTTGTCATGGAAACGTAAAATAAGTTCGTGCTAAAGTTTCAGTTTTCGGTAAAAAATATCTGTATTTTTTTTCAAAGAATTGTTGTAAGTGAAAACATTCATTTGCTATCATATATTCTATTAAATTAGAGTTCATTGCATGGTCATACATGGTATTACAGTATATGTATAAACTAAAAAAAATTGTCGAGAGTCAATGATGGACATTACTCCCAGAATAAAATAAGTAGGCAGGTTTTTGTTTGGAAGGAGTTTGTTCAGCGTAATGTAATCAATATCTCTACTTCTTAGTTATTTTTGTAGGGTGGTTTGAAATTTATGCAAATCATTGCAATTTCATACAGTGTACACTTATGTTTTATGATTAAGTGGGTGGTTTTAATAGCAAAAGTATCGTTAACTTGGTGTCCGCCCAAAGTTTGTTTAAACAAAATATGAATTTGTGGGCGATCATTATAGTTTATAGGCGTTCGTTCATTCTCTCAGCGTGTACCCGCGAAACTGGATCAAAATTACGTAGTGTTCCAATATTAGTGAAGGGCGTGGGATCATAAATATACAATCGTATATTTAAGTCCGCAATTTTAAGCGCAAGTTGTAAACTTAAATAAGACAGTAGTAATATGAGACGGTCGGTAGATTTATTGTAATAAAATTTGGTTAGGTTGTCAAATAGTAAAATAAATTGGGTCAGTACTTTTTAAACCTTATACAGTATAACCCCCAAAACCAGACTCTCTGTAAACCGGAATTCTCTGGAAATCGGGCAATTTTAAACCGGAATTCGCAGAAAACCGGACTTATGGCCCTGTCCGGTTTTCAAGGGCTTTACTATATCTACATTTTCAGTGAAGAATATTCAGAATCTATTGTAACGAAAGGCATGTAATACAGTAAGACCCCGACATTAAGACCAAAGAAAAATAATGTTCATATAGAGGTGTTCACATACATAATAGTTACATAATAATCAAGTAGAAATGTGTAAACACCGGTCTGAAACTACGGGGTCTTCATAATGAGGAGGTTTTAATATTGTAGAGGTCTCTATGCGAGGTTTTACTGTATTATGATTACAGTAAAAGTACATGTACAATACGTTTGCAAACAATACGCTTTGATAGTTCATGAAATAAAAAAAGATATATTTTTACAGTCTAAACACGCTCTGTCTCACCTACGTACATCAGGTCCCACATAGTACCTCGTTACACAGTCTTCTTGTGTGTTCGAGGATCTTATAACACTGAATAACAAAAACATTGGCAGCAAAGAAGATATTTAGCAAAAATAACGATCTGTATGAGTAAAAGTTCGTAGAACATTATCATACATGTAATATAACAGTATTTAACGATATTTTTATTATGAAGTTTACTTTAAAGACCATTGCCCATTTTGTAAAAAAATGATGATGAAATATTAAACTGAACAATTGTTATCGGCAGATTTTCAATTTCACGGAAACCTGTCCAATTTGATAAGTTAGAATAAATGAATAATTACAATTAACGACAGAATATTGCGTGCATGAATTTGAACGTTGCATCACGCCTTTTGCATTGCCTCACTGTACCAGAGCGCGAAAACGCGATGGTACTGACCGGATACCGTGATCTTATGAATATCCAAGGTCCATGATTTACCCCCCCTCCCATAACACACACAAATTTCTACAGAACATCAATTTACCTACCAGTGACATTTACTTGATAGCTTCTGTCATAGTCAGCAAACAGAGAAATGTCGATCACACTGGCAAGGTGGAGCACGCAGTCTACACCCGTGCAGGCCTTCATCACGAGTTCCTTGTCTAAAATGTCACCAATAAAGCTAAGTACAGGTTTTGTGGACTCGCAGTCTGAAACGCAAGAGACACAGTTTGTTTTTCTGTATAAAAGATTAGAAATGATTGGCCGTGACCGTGGTCCATTGGTTAGTGCGCTGGACTTGTAACCCGGCGATCCGGATTCAAATCCCAGTCGCGACAGGTCGTACTCTTCTATGAAATTTTGACAAGAATGTCGATTTTCCTCCATATATGGAGAAGTTACAAGCTCTTTGTGGAAGGGTAAGTTAAGTCCAGGAAAACTGGTAAGGTGAACCGGTCGCCGTATATAACTAAAAAACAAAAGTTGAAAAATAGCATTTAAGCCCAGTGAAAAAAATGATAACCAACACCCACATTAATAGGTTAACTAATCTGATTATTTATCTCTAAGTTCATAAAGTATCTTAGTTCGTAAACGGGCTATGGTATGAACGGAAAGTTACAAAGATTTATACGAAGGTACAAGGATGTTAAATAGATAACTGCTATATTGAGTGTAATATGTGGTCAGGTTGTGATAGCCGAATTCATTATAGTGCTACATTACATACATTATCAATACAGAAAACTAAATGAACATATGACGTGATTTCAAAATTGAATAACTTTTGGATACATCTTGAAGAATCGGTCGTTTTTTGTTAAATTAAACATAAATAATGTGTTCTTGCTAACACCAATGAAAATTAAACGTGCGAGGAATATTCTGAAAAGACGATCGTGGTAAATATGCAAAACAGTAAATCGAGTTTCAGTTTGCCAAAAATACGAGATTGAAAATGAATCTGAACACAATCGGATTGAAAAGTATTATGGACACCTGTTAAAATATTCCGACATTGGTTTAAAAGCTGGCAACATAGAATATTACTTTGTACTTAATGTTGTTTACCCGGATGTAAGAAGGCTCTTCGCACAATTATATGCAGACAAAATATAATTAGGTGGACAGATTTATTTCGGTTTTGATCATACATGTTTTATGGTGAAATATATAAATTATGAGGAAGCAATCTTTCAAATAAAATTTAGAAAGTTATGCCATGTACACCAGCACCAGGGTACACAAGAACAGGGGACCCTGAAATAGCGTAAAACAAATTTCTAAATTGAGAGTAATCAAATCTAGTACGCAAACATATCACCCTGTGATTATCAATAACATTCGGGACCTTTACGAGATATACAGATAATCATTTTCATTTTGTCTCATATAATGGGCCATAACCTGCCGGATATTGCCCGCAAACGCACGATTGCAGTAATTCCTAGCAAACTGATGCAGCAATCTTTCGTTTGAAACAATGACATTTTACAATGCTTTTATTGATAATTGAATAGTTTAAAACAAAAATGTACCAACCTGTTTTATTAATGTATCCTGTCACATCCAGAACTCGAATTTCTGTCACGTGGTTTGCACGAGTTTGTAGCAATCCAACAACGTGCTGCCCTAGAAATCCCGAGCCTCCAATAACCAACACACGGTAAGGTGTCACGTTTGTCATAATGCCGATCAATTAATTTAACCGTAGAAACAAAAATGCATCGAAATCTACCGTAGTCTGTATTAAATTGCAATAAAATCAACTGTATAAATTGTCTTATATAACAGGAGCTGCGACGCTAATTTATTGGACTCCACGTTCAAAAATGAAAGAAAAACTTACAATGATATCTATTGAAAGTGCACTAACGGACTACTTTCGTTGACCTTGATTTAAATATCACGGTCGTATAAGTAGTGTGACACAATAGAATCATAATCGAGTCAAACCGTATCACATCGTGTCATTGATGGGTGTGGACAGACTATGGAACATACGTCATACATGCCTGGTTACCAGTACCTTACGTACTGTTGTACTGTTATATATAACTTATAAAAACTGGCCGGCGCATTTGGTTTTATCTAATCTAGAAGTATAAAAAATAAATACACATGTATGCCAATTTCTAAATTTCCAAACATAATACAGCACGTCCTGTTACGATTTAACAGTTTGTCCACATTTTTAATACAACTTGAAAATTCACTGTTTATACTCGTTGGGGCCTCTGTGGTCAAGTAGTTACAATCTCTGACTTGCAATCACTAACCCCTCACCGCTGTGAGTTCGCATCCCACCCAGGACAAAATTTTACATGTAAAGAAGCCGTCCAGCTAATTTACGGAAGGTTGGTAGTTCTATCTGAGTGTAAGCCTGGTGTCTTCCTCCAGCTAGAAAGTCGCCAAAATGACTGTTTGTTGATTTGACGTTAAACCTCAGTGATAAATATATTTGTACCTATTGTTCAATCAAAATCTACAGAAGTAAATTTGTATTCAGCATATTTGATACTCATCTAGGTGAAAAATACCATAAAATATATTACTGTGGCAGAAAAAAAAACTTTCAACATTTTGGACGGAAATAAATTTCGCTTCATTCAAGTTTGTCAAATGAGAGATGCTTATGAGGACTGTGCGTTTGTTAGAAGTTAATACGCCCGTCATTGCTCGTAAGATCAATTCAACCATAAAGAGCTAAAAAGAAAATTTAGTTTGATAGATGGACGGTTAACACAGAAATAAGTGAGCAGTTGTGTCATTGCGTATAAAAGAGGGTGACATATAAATTGTTTTTATGTTATTTCTCATGGTTTTAGATTCTAAATACTAAACTTATATTAAAAGACGTGTTTATCAAACACAAGTGTCCGGCAAACACATGTGACAGTAATGGTGCATTGACCCACACGTACACTATAATACGGGGAACACTATATACATATTAAAAAAATTAAAATTAAGAATTGTCTCCGTCACGAACAAGGCCTGACGGTGTTATGGATCGATCAACCACCGCTTCATCGTCCTTAGTAGTGTCAAATAATAGGAGGTTATAATAGCATACATTGATATCAAATAATTCTCGAGCACTACGTGGGAAAATACAGAGCAACCTCTCAAGTGGGGCCCTTTCGTGACTAACAACATCCCTTCAACAACAGCATGATTTTTCCCGCTGTACGATTTAACTATATTTGTATTAATTCAACTTCTCTAGCTCAACAACCTCTCAACAATTTTGCTTCTCCAAGAGGGTGTTGCTTTGGAGAGGTTGCACTGTACATTCATAAATGGTTCTTGAACTGCGTTTAGATCAAATATCCATACCAGTTAATGCATATATATATTGGAGAAGCAAAATTATGTAATTGTTGAAAGTTTGTTGAGCTAGAGAAGTGGAATTAATACAAGTATAGTGAAATCGTACAGCGGGAAAATCATCAGGGAAGTTGTTAGTCACGAAAGGGCCCCTCTGGAGAGGTTGCACTGTATTTTCCCACGAAGTGCTCGAGACTTATTTGGTATCAATGTATGCTATCATAACCTCCTATTATTTGACACTACTAAGGACGAAGAAAAAAGCGGTGGTTGATCGGTCCATAACACCGTCAGGCCTTGTTCGTGACGGAGACAATTTTTAATGTAATGGATGAGAATTTAATACATTATGTCAGCGTTAGTCGAACGAGGTTTGGTACATATGTACGTCATAAAGGTATCATAATCAGTCAACATTTTGTTGATAACTTATTCTACAATCAAGGTTCGGATTCTATGTCGTTCTAAATTATGAACACAATTTGACCTCGATTAGGCTCGTCGCATTGAATCGACTAAAGACGACCTCAACGGAAGTCCGGAACATGTTTAAAATAAAGTAACTGTATACGGTATTTGGACCTGACTTACAAACGTCTGATCAATACAATCTGCGCAATTTAGGAATTTTAACCAAAGCAACATCTAACATACGCGGCTGTAAAAATGTATTTTTTTAGTCAGAGGCCAGTCCCTATGGCTTTCCAGAAGCATGACAATTATTGAAGAATTTCTCATTAATAAAGCCTATTTCTTAGGTTATACCATTTTTTTTCAAAAAAGCATTTATCTGACCTCTTAATTGACATCAATTTCAGCCAAATCTCCTTGCATGGCAAAAAAATATTAATCAGAAAACATATACTAGACTTTTTGACAAGGACAATAAGATTTGCAATAACCATAGACACTCGGTTTCCATGTTTTTTTACAAATCTTCATGCCGCTACTGTTCGTATAAGACATGTTTTTTTTTCATACGCACAATAGCGACATGATTCTGTTGACAGAATTACGTTGCTTGACGAGTTTAGATTAAAAAAATAACGTCTGTGCTGGTATAAAAACCATGGAAACCGAGTGCCTATGTTCAATACGGGTGAATACGATACAGAATAGCGACCTACTTTATACATTCATGCTATGAAAAACATTCAGCCATTTAAACATCAAAGTGTTTTATTAAGAGTTTGGCATTAATGTTAGCTGGTTTTGCAGCTATCATTCACACCATATGTCAGCATGTTGTCATTGTGAAAACAAAAATTAAAAAAAAAAACAAAAAAAGAAAAAATAAATTTATGGATATGGCACCACCCACATGAAGCTGGTTTGATAAGCATGTTGAAGGTATAACAGTAGTAAAATGTCATCATCATGACGATAGCGATATGCAATAATTCTATTCATTATTGTTAGTTAACTCAAAATCTCACAACTAGGCAATATCCATAGTTGTCGTTCGATATTCATCATCTTTCATCTCCGTAAACATCTCAGTTTTTTACGAGATTCTTCTCAAACTAGAAATACAGCCACAAAAATACAAATTTTACAACTACTTTTGTGCAATACATTAGAAAATAAAAGATATTATAATGCACAGTAAAATACAGAAAATATTTTATTTATCAAACGCACTATTTCCCGTCCGGGTGTGTTTACTTTCGGTAATTAGGTCACAAACTCGCTGAAATGGAAACAAAGCACAGTAGTCGAACGTAATCATGAAAAATACGACAACAAATGCACATATAGGGAAAAACAAAGGCGTAATTTTGTGTATCAGCTAGAAATTAAAGGAAACTCGGACACACGTTTTGAGCCACTTTTCAGACGTCGACAGAGATGTGTATAAATGATAAGAAACGACATCCCTGGATAGAGATTGACAATTGGGCTGTAAAAGGGGGATTTTCGTATCTTTGTATATTTAATTCTTGTCGTTCTCTTGGTTACTTTTGGATACAAGTTTTGTAAATTTGAATGCTAAGCGTGCTGGGCACCAGACCAGTCTTTTCAGGGTCAAGCCAATGAAGTTAAAGAAAATCTTCAAGAAACCAATGTTTTTCTTGATGACATCACATTTTCTCTCTCCTTCTGCGTGCGTACGTGCGTGCGTGCGAGGGTGTGTGCGTGCGTGAAAGTAAAGGTGTATAAAAATCTCTCGCATTGTGTTTTAAACTTTCAGTACATTCCTTAATAATAAAAAAGTCAACAAACATAGCATAGTTGTTA
This sequence comes from Lutraria rhynchaena, assembly GCA_008271625.1. Lineage (NCBI taxonomy): Eukaryota > Metazoa > Mollusca > Bivalvia > Venerida > Mactridae > Lutraria > Lutraria rhynchaena. The sequence continues at coordinate 193,039 of VIBL01000064.1, forward strand.
TGTTTGATTGTTCCGTCATCCGATTGACCGGGTAGGGTTCGGGACCCTGTATAAAAACACTATAACAGCTTATATATGTTTATTACACGAACGACTTCTACCAACTAACTTAATTATTGAATCAACATGTAGTATATATATATATATAACAGTAATATTAACTCTGGGTTATGGATATTAGTTAGCACTTCACTAGTAGTGTCCCTTTATACTTGTTTCTTATATGAATACAGACCAGTAGTGTCGGAAGTGACTGCATCTTAATTATAATTTGTGCAACTGGACTAATTTATTCTAGCAATGGCGAAAAACCTGAGACCTCCTGATAAACTTGTATTAGAGGGTAATTCTATGAAATTTAAACAACAATTTTAATTGTACATGACAGCAACTGGAGTTAATGACAAGGATGATGATGTTAAATCGTCTACATTGTTGACAATAATTGGAACTGAAGCGTTGGAGATATATAACACGTTTAAATGGAATGAAGCGGGAGATGTGTCTGGTGACAATACCAAACTAGGAAAAAAATGTACAAATTTGTAATATCCTGCAATCCTAGAAAAAAATGTTGCATTTGAAAGGCACATATTCAACACTAGATCTCAAGTGGACAAGAAGTTAATTGACCAATTCGTAACAGAACTAGGGATTTCGTCAAGTTCATGCCAGTTTGGTGACTAGTGTCACTCATTGATAAGAGACAGAATTGTTCGTGGAGTTAAGGATGAAAATGTTTGAATTAGGTTATTGAGGGGGTCAGATTTAAATCTTCAAACAGATATGCCGCGCACCAGAAGCATCTGAAAAATGGAAGAAGCATCCCTTGAAGAAGTCAGAACGAGGACCAAAAATAGAGTGAAAAATACTCATAAACAAAATAAAGCAATCAAATGTAAAATGTTTGGCTCAAAACATGGCATTAAGAAATGTCCAGCATATGGCAGAAAATGTCATAACTGCAAAAAGAAAAAAAAACACTTTGGAGCTTAGACACAGATGAAGATGATTACTTTGGAGTTGTAGAAACCATGCAAAGAAAACCTAATGACTGGACAGTGGATGTAGCGATTAACAAGAAAATTATTCCAGCTTTGGTAGACACGGGTGCCAAGTGCAGTGTCTTAAGTGTAAAACTAATGAAAGTACGTAAGGCGAAATACAAGTTGGATAAGTCGAATAGTATGTTATGTTCATTCAGTGGACATTTAATAAAGCCACTTGGGTCTGTTACATTACAATGTGAAGTCAATGGTATCAGAAAAACTGAAATTTAATGTCATTATGCAAAAGGCTAGAACAATGTTGGGTGCAGAAGCTGATGAAAAAAAATGTTCACAGTGGATTCAGAAATATCTGATTAGATGGATATCTTATCAAAATATATTGATGTCTTTCAGGGCATAGGCAGTTTACCAGGATCAAATCATGTACATGTTGATCAAAGTGTTCAACCAGTGATACATCCTGCAAGAAAGGTTCCCCTAAAGCTTAAGAGTAAACTTCAGGATGAACTTAAGCGCATGGAAAATGAAAATATAATCCTGCATGAGACTGATCCGACCAACTGGGTGAATAATATGGTTACTGTAGTTAATGGAAAGCTAATGGAAATGTCAGGATATGCTTGGATCCTTGAGATCTCAAAAAAGCCATAAAGAGACATCACTATCAATTGAAAATGTGGAAGAAAAAATGGCAGATATACCCGGAGCTCAATATTTCTAAAGCTTGATGCCTAATCATCATTCTGGCAGATAAAGCTTGATGAAGAAAGTTCTAAACTCTGTACATTAATACCCCATTTTGTTAGGTTACCATATGAAGTTCACTAGGCACCAGAAGTTATGTAATGTACAATGTCTCGGATGATTGAAGGCATTGAAGGTGTTGCAGTCATAATGTATGATCTTTTAGTCCCTGGAAAAACAGAACATGAGCATGACAGGCGTCTGGAAATGGTTCTGAAGAGAGCTCGTGAATATAACTTGAAATTAAATAAATCCAAATGTTCATTTCATCAGAGTGAAGTAAGATATGTAGGTCATTTACTCACCAAGGGCGGTGTTAAACCTGACAGTTTAAAAGTTTCTGTAGTTGAACAAATGTCGGTACCGAAAAACAAGAAAGAGCTCATGATTTTTCTTGGGTTTAAATCAAAGAAGTTTGTTGAAGAAGGATGTTTTGTTTGAATGGGGACATGAACAACAAAATTGTTTTGATGATCTGAAACGATCAGTGACAAATGCGCCTGTTTTACAATATTTTGATGTGAACAAACCAAGTACTCTTACGGTAGATAATGGTTCAAAAGGCGATTGGAGTTGCTTTAATACAAGAAGGAAAACGAGTTGCATTTGCATCTCAAGCATTAACATCAAACCAACAAAAGTACTCACAAATTAAAAAAGAAACATTGGCTATATTGTTTGCAGTTCGAAAATTTAGGCAGTACATATGTTAATATAGGCAGTGAATGTTAAGTCAGACTATAAGCCATTAGAAACATTGTTCAAGAGAAATTTGCATGAGGTTCCGCTGCGATTACAAAGGATGATGTTTGATTTAAATGAATATGACTTCAATGTATCTTTTCAACCAGGGAACACTATGTTTGTAGCTGATCTAGAAATTATATGTCTTAGCAATGTGAAACACTTCTGGATAGCAATCATAGAGGACTATATTTCAATGTCACAAGAGTTTTTTGAAGAAACTAAGTCTGAAACTATGAAGGATAGTGAGGAATGTACCAAATGCCATACAACCTGTTTGACGTATCAGGGATGAATTTACCATCATTGATGGTTTGATCCTGAAAGGTCATAAACCAGAGATACCTCGATCACTCAGAAGGAAAATGATGAAGATATTACATGAATCTCATCTTGGCATCGTGAAGACAAATGCACAGGCACGAGAGTCTGTATATTGGCCATCTATAAACAAAGAAATTGAGGATACAATATCCATGTGTGAAACTTGTGCACGTGCTCAGGTACAAAATGCAAAGGAACCTATGATTAAAGTTCAACAACCTGACAGGCCGTATTGTAAGATAACAGTGGACATTAAATTGGAAGCAGTATTTACTTTCAGTGGACTATTTTTCACAATGGCCTGAGATTTCAAAATTGGACGATCTATCTGCAAAGAACATAATTGATTATCTCAAATAACATATTTCAAGATATGGAATACCAGAAGAATTAGTGTGTGATAACGCACCACAATTTAAAAGTTCAGAGTTTCAAAAGTTTTCAAAGAGCTATGGATTTAAACATACAACTTCGAGTCCATTGCATTTTTAATCTCATGGACAGGGCGAGAGAACCGTGAACAATCACAATCTGATAAGGAAGGCCCATGATCCACATCAGGAATGTCAATATCACATGCCCAAATGCTGATGGGTCGTAATCTAAAGTCAAAGTTGCCGCTGGCCAAGAAAATGTTAGAAACTGTAAATTCAGACAAAGTCAATCAAGAGTTAACAGGCCGACCGGAAAAAATCAAAGCAAAATTTTGATAAACATGCCGGCAAACAATTAAAACCATTTCAGCCTGGAGAATATATTATGTTTATGAAGAATCAAACTTGAAACATTGATACTGTTGTGAAATACCATGACTTACCTAGATCATACATCTTTAAATCTCCTGAGGGGAAATATTTTCGTAGGAATCGAAGACAAATTCGTCCAACTAAAGTACGACCTAGGAATCTATCAAATGAAGAGAACACAGCTGTAGCAAATCAGAATGATTCACCTCAAAGTCAGCATAAGCAGGAACAGCAACAGAAGCAGCAGTAGCAAGTTGATGATGGATAAAATCAACTAAAAGAGTATATCACAAGATATGGTAGATCTGTCAAACCACCAGACAGATTTTCACCAGAGTAGTTTTGTGTATTTGATTCTGGTGGATTAATCTTGTGTATTAGTGCTAGTGATTCAATAATTGGAGTAAATTAATGTAGTGTTTGAAGTGTTTGTATTCACTTCTAGTATAATCTTTTGAGATATGAGAGACCTGCTTCCTAAGCATAGAAAACAGTGATAAAACTATCAGCAAGAATGTATAAATACTGAAAATACAAGTCGAAATAATTTCAAACTAATTTGTTATCAGTGAGAACTGAAACATTCAGGCAATTAAACCTAATAAGTTGTGAAGATTTTTTGTATGAAGTTTAGCTTGATGCCTGAATAACTGGATCACACACGTTATTCTTTAACATTATTATGTTGATGTTAATGAGTCAGAAACATATAAAACTGATAATAGGCAATAGTAAATTTACATTGGTTTCTTACACTTAAGTAAATATACTATATTATGAGTCAGAAACATGAAACTGATAATAGGCAATAGTAAATGTACATTGGTTTCTTACAGCTAAGTAAATATACGATATTATTATTTTAAAATAAGGGAAATGTTGTATATGAGTTATCATATCATGATACATTACTCTCTTGTTTTAATCAGTGTCCACAATACCTGGGACGTATAGAATCAAGGATTTCGTCCATTATTCAAAGTTCATCCACTGTCTAAACTGTCTTGCATAACTTAACAGACACATAATCTATTCCATGACCAGCCATTCGCTGGTTCTTTATTTACACGAATGAAATGGCTCAAATTCCGGTGTCATTGGGGTACAAAACAGAACATTGCAGACTTCGCGTGTAAAACGATGATCTTTTCAGAGCTAGTTGCCATCAAAATCACCAAAATAACGACTGTTCAAACGCCTCTTAGATTTTCAAGACATAGACATATAGACATCCTTACAGCTTTATCAGGGGCGTAGCTTGCCTAAAAAAGAGTCTAGGCAAAATTCTAGGGGGTTCAGGGGCACGCCCTCCCCGGAAAATTTTGAAATTCTAGAACGCATTTTACGGCTATTTGGGGGTATTTTATTATCATTAGAAATGGAAAAAATCATAGTTTTTGTTATATAAATGGTCAAAGATATCGATTTTCGATGATATTTTTTCATTTTTTGGAAATCGAGTCTCGGCAATTGCATAATACTGCCTAATAGGACCTAGGCGCCTGTTTATGCAAGAACTGGTCACCAGCGATTAGAATCTCCTAAAGAGATTTGTCACGTATATCAAATATCAGCCATATATAATAGAAGGGAAACAACTTCGACAATTGTATTTTTCCAACGTATGTCATTATAGCCTTTGTTATCGGACCACAGTTCAAAGCATTTTGCTCATTTATAGTGCAACGTGTAGATACGTCCAAACACTAACCGAAAATGTATACTTTTACTACCTTCAAATGTGTGTAAAACTACATATTTAAGATTTTCCACACGAAAAACAGTCAAATTTCACAAGTCAGACACAAAGTCGTAAAGCCGCGACATTTACGTGTACAATGTGAAACTGCGATAATATCGATATTAAAACTTCCTGAAATAGGTCATAATTCATACCAAACAATTAGTGATGTGGACGTATCTACATGTTGCACTATAAATGAACAAAATTCTTTGAGCTCAGGTTCGTTAACAAGGGCTATAATGACATACATTGGAAAAATACAATTGTCGAAGTTGTTTCCCTTCTATTATATTTTGGAATATCATCAACATGTCCATCGAAGGTACGTGAACTTTGCTCAATTCAATTGCACGTTTTTTCGTGACTTTCAAATGAGCGGCATTGTAGGCTTCCGGTCCAATGTCAATTTCACGGAAACAAGTGGAAATGTAGGTGTGAACGGGCACCATTAGTTTACTGTTTGTTTCGTCCCGTATAATTTTGGCCACTGGTAATTTAATTCTATGGTGTTTGGGCTAAAGTTGTTCTGTACCTGTCTATCCAACAGTTATAATTTTTAGAAAGTGATTGTTCAAATGGAAATAAAAAAAACTAACTGAATATAAAGCTTATCTAAGCAAAATAAATGTGCAATTTTATGACGGTATGATTTCATACTAGAAAAGCCCCCTTTCCGCGGAAAGTGCTTAACGCAATCGGAAATGGCCCGTTAATTCTTTATTAATGTATTTTTAAAAAAAATCATATCTTGACATTAGGAACAACAAAAGAATATATTTTGCCACTTTTTGTTGGGAAATCCTTATTTTTAAACCTTTTGTGGATATTTCTGCTTTAAGTGCGCCCGTATGGTTGATCAGAAAGGACATTTGGCATCCTGGTATTGTTTTGTCGGACACTGGTTATTGGTCATGTTTCTTGATTTTGAAATAATTTTATAATACCAATTCGCCGTAATACTTGTAGATCTAACCGTCTTATCTGTACAGTAATCGGAATTGATGCGTCTCCATTGAGTTTCTGACGTTCCGGAGGAGATTACTCGTTAGCACCAGTTAGTGTTTTTGTGTGAGGTACAACTTGCGGTGTAAAATGCGAATACTATGCATACATGTACATCAAGTGCTACTGTAAAACGATGATGGTAAGACCACTAGTTGGACATCAAAAATAAATTAACATCAATATTCAGGGAGTCTCATAAATGTGTTGAAATATATGGAACCATTAAAAATAAGTGACCACGAATGTCCGAACATATGTTCATTTATTTCCGTCCCCCACTCACAATGAGTAACTTGACGCTTTAATCTGGTTCATATGATTTACCGAAACCATTCTGGTACACCTTATAATCATTATACGGTAAAAGACGAATGATATAAATACTTACGCCTGAATGCATGTTTAATCGCTCGATGTCCCTGTGTAATTTAATCCCGAACAGCGTTCCTCCAATGTCGTCGCTTCCGGTAAGGGAAGCAACTCGTCTAGCACGATTTCGCGAATAACTGAAACGGTCTATAGAGAGGTGGTGTATTATGGAGTAATTAATGCTTTACTGTATTTGAATTTAACGTTTAATGAATGTTTGTTTAAGTTGTACTAAGCTAAAACACTGAATCCCGGCCTGATAGATAGGTGTGTAGAGCGCAAGTCGGTTGATGACTGGTTCAAGTCCCTGGCCTGATTCTTAATTATTAGGGACAAAATGACAGAATTACATACGATGTAACATGCCTATATTAAATGATACTCAGTATATCCTGGGATAATACTAGGTTGTAAGCTGAATGAAGAAGTGAACAGGTAATTATAAATCACTGGTTAGGAAAACCTGACCGCTGCATGTATATGTCTATAAACTAGAATTCAGTTTGATAAACAAATGTTTATAGTAATAATGTTTGTATAGCTTCTATTCTATGTTATTTTTACGGCACAGTTTTAATTTCTAATCATATGCTGGACATAATTATTGTATTAGCATAACTACTGTGGATCTATGAAACCTCGCTTTCGTTTATATCTGTATACATATGTGATGTTACGTGATCAGAATGAGGTGTCGAGCCTGGAATATTTTTTTCCTGATTATAAATTTGCTTTTCAAACGCATTTCAGCTGTATTCTGGTGGGCAGCTCGACTATCCCGTGTTCCTGGATTCTGTATCTGTGTCTTTCTTATACTCTGTAAATTCTCACTAAATTAACGAATGGCTTTATAGGGCGTAGCGCATCCTACCAAAATCGTCACAAACGACGTGTATCACTCATGGCATCGAACACTCTAAGCCGAGGACCAAGGTAGTCATTCAGGACGTTTAAACAATTTCAACCGCAAATTTTATTCAGAAACAACGAAAGAAAACAAAACAAAACACAAAATAACACATTTTACACTAAGCACAAACGATCCTTGTAACAATTATAAACAGAGAACCATAATTATTTAGAGCAACTAATCAAAATAGAGAGACCAAATAAAACGTATTGGTGACAAAATACGTTTTGTATTTTACTGTTAATGAACATGTATTTTTATTTGTTTATTATACATGTATATACTTAGTCAATAATTCTGTATTTATGAATATGAACAACCACTACGTCTATTCTCTTTAAAACACGGAATTCGTCCGATTCTTTGAAATTACCGACAGAAGATACAACTCATTGTGATATGTGTTGGTATCAATATAATGAATTACAAATAGACCAGCTATCTAAGATTGTGTTTTTTTATATACATGTACTTATAATCATTATTGTGTACAACAATTACAGACAGAGAACAAATCTTACACACAGAAATCAAACATGAATGAGATCATTAAAATGAGAAAATATGAAGATTACTAATTACGTAGATTAATCATTAATGATTCTACATACATACAGTCGACACAATGTTTGGTACAAGTATTGTGCCGAATGTCCTGAGAATGGCAAGCAAGCCAAAGACATACAAATAATTTAAATATGTTCGTCAGAAACACTGAAGTTACGGAACTAATAGCTATGACATCAATCACTTTCTAGTTCAAGGTTCATTCAAAGTTTTTTTTCCAGCTCGTGATGATAGATGACTTATGGGTCACGTGATGTCTAATCTCTGATAGTATTTTGTCTTATTGTCAATTAGCGATATTTTATCATCCTCCATTCCTTGCCACACGTATGATTGTTCTTCATTCACACCAACCCGTAGATCCTAAGTTTTCATAGCGCAATTGTACTGTCTGGATGTTATTATGATAATTTACTGTACAAATGTTTGGCTCATTTAAGCACAGCTAAAATTAAGACCTACATTTTCTGTTAAGACTCTTTTATACCTGAATTATAGACTATTAATGGATTTGTCCTGATGTTTGCTAGAACCGCTGATAGGACAATTCGAATTTCGTCGCGAAATAAACATTTCTGAAATTAATATAAAATCAGTGCCACGTGATACTGGTAAATAATATCAACAGTAAATAGCGTCTCGGTTATTTTTTAACAAGAGCACCACTGCTTCTTCGCTTTCTCTTGATCCTGTAGAATCACTCGCTTTGGTTGAGACATGTTTAGTGACTGGTCCTTTGATAAACGTTCTATTATCAGATCAGCGAGTTTTTCAAAAACCTCAGTCACGTGTTTACCTTCTTCCGCGCTTACTTCCATATATTGCAGTCCAACACTTTCAGCATATTTCTGAGCACGATCGAACGAGACTTCGCGCTTGTCGGGTTCCACGTGACATTTTGTACCAACCAGAATCGTCGACACATCGGGATGCGAGGAATATTCTTTCAGATCGTGAAGCCTGACAAAAAAGAAATAAATTCCTTGTTGTAAAATGGTGAATTTTTGTGACATTATTTGTATACTATGCATGTATTGATGCTACTAAAACAATATAGTACAACCTTTCCAAAGCAACATCCTTTTGGGAGAAGCATACTTGGGTTGTTGTTGAGAGGTTGTTGCTCTGGAGAGGTTAAATTAATAGTTAAATCATACAATGGCGAAAATCATGCTGTTGTTAAATGGAGGTTGTTGCTCAAGAAAGGGCTGCTCTGGAGAGGAATTCATCATAGTGAATTCGTTCTAATCAAAATAATAATCTGACTCTGTTGTAATTATGTTCCCATAAAACTATTTTCACAAAGCTGACTGTGAATAGCGTTATCGTATAAAACACAAAAATGAAATGAATGTATTGTACAAAAACATACAAACTAAACTTGCACTTACCAGTAATTAACATTATTAAATGTGTTTTCTTTTGTTACATCAAACAGAACGAGTGCACCGTGGGCTCCCCTGTAATACGAAGCTGTAAGACTACGAAATTTTTCCTGACCTGAAAATAATAAAAAAAAACATTAACTAAATTACTTACCAAGATACTTTCGCAATGAGTAGGTATGATGCTTAGGGTGCATAAAATTGGTTCGCAAGTATATACTGTGATGACGTCATATACTGTGATAACGTCATATACTGTGATGACGTCATATACTGTGATGACACAATATACTGTGATGACACAATATACTGTGATGACGACATATATTGAAATTTACCGCAGTAACAACAATAACAATAGTTAAAAATATGGTGCTAAAACGGAGAGAACAGAAACAAAACATAACGAAGCTGTATGGAGTGTGCAGAATAGAATGACATCACCAATCAAAGTGACACAACACGGTTTGCCATGTTGCACTGCGGCACAAAACGGCAATTGAATATGTTCGTAGTTTTGAAGTCGTCATGGCTATGTTTTTTTTACAATTGCTATATTTTATTATAGATTCACTAACAAGACATCTATTCAGTGCCATAGATAAACTACACAAACACATTTTACAGATAAATGTAAGGACACATTGTCCAGGACGTTATGACATATACGAACTGTGTATATGTTCACTTTATCGTTAACAAACTTAATGTAACCCAAAGGTCATATGTTTCAACCTTACGAGGTTTAAACCTTTATTTTCCTTACTATAATAGAGAATGTCTAATCTTATAAACAAAAAATGGTTTAAAATAGATGGATAATGCTTGCGATGACTGTATTACATTGGTGAAAATTACGAAATCAAACCTTATCTAATCTAGTGATAAACGGAACGGCTTAACATTATGACAATCCGTTTTCGTTTGTATGCACATGTATTTTGATTATAATATCACTGAAGTACCCATCTATAAAAAGTCATTTCACCTTGACTTGTCTTAGAAAGAGCACAGAATAAGTTTTACTGTATGATACCGTTAGTTGATAACGGGATGTTATTTATTTTACTGCAAAATGTTTGTTAGGGATACAATGATCAACCAGTATTATTTACACTTAAATCGTAGACTGACATTTTATCTGTTAGAATGTCAAGTATAATACCCTAGTTCATGTTGAGTTCAAGGCTTTTATAAAACATTTTGTATGTACATTGGTCACTTAATGTCATATGGCCCGTCTAGTTATTGGTTTGTTAATCTATTTAAAGTTTACATGAAACATGACCTAGATCACTTAAAGCGAAATAATGCGTCTTACTTGATTGTTCAGTTCGCTGAATATATGTATTTTGTATTATACAATTTATATTATGTTGTATTACATTATACATGTATATATTGTATTATATTACGTTACGTACGTTACTATTAAATTGTCAGAGATATGATAGAGAACTTAGTTCGACATGACTTCATAATCACATTTATTCAAACAGAAACCGATTTTTTCTTGCCCGAGGAGTTTTAAAACAAACCTACCAGCAGTATCGTAAAGTCTCGTCAAAACCTGTTTGTCCGAGACTTCCAGGATGCGATCAACGCATTCCACCGTTTTCACTTCACTAAGTGAAGGCCTCTTCAGGTGATTTGTTTTACAAGCGGTTTCACTGAACGTCTTGGTCAGTGTCGTCTTCCCAGTGCCACAATCACCTAACAGTACCATTTTAAGATAAAGGTCCGGAGAATGTTCATAAATGGTTTCAGATCTAGTAAAATGTCGTTTCAGAAAACCTGGCACGGATGATTTTCTTCTGTGTTTGTCCATGCCAGAATCTATCCGACCATTAATAACGTCATCTTTTCTCTTAAGCAGAACCATCTTGAAACTAGTTCACTAAAAACTTTCCTAATATCATCGGCTCAAATTAGACAAGAAAATCTTGTTTCAAAATTAAATTTTCCAAATACAATTTATGCGCGTTAATTTGAAATATTGACACGTGGTGTATCCAACAACACTAGACCTTAAAGAATGTAATTAATCACATTGCGCTAGCTACAAATTGATAGTGTTTAGTCTCGTGTCATGTCATCTCATTCCTAATGCCGCTTGAATATTCCTTTTGTCCAGTATAATGAACAGACCTTTAAATAACTACATCAAATATTGTCGCTAAATTCACTGTCAATAAAAAATATCCAGTTTATCTTTCGAATTTAAATGTCATGTAACAAATAACCTTTATCTAAATCGCAGAATATGATGGTAATGTATAATTCACTTTCTTGTTAAGTTAAATGATATTTGTGTGATGAAACGCTGAACCAACACACATGTCCGTATCTTCACCAGATGAATAAGTTGAGGACAGAAATTTTTAGATAACCATATGAACTTAATCAGTCATTAACCAATCAAACATTAAGCCCGCGAACTGACCCCAGAACAATAGATCAAAATTCACACTTCGGCCAACGTGCGTTTCATAATTAATAAACTTATGTCTATCCTCCTTATAGGGCAGTTATCGATAAACATTCATTTACAGGTACATATACTATTTTTCTAAATGGTCAGCCAAGGTATTATTCATTCACATTGGATTAAGTTTGTGTCCTAAATGTAAATTTCGGCCTCGACTCGTTTGCTTCGATCATACCAAAGTTTCAATAATTTATCAATATATATTCTAATCGTAGTAAACTTGAATATATTTTTATACCGCAAAATGTAAAAAAATAACAGAGTTTAATACTTTATCCAGAAACTATCCGCGCAATTACAGCACAGATTGAACACAATTACACGTAATCAGAACATTCAGATATGCTTATTTAATCCTCAGTGATATTTCCTACAGTTAAATACAGTTTCCACATCCTTTATCTAACCACATACACTTTCGGAATTTATTTTCACCTAGAAGTGATTTCTTTACGTCTTATTCCTTTTTAATGTTTTTTTTTTACCGAATATTATCGACTGTCGCCCCTTTTTTACGCAGACGAAATGATCATTTCTTTGTATTAACATTCCTTTACAATGACCCTATCTCACAGAAACGCTCCTCGTATCATTGACCAAAGGTCAGATCATGGATTTATGAGTCAGATTAATCAATAACGCCAGTAATTTCAATGCAAGTATAAAATTTACGAGGACAAAGTCAAACAAAAGGAGATTTACGATACATCTTTGGTTCAAACTGTACAGTAAAACCTGTGAACAAAGGACACCCTTGGGAGAGACAAAATGTGGCCTTTATTCATAGGATAGTCTTTATTCGGAAGTCAGTTTGTTCTAGATAATAAAAGACGATTTTTCAAAGAATGACCTTTATTCACAGGATGGTCTTTATTCGGAGGTGGGTCGCGAACACAGGTTTGACTGTATATCTCATTCTATCATTGTCCCACTCTTTGTTTACAATACATACATTTTTAATAGGTACACATTTTAAGGAACTAGACTCCATATTTCTAATTTATTTCATCAAGATCTTAAAACTCCTTAATTTTATAGTAATTATAATCATTTTGAAAAAGTATATCAAACTGCTTCAAAAAATATAACTGCTGCTATAATTAAGAACATAATTCTGCATGGATATCTGTAGAGTTAGCACAACTTAGATTTATGCTACAATAAACTTTGAAATTATCTCCGCTCCATGTTGACGTTCATATTATAATATCAGATGTACATTTATATGAACCCCTCAAGTTTTCATTACTTAATTGTTTTTATTGTCACTGGGGTTTAACGCCGTTTTTCAACAATTTTTCAGTTATATACGGTACCGGTTGACCTAACCAGTTTTCCTGGACTGTTTACAAACCAGTACTAACTTACCCTTCCACAAGGAGCCAGAAACTTCTCCACATATGGAGGAATATCGACATTTTTGTCAAATTTTCATAGAAGGGTTCGACCTGCCGCGACAGGGATTCGAACCCGGATCTCCGGGTTACAAGTCCAGCGCACTTACCACTGGACCACGGCCTTACATTACTTTAATATTACTTTTAAATGTTGATTTGATGTAGTGTCCCTTGATAATAACTTTAAGGGACACTATTTTTTGTCTGAATATATCTGTCATTACTGTCTAAGCATAAGTTATAAGTCACGTACTGTTTTTAATTAACATATTTTTATTGAAAACCGCAGCTGTATTCATTTTAAAGTCAAGGCTTTTTATTTATTTTCTTTATCAGATATATTTTTTTTAAATTCTGGTTAAGCGTTTTTTATCACTGATATTGACTTTTTTTAAAAAAAATAGTGTTCCTTAGTAGTGAAACTACAATTAAAGAAAATAGTTTGTGAACCTCGGATTACGCACAGTTTAGAAAAAGGCTTTGTTTGATCGTTGTTGAAATATCCTCGTTGATCATTTTTTGAATGAAATAATGAACCTCTTCCTCTTTGTGAAGGCTTATTATAGATTTCCTCTTAAAAATGATGATTTTTACTGAGTTTTTTTCCAACATTCTAAATTTAAACACATAGTCACTCATCAAAACAAATTTAGACACACCGTAACCACATGATGATATATTAAGAATGTAAGTGGACGTCATACATTATTCAATATCAGCTTATGTCAATAACAAAATCATCACTTGTTATCACCGCCCTTTTCACTCCGTATTGTTCAATTTTTTGTTCAAGGACATTTCGTGTATATTTGTTTTTGGTTTTGGAGTCACCGACCTGTTATTAGACCCATTATTTTCATGATGATGACGAGGCAGACCTATTCGGTGACCCTAAAGACGTACCTGTGAACTAGTTGAAGGCTAAAGCAATGTTGTTCTGGTTTGTTTATGGTTGATAAAATCATTGACAAATTCTTCACAAACGAAGATGAATCTCCAGTATATTATTTAATGTCGCCCAAAAAAATGAAAATTATGACACGCACAGCAGACCTGTTACGAGGCATATTAAAACAACTCTTTTGAAGTGATATGTTGTCTCCGAGTGCCAATACTTGAAAAAGTTCGAGTCTGGTCTCATCTGAAATCTTAGTGAAATCAATGACTGGCCATGAAAAATGTATTAATGAAGACGATAAATACTGGGCTTCATTCAATACATGTACAAATGTATAGAGTTTATTTGGAAATCAGTATGCGCCAAGGCCCGTGTGATTATACAATTACATACACGAAATTACAGTGACGTGACAATGGCAATGGTTAACATAGGATACAGCTGTATTCATTACAGTACCATGTCATTGTCCGTATGTTCTTACAAGAAAATATGACAGTATCTAATGTCAAAAACAAGGTCCAAATTCAGATGAGAAATTTACCTATGTTTTAAATAAATTTCCAATTGCATAAAGAACAAGCACAGGAAAATGCACAATTTAATCATAAATAGTTGTGGATATAAAGACATTTTGTCAAATGATTATTTTAGTTTTAGCGATTGATAAGATACTTTTTCATACATGTATTTTGAACATATGCTGTAAACAAGCGTAAAGTCTTATAACGAACGTAACTCGCTGTATGTTCCACATAGGTTTTATGTTGGCAAGAGGCTGAAAACAGTAAGTAAATAATCTGTTTTTTAAAGAAATAGGCTGTAAGTTGTGTTTAAATTATTGTAACAACAGAAGTGTTTATTCGGGTTTTTCTACTCTTTGATCTATTTAACCTGGTAGTGGTCACTACACGCGCCGGAGTTAATTAAAGTGACCTAACATTTTGTATCAGTATTTGTGTAGGCCACTGTCCAAATTATTAGTCGAAAAATAGTCACGAAGTTCAAGTTTAAGGCTATGTCAAGTTAAAACAATGAGGAGGGCAGTTGAAGGTTGCGGTCAGAATGGACACACAGTACGTTAGTACTGACCAAAACCTTGACCGTTTACTGTTTATATCTATATTAAAAGACAGGGTCACCAAATAATTCGGGGTTCATCAATATTAATACGTAGCCAATATTTAATTAGAAATAAGGCCTAATAAAAAGTTTGTTTCCGGTTATCCGACCGACCCATCTTTTACCTGCCAACTCATAAGTTTTACGACCTCCAAATCTTAGTGCTATATTGTGATCTCCACAACAGTGTTGTCGATGTATGTAAAAAAAACATGAAAGAAAAAATCCATACCTACCGACCCATATTATTTTGGCATGTAACCGGAAACAAACCTTTTTTTTAGTTTAGGCCCAAGGCCATACGACCTGGATCGCCTCTTTTATCTCTTAATGTCCTTGGATAAATCGATCATTTCTTGTTTAAATAAGACAAAAATTGTTTTTTGTGGTATCATTTTTGAAGTTGCACCTATTAAAAATTCATCTAGAGCGTGTTTGATCTTAAATAACAGGAGAAAACACATTAGAGACATTTGGTATATCAATGAATATGCCAATTGAATAAATTCATCCACAGTGTGTTTAAATATCCAGGGTATTAAAAAAATCACCGAAGTTACATTATGTTCATTAGCTCGGCATATAAGAGGATGCGAAAGTCTATTCTTGAAATACTGTATTTTGTTTTGTTTTGTTACTTTCGACCTTTCGTGAACTTCCGGTATACATAAATTAAAGATCGGTAATTGTGGGCCTGTAGTCAAAGCTTCCGTCGGCAACTATTAGATTTCCATTTTCTGGTTAAACGGGGCCACGTTCATCGCTTTAAACTCGTTCTTACAGCATCAACTTGTGGATTAAAATATCTTTAAATTGCTCCGTACTAGAAACATGCAATTTCTAAAATGTAATAAATGTTTCGACAAACTTCAATGTTTTGTATTTGAAAAAATAAACAAATTATTAGTGAATATCAGAGTATGAATGGTGTAGTGATTAAATAATCGGTCACTCGACTCAACGCTTGTCTATTCAAATCCCGCAAAGGTTTTTATAATATTTCTCTTCTTAAGTCGCTAGTAGAGTTCAGGAAGCAGGCTATACTAATAGTCAATGTTTATATCAAATGAGCCTCAATTATATTGTTTACATCGAAGAACCCGCAAGACTCCGTGCACACCACATTTTATCAACCTTACACCCCTGTGATGCTGTGCAGCGCTGAATATTGCTCCCAGCTAATATTGCTCTCCGGTGAGCAATATTCGTCGGGAGCTATATGCGATGTAGCAGTGGTGTACATTTTATATATTCCAGTTAAAATAATGTTTGATAAAAGACAAATCCACATTGAAACATCGTACATATTTATCAAAATGGAAAAAAAATCACCAAGTTACTGGTAGGATATCGACAGAACCCTTGTCTTTTTAAGACACATTACTTAATCAAATCAGGTATACTTCAATTCGGCTGTTTTAGTTTTCGGACGGTGAGTGCATTTTAACGCCTAAATGCAATAGTATTGTAAACAGCTGTTAAGATTACTTGACAAATAGATGAGATCTACTCAGTGTAGTTTTCTGATTGGATGATATCAGTAACAGTAACCTTACGTTGAACTTATCATATCAAACCTGATGATACTTTTGAAATACACGTACAATTAACATAGTTTGAAATGAATTATTGTCAACCAAATGTTAAAAGGTTATAAGTGATTTTATAATGATTTTAAAGGCAATTATCCACTGTAATGTATATAAAAATAGTTGGTTTATCTCTTAACTTAATAATTTACATGTATTTAAAATTCTGCCTCAATCAGATTACAAATAAAATCAGTGGACAGATTTTTTCGATTATCTCAAAAGTGTCCTTTTCCCTTTATCCCCTTATGGCACTATGGCATCGATATGTAGCAGTGGATATCACACCGCTTTGTCAAAACGGTTTATTTTTCTGATCATGTTATGTGTACTGAAAGCTACCAAAATTATCGAATCTACATAATATGCAGACATTGTTATTTTTTAGCCGTATGTAAACCAAGATCTAACTAAGTAATAAATGAATATGATGGTGTTTTTTATTGATTTACAATCTGAACTTCAAATCATATCTGGTTTATATTACGAATAATGTCATATCACAATCTTACATTGTCAAAAATTTTGTGGTTTAGAAAATGTTACGTTGTTTAATCGCACTCTAGATATACGGTGTATAAAATTATAAATTATTGTAACCAATAAAATTAATTGACAAATTATCAGCTGAAGTAGCTAATAATATTGCAGAGAATGTTGCATAATTATATTACGTCAAATGAACAATACCAGGATATCAACATTATTTCTATCATTAACTCGTACACTCGGGTGTGTACAAATGAGCCGGAAGCCGGAAAAATCAACCGACTGTTTGAACATTCTGGCTGGCTACTTTTTCCCCACAGGGGGTGTTGCCACTTCGCCCACTACTAGGGGAAACCTCAGACCCCCTTCTACTTTTAGTAGCTTACCGGCTTCATGAAAACATTTCTACATCCCTGATACTATTTTTAGCATCACGGAAGTGACACAAAAAATCAATTTTACTACGGCTATGTTCTTCTCATTAAAAAAAAACGTCTACAAAATCTCCCAAACTTTACAACAACTTAAATAATGCACATATATTTAAGAATGGTTTGTATGTGTAAATGGACGTATTTTTAGCTTACTTACATTTACTTAATTTATGTTAGAGACCAAATGCCAACCATATTGAAACCAATGATCTAATACGCTGCTGAAAATCTGATAGGTTTTGAATGTATTCCCAAGATCATCCTGTAACCTACTAGCTATCAATATGCTCGGTTCTATGTTGCTGTTTAAGCTATTTGAGTATTTATTGATAGGGAAAATTGTTAGTAGTTTATATATACTCATTAAGCAAATAGTGCATGTTACGTGTAGGTAATACTTCAGCAAGATTTTGCTTAGCAGCTCTACCATTTCTCAAAATATATTTACGGCAGCGGGAAAATGTATGACTCAACTGTTTAGATAGGTCTACGAAGCTAAGTGCACGTTGACACCTCAACTGGACCCTCCTAGACATTTTACTTCAATATATATATAATTCTATACGTTTGTTTTAATTAATATAATATAATGTAATTAATTTAATATAATCGTTTGAATTAATGAGTTATTAGTTCGTCAGGCACAAAGTTGGGGAAGGAAACACATGTAAGTTCGTAATAAAACTCTATTTATGAAGCTGTCATTTACCTCCAGTGTCTGTTACTTTTATTTGTACGACGTTTGGCCCTCGGTTTATCACCGTGGATAAAGTCAAAGGACAATATCTCCTGGAAAGATTCGTCTCCTTCTGTTTTCCCGCGAATCCAATCAACAACGTTGATTTGCCAACGGAAAAGTCTCCTAGTAACAACGTCCTTATGGAAAAATCAGCTTTCGTGTCACAATACTCAATACTTTGTAATGAGGTACACTGTAATTTACCCATCATTGGTGGTTTCTTGATTAAAAAAAATAATTTCCCTTTCTTTTCATAGCGTTAATTGTCAAGAAAAGACACTACAAACTCGCGCCCGTCAAATACACAATGTATATCACAAAACTGTCAAATTTAAACTTATGTTAAACAAATATTTCACTATTTAAAGTTCGTAGAATTGTCTGTAATAAAAATGTTGATATGAATCCGATCGGTGACAATTTTTTGTTTTCAATGATATAACAAATCCAGGTTCACACACACTATTTATAAGCACTTTTAAATTCAACAAAGTGAAATACATTTAAATGTGTATTTTGAACAAGACATTTAAAATATCACGAGACTGTTGGTTTATATACATAGGCATGTCGTAAACAATCATACAATCTTGCTACAATTGGGTTTCCCTTTATTATCGAGATACCACGGGCGCAGGCCCCTAACTAATTTATTGTTGGTTTCATGATAATTTTTATCATTTACAATTAAAGTTCCGTGTTTTCATACGTGATATATCTACACTGCTGAATAATTTGACCATTATACACATGCCCTCTATTACTACATTTTCAATCTCATATTCAGTCCGGTATTAACATAGACACGACAACATGCCTCGTTGCTAGGCAACACAACTTCGTTACGTTACAATGATTAAGCTTAAGTCATATCACGCAATACGCCTTTTTGTGAATTCAGGAAAAAAATATAGATAAGTGAAGTTTGAAGAATTTTGCGTTAATAACACGCTTCATAAATGATGTACGTATCTATATTACGGTTCAATATAGTTAAAACATTATAGAGTGGTCGGTTCAAAGTTCGCAAAAGCCACGAAGAATAAACGGGAAATCTTATTCAATATTTTCCTATCAATATTGTTTTCTGAGGACATACTTTTAAAACACGAAAGACTATGGCGGTTTCTAAACAACATCAACACCATCTTTCTCATAAATTCAGAGTCTGGCGCGCTGAACATCATCTATATATCCCTAGCCCTGAATGTCTCGGTGGCAGGTCAACGATCGGTGGAAGTAATGTTATTCATCACGCGTCTCATTCACTTGTTATGTAGGCTTAATCATCTACCGGTCAAAGGTAAGCTCCGCAAGCGACTAGAAATAATAGGCTTCTTCAAATAGTTGACATTCTTACAGCTTTGATGGTTACAGCTTCAGTACAGTGGCAGTCCATGAAATTCATTTAGTGAGAATATTTGTCAACTCTAGGATCCGTATATAACATTTAAACATTGCTTTTTCACAGCTCTCTGCAAAACTCAATCATATATTGTTTTTTGCCACGTCCTATGATGAACCCATGCCATATGTTTAGTATTGTCTTTTGGCGGTCGCCACTTTTTCTCCAAATGAACTACATGTATTGTCTTTTCACGGCCAACACTTCCTCTGACGAACATATACCGTTGGCTTAGGCATTTCCGGTTTGTTGATTAAGGTCAAGGATCGTGACCAAGGTTAAACACATGTTTCTTAGCGAAATTTTACCGCATATATTACAACCTATATTGTGTTCTTCTCCGTCTGATTTACACATAGTGTTGTCATGTAGGTAGTCGTGTATAAGTGAGGAACAAGTTATGCTTAGTACCGCATGCTCCTATTGAGCGATGATAACGTTAACTGTTCGCCATACGTAACTGGAATACTGGAGGTAAAACACAACGAATTAATACGATCAAAGTAATTCCTCCAAAATTACGCGCATTGAAAGATGTGTACGGTACAACCTCCCCAGAGTGGCCCTCTACTGAGCAACAACCTCCATTCAACAACAGTATGCTTTTTCCACTGTACGATTTTACTATTAATTAACCTCTCTAGAGCAACAACATCTCAACAACAACATATTTTTTCTTCTCCCAAAGGCTGTTGCTTTGGAGAGGTTGCACTGTACTTGTATCATTTAGGAGGTACGAGAGCCCGGGACCTAAGTTCCTCTATATACATCTATCCGACGTATTTAAATTACTGCTATGTAACAAGAGAAACAAATTTCATCACGTGATAATTTTATATTTCATTTGCCTATATAGTAAAGTGATAACGTCATTGAGATAACGTTAAGATAACACTTACCGACAATTAGATGCAAGGTTATAATGATATATATATATAGAGAGAGAGGAGAGGGAAAGTATATTACTCACGTGTTTTCTTAAGAGGGAATACAGTGAGCATGCGCAGAAATTATTTTGTCTAAAATCTGTGAATTCTGACCGAATAGCACGAACAGCTTATTAAAGATTTCTCTGTTTCTAGATTATCTATACTTCATCGTACCAAGGAAGAAAAATGAACAACTGGATGATAACATCCACCCTTGTATGATTAACTTAATATTCTTGCTGTTCGCGTTAATTACCTGGTGATATGAAGTTATATGAATATAATTATGAATTCTTATAACGGGATGACAATCTAAATAATTTTGAACTCATCAATACCATTTTAACATCTATATCCGATAGATTCGGTCAATTTGTACTAATGATAACTGGAAGGCTGATTTTTTATAAAAAGACATTCGATGGAGATAAACGTCCCACAAACTAGTCATGACGAAGGTATTACGTTACGTACATTTGAATTATCTTAAGGAATAAAAAGGGGCATTTAAATGACGATGCAGTCAAAAATAAAATTCAATGTTTTGCTTCGAAACAAGAATGTTCTATAAATAGATTTTGACTAATCATCAGCCTTTGATAAGATTGTAACACTTAAAATATTGAGGGTATAAATATCGATATACAATGTACATGTATAATATATATTTATACGACGCAATTTTTCAATTGTTTCGCGCAATAATTTAATTTTAGCTAAAACAGATATGACTACATATGTTTGATGTAATATGATTGGTTTTCTGACAAGAATGTAAATATTACATCTTAATCACCATTTGGACATGGCTGTTATAATATCTTATCATTCAAATAGCAAGAAATGAACCACAGATGCACAAGTGGATGTTTAATGCGATATGATTTTTACAATGTGCTTCTCGGGAATACTGTCATCATAAATCATCACAAATTTAATAGCAAGACACAAAAAGGATATGATCATAAAGTACAAATATCGCTAAGAGATTGATTGTGTTATAAAAATTATTCAGATCGGACACATAATTATAAAACATACTTAATACGCTGGAATGATTCAGCTGCCTTGTCATTAAGATCATCCTCTTCATATTTTCAGCAAAATGTAACTAACAAATTGATCAGCTTTTATCTCTTGTCTCTTTTAGTATAATATATTCTCCGTTGTTAATATTACTCACGCTATTTAACCACAAGGGAGAGAACTTTGAATCAACTATTTTCTACAGGAGGTAATTTTCCGGGCCTCTATTGCGGAGACATACCATTGACCAAAGACAACAGTTATAAACTTAAAAATCTTGTTACTGGTATACATTTTTGTCATTTACCTTCAACAACTGACAATAGATACCCAAAACATTCAATAACATAAAAAAATATCATTTACAAACAGGTGAAGCAAATGTTCTAAGTTTAGAAACTGTTAACTTAGCAGACATATGTCTATAAAGTGGACTCAGCTTGCGTATAGTGAAGGGACATAATTATTAGAATTAACCAACACAGAGTCCGTTTCGTGGACAAATCTTAGCTAAAATAAGTGTTTTTTAACTTGACTTAAAAACGTCGCCTATGGTGTACATTGTAGTCAACTAATCTTAATAGCTGCTTATATGACATCAAAACCTAAAACAGAACAAATATTCAAACATTATAAGTTGTCCCTTTCCTATGGAGCTACTCAATTTTGTTCCGATGGCACCATTAGTGGTGACAAAATTGTTTGTGTAAAACGTGCCCAGTTTACACGCAATCTGCTACGTGTATGATGTACTTTCATTTATTTTCAGGTAACTTTTTATTACGGAATCATCTTGTAATATATTTCTGTGATTTTATGAAGTATGATAATACATGTACTTGTCTTTATTATTATTTTTTATTGTACAATAATATTTTGTATCGGTGATAGCAAATGCATTTTGATAAAAATGCTTTCATGTATAGTTTTGTCTATTTTTGTTATTAGATATTCTGCAATTTGAATAATTTCAAGCAGAATAAAATTTTCTGACTGGACGCGTAATAAATAAATAAAACATCTCGAGTTGTTGAATACAATAGTAACCATAATATATTTTTAATTAATAATAACAGACAAATATAGTTTTGTCAGGGAATAATCACTCGATCTGATCTAGTCAAACCTTTGATGGGAAGATCTCAACCACTCTGTGTGTAAAGATATCAGATAGTTATAAAATTTATAGCTATATCGTCATTAATATTGAAACAATTCTCATGTGATATTTGCGATGTAATAAATTCATGAAGTCACCCGAATTTACAGAAATAACTTCAAATGATACTTCACGATCATTGATTTGACCGTGAAGGAATTAAAATTCAATTTTAACATATATATATACATGCATATACATATATACATACATACTATATATACATATATACATACATATAGAAATCAACCTACTGGGATATTCTGGGATATATATATTTATGTGTGTGTGAAGTTAAATCTACGTGTGCTGAATACGTCTGATAGACAAAACTTTGATTATCATAAGTACACGTATAGCAGTCAAAAAACCTTCCCTGTGCTTATTCATGTTTAAAATCTCTCGATTTATAGTATAGAAAAAATGGACACTTTCAAACACTTGAACTTAAACAAACAAATAAATAAGCACTGAACGGAGTGGAAACTAAGCCAGTGTACTACACGTATTGTACGCTTCAAGACTGGATAGTTTCTACTGGATAATTTCTACAATACAGTGTGCTAAAAATAGGTTCCAAAATGTTGTCATACATTGCTTAAAACAAAATATTTGGACAGACAGTTATATAGAAATCATAATAAAATATGAAGTTTTGTAACCAAAAATGCCGAAAATACTATTGAAGGTCACTACTTTTATTACAACAAACTATACCATTTTAAAGCTTACATTTTCAGCTTTATTGCAATAAGAGGAAAAAATATTTCATTTAAAAAAATAAAACCAAAACATTAATTTCGAAATATTTTCCTTCTGTAATCTATATTGACCAAGGTGGACTGGCTTGATTCGATATTAACAAATCGAGTCAATTTGAAGGGAGATAACTTCCTTGATTAAGCCAGCAGTTTGACCACAATAGTCCCAAATATTTGGCTAAAGCAAAATGTAGAAACTTAACTAGAACGTGTTATGTGTAGTAATGCATACATTGCTTATCAACGAACTGTACCATTAGATATAACTTATACCCTGTTGTGAAAATTTTATGAAACAAAACCACATTCCCGAGACTGCATGAAGCTGAAGTGATTTACAATAACACTCTGATACAAAGGCCGCCATTTAGACCAAAGCAAGTCTGATACTGAGAGTTTCTCGCGATCAAATTGAAATGCAAAGGAAATATTAAAAATCGTTCCGGAAATTAGTGATTGTTGTTAGATGGTCTGGTTATTGAGGTGATCGCTGAGTGAGGTTTTACTGTACATGTATACAATTATTTAAAGATACGTGATAAGACATCAGAAGGCAGTTACAAGGCCAGGAATCTGAGCCAGGGTTGTATTTTTACACACCATAATAAGAATCAATTTGTAATCACGATCATAATATATGTACAATGTATGTAACAAACTAAAAGTCACATAGATTTTTTTGGCGAACTATTTTTAACTAAGACTCACTAAGCCATTCAAAAACTCGAACCATCGTTTAGTATTTATGTAATGCGTCCAAAGTGACGTATTTAGACAATTTTATTACAATTAATGCATTATAATATTGGCTTTAACATAATATGAAACTCTTTACGACGTCATGACAACAACCAAACGAATTGCTTCACATTATTTGTACATTATTTGTACATTATTTGTATCTGTATTGAATTATTTATTACGGTTATTTAGGAATAATTTTGCCTCATAAGCATATTTTTGGTGTCTTCCAAATTTAAAGCAAACATTCAAAACATCTATTTATTTAAGAAAATTTGGTTATTTCTATCTGACAGAGCGGAAAACATTTTGGCAAAAGAAGCCATTGCTTGTAAAGAGTAATGGCTTCTTTTGTCACCAAAAATATGCTTATGAGGCAAATGGTTAAAACAAATGCACTATGTCGGTACACCAATAATAACTACGAATTGTGTCAACTACCAGAATTTTGAAAACACGAAACGTACATTAATATCGGTATACCGATAATATGGAACGTGTCCAATAATCGGTATAGTGATAATGCAAAACTTGTCATACAATCGGAATAACGTATTACAAAACTTTACCTCCCGTGTCCACAGCCTTGATTAGGATGTTCTTGTTTTTTAGTGTCATTTCAATGTCTACAGTTATAAACGGTCTCATTGGTACAGAGTTCCGACGGCCCCTATAATTCCCTAAATTCTCCCGACGAAATGACTGTAGAAAACTGGTTTTTCCGACACTATGGTCCCCGAGTAAAAGGACTCGTATTTGATGATCATACCGCGACATTACCGGAATCTCTACTTTAGTCCTATCCCATTCGAATTTTCAAATTTTCATTTTCAGTAAAACAGCACAAATATTTGCAATGTTCGAAGGACACACTTCCTGTTTTCACGGTGGCTCATCGAATAGCTTTTTATCTTACAATACAGAATAAATGACTCTCTGAATGTGAGCAATTGTACAACTCGCCAGGCTCTCACGAAAATTAAATGAAGTAAAACTTTAACATTTAAAACAAGCGTGCTTATAAATGTGAACTAAGCTGATCATATCATAGCGTATATGAATTTATAATTGTGATCATGTATGTCAATTCCACGAAGGCTAATCAAGTAATAAATGTATTCAACGACACGTCGAAGAAGAAACCTGTTCGGTCACGTGATACGAATAACTTATGAATAGCACAAAACAAAATCAGTTGATCTTATGAAATCAAGTAAGCGTGTGTATGTTTAAGGCTATTTAATTCTAAATGTCCTGAAACTGGAACCATACTATGAAAAATCTGAGGTCAGGGACCAGTGTCAAATTACAATCTTGTGATTGGTTGAATTTAAGAATAAAATTTAGAAAGCAGCATCTGTAACTTAGTTTGGAAACCCAAAACTTAATTTGTTATATCAGGCTGAGAAATTGTGAATAATGAGATCCGACAACTTATCAAAAAACACTTTTCCTGATCGTTTAGTTAAAAGGATTCGTATTCAAAATATTCACTGTATCAGCTGTTATAAAACTTTGACACTTGACTCAGTGCGATGCTTTCCTACTGGTCGGTCAACTTCAACTTTGAGCTCAAGTACAACACATTCGTCGTTTGAATTCACTGTTTATAGTGTTGCTTGACCGTGTGATATTTTCTATGTTGCTATCACTTTCTGTGACGTAAATGATGTTAGCAATTTGTACAGCATGGGGCGATACAAGTTTTCCTTTACTTGAATAAGAGACAATGTTAGTAAAACTGTCACGTGAGTATGTACTCTTTTTCATCACAGAATGGTAAAAAAATCAAAACAATTGCGTCATTGCTTTATAATGAAATGTTAAAGTACGTGCTGTCTCTTATAATGTCAAGATTATACAATGACTCATCCGACGTGATTTCAATTGATGAATAAAACAGGATTGAACAATGTGGAACGGAACGGTTATTTAACGTGACGGAATATCATTTGGAATACACCGGCCTATTTCGTACCTCCATCTTACCTCGGATGTACTTAGTGACTCGATTATATGCCATACATTCGTGACATGAATGCCAATTTACTGCTGAACAACTTAGTTCTTAAAATGGCATCTATCGAAGACGGTCTCGCGTTTCATTGCATAACTGTCCTTCAAACAGCGTAAATTTTGGCTTTCTACAAGGCGTAGTATACAACAAAGAGCTGTTTCTTTCACGTAGGCCGCCATATTTGTTAGTTTAACATCCGGGAAATTCATAGCAGTTCCTATGCAGGCAAAACGAAGTCAACTGAGGTGTGCCGAATGGACGAATGTATGGGACTAAGCTGGTTCCCGTTGACTCTGGTCGTACCTTTGGTGTACTGCAACATGGAACGGGGACCAGTTTAGTATGAGAGCAAAGGAATATCTAAAATGGGAGGAACGGAACGACAATGTACGAATGTAAAGGAATGGGCCATTATATTTCAACTGACCGAATTTAAATCTTACTACAGAAAACGATAAAAAATTATGTAACCTCCTACAAGTGAGTATTGTTTCATTTGTGTTAACGTTGTTGATAGGCAATGAATATTTGGTATTCCAAATTCTAACAAAAATATAGCATGGTATTCTACTTCATGGGTTATAGAATGTAAACAAATCATGTCCATGACACAGCTTTATTATTGATATAATCAATATTCTGCTCTTTTATCATTCTGTTATTTAGTGTCCATTAAAGCTTGGGTCAATGATAACACGCGGTATAATATATCTATCTATACAATGTTCCAGTAAAATATCTATCTATACAATGTTCAAGTAAAACGTCAAGCGCTTGAAATAGATCTCAAGTGTATTCACGAATCTTACATTCAAAGTTGTACGAAAGTGCGTAAAGAGATAAAACCTGCATTGTGATTCAATGGTCCATGCATACAATATTCAATACAAACGATAAAGAATCAAATTCAGAAAATGATCAAATAAAACTGCAATAAATTCATCTACGAGCTAAATAAAGCAATTAAGGAAATAGGAACTTGGTAAGAATTGCTAGAAAAAGAATTAACTAATAATCAACAGGTATATGAAATCTTGTAGATTTACTGCGGACATCAGTGTTGGAGGTGAGTAATTAGTACACACCCTGGAATTTAGAATCATAGAACTTACTTTCACAAGTCTCCCCAAGCAAAATCCAAATTTTAATTGAATTGGATATAAATATAGGCGAAAAACTAACGTATAGTACGTGTATTTGTAAAGCAAAATACAAAACGGTACTTACATCATGTTGGATATTGACTACTTCATAATGTTTAAGAAGAAGTCGGTGTTAAAGGGATAAACTCAAATAGTTTTCTTGATATTGAACGAAATGAAATGTATCTATCAATTGGATTTCCTGAACAAAACTATAAAATAAGTCGGGACATCAAAAGAAACATAAGCTATAAGCATACGTCTTGAACCTCCAATGATTCTAATTTTTGAAGTTCACACATTTTAACAAATTCGCTAATTTTGAAGACAAAAACTGCGTCGAAGACAAATCGACACAGTTTCAGCTTACGACAGCCTAGTCCTGGTGACGTCATGTCTCTGCTTACTTTCGGTTTCACTTAGGTAAGTCTTATTTTTGCTCACACTGACGAAAAAGTGTCTATAATGGCACAGCACGTAAGTAAATAAACATACGATAACGAATCTAACAGTTTACAGTGTGAGTCACTAAGAGAAAAATGTATTTGTTTAAATTACGTAAACGAAGTATACCTCATGCTGGACAGATTTCGCGCAAAAAATCTAAATCGGTTTATCATATATTTTAAACTTTTTTCTTACCAATGAATAATTATGAAAAATACTGATATCAATTAATAGAAAAATATCACGGGTGAATCAAAATCTGCTGATTTTGATATCGAGGTAAATATTCAGTTAGAAATTTATTGTTTAAGGTAAGCAAACTTAACTTTGTATAATTTTTGACGTAGAACAAAAATAATTTCCTAATCAGAAACTGCGATTCGTATTCCAGCATTAGACTACTTGTAAAGTCACGCGATAAGATACAGCACTATTTCCTGACAATATAATGACAGATAGACCCTATTTATGAATAAGATATAATTAAGAGTTTTAGGTGTATCCACTTAATAAATTTATAGGCCATCTTGTGTCGCTTACAACTTTGTTCTCATATGATAGAATGCATAGTTATAGACTGGAGAGTCATGAGTTTCAAGTCAGGGTAGGATGTTAGTTTTATCCAGACATTTTGACTGAATATTTTTCATCCAATGTAGTCTCCACCCTCTAATAGCTGGTCAATGAGTTTGTTTGTCGCTTGCAAAAAAAACGAATATGGACAGGCATATTACTTGTTAGATTGTACAAACCAACCATCTTCAAGTACTGTTAATTAAACGATGTTAAACAAAAACTTCATCACGGTTACGTCTATTTTTCTAAACAAATTCAATTTGGATCCATTTTGTTTAAACTTTCATTCGTTTGAGCATGATTCATTGAAACTGAATTCACTCAAATAAATTCCGGAATCATTAGTTACATGATGTCAAATATGAGCCGTGTTTAAAACATAAATGTCGCTGTTTCTAAGTTGAAGTCTTGTTCAACATGTCACAATCTTTATCAAAGATTTATTTAGATAAAGGTATTTGTCTCGCACAATTTTTTTTCAAACCTAGTACCACTTCAAGAAAATGAACTTAACTCTTCTAGTTTCACCCAGAGATCCGGGTTCAAATCCCGGTCGCGGCAGGTCATATCCTTATATAAAAAAGTGACAAAATATCGATTTTCATCCATATGTGGAGAAATTGCTGACTCCTTGTGGAAGGGTAAGTTAGGTAAACCCAGTGATAATACTTTTAGTTTCATTTGGAAAATATAAATCAACCAATAGGGATATTTTGTGATGTAAATGGAAGAAGATTGTAGTAACGGTCAGATAATGTGCCTTAGAACTATTTTAGCTTTCCAAGAGGGGACCCAGATGATGGACAAAACGTATGTATAACTTACTACACGTGTCCCATACAGATATAATCACCGTCTCTTTCTTCATAGATGACCACACAGGTAACTCTAGATATTCCTGACGCACAGTTCTCTCCCTTGCCGTAAATTTTCCACCCACAGATTGCAATAGCGAAGTTTTACTAACCCCAAAGTCTCCCACAATCACCACCTTGGAGTGAAAATCGCGTTTCATATTGCATGAAAGACTGCCTTAGACACCCATATGTTGCTCAAGTCGCTGGTGTACACAATGTGTCCACGATGTTCACCAATCAATCCGCTAAACTTACTGGACTCTGTTTATAAGTCCAATGTCATGTGATAAAGTTTGTCATCAGATCAATAACAAAATATAACAATTCTAAGCACTTTTATATATCCTGACTGGACTGTTTATTGTCACATTAAATTTTAACAAAATGATAAATTGAGTTAAATATTAGAAACTTATGAGAGATAAGTCAGATGAACTAATACAAAGTAACAAATACACTAAATGGTAGATAAGATAATTCCCATGTAGAATTATTGAAGAAAGCTTAAATTGTTATCTTAACTTAACTTTAGTTTTATTTTACACCAGAATTTAAAAAGTACGGGAGACAATTCTTGGTGAATCACAACATTTTATTTATGTAAGGGTTACCTTTCTTTGGTTCAAGCTAACATAGAGGTTGGTTTGAAAGTGATTTTGCACCACCGCCAAAAGTGCTCATGATATCAGACATGTGCTGGCGAAAGACGTTGGAGTTAAAAGGGTGATATTTGTTCAACCTTCCTACAGTTGTTATGGTAAAACTGAAAATAAACCTTATTCGATATTTTATACCCAGGACCCCTAGCACTGTAGGCGGACATTCAACCACGTCGCTAAAGAGTTAACCCAACAGCAAGGTTGTTGAAAGTGGCCCAATTTCCTTCAGTCGCTACAACACTTTGATTTGAGTTGATTTGAAATAGAAAATTGAAATAACATTATTGAATGTTTACTCGTAAGAAATTACGTCAACGACTGTGAATAAATAAAAGTGACGTCACAATACAAACAACGTCATAAGACGTATTTTACGTCATGACGTCTTAGTAACGACGCGGCTGAAAGATGACATAGCGCTCTGCAACACCATAGCTTTAAACATGAAACGAAAAATCCGTCGCTAAATATGAAATCAAGTGCTGCGATTCACAGCACAAAAACGTACAGAAAGCAGCAAGATGTACCGAAAACAGGGGGAATTACCCGAAAGGACAACGTACCGATGCCGTGTAGATCACCGAACATCCCGAAAAGATCTCCATATTCTTTTCCCACCAGGCGAAGAACTTCACCAGTGAAGAAAGTGGACGGAAATAAGGTATCACGTGATCAAAATAGTGGCAAAACTACTGGAACGACCAACAGAACACACTCTATAGGTCAAGCTTACAAAAAACAGAAGGAAGATGTGACAAAATCATGCGGGAAACAAACGTCCCCTCGGAAAGAGTCTATTTTTGTTACCCCACCCAGAGATCCGAAGGATGTCGCTGAAGATGTGATACACGCAGATTGTATGAACCACGGTTACAGGGTTGAGAGAACTGTTGGTGAAGGGGCATACGCTAAAGTCAAGTTAGCCGAAGTGTTGACCTCGAAATTGGCAAGAAATCTAGAAATGTGCGAACATGTCGATAACGATGGAAATTGTAAGGTAAAAATTCGACCAAATTCTTTATTACAATAAAAGTAGTCGAATACACTTTTCGATTATAAACCCATCAATTGGGTATAGCATCAAAATTTCTGCATATTATAAATATCGTGTTTCATATAAATATCGTACAAGAACCGAAAATGGTTTTAAGTTATAATTGTATTAATAAAAATATTACCCGACGTATTGAATATATACATACACAATTAAACATGACTTGTTTTTTGTGGTACCATTTACATAACTGAGTTGCTATCTGAAATATAACAAGATGTCTACATCATAAATTAATGAACTTTTGTGCACCGACTCTCAGCAACATATTTGAACAGAACATTATTTCTCTCTAGGTCGCCATTAAAGTCATCGAAGCAAGAAGTGTGCCGCGTGAATTCCTTAAAAAGTTTCTACCCCGAGAATTAGAAAATCACTGTCCCCTGCCGGTTCATAAAAATGTGGTAAGTTCCATTTTTCAAAATTCCTAAAACTTAAGAAATCTTAAATATTCTAACAAATTTTCAAATCTAAATTCAAGGCGTTTTACATCTGATCTCTTCCACAAGGACGCATTCCATATGCATCGATGTTAAATTCCTCACATTTTTGTAAACATCTGAAGTCGGAACCGAAACAGAGTTTCTTGTTTCAATGTTCGCAGACAAACTTGTTAAGGGTGTAAATTTATTCAGTTAAATGGCCAGTAGTACCAACATATGTATTATACAAAGAAGACTCAACTATTACTACCTCAGCGACCATCTGGTTATAATGACCATTTATATTCTGACCGGCTTTCGGTAACTCCTCAATAATTCAACTTGATCATGAGAAGACCTTATAATTACGACCTTTTTTTGGGGGGGGGGGTCACGAAGGAGGCCTCAGTATCGAGGTTTTATTGTATATACATATTTTTGATACGTCAGTTTCCCCGTCAGGAACCCCAGCACTAATAACTACGAGTTAAAATTGCACGGCACTATTTTTGTGATATTGTTGTATAGTGATTGTAGGAATATAGGCTGGCCACTTTCAACAGCCTTGCTGTTGGGTTAACTTTTTAGCGACGTTGTTAAATGTCCGCCTACAGAGCTAGGGGTCCTGGGTTCAATCCCCGACCAGGACCATGGATTCTTGTCGCTCCTAATCTACTATATTTGTTTGTTTGTAGGTTCGTGTATTTGAACAGTTTAGAACGGCTGACCGTTACTATGTTGTGATGGAATATTGTAGCAACGGAGATCTCCTTGACCTTATAAACGGTAGAATTAGTGAAAGTTGTAAGGGGCTGGGCGAGGACCGGGCGAGATCCTTGTTTAAAATGATGGTTGAGGGAATAAACCACATACACGCTAATGGCATCGTACATCGGTGAGTACAAATCTCCGAAGCTACCCATAATTTTTATATTGTCAAATACCCTCTCACATTTAAAATTCATACTCTTTGAATATCTTAAGATTGGTCAACTATTGCAATTATAATTGTTTATGAACATTAGTAAGCATGTATGCGACGATAAGGCTCTAAAAATAAATTTCAAGGACTGAAAAACGTAGATTTGTACCACGGTAGCTGATTTCTGAAAAGTCAGGGAGAGTTGCTTCCCTTGATATGTGACGTCAAACTGTAAATGTAACACAGAAGAAAGCAGATAAGACGACTGTCATGATGTAAATAAAATAACCTCTTGGCAATGATATCTAAAGTTGTTACATGTGACTATATTAGTAAACGTCTACATATACATGCATGTACATGTATATAATTTACATAAGGACATCGTGTATGACGTATAATTGCCGAAATTAAATTCAATTAGTTAATGAATATGCAATAAATCATTGGCGCCATCCTATATTATTTTAGGGACTTGAAGTGTGAAAATATATTATTGGACAAAGGAAAGAATATAAAAGTCACAGGTGAGTAAAAGAGAAAATGCTTGGGTAATGTTTTTATTTATTTCAGCATAGATTTAAACTTTCTTTTCTTTTAAAGATAAAGTTAAAATACGAAATAATTTACATTAAGCATAACTAATATGGAATGAACGGTAACGCATACAGCAATAAACAATTCTTTAATTCTTTGTTAGTGACACCATTGTTTGCGGATGACAGAATTATACGTTTTTCAAAACGTGCGTCGATATGAGGGAAGTATAGTGATCACTAATAGTTTGTACAGTCAAACCTGTGAACATAGGCCACCCTTGGGAAAGACGAAATGTGGCTTTCTTGATAGTTAGCCATTATTCGGAGGTCTGTTTGTACTAAATAATCCATGACAGTTTTTTTAAAAGATGGCCTTTACTCACATAGTGGCATTTTTTCTGAGGTGGTTGCATACACAAATTTGACTGTAATGTATATTTTTTCCTGTTTATTTGCAGATTTTGGATTTTCTTGTCGATTTACACCTGGTGAAACCAGTCTGTTGAAAACATCGTGTGGATCTTACGCTTACACCGCACCGGAAGTGATCAAACTTAAACCGTATGACGGCACGAAATCTGACGTCTGGAGCCTGTAAGATCTCATTATCTGCTCTTTTCCGTATTTTTTAATTCATGTTTTAGACCGCAAAACATAACCGAAATAAATATATCCTTCTCTTATTCATATTTAAAACATCATACATTGTTGTGAGTGACTTTAGTTTCAATTTGTATGATTTGTCCATGACAACCATTGTTCCTTTTTATCTAATGCATTAGGTATTTCGCAACAAACGGATTGACGGTTCTAGCCGCCAATGTGAACTATGTAAGATGTTATAAATATCATTTTAGAACCCCAAAATAGCAATTGTTTAGTCGGTTTGTTCATGATACAGTACATAATTTTCGAATACGGACGTAGCATTCAAAATATGACACTCAAGCAAACTGCATAAGGAATTATCTAAATATGGTTGTCAAAATTACAGGGGTATTATATTGTTTGCGATGTTAAATGGTCGTCTGCCATTCAATGATGCGCAACTTAACGACCTTGAAGAAGATATGAAGATGCAGCGTCTGAGATTTGAACGTTCTGTCTCGTTTGGTAAGATCATAATTTCTTTCACTAGGCAAAATAATTACGAACAAATGTATACGCTGATCAAATAAACTTTATACCTCTTTATCCTGATCGTTAAAGTATAAAACAATGTGTTTTGGTCATTCGCTAACAAAATAATATACTATAAAATTGCATTTGTAACTTTGTTCAACTGCAATGAATTCCAGGGGCATCCTTGGACGAGTGGTTAAAGTTTCTGACTTGTAATCACTGCCCCCCTTATCGCGGTGAGTTCGAATCCCAACCGGGACCAAATTTTACATATGAAGAAGCTGTCCAGCTAGCTTGCGGAAGGTCGGTGGTTCTACCCAGGTGTAACCTTGGTATTCCTCCACCATTAAAGCTGGAAAGATCGCCGAATGGTCATGTCTGCCGGCGTGACGTTTAACTTCAGTGTAATGTATTCCAGGTTTAGCTTAAGCTATTAAGCTATTGGCATGCAGCGTAAGAAATAATGTATCAATTTGCTAGTTACTGTAACTTTGACAATAGTAAACTTTAATTCAGATTCGATGGTCCTAGTCAGAAGAATTCTACAATACAACCCAGCTAACCGCCCGACGACGGCTGAAATACTGACTGACTCATGGCTGACAGGAAAACGACTGATTCCAAGACAGCCGACCAAACCGAAATGGACGGTAAGCATTCAATGTTTTTTGGATAGAAGAATAATTTTTGCCCTAAAACGGGAAAATTGTATTTTGTCGTACAAAAGTTTGCAGACAAATATAGTTTCCCCGTTTTCGGGCTAAACTTCACTAGCTGTAATTACTTAACACTCTTATGTATCGACATAGGAATTTGATAATTCCAGAGTATGTTGATATGCAAATTGTGTTACATTCGAGTAACATGTATTTTACTTTCAGAATCCTTACGGTTGTCACCAATCACCGAGATTAGACAGTAGCAATAAGGAACAGACTGATAGTCAGGGTAAAATCGTGTATTATAAAGGAACGGTACCAGAACACGGAGATGAAGCGACAGTGACTCTGAATCATGAGAAAAATGAAACCGTCATATTAAAAAGTAGAACTGGAAACAAAAGTGAGTTGATAATAACTCCTCTACAACATATTACGTCACTTACAATCTTTACTTATCACTTTTACGGTTATACAAAATGTTACTGATGCACCATAAATTATGCATCAGAATTACCGATGGCATTAAAATGCTGCCAAAATATTTCTCGAAGCATATAGTGTATTAATATCTACAAGCAAGGGGTGTTTCAGGGCAGGGCAATTTCGATATTTCTTCCCAAGTAGAAATCTATTAGATTAATGTAATTTATACACTATGGAATTCAAGAGCTACTCAATCAGAGTCAAAATGTTTTCCGTATGATGGAAGTATACATTGCAATCTATTCTATAACTTTAAATAAAGCATTCTATAATTACGGCATTGGATATTTTATAAAATTTTACAAAACCCGGGAAAATAATTTCCGTTTTAGCATATCAATTATAATTTATTTCTATGACAGAGAATATCTGGATAAACGGCCCAGCTAAATCTCAACGTCCAAACACGTGGCCGCGTCCAGACAAACAACACAATCAGAAACCTCCTAGTCGGTCATCAAAAGGGGCTACTCCAAAACCCAGATCACGTGGTGCTTCAGCCGGAAACCAGAAGAATAGGACGATAGTTGTCGTTAAATCACCCGAGAGCAAGAAAAAACCGGTTGCTCCTACCGGCGAAAAAAAGTCACCTCGTGTCTCACAGAAGACTATTGATATAACAAAATGGTTCTTGGAAAAGGTAAATCAAACATTGTTTTCAAAATACCATATATGTAGCTTCTCCTTGTTATATATGTGCTTGCACAGTGCAACCTCTCCAAAGCAACACCCTTCGGGAGAAGCGAAATTATATTGTTGTTGAAAGGTTGTTGCTCTAGAGGGGTTAAATCAATTGTTAAATCGTACAGTGGGAAAAATCATGTTGTTTAAGGGAGGTTTTTGAGGGAGAGGGCCCCTCTGGAGAGGTTGCACTGTATAATAGAATCAACATTGTTTTGTTCGGTTTTTGAGCCAATATCATTGTACCTTGTACTGAAGCTGCAAACGATGCTAGCATTTAATCTAAATGTTCATTATTTCAGTACAATGTCGGTAAAGAACAAGACAAGCCACCCACAGATCCTGCAAATTGTCGATGTTGTATAGCAGAGACGAACAAAATGAAATGTTGTGAACAGGAACTCGAGGATAATGACACTGACCTCTGTATTCTGGACAATATTGACGTCATGCAATCTATCAACACAGAAAACGATGACTTCCGGTTTCCGAGTCCGGTAAAAAATACACCCACAAATACTACACCTGAATCAGAAAGTCGTTCCGCTAAACCTGAAAGGCAACAAAGTGGGAAGGTGAAAAAGACAATTGCTGAGCCTTGTGGAAGGAAAAGTATGACCGCAATAAGGAAATCACCAACAAGATCCATGAAAGTTGCCAGGCTCGGTGCACATAGTGCTAGGGTAAGGAATTAAATCATAATTATAATGAATATGTTTATCTCTTTCAAACATTTAAATTTGGGTTAGTTTTTCTGTGTGTCGGATTTAACAATTTTTTGCACAATTTATGTAATACGTAATATTTTCGTAATGTCAAATTAATGAGATAGATCACAATATTTAATAACTTTAACCTCATTTGGACAAGCGAACTTTAAATTTGTTGCGAAGAGAAATTTTCAAAGGTGACAGTCAATAAACCTTTTTAGTTCCCAAACCTTTCATCGTTTTCGATTTTTACGCCTTTGCACTAAACACAACAAATGTCTCCATACGTCAATGTTGTCATCTGTCCGTATGTTGATAGGCTTCTACTACAACACAGACGACTACCACCACAGATCTATCACGGAATTCAAATGTCGTCAACTACATGTCTAGCAGATCCACCAGTCCAGCTGAGAGAGTGAAATATTTCAGAGATCGTTTGATGAAACTCTATATTAATGAGAAGACCGATAAACAACCAGATGGGTAACAGACACATTACATTCGCTTAAAATGCGATAACTCGCGAATACTAGCAGTCTTTTTAACGCAATTTTATTACAAACCTGACAAGTATTGATTGCATACTATTATTTAATCGATTTATTATCCACGAAGAATGTAAAGAATGGAAATTATTTGCTGCTTATCGGTCTGTCAGTCCGATTCGGTCAGTTTTGAATGTGATCGCGATTTATTTTACTAAACAATTTACATAATCAAATATTCTTTTATGACAAAATATGTAAATGATCGAGATAATTGCAACATGAATATAAAAACCCATTTTCAAGATTTTCTAAGACAGTAGCTTATTACAATATGTAATTCCAGGTCTAACGGACTACCACCACTAATGGTCCAATCCTTAAATTCGCCAAGAGGTACTGCTTCTTCAACGCATCCGTCTCCTCCATCCAATGACGTCACAAAACCTCCTGTCCAAAGCTCTTCATACACCCCAACGCCTGGAGCAGCAGTCAGTGGCCGCCAGACGCTTGTAAATGCATGGCGCACAGGACATTATAAGACTGGTTCTACCGTGAAACCAGTCCAGAGAGTGGTTGTTCATTCTTCACTTAAATAAATTAACGACTACCTGAGAATAGATTGAAGAAATTAAAGATTCAGCATAAACTGTCGTTTTACTTTGCTTGACCATTTTGTCCAAAGTTATTTTAGGCGGTTCTCGTGCGCTTGCTTGGAATACAATTTGAATGTTCACGACTGATCGTCAGTAAGATAATGTGTCTAATTCCTGAATGAAGTTTATATTTTCAGTAACTGTTCACAAGCATGATAGATATAGACCAAGCTCTCCAGAGCGGCCCTATCTTGAGCAAAAGCCTCCTGTCAACAACATAATTTTGGCCTCTCCCAAAGGGTGTTGCTTTGGAGAGGTTGTACTGTACATACAACAGTAATATGTTCTGATAGATCGATCCATGTGATAAGTGTGTTCGGAGCTGATCTGATTCTGAATTTAAATTGGGGAACGTCGCTAAGGGCAACCAACCAACCATCATACATTACTTAAATACTCATAAATAATGATGTATAACCCGATTATGACACAAAGCAGTGATTAGTAATATGTGGCGATGCGCTGCTGTAATAACGGTCATGAAAATACAGTACCATAATACGATTATGTTCTATATTCAGTATCGAATAACAGCAAGATACAATATAAGTCTGTAACAAAATACAAGTATTCAGCTGCACTTCTCTGTCATTTAAATCTATTTATCTGTTTTGTTTTATTAATAACATTAAAGAAATAATGATTATATAGTCTGATTGGTTTGAAAGACAAATCTTAATGTGCACCATCACCAATTAACGGTATTTATATTTATGACAACCAAGTCCAAAGTGATTTTACACAAAGAATCTCCTAATTGTTCTTCTCCGCAACAGTCATTCAGATAGAGTACGTTATTTCAGATTGGCAAACATGCGCATTATGTAACATTTTGTACTTAATCTCTCATGACCTGCTTCCCCTTGACTTCATGAAAAATTTCATAGTAACATGTTAATATCCGTCTTAATATACATGTACTTATCTCTATCTTGAAGTTACTGGTACTTACACAGAGAACATGTTGTCATACTGCCCCCCAATCGGTCCCGTGTATAATATTTAGTACTAGTACATGAAGACATTTTATTTTATTCTTTTATGTTACCTTATTGACTTTTTGACCTTATTGAAAAGTCACGTGTTTGAGGTTCGTGTTAAGCGCACTTTACTCTGTGACATGATTATTAAAGATATATATAGGGACCTCCGTGGTCGAGTTCATATGATCTCTGACTAATAATGATAACGCCTCACCGCTATGAGTTCGAGTTCCAATCAGTACCAATTTTCACATGAGTGGAAGCTGGCCAGCCATTTTAAGAAAGGTCGGTAGTTCTTCCTATGCCTGGGGTCTTCGTCCACCGTTAAAGCTGAAAAGTCGCCAAATGACCCTGGCTTTTGGTGCTACGTTAAACCCCAGTGAAATAATAAAAGATACATGTATTGAA
Source organism: Lutraria rhynchaena (assembly GCA_008271625.1). NCBI lineage: Eukaryota > Metazoa > Mollusca > Bivalvia > Venerida > Mactridae > Lutraria > Lutraria rhynchaena. The sequence continues at coordinate 232,592 of VIBL01000064.1, forward strand.
TCTGATCTCATGTGTCGTTCATCTTTGATTTATGCATAAGTATTAGTTACGTACGGATTGACAGGGAAAGTGCAGATAGTTCAACCAGGAGCTCCGTAGAGTATAATTCTCCGACGTATACTTGTATTAATGAAGTACATTTATAAATATATATATATATAATATATATATAATGAAGTTAGCTGGCATTAAAAGAAAAACACAAATCAAATTATTAACTCATGTTATGACCAATATACAGACATTAACTTCGCCTGGATTTATAGTTATTTCTTATTATTTGTAACAATATTATTTGTTGCTACAACTTTTCATAAAAACAGGTGTACTGGTCAAGTCAAATCAAATCAAAATATTTTCACGGAAAGTCATCGAAAATGACTATAAAACTATCCATTATCAAATTATAACATTGTGTACCACAATTTTATTGACCCAATGTTGATTTAAACCAACAATATATTGTTAGTAATCGGGTAAACAATATTTTTCAAAATGTTTTCACCTGAATACAGTAATATTAACATGTTTTGTTAATCCTTGCTTTATTCTATTGTTTACTAATCCGCTATTTACTGGATAATCCGCGAAACTTGTAAAACTAGGGACACAGTTAACTTGGCACAAGTTCTCCAGATTTTGGTAATTAAATCAATGTACATATGAATATATTTAGATATATGTACACGGGTATTTATACGACATGTATACCTATATCACGCGTAAAATGCGGTGAAATCGACATTTTTTGGATTTAAACCAACACAGATCAAGATCAGTATCAGGGATTTTTAATTCGAAGTTCGAGATTTTATCGAACATGTTTTGAATGCGTTTTGGTGTAGAAATGATTTACAAAAGGAAACTTACTTCGCTCATCTGGATTTTTACTTTTTTATCATCAATATCATGTAAGTATTGTGTAAGATCTGTGCGTCGGATATTTTTGTTGCATATTTATTTAAATGTATATAATATGAATAATGATTTGTTTGTTTGTTTGTTACTTATTGTCACTAGGGTTTCACGACGTTTTTTAACATGTTTTCAGTTATATATGGCGACCGAATCACCGATCCAGTTTTTCTGGGCTATATACTAACCAGTGCTAACTAACCCTTTACACAAAGAGCCGGCAACTTCTCCACATATGGAGGAAAATCGACATTCTTGTCAAACTTTCATAGAAGGGTATGACCTGCCGTGACCTGCCGCGATATATGAATAATAAAAGATTTTTACTAATTATATACAAAACCTACTGTATATGTACACCGTACGTTGTTTATTTTCTTTTCTTATTTGAATGACGAGTCAGCGATTCTTCATCCTGTTCTGTACTGCGACAAAATAGAATAAAAAAACTAAAACAAGATACAAATTTGACATATCACAGTACATTTTAGCGTCCAAACATACACATTTAAGTGACTTGAAAGTCCATGTGGAGTTTGTCAAATACTGGGCCACATACTGGCAATCAATCGCACCTAGGTTTTAATTAGTTTTTTTTTCTTGAGTTTAATACAAATAATAATTTGTAATTCTTTGTAAAATGGTCGTAAACTAGCGTTCCTTTTCGTAGAAAACTGGCTCTAAAACCAAGTATTCCTTCACAATAGTTATGAAAGAATAGGGTATGAAACATATTATATATACTGCTATATTATGTTAATTCAATTAATATAATTCGAAACTTCTCGCAACTCAAAACTATTATTGCGTCATCTTAGTGGTAATTTACCAGTACACGAATAAAAATTGAACTCATTCAGGTACGAGACGGATTACAACTCGCAATCTTTGTCCTAGAACATCGCCGCTCTTTCTTTTGTTACAATGTCGCGATATATTCAGTCCAAACATGTTGTTCGTAATATTCAATGCCGTCATTGTATTTTTGACAAAAACTTATTTCAGACACGACTAGCTTCACCTCTTCAACAGCTGCCTCCACCTCAACTACTGATAGTTCAACTGACAGCTCTACAACACCAGATAGCTCAACTACACCCGATTTCAGCACCACGCCTTACGACAGCACGACCGTTGAAGACGTCACAGAATCCTCTAATAATGGTTCGTATTTCGTACATTACGCCACTTGTGTCGCCAACATTTGTGCATGGATTACTTCCCCTTAACAATGAACTTACAAAAGGAACATGTCTGTTGTCTTGTATGAGATACAACTGAAAAACTCCGATTGGCTACATAATTATAATACATGTATAATACATACAATGGGAAGTAGTCATTCAGTTTGTTTCATTCAATTACATCCAAATCTTCTTCCATATTTTACACATTCATCAAACGGAGATATTAATGGAAATTATTTAAACGAGCTCAAATAATACAATCCACAGTATACAGTATGTAGTATTTCTCATTGGATTCAATTTATCTGTTACCAACACTAATCACTAAGTAATGGACGAGTATTTTTAAAATGGTTTCATGTATTTGGGACAAGTGTTAATAATTGAATCATTCTCGATTTCTGTTATGCAGACATGCCATGAAATCTCGTTATTAGCGAGATTTGACCCACGTATTATGAAAAAAATACGGCGCACACCTGTAGTTGCAGGCTACTCCGAATCGTATAATTTTACCATTTAATTCCATTTCAGCGATATGGATGATTGTAGGAATAGTGTGTGGAGTTCTCGTTGTTATAATTATCATAGCAGTTGCTATTTGTGTGTACGCTTTTCACAAGAGTAAACGAGTACACCCACATTCGGATACTGAATCTTTCTATTCAGAAGGCGAGAGCTGTTCTCAGTCTCGCCCAACAACCGCTTCACAAATCTTCGTTGATCCGGTAAGATAAATTAGAGATACAATTAGCTATGCTTTGTGTCTTTTGTATAAAATATTTTATTTGAAAATTGTGTTTCTACATCTGTTTTCAAGAACATTTAAGCTATATGTTTATATGTTGACAGACATTTAACTTGACCAGCGTACTGTATGTTGTACCAGAACTGATACAAATACTGACTCCCAGGTGATCAGTATACAGCGCAACCTCTCCAAAGCAACACCCTTTGGGAGAAGAAAAAATATGTTGTTGTTGAGAGACGATGTTGTTCTAGAGAGCTCAAATTAATACTTAAATCGTACAGACGGAAAAAATCATGCTGTTGCTGAAGGGAGGTTGTTGCTCAAGAGAGGACCGCTCTGGAGAGGTTGCACTGTATTTGCTTTTTTCTTCAATTCTGATGTCTTGGTAGGTGAAAGTCCTAAAATCCCTTCAATATTATATGAAGTATTGTCTTAAAACTTAAAAACACGTAAATCAAATCAGTTTCTTTTTGAGATACTAATTTCGGACATTGTGGGTATACAACCTTAATTAATTAACCCGCCGCGTGAGTGCAATGCATCATATTTATTCCAGGAGGAGGAGGCCATGTCTAAACCTGTTACCATGACACCATTTGAACTGAGAAAACTCTATGTGGAAACATTTCCATACAGTAAGCAAATAGGTTTTTTTATATAATATAATCCATGTGTACATGTATATATTATGTCCAGGGAGCGTGATTATAAAACTTGAGATCGGTGTCCAAACTCAGATCTCATATTTTGTCATTTAATGTTTCCAAAGGAACTGCAAGAAACTTAAAATAGCGACCACCTCAATATTACGAACGCCTGTTAACAACGACTTCTTATCTTCGGACTTGATAATGGGACCACCTCATTATCAGGACCGATGTTTTCCAAAGGTGGTCTCATTTTTATCGAGGTTTTATTGTATAGTAAATTAATAATGCTAATCATCATGCATTTTCCGTCAGCATGTTTGATCTAAATCTGTACTTAAACATTAAACAGTAATGTCTCCTCATCCAGAATTCATTTGGAATGAAATTGAGACTTGAGCTGGGAGACTGTTCTATAAACTCATTGTATAATTTCGGGGCCCAAACTATTTATTTTATGATTGATAGAGTACTGTAGAGTACAACCAGTCTTTTTTAATGACATCGTCTTTGAAACCAGTCCAGCTGATGAGTAACACTCGGGAGTGGAGATCAAGAGATCGTATAAATCAGACGTGATAATGTTTATTTTACAGAAAACTGGAAGAAAGCATTTGACGGAACCTTACGTCCACAAATGTCGCTACAATTCGTTGACCCTAAAATGTACGCCCAAACAAAAGGTGACGAAAGGAATTTCAGGGAGAAAATATATAATTATGAGAACACTGACTCACTCACATTGAGGTCATCTGTTTTGTCTAGAATGATGCAGCCTCACGTGATGCCAACCATGTATGAAATGGAGACGGTATACGAGCGCCCTCTACCGCCAATACGGGGACAGTCACCGGCTCAACATCAAATCATGCAACTTAGAGAATCCATGAAGAAAAGCGAAGATGTTGAGTTGATTTAAGCTGATTCAAGCGCGAGCGAAAGAGAGTATATTGATATTTGAGAATTTATCTTCCTGTCTAAGCGGAACATTTAAAGTTTTCTATGAAAGTATACATGATGACAAAAACGTACTTGCCAATTTACAAAACAAATGCATTAATATACAAGAACATAATGTTATCTTTTTTTCTGTCTTCGATTACTTATCTTCGTAATTGCCTGAACATAAGTGACGGATGTGCCGAAGGTATTTTATTTCTGATAAGAGGTAACGTATATTTTTCTGAATTAATTTAACAAACATGGTCATTATATGAACATACATCGTTATGTCGGATAGGATAACAATGAGAATAATAATATTTTCTGGTGGATTATTTGTACTTCATTTTCAGGCTACAAACGTTTACAATGAATATTGTATTGCAGATGAACTAGCACATCATAGAAATATTGATGTTGTTTCTGGAATATCCTGTATATTTCTTACTTGGTTTAGCGTAAGATGTACTATTGTTTTACTTAGCTAAAAATAAGTCGGTTGAAAACTAATTCAAAATTATTCTAAGACAAAAAGTAGTTATGCACGGTTTGATTCGTAGCTACTGTCAATACGAATATTTTGCTACTCTGCAATTAACGAGTCAATAACAAAATGAATGCAGCACCAGTGTTTGGATTGAGCTGTGGTAATTTTGAATCCATGCGATGCTACAGATTTTTCTGTTCATGTTTTGAGCAGGTTATAAGGAAACCTGAAGCTGCCATTTAAGAGTAATTTGTCAAACAGGCGGACAGATAATGGCTCAGTGTGTTATAAAATCTGGGCCTCCTTACACTTGAATGCGAAATTGTTGCTAGGCATGATTTTACGACTCGTTAATTGAATAGGAATTTAGTTTGTCAATTGAGTTGTAATTGATTTCGTGTTTATTTACATTTTGTTCAATATGCAACTTGTTGTGTGTAATAAATGCATGAATTATTGTTACTGTATCACAATATTGCTTGTTATCTTTACTAATAAAACCTTGTATACACGACATTCGGTCATTTGTCATGAAATTATTACACAAACAAGTGAATTTCTTTTTTTACGCGTTGATTCGTTGATATGCACAAAAAAAATAAATAGATAGAAGAAGATAAAGATTAATAGATGTGTAAAATCTTTGCAGATAGTTAAAAGAACGATGATGAAGCCAGATTAAATATATATATATGTATAGCAATGTATACTGAAAAAAACGCAGTTAGCATATAAATACAACCGAGCCGTTGTTGTTTTCGCCGGAACGTGAACGGAACTTACCAAAGTAGAGTGTGACTGACATGAGATTGAACCGAAACACAAAGACAAAATATACAAACCAATTCCTGTTTCAGAAATGATCCGATTTTTGTCAATGATGAAAAGTCAATCCTACCAAAACATTGAGTCCACTACTGACTCCAAATTATAGTTCATGATTCATTAATTAAAGCAACAACAACCAAAATGGACATGAGATCATTGTGTACGAAATCTCAGATCAAACTTAAGACATTACACTTCACGATTCCATGATTTCATCAAGAAACCAAGCACTGTCGAATACAAATTGTTACCACACTCCATTTTTTCACTTTTTCGAGTTAAGTGAAATCGTGACGCAAAGGCATCATCGAACTTCCGTATCTCATCAAAACTTCCGTATCTCATCAAAACTTCCGTATCTCATCAAAACTTCCGTATCTCATCATAGTGCGTAAAGCATGCATCAAATACGGGATGTTGTGTGATCGATCCTGTGAACAAAGGTCATCAAAATGAAGAAAAGTATGACCTTTATGCACTATCAGCCTTCAATTTATAGTTTGTTTGGTTCTTTGTTTCATTGCTGCAAAGGGTATTGTTTCCATGTTGATCCTTATTTGGTCGTTAACACAAGTTTGACTGTTTGCGTTTGCGGTCCCCACATCCTGTTACTATAGAAACTCACGACAGGTCAGTAATGATGATGTAGCGTTGTGTATTATATTCCAGTGTACGGTCAAACCTTTGAACAAATGCCACCCTTGGGAAAGACAAAATGTGGCCTTTATTGACAGATGGTCTGTACTTGGAGGTCAGTTTGTTCTAAACAATCAGTGACCGTTTTTCAGAGAATGACCTTTGTTCACAAGGTGGTCTTTATTCGGAGGTGGTTGCAAACACAGATTTACAGTTTACAAATTACGTGTAGATCAGTTTTTGGAAACATTTTATTCAACAAAGATTGAGCAGCTAAATAATTTCGATATCAGTTATTCTGTGAAACGCATATCAAGGCAGTTAAAATGTCATATCTATGAAGTGTATAAATGTTCAAACTTATTCATAATATTACAAAAGTGGAGTTTTACCCTAGTATTGACCTATTGTCATGACAACGACACAAATGGGTGAATGTTTCAAAGTAAGCACGCATAACTTTCAATGAAATGAAAATTAATGATATTCCGATAACTGTCGTGTGGTGAAAATCGACAACTTTGTGTATAAATTCGTTCATGTACTATATTGCGAATGTCTCAACTTAAATGTTGATTTTGTTACTAGTATTGTATACTAAATCAGTAATTCAAATTTACTCCAACAAGGTTTGCGAATTTGAAAAGATCGCACAGTTGATCTAGTATATGAAGTATTAGTACAATGCACTCATTTTTTTTTTATTCTATGATAGCCGGTATTCCAGTGGTCGACACTGATTTGATTGTCATTCGGTCAGACTGGCTCCCGCGTGGTTGCGTGTTTGTGGGTGTAACACGTGACAAATCTAAATCCACGGTGTCAATATATTGTATCTTAGAGTCATCTGTATGATTATCTAATACCGATGGTCCAAAACTTCGATTCGCCCTACTGTTGTTCTTGGACGCCAAACTAAATCGCTTGCGCATGCGCGGCGTGAATGATTTGGAATTGGCATCGAATCCATTTATTGGAGTAGAGGCAGCGACAAAAGTTGGTTTGCTTTGATGTTTAACCGGTTTATAATCTCGTCTGTCGGAATTTGATCGTTCAGAAACTTTGTAAATTCGAGGCATCTTCGTCGTGTCTGACACTCCCCTCATGATGAGATCAATCTTCTGCAGCTGTCTCGCTGCTCTGTCACTCAATTCTGTTATTTTACAAATGGCCGCCTGTTTCATTAGTGCACTGATTTCTGTCCTCAATGTATCGGCGTCTCTCCGTGGTTGTTCCCAATCCTTAGCATACTTGAATTCATCAAGAAGACGTTTGTGCTTGAAATCCAGATGTTTTATCAACTCTGAAGTTGAAAGTTCTAAAAATGAATCACCTTGGTGATAGATTTCACTTTTGATTTGCTTCGCTAATCTTTCTTCGTTCTTTACATCCTCTATTCTGTCTTCGATTCTTTTTATTTCATCCATTCGGAGTCTTACAGAAATGTCTAATGATCTGATACGAATGTCCATTATATCTAAGTCTTTCCTTACGGTTATAACGATGGGGATTTTAGCATCTGCCGGTGGTCTGAAATTCGAACGTTGAATGTAACGCAAAATACACTTGAGCTTTGCAACCATACTTTTAATATCAATTAAATATCAATATTTAACATCAATTTTATTTGCGTTTTGCGTCAGAGCTTACATAAAATAATAAAAAGAATAAAATGCGCAAATGTACATTGTATGTTAGGTCTTGTAATTTTTGTGATGTCAGTCAATTTTGTCCTGTAATCATTGAATATGATACATATATTAAACAGAGTCAGATACTAGTAATATATATAAAATAATATAATTCGAAAATAAGTCAACGACAAAAAAAGTTTTAGAATAGTAATATTAGCACTTTAATTTATAAAAAAGATTCATTTTCCACTATATTTACCTCACGCTCTCCAGCATGCGTTTGTAGTTATGTACATCTTCTGTCGCTTGTCTTAGTTCTTTCTGTAAAGTCTCAGTTTGCCTCTTTTCCATTTGTAACTGAAACTGAAGTTCTGTTAAATCTTTACATTTCTTAGCCACTTCAGCAACTTGTTTTTTAAGTTCCCCTTGCATAGTTCTGACTTTCATTTCGTTCAATTCTCTCTCTTTATGAAATCCTTCTATTTGAACTTTAAGACTAGCAACATTTTTCTCAAAGTTATGAATCAGTCGATCACGTTTATCTAAATCCATTTTCAACTTTAACATTTCCTTTTGTGTTTCATCTCTTTCGCTAAGCACTACTTTTGCTTCTTCCACCAATGCAACTTGTTTATTAGCATCTTCCAGTTCTTCTTCTAATTTTTTTACTTCATTTGACCTCTCTTCGAGTTGACCTTCGACCTCCTTAAGCTTCGTCTTTGTTCTTGCTGATTCACCTTCAATTTTTTCTATTTCGCTCAGCAACAACTCTTGTTTCTTTTCCCATCGTTCTTCCTTTTGTTTATGAACAGTTGATATTGCTTCACCAGATTTCTGATAGTGTTTTATTATTTCTTTCTTTTCATTTAGTTCTAGGTATAAGTCTGATATTGTCTCAGAACTTTTTCTGACCGTGACGTCATAATCGTTCTGCAATGCGTATAACCGGAAGTTGATATCGGATTGCTCTTGTCTTATTCGTTCTTCAATGTAGTCTCTAATTGCTCTAAGTTCATCTGATGTCAGTTTTGATGCCAGTCGCTTTTGGTCGCGCAGTAATGCTTAAAACAGAAACAATATCAGATTGAAAGGTTTACTGAGACAATAAGTAATAGATATGCAGCACCGACGGAATATCGTACAAATAGCTCACACAAATGTTGCCTAATTTAGACCTAACTTCATATAGTTCGTTAGCCTCTATAATCTAGCTTAAGACGTTTTTTCTGGATATATTAGCCAAAGTACAAGGTCTTCAAACTGAGGATAATGCAAACAAATCAAGGTACAAAAACATATGAGAGTTCGTATATATCAGTGTAAAAGTCTTGTTACTTCTAAGTATTTTTTGTTTAAAAGTTTATGCTTCATTAGTGGCTTTATGTGTCTCGTGTAACATCATCATGATTCAAGGAGCTATTCACAATACAACGGTTCAAACAATGATATTTGTATCAGAGTATAAAACATTTGTAGGATAATTAAAGCGGATTCAGAGAGCTGTGTAGAAATGTACCTCTTGTTATTTAACTTGATGACGTTCACAGTCCAATATAGACTCAATATACTCCATAGATTTAACAGACGAACATATTTGTCCGCTTTGCTCGATAATTTTACATTATGTTATACTGTCTTTTAGTTCTCTCTTTGAATTATTTGATAATTCGATTTTACAAATAACTGCGCGAATTTAGGCTCCATAATTAAATATAAAATAGTATTTTAATGACTTAGATGGAAAGGTTATTATGAAAGAGTTGTTCAATAAACGTACGAACTAATGCCATAGTTATACAACATGGCTGATTAATTCAGAAACCAAACTTTTGGCTTCATAGCCAAGATGCCGTGATGCTTATTTTATGTGACATTCTGTCGTAAATAGGTTTACGCTCATTTCTGACACAATTAACACCGTGCCTCGTTGCTTCCTAGTTTTTTTTTCTGAACTATTTGGCGTTATATATATATATATATTTATTGTTTAACCTGACCAAGTCTCTCTAAAAATAAATTATCGCAACTGTTTTGCCAATGAAAATCTAGCTCCTTAATTGAAGTCCTATCAAAATCCTGTATCAATAAAACTGACAATAGCAGACATCATGAAAGTATCTATGTTTCTACTCCAGAACTGGCAGTAAAAGAGTGGGATGAAACATTCAACATATCAGAGTTCAATCTCGCTCATGTCGGTGCCTATTAATTAAAATTTCATAACATTAATAGAACATATTATCTGATAATGATTTTGTAAATGAGACTGCATGTCAATATTAAATAACACATCAGTGGTCGACAACATTCAATTGCGTGATGCCATATTGAATAAAGCCTCGTTTTGATTTATCATGATCATCGTCTTTTCACGACACGCCGCTGTTCACTGAAATCAGTCTGTATTGTCACATTTTATTCTGTACCAAAGTTCTTTTGTTAACTAGAAACTTTCCATTGATGTTTGAATCATTAATAAGCTGCAACATTTCAATATCTAGCGCATTCACCATGAACAAAATGAAGTACCATGACTGCGCAGAATTAGACACAATTCATTTTAAAATGCCACTTCCTAAAAAAAAGGTTTGCCTGAGAATACTTCTTGGATAAGCTATGGGGGATTAAAAAACAAGTACAGTCAAATATTGATTGTTTGCTAATGGAAACAATTTCTTACAATATTTAATCGTTCGGTAACATTGATTATACTTTAAATTCAACATAAATAAAAAACGAGCGTTAATCTACGCGTCTGATCAAGAACACGGTCGCGTGATTTAAGGTCACCTAACTGGTGCTGTAATTTTGTTGTTGATTATTTCTACGAAAGAAACGTCCAAACTACACCTTCAGCGAAATCTATTACGTCTCATACATGTCATGTTTTCGTATCATCGAAATATCACAGTTGTCGTAGGAAGGACCACCAACTAACATGAAATACTTATTCGAATGACGTTTATCTATTAAATACATTTATCAAAGATATGTGTAATCACCTACTGTACAAGCTAACGGATTTCTAAAATTCAAATACTACAATTTGAATTTGTGCATCGGCACCAAATCATTCAGCATCTGTGTAGCTGCTTGGAGAATGTCCTCTTGTATTAAATCAAATACAATATAATACTCATTATTATGTACAATAAATCGTAAATCAATATTAATTCAATAAGATATTGAGACTCTGACTGGTCGTAAACACTTCTTTGTTATAGCGCTAAACAACATCACGCAATAATGGCACGTTTTACCATAAAGTGGCGACATTTATGTTGCAAAATATGATCACAAAGTACGACATCCAGTCACGTGAATGGAAGATCAATAAAAAAATAATAATCTGATGTTTATACATTTACATTTCCTGAAAATTGAGTATTTCACAGACACTTCCTGAAGGTGCTATATTCGTACATGGTGGTAACTGTTGCCAAGGTTACGAGGGAGAATGTTGCAAAATGAGAACGTTTGAAACCCCGCAATAATTTACAAGTTAGCAAAACATTCCTCTAACAGTTTTTTTTCAAGCCATTATTTGTTCTATAAGCAGATGGTAACAAAGAAATCTTGAACAAATAGTTTGCAAGTATCTAATTCCGCATGTACTTCAAGATATATAGCGTGTCACAATGACGCCATTTTAAACACCAGCAAAGAATGTGGCATCTAAGCCATCCACGCGTCTATGTTGTTCTTTCAATTATACAATATACCCTGCATATCCTGACGATGTCATGTCATGATTTTATTAAACCTGACTTATGTAGAGTGAATGGAACAATTTCAAGGGTACGCAACTCTGTTTCATCACATATATGATAGAAACGGATGTGAATAAACATCGCTAAAAATTCATCTTTTCTTTTTTATCTTTTCTTCTCCGGTCGTAAAAACGTACGTATTTATGCGTCATCAAATGTGAAGCGTGTATTGTTTTTAGAACAATTTTGAACTTCATTACGATGACCCGATGAACGAGAATATTTCAGTATCGTATGCTTGTAGCCTATGCTGTAATGTGCAGTTCACTATTTACGCATAATTAACCAAAAATACGTACCTTTCAGAACAAATTAGATTTGCACTAAACAAAAGATATATTCATATTTACCTTCAAATCCAGGCAGGCCATTCACTGTACTCATCTTTGTTTCTCGTTTACAATAAATCTGAATTGATTCCACAATATTAGCTATGTTGAATTCACTTCACGTGAGTAATAGTTACTTATTTCCGTCAATTTAGGAAATGAATGTAGATTTCCTAAAACTGAAGTTACTCCACTTCGGCATCAAACGTCAAAGGTTCCGAAGCAGTTCTACTAATATCTCGAAAATGTAATTCATATGCCAAATTACAAATCGACGTAAATTAATAAATTTTCAACAAAAAGAAGCTGTTCACGCCTAAATATGGTTCGCAATGGAAACGTTCGAATGTTTTACAATAAAAAAAAATAATATTTTAATATTCATTGGAAATTAACGCGGTGAGTCCAAGTGTAAAATTTGATAACATCACCGATGTTAATTTATTTCTGTGAATATAATATTACACTTGTTTTGTGAGTAAAATAATAACAAATAGCACGATATCTATTCCAATCAGAGAAATCGCGATATAAAATCGATGATTCTATGAACAGATAAACATGTATATCCAAGCACATGAATTGTACTTAAATATTAATATTAACTGCAGAGATTTTATCACGAAAACTCTTCAGTTGAAGGAGTTAGAAAAACAACGACAATGTACAAGCACACAGTTTGAGGCGAAATTAATGCACGAAAATTGCATATGTCTGTTAATATAAATCCATGAATCACGGTATTCTGTAGTTGAACGTACTTATTAAATCTAATTAATGGTAACTCCCACGTGGGTTGATATTAATAAATTGAATTAATAATAACACGACCACTTCTGTGTGACATGACCAGGCTGTCATGCTGTATGCAATGGGACGATACTACCAATGTCAACAAAAGTTCAGTCATTTTTCTAACTTCCTGCGTTGTGTGTGTGTGTTGATGAATTATTCCACACATAATTTATCTTCCGATGCTGCTTCTGAAACTGTCTAGTCGTCTATCAGTAACCAAAACGTCGAGTCAATATTTCACAAAATTGTTTATTAGAGTTTTAAAAAATGCGTAAAAATGAATTAAGTTGTAATTCCGTATCAACGAATTTGAAATGATAAAGTTATGGTAAACCCTATATTTAATAATTTCTCATCCGGAATGAATTTGCACAATGACCCTGTTAATATTCCGGTATGAATTTTTAGACATTTGTTATATATAGTTGTACACTTTTTTAAAGTGCGACTGTCTATTTACACATATTTTCGATAATTTAGTAAATATTCTACCGCTGATATTGACTTATTAGCGCCGGTATCACAGGCTAACCATGCGATAAGTGATTACCTATTAAATCATCGTTCCGTTAACCATACTTTCAATTGTTTCTTGTTGTTCTAAAACAAATAGTGTAAACTTATAACGTGTTGTAACAATGGTAAATGTCGCGATTGTGATATGATACATAATCTCATTTAGAAACTATTTTAGTTTTATGATTGCAAGTGAAGTGGGTGTTTCGCTCTACATGAGACTAGACAGAAAAACAACTCGCTGATAAGACCAGAAATCGGATTTGATTTCGGGTCGATCGTCATGCTAAGTTTGAATATAGAAAAATTATAGAATATCGGTCCGAAAACCAGAGGTTGTTTCAATGAAATGGTCTAAGTGTTAATAAGGTCGCTGAATAAGATTTTATTGTTCGTGTACTTTAATGAATTAGAGTCTTTCAAATGTCTGACACTGGTTGTATCTTTAAACTCATTAATAAGTGAACATGTAATACAGCGTTCTTTAGATTTTTGGTCATCGTCTTGAGCAAATTTCCGCTAGAATATCGATTTGGAACCGTAAAAACATATTGTAGAATTATTTCAACGATTCTGTCAACTAGCAGAATTAAATTTATAATTTTTATCAGTAAAGTTACTTAATGTTTCGTTTCCCTTTTTATACCACGAATTAATACATTTAAAAAGGTTGATTTGTGTTGTTAGTAAGGTTTGCACGGAGCCTCCTTGGTTGAAGGGGTCATGATGATGACTTGTAAACTAGCCCCTCACCACTGTAAGTCGAGTCCCACCCGTGACCAAATTTCACGTGTAAGGAAGCTGTCAAGCTGAATGTTAATGATAAGACCTGACATCTTAGCTAAGATATAATGAGTCTCGGAATGAAAATTTACCCATTTGTCAATTCTGACACCTAGTTCAGTAACGTAAACCAGTCAGAGATTTGCAACTGAATTTGAAGTTAGAAATTCTATTGTCTAAGTTTGGTATAAATGTCGTTTAGGTCGCTTTAATGTAAGAGAAATGTACTATGCATTGTATTCCCTCTAATGCTTGTCGAGTTATCTATACTGTTTTAGATATAGTATGCTTTTTGGCGCCGTTCACGGACGACGACATATACAATTAACAAGATTGGACCATTTCTTCCCTTACATCGCCTGCCCTGAGCCAATCAGAAAGGAGAATTTAATACCACATGATCAAAAACTGGCCGGCAAAAAGACCTCAAAAGGTCTCCTACGGGGCACATCATCCGCCATGTTTTCGTCGGGTTATCTCCTAATATAATTGACATTCCTTTTTTAATGTATGAAGCTCGAAACCAGTTTGTAGGCTCCTATGGGGCTTTTATTGTTCAAAAACGAGTCTATTTCTACAAAAAGGAGGATTTTATTTGATGAATATTTAGATATGAATGCTAGTTTAATTCATCATGAAGTCCTTTGATTCCTCTGTATGCGACACTTCGATATTTTAGTCATGTGTTTTACATATGCTCTTTTGGGGCATTTACATATCGTAATTTTTAACACATGCTCTTTCGGGACAGTTTTATATCGTCACTAACTGGTCCCCATTCCATGTTGCAGTGCATCAAAGGAACGTTGTCTCTGTACAACCAGAGTCAACTGGAACAAGTTTAATATCGTCGTAAATATAGAAGAATGTGTTGCAAACTCTCAATAAGAAATGAAACCAGAAATGAAATCTGTTTGAAACCTTTATTCAATATTCTGTTCGTAGCTCTTATACTAGGCTGAACGGCGATTCCAAGCATTGTTGTTCATTGTTTAAACGCTTTTCGATAATAAAAACTCTTTAGGTTCGTATTCTATAGGCTATGAGTTATTCCCCTTGGTTTGAAGCTCTTCTCAAAGAAGAATTTTGACACAGGCTCGGTGAAAACACGTGTGATTGTTTATTTTCCATTAATTGTAAGCCACACAGTATGGGGAGGCCTAAGAAGAAGGTACTTCATTACATAATTTGTGAAATACATGCATTTAAATGTTTTATACTTCAAACGTCATCAAATAATTCCAAGTATTCGACAAACTGATGGGATCTCTCTCCACACGTCTCATTAAATTTTATGTTCTGGCGTTGATGATATTAATTAATCATTTGCCAACATTTTCATAAATTTGAAACCATAATTGTCTTATGTTTAATCAGATACTTCCATTCTATTAATTTGTTATGATTTTTTCACTGACTGAGATCCATATTCCTAGTAATGCTTAGCTTATTCAATGAACATGATCTAGTGTCCAAACGTTGGATATAATAATTGTCATTCATTCGTTTCGTTGGATCGCGATCTTAAGATTCAGTAGTGATGTTGGACAGTCAATTTAAGCACATTCCATGACAAAGTTTTTTGTGTTTCTAATGTAGTCTGGACAAGTCAAACTTGGGTCAGGCAAGTGAATTTTCTAAGCACTTCTCTGGCAGGACAAGTTAGCTTAAAAGTTAATGTAGAGCCCTGACTGTCTGAATATGTAGGCTGTTCATAGTTTGTGGAAGACAGAATGGAAAATGTTGCAAATATATTTTGTATTTCATTATGCTTGTAACTCAATATTTTACTATAATAATTATATTTCAGCACCAAAGTGGTGCAGCTACAGCATTTGTTACCAGAGCCAAAGCTGTAAGAAGACTCCAAATTTCTTTAAAAGACTTCAGGTAGGCAGTAATCTTTGAATCTTACCTTATTCTACTGAGCGAAAACTATCAGTGATTCTGCTGATTGTATGATAAATCAATGTAAGTGTTGGGTTTGGAGTTGCCTCCATTCTATCTTGGAATCATCATACATGTATTTGGTAATTATCAGTCTGTAAAAAATGTTTTGTGACTGTTACATGTACTGAACGACAGGAATATGCTATTTAATAGTTATAATTAAGTTCATTCAGCCAATGTGTATTTTAATACTAATACTGAAATATAGGTCAATATTCAGTGGTCTTGTGGTACTTTGTATGTGAATTACAGAACTGTATGAAGTCTTACACTTTTAATCAACAAAAAAAAAACAGATCTTAGAGTCAATTAAAGACATATCTTGGTTTATTTTGGGCTGTTTTGATGACTGATATTCGGTCATGTTCCCAATGGCAAAAAGTATGATTTTTTCCCAATTGCACAGCAAAAATTCCCAATTCTGGGGTCGGGTCATGTTCCTAAAATGCTGAGAAAAACCCTGCATATCATTGAGCTGTTTTATCGTTTCAGACGATTATGTATCTTAAAAGGTATATATCCAGTGGAACCACGACACAGAAAGAAAGCCGGAAAAGGAAGTACAGCTGCTAGAACTTACTACCTTGTGAAAGATATACAGTTCTTACTTCATGAACCACTCATCAATAAATTCAGAGAGTTCAAGGTCTGTAATTTAACAAATAAGCCCAACTACATGCTGAAAAGTTCATTGTATTACTTTGTCTTTCTAGCATTAGTTATCAATATGTTCTTTTTATTATTTTAGTCATGATCTGAATTATATCTACTGACGCTTGAATGATGTCTGAAAAGTTTCTTAGTCATTGTCTGGTAAAAATGATGCAGTTCAGTTGAGTGACATTTTGATAGTTGATTTTATTTATTACAGATAGATGCCAAGTAAGCTTGTCTATCATTGAAATGATTTCAAATACAAATACAAAATAGAAATGTTTACTCTTAAGTCAGTACATATACATGAGCAATATGAGCGTACATCATCTTGTAATACAAAAGAGAATATGAAGCTTGACAAGTTTTGGGAGAGATACCTCATAGAACTAAAATAAGGGAATAACTTGATTGTAATATGTTTGTCAGTTTTGAAGTAAATCAATGAATTTAAAAAATGTTGTTTAGATATGATTGAAATTTCAAATGAAATAGATTTATACAAATATGTGATTGAATATAGAAAAATGATAACTACTTAATTATTACTTAAAATTCATTATATATAGTAATGTACTAGCTAACTAAACTTGAATAACTCAATTTCAGCCTCTTTAAATTTTCTGTTTGTTGACCATTTGCATGGTTACTTCATACTTGTTTAACGAATATTGCTTCTTATAATCCGCTGCCATTTTCAGCATTTTATGAGAAAACTGAAGAAAGCATATGGCAAGAAAAATTTGAATGCAGCGACAAGAATCAGGAGAAATAGACCTAAATACAAGCTTGATCATATTGTCAAAGAAAGGTACGCAGTTACTCTTCTCGAATTTATCGTAAGTCAAATATTGGCCATTTGCTTGGATAACAGATCTGCATTGTAGTTTTGTACTGTATAAGCAAATTGTCGATCTACCATGGTTGTTTCGGTGCAAACTCACTTTATACACGATTGTGTGGGTATTGTCTTCTTATCAGGTATTCCTGTTGAGATATTTCATACTTGACTTGTATGTTGTTAAAAACTGTTGTATACATTATCTATTTTGGTTCACATCTACGTTATGCTTTCTGCCTTTCTGAGTACTTAAATGCTGGGCTCAGAATATTTCACCTGGTCTGCTCTTACATAATCTGTCCAATTGCATGCTTTTTTTCTAGTGATTTCACTGCTCATATTTTTTTCATTATTTGTCATTACGAGAGAAATTTTCTAATCCTGACTCATCCAATCTGGAAAACATTGGATAGACAAGTTGGTATGCACCTGTTTAATCCAGTTTCTTTTGTGAAAACTTTTTTGGACTTTGGTGTAATTTTAAAAGAACTCTACTGAAGAAACATTCCTCACGTAGACTTTTCTTCTGGTCTAAACAATTCCAGATTAGAAAGGCTCCACTGTTATATCATAAGCAGGGTTTCCGCTGCCATTCGCCAGTTTCACAAATTGTGAAAAAAATCTGCAAGTGGCGAAAAAAAATCAAATTAAGCATACTTTTTTGTTGGCGGAAATGTGGCGGAAAACATAATGTTCAGTGGAAACCCTGCATAAGTAATTCTATACAATATTAATGTCTGTATTGAAGGTATCCATCATTTACCGATGCTGTACGTGATTTAGATGATTGTTTGTCGATGGTGTTCTTGTTTGCTACATTTCCAAGAACAAATATTGTGGATTCTCGATTTATTCAGCTGTGCAGAAGACTAAGTGTTGAGTTCATGCATTTTGTTATAGCATCACAGTCTCTGAGAAAAGTAAGTGTATGTTTTAACAAGGTCACTAATTATTGCTTAATGTGTGGAGTTATAGAAGGATGATTTTTTTGTATTTATTATCAGGGCTCAACAAATCCACTGGTCTGCTTGTATCTAGACGAGTTGAAATTGCTATGGTACTCATCCTAAGAGACAAAAGCATTTTGCAGCTGGAAAAGTTAATATCACATACTACTATTGAATGTCAGTTTTCACAAAACCAATTGACTGAGTGTTTAATGTTGATTGGAAAATTTTATTTTAGATTGAAGGGAAACAATTCTGATATGTGTGCATTTCTTTTGATATTTGTCTTTAGTTTGTCAAGCAATTTTCAGGAATCCCAGTGAATGTACTTAATTAACTCAATGAAAAAAAATTGTTGAAGCTGTGATGATTTTATGCAGTGAGTTATATAAAGCAACTGAGTCATTCTGACTAGTGAAGGACTTGGTGTATAACTTTTTTTCTTGTATTGTAAATGTTCTTATGTGTTTTGTAGGTGTTTATTTCAATCAAAGGAATCTACTATCAAGCTGAAATCATGGGACAAGTGGTTAACTGGGTCATACCTCATAGAGTTGGTTTTGATGTAAGTTGTTGAAATCATGATGTATACATCTAGTAACAGCTTGTTTATTCTTTATCTCATACTTTGATGTTTTAGTAGAATTTATATGTCATGTAAGGCTGATAATTGAAGAGTAGGAAAACTGTGCTGGTTGAATTAATGCTAAAAAGTACAAGTTATTTTTCTGTTACATACAAATGTGATAAAGTCTAATTAGTGACATTCATTCCATGAACAAATGTGTTTATTAAAACCGTATCATATTTGATGATCCTTAATAAACGAGGAAAAAAAACAGAACCCACCTTCATAATTCTTTAGGGAACCACTTACTGTTTGTTCACCAGTCACCTGACACACCCACAATGTAACATTTTACTATGTCCATGTTTCGGTGCTTGAGTCTGAGATCATAGGAATTGGTCGTTATAGATATTTGTTCATATGTTCAATTAGGAAAATTAATCTAAAGAAAAACTTGATTTTTTCATTAAAGAATATTTTGATAATTAAGTAGTTAAACTATTTCTAATATTCTTGATATTACAGCACCCCACAGATGTAGACTACAAGATAATGAGGACATTTGTGGAGTTTTATATGACATTACTTGGTTTTGTGAACTTCAAATTATACAACTCTTTGAACTTGCATTATCCTCCAAAAGTAAGCCTTATTGTGTTGTAACATTGAAATTATTGTACAGTAAAACTTCCATGATGTGACCACCTTCGGGACCCGTGAAATTGGTCGTAATAGTCGTAATCATTATTGTGTTGAATCATAGAGAAGTTATTGAAAGCCAGTTGAAAATAAGTGGTCGTTATAACAAGTTGGTCATAATATTGAGATTGTTGCTCTGTGAGGTTTTATTTTGATGTGTGTTTAGAGTTAGACATTTTAAAGTGAAGATGTTCACATAATGTGTTTGCGTGTGACTGGGCATCCTGCAATGTTTATACTGGATCATGTCTGAATGTTTTGAGAATATTTAACTACATCCGCGACCTTGAACAGAGAATTATTTATGTTTATTAGTACTAATTGTGTGCATAAACCTTAGCAGCAATTACCAATTTTTCCATTTGATTTAAATAGTAATAATGAGAGAGGTGTTTCTGCATTTAATGTAGGTTTGTAAGGTCATAATACTTGCATGTGGATTTCTCCAGGTCTTAGGACCTTGTTTGTAATGTGACATTACACTAAGAATGAAGAAAGAAATAACTAAGGTCTGGGATCAGCTTGTTCTATTTAACATCATCTGTATTTTAGTCCAGCTTTTTTTATTTTTCAACTCGATTCCAGCTACTGCTGGACAGAGACAATGGTAAAGACAAGATGGAAGTTGAAAGACGGGAACCGCCAGTTGGTGTTAATATAAGAAAATGGAGAAAGAAGTATAAACAAAATCCTAAACTGGAAGCAAGGTTGAACAGATTTGTGGAGAAAGAAACTTTGGAAGAGGTGAGGATTATATGTTTGTGTGTTTGGAATGAACTTGATGCCTTTACTAATAGTGTTTTAATATGCTTGATGGATGGTTTACCAGAAAAAAATGCTACCTTGTTGCCTATAAGTACGAACCTCTTCCCCGTGCATTCTTTAAGTCTGCCAACTTTATGTCATGATATTTGAATCGAGAATGATATTTCATATTCAGTCAAGTTCTGTTAGTGCAACATTTGGATTAAAAAGTCCTCTCTATGTATTGTGGAAACTTCTCGTGTATAACCTCAGCTTTGTGCCTTATTTACAATATTCTAAGGTAACCGTGAATCTAAATCACTTCCTTTCATGTATTAAGAATATGATAATTTGTGTCTGATTATTACAGAGATTAGCAGCTCTAACTCAGACACTGAAGACTATCGGATCGAATGTAGATGAAGACGTACAGTTAGATCATTTCCCTTCATCGGAGGTAAGTGGTGTTACCATGATATAATAGTGAATGTGGTACATGTGGGGGGGGTTATATCTAAGATATAACTATGTATTGCTGTTATGTTTTCTACTTTGCATTGTTGAAATTATGACATGAATCATTTTGTTTACTATATGTTTGTGTGGTATAATGGTAATGTAATATTATACTGAAATTTTAACATCAGCGTATTTCGATAGAAATATATTAAGAGAGGATATATTAGCTAAGAGTCTAAAAACTGGTTTGTGTTCTCAAATTTTATGGAAGGTCAGTAGTCAAGGTGTAAGCTTGGGGGGTCTTCCTCCACTGTTAAAGCAGGTAGGTCACCAAATGACCCTGACCATGGGTGCGACATTAAGCTTCAGTGGAAAAAATCTTATCAGTATTTGTTTCTAGTTTTCAATATATCCAAAATTTCTTTGACATCTTTTTTTCATTTATTTGATCTTAAGATGACTGCTATTGATGGGTGTGGCTTTTAAAATTATGTATGTGTATCAAAGTATTGATAAAAATATTTGTTTCTAGACTGATGACCCTGACAGGGTAGAACAAGCTAAACTTGAGATGGAAAACATGGTCAAGTTCCAGAATTTGTTTAAAGGATTAAAATTCTTTTTGAATCGTGAAGTACCTAGGGAGCCATTAGTGTTCATTATAAGGTAACCTTGAGACTTTGTCATAAAACTGATTGAATTATTTTGTAAACATAAAATGACAAGTTTAGTATAACTTCTTATAATTCATGACGCCAGGAGCTAATTTCTTATTAAGAAGAGTAATACATTGATCTGTTTATGCTCAGTTTGTGCATTAGTTGCCATGGAAATATTGTTTAATACGTATTTTGCATTGTAAAAACCTTATATGAGTCGTTTGTTTTGTTGCTCTCACGTTTATTGTATTGTTGTAAAAAAATGTTTTTGTATGATCAGAGCGTTTGGTGGAGAAGTGTCCTGGCATGAGAGTCAAGCTGTTGGTTCAACTTATCCTGAAACAGATGAGAAAATAACTCATCAGATCGTAGATAGACCATCAATGGAGAAACAGTTCATGTCTAGGTAAGTATAGGGAATTAATCTTATTCTGAGATTATTAAACTGTTTGAGACCAGTCACAAAACTCGAGTCACTGATATGTAAAGTTTGAACACATTCTCAAATTTTACCTATGATAAAACTTAGTTTGTAGACTGGTTGACTGAAGAAGTTTTATCCTGTGAACATTTCCCCCTGACAATCAGGTTGATAGTTTGCCATGAGGGTGTTGTTTTGTTTCATTTGCAGGGATACTTTTATAAGTCTGTGTAATTGAAACCAGATCTAATGAAGTAAATTATTCTTAATCAGGAATTCAGCAAAATAGTTTAATTGTTGGCCCATGACTTTAATGCATGCTTAGGTGAATTTTTATGATTTCATACTTGGTGGACAATTTATTAATGAAAATTCTAACTACTAGTAATTAATCCTAGTTGATAATAGCATCATTCATCCCAACATTTTGTGATATTCATTCTTGTATTAAATCATGGTTACAATTGATTTCAAACGGTGCAATATTTCTTTACTTTATACTTGTGTTCATTCCTACCTTGTTACATCTGCAGATATTACATACAACCACAGTGGGTGTTTGACAGTGTTAATGCTCGTATGTTGTTACCTCCTGAGGATTATTTTATTGGTGCGGTCTTGCCTCCACATTTGTCACCATTTGTTACAGAACAAGATGGAGATTACATCCCTCCTGAAAAACAGGTTCTACTAAACAGACAAAGAGGTATCGATTCTGGTATGTAACTGTATGGGGATTGTTGAGGAATGTACGCTAGTATATGGATCTGTGTTTTATGTCGATGAAACAAATGCAGTGCAGTATTGTTTACGCATGTGTATGACTTAACCCTTCACCACAAAAGCATATTTTGGACTCTTCCAAATTCAAAGCAAATATACAAAACATCAATTAATTTAAGAAAATTGGGTCATTTCTCTTTGACTGAGTGGAAAATATTGTGACTAAAGAAGTCATTACTCATTACAAGCAATGGCTTCTTTCGCCACAATGTTTTCAGAAGTTGTCTGCTTCAGACGCAGGGAAATGTGGTGTTTTCTGTTATTAAAGCATTAATCTGTCAGATATTGTGATAAATGTCTAAGAGTTGAATAATTACCCATCTATAAGTGAACACTGAAAGTACTAATACATTCTCATCCATCCGTCTGTATTTATTGTATATATATATATCTATGTATGCAATCCTGTCTGTAAGGACAACTCTTGGAGGAAAAAGATTACAGTGTTGATTGAAATGTTGTCTATTTTAACAAATTATAACTTACTGTTGAAATGGTTCCTGGTTTTTCTATTTTTCCTCGTTTTTGAAAATTACAGGTATTGAGGAAGAGGATAATGAAAGTGACCTGGAGCCAGATGATGATGATGATGATGATGAACAAAATGATGAGGATGTCGAAGATGAAGAAGGTGGAAGTGATGATGATGAGGAAGAGGAGGAAGATGATGATAGTGATGATGACGATGAAGACGATGATGATAGTGAAGATGAGGAGGAAGGTACATGTTAATTGAGTTTTAATCTTTTAAATGTATTATTTTTCATGTGTTGATTTTCATTAAAATATTGGCCGTCTTTGTATCAGTTACTTTTTCAATTGGTTTTGCTTGTATTACTAATGTCTTTTTAAGGTCAAACTACAAGTTCAATTATGTTTCAGATGAGGAAGTTTCTGTTAAGAGGAAGAAACCAATGAAGGAAGATTCTGCTCCTGCTAAAAAGAAGAAGAAAGATGTAAGATTGATGTATTTTATGTGTTATATGAGTTCATAAAAGCATGATGTGTATATCAAGTTGTCCTAGTAAAAGCTTGAATAATATGTAGATGATTCTCTTGTTGCTATAGCGTAATGGTGATTTTTTTCAAATATTTAAATGCTGTCAGTTTTGTTCTTTTTGTCTTAAGTGTATGATGGGGATATGTATGTTTTATCATCCGCTCTTCAGACTTCAACTATTTCTAAAACAGATAATTATTGTCCTGTCAGTTAGTTTTGTTATTACATGTGATTCAAACAAAGTGATTGTACTACTCAACATTCGAATTTTAAGATGTTCAGTTTTCAAATCGATGTACAGCATGTCTTGAAATAATACCACATTTCCCTGCACCTGAAGCAGATGACTTTTGAAAACATTGCTGGTACTGAGTAATGGCTTCTTTTGTCACAATAATTTTCACTCTGTCAGAGAAATAACCCATTTCCTTGAATAAATTGATATTTTATATACTGTGGTATCATTTATTTTTGTTGGGCTCAATTTTCGTGGTTTTTAGTAAAATGGCTATTTTATGGGGACGTAAATTCATGGATTTTGATTTTTTTTTAAAAAAAATGCTTTTCCATTCTCTGTCATTTTCTTCGTGAAAGTTAGGTAAAAAATACTGTAATTGGCCCTCATGTGTCAAAAGCGGACCCCAGTTTCAAAACATACAGGAAGTTATATTGTAGCACAATTTCAGATACCGCTAAATTTTGGATGATTGGCGGATATCTCAGCATTAATATTCGTGGGGATTTGATTTCGTGGATCAATCGACCCACGCAATTAAATGCCCAACAAAAATAAGTGAAACGACAGTATTTGCTTTGAATTTAGAAGAGTCCAAAGTATGCTTATGAGGCAAAGGGTTAATTAACAAAACTTGATGTTGTTACAGAATCAGAACACTAGTACTATGTCTGTGGAAGCTGGTAGTGTTGAAAATGTGGATGTGAACAAACGTTTACAGCATCAACAAGCAGAAGAGAGAAAGCTAGCAGAAATGATGATTCCAAAGAAGAAGAGAAGGTTATACAACAAGATCATGTATTCACGCAAAAAGAAGACTCAGGAGGTAAACTGTGTGTCTGATTTCATGCCATTGGGCGACATATTGGTTCTATTTTCGAGCATCTGATCAATGCTTCTGAAGTTATTAGTTCAAGTCCTGTCTGTGGTGAAATCGTACCTTGTATTTAATATCACTGAATTAGGCACAAGTACTGGTTTGTGACTTAAGACACAGTTTATCCAGTGCCTCATGTAACTTGTAAGCACTCACTTCAAAATCAATGAGAAATGAATAGCATCTAATTGTGCCATTTTTTAGTACCATTGACCTTAATTTTGACACGAAACATATTGCCATTCTGCATTGTTTGTTTTTCTGTGCCTCAACAAACTTTATTTGACTGAAAAGTATAATAATTCTGGAATTGGATTTCTGTGATCACAAAATAGAAACAATATAACTTCTTTGATTTTGTTACAATTTTTACAGGAATTCACTGTTAGTTTTATCTGCAATTGCTAATTATTGTTGTTTTTTTTCTTTAAGTTTTGTCTCTATAGTTAATTTTATATGAATTTTTTGTGTAACTTACAATTTGCATCTTTTGTCTTTCGTTCATATTTGATCAATTTAAGAAATATGACACATATTTTGAAGCCTATTTTATAACATGTTAAGTGTGGGATTGTTTCTTTTATAGGCTTTGAAGTTAAAACAGAAACGTCATGCCATCGACAAACAACAGAAATTGGAGAAGAAAAAGCAGAGCGCCTCACAAGTTTAGAACTTTTTTGTAACTTGAGGAACGTTTAAAATCTGTATTTTTATGTTGTGAACATCTTGTATCTTCAAGCACACTTCATTAAAGTCTGACACTCATGTTCATAATAAGTGTGCCAGTATACCTTACGTCATATATATATATATATGTATGTATACCTTGGACATGTTTCATTTTCTCTGTCAGTTCCATACTATTAGGTCTCTGTATCTGTGCATGAATGAAATTTGATTGACATAAAATACTTATTGTTATATGATAGATAAAGATATCATGTTTTCATCTGGTAATTATATTGTTATGTAAATATGTAATGATGGAAAATAAAGAATATTAAAGTGTCATTGTTAGAGTTTGTTTTTACTATGTACATGTATAAATTTGATATTAGTGCAGCTAAGTGAATTCAAGTTCAGCATTCAAGTATTGACTTATCAGCTGACAATTATACAGCTGGAATTACTGAGTTATCTGCTTTCATTTGATGAATGAAAAGTAATTTTTTTAATACTCAGCTGTTGTGCATGTTGCTAGGTGCTTGGTTGTATCAAGTGTTCAGGTGTACTCAACATTTTCATACTTCTACAAATTTACACACAGAACGTGTCTGCCTTAGAGATCATTAAGCCCAGGCGAAAACTGTACTGCAGCCAAGTTTAAATGAAAATTTTGCTGCATATATATAAACACATGTCGAAAATGAAGAAAGAAGTTAGAAAATGTTAATGTTACCTGAATACTAAGCCATGAAATATAAAAATATGTTCCGCACCTTCCAACGATTCAAAATTAACATATTTATCATATTTAGGTACCCTAATTACAGCTAAAACAAAATGTTAATAATTTTTTCTCTTTATTAGCTCGTGTTTGTACATCAGAATTAGAACACCATTTTGTGTGGGTACTGTTTGCTACCCAATGAAAACATGGCTCCGAGGTAACCAAATAAATATTTCTTTTCAGGGTTCTTTCTAATAGCTTCCAGAATTTGAGTGTCCACATTCTTCTGGTCCTCCTTTCTCTCATCACTCACAGTGTATTCCTGAAACAGACACATTTATCATACATCAATCTATCAAAACAATACCGTAATTTATCAAAGAATTATTTTATGATGCATTTGACTAGCAAGATATTTTTCATAAAGCCATCAGGTTGAATAAATGATTCACTCAAGCTT
Source organism: Lutraria rhynchaena (assembly GCA_008271625.1). Classification (NCBI taxonomy): domain Eukaryota; kingdom Metazoa; phylum Mollusca; class Bivalvia; order Venerida; family Mactridae; genus Lutraria; species Lutraria rhynchaena. The sequence continues at coordinate 259,499 of VIBL01000064.1, forward strand.
AAAGATTGTAAATTTCAAGATCTTGCATGAAATCCGAGTCCCTGACAACAGAAAATATATAAATATCCATGGTATCAAAGGTACACCTTTGGTACAATGTTGCTCCTTAACCACAGCAAATAAATTGCCTTGTAAATAAAACAGAAGAATTTCTGATGCTCTTAAGTTCAAATGAAATTAGTTGATAGTATGATGTAGGAATTTACAACTCAGAATTCAAGTTTACAGAGCCCAAAATAGTTTTGATACAGTTGCTATGACAGAGATATGACCAATAGTCAACAGGTTTTTTTTGGGTCATTTTGATTACCAATATTCAGCTGTGTTCCGAATGGCAAAAAGTATTTTTTCCCAATTGCAAGGCGAAAATTCCCAATTTAAATTAATGAGAAAAAAATGACTTGTTCATATTGAAGGGCAACAAAATAAGATTCAATAATTCACCCTGAATTAGTCCAAGCATAATTATTCTTAGCTTTCCAAAATGCGGAGCAAATACATACATTTTTTAAAAGACCCGAACTAATTGTACACTAAAAGTATTGCACCATATACTAAAATCACAAAAAATGAATTGGCTGGCAACCTGCGTTAATTAAGCCACATAATTAAACTTATCCTTAAAAGGTACAAAAAAAAAATTAACCAGTAAGTGAGTAACTGATCAGTCATCATAGCAGAGAACCAGTTTTTATTTATTTTTGTAAAGTGAGAGTTAAATTCACTTGTTCAAAGAAGAATTAATTGAACAATGTAGGTAAATAAGTCATCCTCAAAGAAAGCATTTGTGTTTCAAATCATCCACTGAACATTTTCTAAACATTTTGGTCAGATTAATAATGAAGATCACGTTAAACAAAGAAATGTACTGTCTATGAACTAAATTTAAAAGAGAACAGTAAACAATGGTATTTGCCTCACATAACCAAATAAACTATACCTTCACTCCAGTACATTTGTATTCAAATAACGGTATTATGATCAAAATCCAAAACAGAATGTTTTAAGAATAAATTAGGCCTATTCCATAGACAAAAGGACCTAGATAAGCTTGTTTAACCTAATACGACATAAAATTCAGTATTACCTCTTTCTTGGTATCAAAGATTTCGCCTTCAGTGTGTTTTGGTTTCTTCAGCTGCTTACGACGGAAGTATTCATCATTAAGACGGTCTGGGAGCTTAACTCCGCTGATGTCGATCTTTGTTTTTGTGGCAATACAATAAATCTGATTGATTCGTCTCAATGGACAGGCATTCAAGTGGAATGGACCTAAAGCACACACAGATACGGGTTTTATATAATAAATGTTCCACTTAATAAAAAGATATATAGCTTAGAATACTGCTGCACTATTATATAAAAGATACATCTTGTAATCTCTATGAAGCTAACATATAAAAAACAGTAAATACAGTCAAACCCGAGAAAGAAGGCCACCAACGAGGCCCATTCTAAAAGGCCACCAACGAGGCCCATTCTAAAAACTTAACACATTCTTTACAACCAGAGGATTCAAAATCAGCTTTCAATAAAGATTGACAAGGTTGAAAAGATGATCAGGATTAATTTAAAAACAACGACAGAAGCTGTAATTGAAACTAAGCAGAGTATTACCTGTGACAAGGAGAAGACCAGAGCTTAGTTGCTTCAAGAAGACAACTCTCTGAAATAAAGTATAAAAGTTCATTACACATGATATCACATTCAAGATAATCAAAGACTGATGAAGAACTACATGAATTACAACCAAGCTTAGAGAATAAAAAGCCAGGCAATAAGCTTATATGTTTTATCTGCCAATTCAATCAATTAAAGAAAATGTGATCAACCAGATAGGTGGAGACCCCTAATAAGGTCAATATGAATACAAAACTTATTTGACCATATATACAACATAAGCTACATAAAAAAATAAATGACAAAGGAATAGATATTATATAAAACAAGATAAATGAAGAATTATCAGTATCACAAGACAAAACAATGTGATAAATTAATCATTACAATGTCTGTCATTCATACCTTAAAGATACAAACAGAAATGTACATCAGATTGTAAGAGATTATGGCATTTATATTAACTGGTCACACAATTTTTCGATGTATTACAAGTAAAAAGTGGAAATTGCAAATGAACCAAGACAAACAAGAAATGCTTGAAATGTATGTTCTATTACCTTTCCCTTGTGTCTACCAGCAACAAGAATCAGAACAGTTCCTGGAGTGATGGATGCCCTCAGTTTATGTTTATGTTGTGAGAAGGACTTTTTCCTCCTGTTGCATAATTTCCTGGGCCTGTCTTCAGTAGGATAGTAGCGTGGCTAGAACACAGAAAAACAAGTTAATGACAAAGGAAGTTTTCAAATATTTACACTAAACTTTGGTCTGGTTTCAAAATTTTATCTGACATTTTCCATGTATTTGATATTAATACTTATATATCAGTACAAAACCAAGGGGCATCAGAATGTACAAATAGTGTTTCTTCCACCATGACGGAATGGTGGCAGGCCCTTACAAAGGGGAAACAGCATCACATGACAAAGCATACATATCTTCCCAACATTTAATTACTTGCAGCCTATAGGTAATAACCTCGATGCTTACAGGCAAAGAGCTTTCCCATTCCTCCAGGTAAATGTACCACAAATGTCTCCAAGAAAAATTCAACTCAGGGGGAATATTTATGAATTCAGGGAAAAATATACTTTTGTGGAAAGAACTGACAAAAATGTCTGACTTAAAGTTAAACCAACTAAACTGAGGATTTATAAGTTGATATCAGTCAGTTTCTATACCAGTCATATAATAGTTAATACTTATTTGCTGTTTTCAGATTCTGTGTTCACATACATAATAACATAAATGTTTATGAATATGATAAGACTTATGAGAAGCAAAAATTGAACTGGTTGATGTATTGCTTGCAGTGCTGTCATATTGTAACATCTTCGAGTGTCAAGGCACAATTATTGATATTACAACATTCCAAGCGAGTTGTCCGAACTGATCGAGCTCAGCTCCACATTTAAATATCACAATTATGAATTTTCACAATCAGTTAACTATAGTAAATTTAGGCCAAAGCTTCATAAATAGGCATGAATGTCAACGATACCATTCAATATAATCATACAGTTGTATTTTCACAATAGATCGTACGAGAATTAACGAGGTAACGAGAATTAAGTTATCTCTTACCAAACGTTGAGCTCTGACGGTACGTTGTTTGCCATTTTTGTCACCACCAATATCCTTGGTGACCATACGAGCCGGGGCTTTGGGTTTACCTGCCTTTGGGGCCATTCTGAAATAGCAACAATGGGTTTAGTGTCAGAAGTTATACATGCGAACAAGCAAAAACCGGCCATAATAAAAATACATACAAACATCAACATGACTATCGGTCTCGGTTTGTTTAAACTTGAATTACTCGCTTGTACGCCAAATACGATACTAAATGCTAATATCAATGTTTCGCTAAATGATCAGTGATTGATTTTCAACTGAAAATACTATGTGATAAGTATTAACAATGCAGATAAAACTGGATTTTATTAGGATATTTTTATTCACTTGTACTCACTTTGCCCAGTATGGAGTAAGAGGCACACAAATTCGTGACGATTTACGATTTCCGGTAAGTTTATTACACGGCGCCAATTCAAGTTTGCGGTCCTATACATTTATAAGCACGCTTTTTGTGGTATTTCTGCACAAAACATTTTTGTTTGTAAAAATGATATTTCCAATTTAATCAAGACTTTGTCAATTACAATTTTCAGACAATGTTCATAATTCAGGACTAAGACCATCCTAAAAATGTTGGTATGCGTTTTCATTCGTTCGTTGCCTACCAAGCGCCGTTCAGTTGTTTTTTTTCGCTATTTCCGACTTATTGATGTATAATTGTGTAAGAATCTATTAAGTACGTTTATAATATCGATTTTATTGTCACGGTTCTGTTAATAATATATTTATGTCCGAGTAATACATTCATCTCAATTAAAAACATACAGTTATTCACTTATCGCGACGACAACCATTTTATTTGGTGTATTCTCATGCGGCGTCGGTTCATCGAGTAAATTTTTAAACATGTATCTGTAATGAAACAGACTCTGGAAATACACGTGGGTATACATTAGCTGTATCTTAGTCGACTTGTGGAATTCATATAGAATTTATCAGACCCTTGCGCACACTTTCAGCTCCATGTATATTCATGTTATTTTGTTATGTACTTTGTTAGCGTAATCGAGTAATTCAGAACAAAGTGCGACGATGGATGAAACGGGCTATAGTTGACCAATATATCATTTTATACCAACATGTAGTTTATATATTTTGTGGTTTTTGGAACCTTATTTGTTAAACCCGTTTGTACACGCGCTGCAATGAGAAAAGATTATCCACGTATTCAGTTATAAAAGCATCAAATGACAATACAAGTACTTGCAGTGCAGAGGAATACAGATTCCAAGCTCTCACGTTGACAAAATTATCCGATGGTGTGGTAGAAAATGTGTCACGTGAACATTGTGCCGTGACGAATTACCATTGTGATTGTAACCTTTGTGACTTGCAGCAGATCAACACGCCATCGTTATTTGCGATTGGCAACAGTGTCATGATGTTAAAGGAATTCATCAACATCGTGATGGTACATGTTTCATTTTGTTGTTGATGTTGCTGTAGCTATTGTTGCTTCTGTTTTTGTTTTAAAAGATACTTAAATGTCTACACTAATTGAATAACGTACAATTTTATATGCTTATAGCTGTTATAAAAATGTTTCAAATATGTATACAGATTTTTTGTTCATGGCAATCTTCGAGTTCTGTTCTCATTTATTAAAAAAATCACGCTCGACTATGATATAAATGACGACAAGTAAAAATGCTACTTTAAATCAGGAGTTTTGGAGGTTGCGCTATCCATTGCATTTAGAAAACACAGATCGTACAGAACTCTAGACAATCGGCTTGTTATGTGTCTGTACGAGTGCATATGTTTCATAATTGTTTATAAACAGTCCATAATATTTATTATTCAGGTCGTGCTAAGTTTTCGTATTTTAATAACCTACCGTAAAAGCACACCGGCAAGTGATTTAGACTCAATAAATCTTAATAAACTAGCTGCGGTTAATTGATCTGGTCTCTTCAACGTTTGTCTCAATATTTTGTTCTCTAAAAAATGCGATTGTTTAGCCCAATGTCTTACTGAACATTAAAACATATTCAGCTGTGTTCTGTAATTTAAAATAACCATGGTAATTTAAATTTACGCGTAATTTTACATTTACGAAAAAATGAATGAACGGAAAGAAACGACCTCAAGTCAAGTAATTCGTTCAAACTATATTTTACGAAAATTAATTTATTTGTTGTCCCAATGTGCTGATGTGCTGAAAGCCCTGTCCAAACGGTACTGCTCTGACAAAAATGCATTTATTTGTGCAGTGAAAGGTAAGTTGAAACTTAACTTAAAAGTAAAAGGGCTGGTACCCTTCTGAAGTATTCACGTATAAAACAGGGTTGGTACCCTTCTGAAGGATTCACGTATAAAACAGGGTTGGTACCCTTCTGAAGTATTCACGTATAAAACAGGGTTGGTACCCTTCTGAAGTATTCACGTATAAAACAGGGTTGGTACCCTTATGAAGTATTCACGTATAAAGCAGGGTTGGTACCCTTCTGAAGTATTCACGTATAAAACAGGGTTGGTACCCTTCTGAAGTATTCACGTATAAAACATCTTTATTGGCATAAATCACTGCTTCACAAGCGGCAACGTCAAAAGCTTAACCTTTCTGGATATTTTAAAAGAAATCAAATCCGAGGTATTCATTAATTAATTTATTGGAATTCACACATAATACATCCGTTTATTCTACACTCCTCCGATAAAAATACATGTATAATAGTATATTTCAATTTACATTCGAAGATAATTATTATGACTATGACTTTGCAAGAAAGGTTTAATGCTGTCAATTACATTTTAGCTAATTATGTCACAGAAAAAATACATTACAACACCAAGCTGGCAAAAGCGGGGTCTTTCTGGAGAAGATCTATAAGTTTTCTTACTTTATATTCCAATTATAACTAAAATAAGGAACAAATTTCTAACAGTTGCATTGTACAGTGACATAACTTTCAGAGTGGTAGCTTTGTAGAGCTCATTCTCGGTACATCTCACTATACCATTGAATAGAGCTGCACAAATCACGTGATAAAATGCATGTACACGTGCATGTAATTCCGACAAAATGAAGGTTGATTTTTGTTGCGGCTTAATTGTGGTTAACGCGTTCATTTAATGGAAATCAGTTTTTACGGTATAAAAATGACAATAAATTTAATCATTTTTTCAATGCCGATTCTGTGATAATAAACAACATGTATTAAGTTCATTGGTGTTTTTATCCTCGTAAGAGTTACGATACAGAATTAACATATGCAATCAATTTGAAATCTTCCATACATTCTACAAAATCATTGATTCCATTCACACATGTGTACAATTAACAAAATTATATTTGAAGTCTTAGCACACGAAAATGGTAATTTACGCGTGTGAGCCTTTCCATGATTGGAGTAAAAATCATTCCATTCAATTATATGTATTTACAAAAATCAAATTTAATCATACAATGGTAATATGATTTCAACATATTCTAAGGATTCTACTTGAAGCATAGTGAACATTAGATAATGTAAATACTCATTGTCAACATTAATTCCCAATAGTTCAGGTGTTGAAATATAATGCTGCAATATATGAAATGTTCAATAGGTGAGGTCACCGATGATTTCTTTAAACCTTAACTTAACAAAGAGCGATGATTTATTTAACTAAGTACAATAAAACCTTTCATTGCGACCACCTCAGTTTTACGACCACCTTGTCATAACGACCACCTATTTTCGGCTTTCAATAACTCCCCTATAATTCAACTTAATAATAAGACCACCTCATTATGACGACCGATTTTTCGTGTCCCGAAGATCGTCTACTTATTGAGGTGTTACTATATATGTGACCTATATCTAGAAACACTTGTACAATACGTTTGACAATATTGATGACATTAATCAGACGACAACAACAACATCCCAATGACTGTGAATACACGTGTGTATCCTTTTCTGAAGAATCCAATTTAAACCGGCATACTGGTGAAAGATCTAATGACTTCTACATAATTATTGTTTTTACGTCGAAAGGTTGCCTTAAAAACACTAAAATAAAACAAGTTCTTCATGGGAGTATTTTCTTCCATGACCAAAAAGGATTTATTTTCTGGTGTTTCGCTTGTTTTCATCACGACTTCAATGATATACCGACTAACAGCTAAATTTACCACTTTTCCTGGATTCTATGCCCGCACTAACCCACTTAAGACGTTTGACGCAAGGTCATCAACCAAATCGTCACATGTACTGCACCGAGGTTTCGAACTCACGAAGCTGAGGTCCGTTAGCCGAACTTTCAACTTATTGAGCTAGGCGGGCAGGCCACTAAAACTACCCGGTGTTTATACAGCAACTTTGTCCACGGACATTTTATTAAGTGATAAGATCATTTGTACATTTAGAAGAAAATGTGTTCCTTAAATAAAAAAAGTTTAACTACAATGTATATGTTACATGATTGCAAGTCTACAAAATCGACCTACTTCTACCGTAACATGTTGACATCGTACTTTGATGTTTTATGTAGATCGGTAAGAACCTTGTTGCGCGAAAGAATCGTAACTTGATACACAGCTCAGTTGTCCATGTTGTGTTCGAGGTTTATTGGAAGGGCAGAGCGTCTTCACGACCATTTTCCGGAAACGGGAGCCACTGAGAAAGTACAGTATAAAGTTGGTTGCGTGATTTAGAAAGAAGAGCTGGTTAACGATCGCCCATACAATCTCTTGAGTTTCAGTCATACCAGTTTCTTCATCTACCCAGAATTGTCGACCGACCAAGAACACATGTACTGGTGTGGTACATACAAAAAATGCTAAATTCACCAGAAGCAATGTTCTAGTAATTTGTACGGCCTGGTTGTCGCTGTTGCGAATTTGTACTCTGAAATCAAAGTCTTTCCAGCTATCATGTGTCATATTATTCCTCCATCTCGCGCTTTTAAACAATTTCCAAATGATAATTCCACCGCCTATTACAAATATAGTTTCAGGAATAATTACATAGATACACAAAATTACGATTTGAAATGGTCCAGAATAAAATCGTCCATAAGCGGCATCGTCAAACCAACACATTCGGGTTACTACGACAATCTCGTTATCTGTTTGATTGGCGTCAAGCATACTGCTATTCATTCCTGTAGTTGACCACACTGGCGTGACAGAAAGCTGTGCGGAAACGCTTGTGTTTGTTGACTTTAGCTCTCCAGTCTCATTCGTGGTGTTTACAAAGCATGGGTTTGTCAATGTTGAATTTGATGACTCCGTTCTATGTGTAAGATTGTTGTATTTCATATTTGAACACATTAACTGTTGGTCGCGACTAACCACGTCTTCATTCGTATTTGTTTTAACAACTGTCGGCATTTGGAACAGTTTGAAGCCGTAGAAAACATGTCCACTGATGCAGATTGTGACTAAACACAAAATAAGTGCATAACATGTGGCGATTCTGATCGAACACCATGTCTTAACTTTATATGGTCTTACAGTGCTGATAACACGCTCGATGGTCACAGCCGCAAGTGTCAGAGTGGAATACACTCCAGAAAAGTACGCGATAAACCATTGTACCTTACAAGCCACGTTATTAAGGTAACGAACATCCGCCCCAAATGTGTAAATAAACCACCAACGAGGTTGGACCAGAGTCATTACCATCAAATCTGCAATAGCTATTAATGTTAAAAACAAACTTGTAGATGTCAATTTATTGTGCTTGCCAGTAAGTACGATAATAGTTATAAGATTCCCTACAACACCCACAGTAAACAGTATGGGTGATCCGGCTACCCATATCATCCTAGCGATGGCTGAACCTTTCCTCTGCCCAGCATCCATTCTTCAAGATCGTACCTCCCTATGTTGTTATCTTAGCTTCTGTTTGGAAAGTTTTACACGAAAGTCCTCAGCTTTGGATAGTGCGTTTGAGATCCATGTATTTGTTACACTAAGATGAATGTTTATGATATTTTAGCTGTCACTCTAAAGAAATAAATGCAGCTGGCATATGTATGCAATTTGAAAAAAAAGATTCACAATGTTAACAAGATGAATTAACAACAAAATCTAACATGAATACTTATTGCTTGCAATACACGTATAAGAACAGACTTATGACAACAACGAATCTCACATGTATCAGAACAAAGCAAACAGTTCGCTATTTATATCGGCAAGTTGGATGTGACCAGTAAATATTTATGTTGGAGTCAATTATTAGCACATTGACCAGAGTATGTTTTAGAAGAAAGATTTCGTATTTCATAATACAATGTATCTAATTCTCGATTAGACAACACTAAAAGATAGGATTTAATTAGTTATAAGCATATACATTCTTTTGATGTTTACAAACTATTAACATCTAATCATGTTAGACGGTAGACTAAATAAAACGTTGAATTACATCACGGCAAATTGATCTTCATGACCGACTTCACAAATCCACCGTTTTCCAATTAGTATGCGTTTATTAATCCCAAAGCAACATGACCTAAGCCGTCTCGAAAGACAAAAAACAACCAACTTCGCGTAAGTGTTCGCCTTAGTTTGTTATAAGTATTACAGTAAGAGTATATTGTTTTGATGATTGCATTTCATAACCCTTCAGTAGTAAAGGCACACGTGTTTGCTATCCTGAAATCCGATAAGGACCTAAATAATTGGCCAGGTCATGTTTTAATGACGTCAGTCACATAGACGTAATACAGTGAAATAATTACTCCGATTAATTGATAAATCAAGTTTCATTAAGCACAAAATTGTTGTTTTCCCTTATGAGCAAGATCCGTTAATTGGAATGAGTTAGTCATTTTGTAAAATGAACATTAATTTTGCTTGAATTCCTACGCCTTCAGATATTCGAACCATGTTCAAATTTGATTCCGAAGGTGAAACCACCGTGGGTGGAAGAAGACTAGTGCGTTCTCTGCTTCATCTTCTAAGTCATCAAAGTTGGTTACATTAACTCTACCTAATTTTATGGTGAGTACGTTTGCTTGAAGTATAGCTAATTATGTTGTTTACGACATGAACAGTGTCACCGAGTACCGCAAGTACTTAAATCATGTCTGAACAAAGACCTGGCTTAATCAGGAGTAAAGTGATTATAAAACAGTCCTTTGCGCCACGATGTAGGTAATAAATTAAACATATTGAAACAATAGCAACATTTAATTTTAAAGATGTGCGTGGTATGAAAGCGTAAACATCAAGATAAATTAATGCATTTTAGTTTATTCAGGATGGCTGAGTAGTGTCTTTACTTGTAACCGAAACAATGGCACGAATCCTGCTATTTGTTGAAACAAAGCAACGATTTCTTTGATTTTTTTTTTCAGATTAGTCCGTTTATTAATCCTTTAAATAAACTTCGGGGTGCATTTTGAACAGAACAAGGACCTAAGACTTGAGAATAATCCGCAAGCTCAAATCTCAATTTAATTGGCAGAATAAAGTACCATCAATATCACCAATGTTTTATCAAACATAATTTATAAATATCAAAAGACAAATTGTGAGATTTTAACTTGGGGATGGGTCTCAAGTTTAAAACTTCGGAATTCTTCTTTGAAAACTTCAGAATTCAAAATAGAAGTTCACACGATGCTGTTTTGGTACGAAAACATGTGTACAAATAATTATCACCGTAGTTTGATTTTTGTTGTTTTAGTTATACACTTTGTTGTATAATATCACAACAAGGAGTACTGATGTCATTTACAACCACGCCAATTTCCGTTGGTGTTGTAGCTAATTTGTACACACATCTAGTTTTGATAGCAACAAAAATCTAATTACCTGGGAAACGTATATGTAATATTCTAGTTGTCTTTGCAAACTGACAGCATTTTGGTTATAACTCTCCCATTCTATTCTCTTCTTCACACATTTTGTCATTGTATCCTCACATTCGTCATTTGCATTTCTCTCTTACATCCCCTATCACATCCTCTGATGAACAGCCTGTTATGCAATAGCATGCGAATATTACGGGTTCTGTTTTTATAAATTTCATTGACATACAAATATCGGTCACATTAAGCGGTTACCTGACATTACTTCGTTACGTAAAATATCAAACATATTAAGTGTTAATAATTACTATCAGTCAAATTAAATCGTTATCATGTTGTCTTGTCCTAAGCTTACTGGTGCATAGAATGTTGTAGATATTTATCTGTACCTGACGGACTACATTATTCTATATTTACTTTACCCTTTAAAGAGAGTCGAAATATGTTGTCAGCTCGCAAAATGATCGAAAGAAAGAACCGAGGTGACATCTATCTTACACTCAGCAAGTGATTCATGTCAGAGTATTTTTCACTTTGCATATCCGCGTTCATTTTTTTTTTGGCAATAATCGCAATAATCACGAATATGCACAAAAATATGGCTGCTCTAGGATAAAAGAAAATATAGAATCAACGTTTGCACATATATTTATATATGGTCACATCACTAAAGTTTACAACGATATGGGATACAACTCATACATTACTGAGGTATTTTATAGAAGTCGTACAGAAGTTATTGACCCTACCTGTGGACGTAGCACCAAATAGTAAAACCTTCTTAGCTGTTCAGTCTTAAATCAAACATCAGAACATAACTTTCCATTGTTCTTTTTTTTACCTTTCGTTATTTCTGTTTACAACATCTCGAATTAAGTATCAATGAATTGTTCACCTAATTATTCAAAGCACGTGTCAGTAGAATAACTGGGTTATCCAATCATATTAAATCGTAAATTGCCCTTTATTCGACACATTTGTTACGAAACTCGAGGTCGCTAATTGACAAATAATCTGGTTAAAGTATTTACTCACATTAAATTCTTTCAAAACAATGTCAGAGTGCATTTGTGTGACTGGGGGATGGGTGTCATGAAAATCAACCAGGTCATCATTATAAATGTGATAGTTTGGTATCAGTACAGACTTACGAATATGCAGTCAAACTTATGAACAAAAACCACCCTTGGAAAAGACAAAATGTGGCATTTATTGACAGGTGGCCTTTATACGGAATAACAATGATGGTTTTTCAAAGAATGGCCTTTATTCACGAGGTTGTCTTTACTCGGAGGTGGTCTCATACACAGGTTTGACTGTATCATGGACTCAACATTTTTATGGATCCGACCTGGAAACTGTTAGCTAACAAATATACACTGCACTTGTTGTATAATGTTAAATATGAATGTCTTGAAATGAATTAATAAAATGTTTTACGTAAAAGTAAATGATATTTAAGATGGTTGCAACCCAAATTTCGTCCATTGGGGTTAAAACGATATTATAAGAATATTCAGACTGAGTTGCTTAGAACATGCCAGCGTTTGTCATTTTGCAGGATTAATCAAAGAATTTGCAATTACCACTCAGTTAATCGATCACGTCTCACAGTCAGCTAAGCGATTTTAAGTTTGATTCAGTAAAAAGTGCTAGTTTTCAGGTTCCACGTGTAAAAGTTACATCTTGTCCCAGACATCAAGTGTAATTAGAATATTGACGAATGTGTTTTGGACCATAGGCACACATACATTTCAATCATTAGCTCAGAATCACAATAATCACACAATGGACAGAACTGGTAAGGATGTCCACTTCTTGACAATAGAATTTATACCATAACACCAAAAAAATGTTATGTCAGACAAAGATCACTCGCGGTCCTGCACGTGTTGATGTTTGTATCATGTCTTACCGGACAATGAACATAAATATCAGTGTGACATTCCGAATCCTGGGGTATTGAAATATATACATGTAGTACAAAGGTCAGATTGTAGATGGCGTGGATTAATAAGGGTTATAATAATAATAATAGCAAACAAAATAAATAAATACTATTATTAAATCAACCAATCGACATTATGTCAACATTTACTGATCAAAAACAGAATTTGTTTTCTGTTTTATTACTTATTGAATTCAGTTTTGTTTTTTAATTTTTTTTTCACAGCCATAGTGTTAACACAGTGAGACAATTGTGAGTTTATAATTCATTAAACTTCGTATAAAAACATCTGAATCACGTGCGCCCTGTCGACATTATTACAGAGTTGTCGTTCTTGATATCCACGATGTAACTGCGTGTAATTTTTAGCGTTATCAATTGTGTTAATAAATTATCTAAAATTATCATTATCAAGCATATAAACCTTAATCTATGAACATTTTAAAATTGTGTGAACCATTGATTGATGAAACCTCAGCGGATGTAGACTTTACTTGTTGTGAGATCTTTAAAGTTTTACATTTTTTATGTCTTTTTTTATTGTATTTGACACATTGGACGTTGATCATGGACTTAATTAGTGTAATAATGTTTGTATCTTGCATAAAACCTACCACAAAGTGTGTATTTCCTATTCAGACAGACCAAAGTTTAAGTTGAAAAGATTTTCCCTGCGAGATAAACTCCACTTACATATATGTGACAAATATTGTATGTTTTATAAATATACTACGTAAATATACAGTGTGGATGTCTACTAAGTTAAACAACTTGTGTAAAAAAATACTTTGCTGAAATATTCAATATTTAAAATAGCTGAAAAAACGCTCGTGTTAATATACTATACTATAAATGGGTCATTCAAAGGTACGGCTTGGTAATTTTTTGAACTTATACAAGGATTACGTAAGTGCATTTCACATGAAGTCTGTCAATGCAGGACAGTATGTTATAGCTATGGCTAAACTTGTGTTTTGGTCAATTGTAGTGATTCTGATAGCACTGTTCTTAAGATACTATCTGGATACTCCAGTGCCGGAAGAAATTCCGGAGAAATTCCGGGTTCAGGTTATCGACGCCTCGTTCCGGACGTACAAACATCTGGTGAGTGATATGTATCATACAATGTTTATCATTGTTCACAAATATACGACCAAACTTAAATTTAGGGCCACTCCTGAAGAGTCGTTCTCTGTTCAGTTCATCCCACTTTCTGATAAACTGTTTGACTTTAGATGAAGAAGCTTTGTGCGAATATACCATCTGGTTATGAAGGGCACTAGTAATTTGTCCAGTCCAAAATTCGACGTTTAATTTGTCTCTGTACAGCGGCCAACTTCTGATGTGGATGATATTGACTCTCCAATACCTACTGTTTACAGACATGTTTGTTTGTAAAATACACCATTACAAATTGTAATCATATCTGTTTTATTAATAATTGATGGTTTTCTATGATTAGTTGATACCATCTTGCACTTCCGGTATATAATGTCGCCTTTGATGATAATCACTGTATTGATAACTGATAACTGCTTCAAGACAAACCATGAGACGATTATAATTCACAGGAATCTTCTCTTTCATGTTGAAGATCAAAGCCAGTATTTCATTAATATAAATGCATACTGTTTGCTAAAAGGTTCATTAATGTTTAAACTTAGAATTATTTTGCATATTAAATCATTATTAACCGTGATATGACCAGCTGTCATAACCAGGGTCTGAGATTTATCGTGACAAACGTAATCTCGATATTGTATCAGAATATGACAATTGAATAGTTACATTTATATTTACGCCGTGGGTTGTGATCTAACAATGTTTTTTTTCTAAATCCATGTTATTGATTATTGGGTATTGTTGTATAGTTAATTATATATGTTATTACAATGTCTCACTTATACTTACAAGGAATGTTAAGTGGCGATGTATGATTTATATACACTATGTGCAAACTAAGTCCGTAAAATTTATACCATGTATCTTTTTGTATACTTTTTATAAGAAAGTGACAATGATTTTTAAGAATATGAAAACGGCGCATTTCACTCATCCATGCGTTTTGTGTGTTGCATTTGCAGATCTACGTTCATGGTATACTAGTGAATCACTTTCTCTGATTTACAAACAGCAGGGTGATCAAACTTTGAACTTGAACTTTAATGCTCGCACCCAGTGACCTCATTTGTACCTCAAGTGTCTTAAGTTTTGCAAAATGTGAAGCACAAAAATCTAACATAATTATAATTGTTTTTGTCTCAGTGACATTATCTGGATTTTAATTAAATAAAGACACTTACTTAAACAAAGAAAAACATTTTACTGGGTTTAACGCCCTTTTTAAACATTTTTTTCAGTTCGGCGGCCAGTTGACCAAATCAGTTTTCCTGGACTGCATTCTAACCAGTACTAACATACCCTTCCACAGATATCCGGCAACTTCTCCACATAACGAGGAAAGTCGACATTTTTGTCAAGTTAGAAAACAACATTAAAATATAGTCATTATATATTACAGTTTTATTTACGCTGTGTATGTAATATTATATGAGAATGACTAATCTTACGACGCTTATTGACACAAGTAGAATAAACTATAATACAATGGATTGCTGATCATAAATGACGAAATACGCATAAATCATTAAAAAATAATAAAACCGGAATATAATACTAACATAAACCACTACAAATTCCTCTACTTGGTTAGTACTAATACTTAGATCTATAAATATATGTTTTTATTTTCCTCCAATTTCGAAGAGCGTATATACAAAATTATACAAACATTGGATAAATGTACAAGATACGAAAAAACAGCAAAGCATAAATGTATAATGCAGAAAAGCAGCATATTTTTTTCACGCCGTTTTTTTTCAACAATTTTTCAGTTATATATGGCGGCCCGTCCTTCTAACCAGTTTTCTTGGACTGTTATTCTAACCAGTACTAACTTACCCTTCCACAAGGAGCCAGCAACTTATCCACATGTGGAGGAAAATCAATATTTTTGTTAAATATTCACAAAAGGTATGACCTGCCGCAGAAAAGCAACATATTGATAAGAAAGAGACAAATATAAATTGAAACATTCACCAATAATTTTCATTCACTGAATTCCTTAAAATACTAACAAAAAATTGCAAATAAATGAACAAGCAATAGCTATGTTAATGTAATGGACATTGTAGACAATAATTATTGTATTGTCACCCATTTATTGGATAAAATTCATCTTCGCGTTTTATGAAACATTTTCGGATAGTATTTCACTATAGGAATGTTTGTCATTGTACATGACACATGGAATGTATAAACATTGTGGTTTGATTGTGAAGCGATGTTAGTGTGGATATTTTTCAATGGAAGGTCATAGAATGGTATGCAATAAGTCCCTGTAAAATAACATTTAGCGGTGTCATTCCACATGATAGCTAAGCTGATATTTAACAGTCCTAAATACAGTGTAACCTCATTGTAACCTCGTTTTCTGAGATCACTACAGCTTTAAAATCATCTCATAGGCCATTTAATTTCGACTCGGTGTTCTGTTGTTCCGCTATATTGTAACTTTTTGATAATTATAATTCAATAATAAAGCAGAATTTTGTCCCCGAAGTGGTATTTATTCAATGTATCGTGGTATACTGAACATACATGTTACAGAATAATGTCTTTATGTGCAACTGTAGCTTAATGTTTAAATGATAATATTTTGTACAATTTGTTATTTCAAACCGTCAATTAACGTGTACATGTGATCCTGATTTTTTTCGTTAGAGACTTGTACTTGTCTCACGGTCACATTAAGTTCATATATTCGAACGTACAAATCTACAAAACACAGGGAAAGAAATATAGATTTATATTACAGTAAAAACTTAATATGAGTCCAGAAATATAGATTTATATTATAGTAAAACCTTAACATGAGACCAGAAATATAGATTTATATTACAGTAAAAACTTAATATGAGACCAGAAACATAGATTTATATTACAGTAAAAACTTAATATGAGACCAGAAACATAGATTTATATTACAGTAAAAACTTAATATGAGACCAGAAACATAGATTTATATTACAGTAAAACTTAATATGAGACCAGAAACATAGATTTATATTACAGTAAAACTTAATATGAGACCAGAAACATAGATTTATATTACAGTAAAACTTAATATGAGACCAGAAACATAGATTTATATTACAGTAAAACTTAATATGAGACCAGAAACATAGATTTATATTACAGTAAAACTTAATATGAGACCAGAAACATAGATTTATATTACAGTAAAACTTAATATGAGACCAGAAACATAGATTTATATTACAGTAAAACTTAATATGAGACCAGAAACATAGATTTATATTACAGTAAAACTTAATATGAGACCAGAAACATAGATTTATATTACAGTAAAAACTTAATATGAGACCAGAAACATAGATTTATATTACAGTAAAACTTAATATGAGACCAGAAACATAGATTTATATTACAGTAAAACTTAATATGAGACCAGAAACATAGATTTATATTACAGTAAAACTTAATATGAGACCAGAAACATAGATTTATATTACAGTAAAACTTAATATGAGACCAGAAACATAGATTTATATTACAGTAAAACCTCAATATGTAACCACATTAAATTTAAGATCAACGTTAGTTTGACTACTTATGTTTGGTTTTTGTCTTACTTTCTGTATATTGCAACTTAACACTAAGATCACCCTAAAACTAAAATCAATTTTCGATGTCCCCAAAAGGTGGTCTTAATACAGTAAAACCTCAACAATGAGACCGCTTTTGGGACCCGAAGAATCGGTCGTAATAATTAGGTTGTCTCATTATCAAGTTGAATTATAATTGAGCTAGTGAAAGCCGGTCCGAAAATAAGTGGTCGTATTGAGATGGTCTCTATTTGAAGTTTACTGTAGTGAAGTTTTGCGATTCATTTCAATTTGATTATTGCGCCAGCATAGAGTATAAAAACATTTATCTAAAATTTTGTTACAATGCGAATTTACATTCGACAAAATGTTGTGAATATCTGCACATATCTTCACCGGCTTTATATGTGACAGATACATTTACAGAAAACATAGTAGTTCACTCCACCTCCTCTTGTAGCAAAATATTTTCAAATTTAATCATTGGTAAAGATCACTAGTGTATAAAATGAATCAAAATCATTCGAAATACTGCCAAACCTATGAACAAAGGTCACCCTTGGGAAAGACAAAATGAAACTTATAATGACAAATTGCCTTTATTCAGAGGTCAGATTGTTCTAAATAATCAATGAGGGTTTTCAAAGAATGACCTTTATTCACAGGGTGATCTTTATTCAGGGATGGCTGCAAACACAGGTTTGACTGAAGATCGGTAAGTAAGTCATTATCTTTGTACGATTGTGTTTAAAATGTAATTTGTGTGCGCCGATACCGATTCAAAGAGAACATTTTATTACACTGTTTTATAAACGAACGATATTTATGTCTCTACAATGTGGATTTGATTTCATGTTTCATTAATCATACTGATGTTATTTAGATTTATTTTCCTTTACGGATTCGAAATAAATGCTAGAGATTTACAAAAGAAATCCTTCAACAATAAACACTGTACGAAATTTGTTTTGTGTTTTGTTATCTGTGGCATTTATCGCCATTTACTCGATACATCCTAAACAGTTCAGTACTTAAGCTGACATTGGAATCGTGTCGAATTATTATGCATCTATTTTAAATCTAAAATCAAGGATGGACCAGTGTTCAGAGTTCTTAGGTGCAACTTTGTCACACATCTAGGGATTGATTCGTAGAACATCGCTCCTTATTTCTTAAATCCAGGCTAAACGCCTCGTGTGATACTTCTGTAAGCTTTCAAGAAACGATCAAATTTAACTAATTTAATGTCTGGATTATGAAAACATATTAGAGTCTATAGCCAGCAGCTATGGATGTAGTTTTATTTTTTTGGGGGGGGGGTATTGAGCATTGAAACAATGCAACCTCTATAAGGCCTTGAAATTTCAAAAAAGAAGAATACATGTATTTATAAAACTGATACACTACTAATATTTCTGAAGTGATGTAATTGGTATGAGATAAATACAGGGTAATGAAATAGTTTTGTTCAATATTACATATATCTGCAATTCAAAAATGTCCATTTTCCTCCATATGTGGAGAAGTGGCCGGCTCATTGTGGAAGGGTAAGTTAGTACTGGTTAGTACACCGTCCAGGAAAACTGGTTTGGTGAACCGGTCGCCTTATGTAACTGAAAAAATGTTGAAAAACTGCGTTGAACCTCAGTTACAACAAGTAACATAAAACAAACAAAACAAACAAACAACTGCAAATCAGGTACAATATATACTAAGTATATAAACTATTGGATCGTTTCAAAGTCAGACCGTTGAATACAATGTAAAAAAACCGTTGCAGTTAAGTTAACCTGATTCAATGTCCAAGTTTTTATCTCAATATTCTAGAAATATCCTAGCTTTTTTTCTATTCTCTTTATAACTTCTACTATATATATGTATGTCGTCAGCAAAGCTATGTTTGGAAATGTGTATGGCGTTGGTTCCCATAAAAATGCTGTCGGGGTAACAATTTCAGCTTGCATCTTTTTATTCTGATACTAGTATTGATATTAATAGTTTCTGTACAAGTATTTAGCTCATACGTTAAGTTCTGTCGTTAGATCACTCGGTGGTTTGTGTGGTAGTGGGTTCAATCCCGTATAAAACCTATACGTTCAGTATTGTTGTTTGATCACTCAATGATTCCAGCTGGTTTGATTCTAGGTTCCGGCATATTTCCTCAGTTTTTCAGCCAATTTGAATAAAGTTATTACACACCATGATTTTTATCTTGATGCTTAAAGCGGAAAATAACTGTTCTCATCAATTGCATTCCATACAGAATATCTGAAATACGTGAAGAGTAAAATATGCAACAAAATCATCACAACTAACAACTAATAAAGATTTAACAGAAAACATAGCAGCAAGATATGCTTAGTTGTTCCATAATTATTGTACTAAGGTGATGTTACACTTAGCACTAATTAGGAGATGGTCATCTTATTAATTACCAGCTGTTATGTATATTTCAGATTGACGGGCTGGTAAAAGTGGGATTGACGGATTATTTTTCCACATTAGACAGAAAACTCTCAGACTGGTTTGTGCTTGCACAGATGACAGGACAACCATGGGGCCTCAAGCTGACCGCTGATCAGACGTTAAGGGTAAGGCTATAGAAGCACCAGCGTGTTGTATGTAAAGTAATGCTAGTATTATGAGTTTTATATATATGGACAAGTGATAATTACCCAGATAGGCCGCTTTGTCAGCAATATATTCGCCGTAAACAAAACACATAAGTATGACACCAACTTGATGCAACTAATATTGTTTTCAATCAGCATTGCACCATTTGTATTAAAACATATATCAAAATATATTCAGTGAACTGATTAAATTCTACTGGTGTTTTTAAACATAATCACATACTTGTTTTTTAGATAAATGATACTTATATAAATGGAGTAAGAGTCGTGATATATGAACCAGTATCAACATACAGATATGACAACCGATCTATACTGATATTCTTCCATGGTGGAGGCTGGAGTACTCTCTCTGTTGGTAGGATCTGTGTTTTATATTGACCGTTTGAAAACATATTTGTTACTTTACATTTCACTTCATATTCTCTGTAAATATTTGATTGATTCGTCCTTTATGAATGATTCTTTATGTGGAGAAGTTATAAAAACTTGTGAAGAATAAGGTTAGTACTGTACAGAATTCAGGAACACTGGTTACTTTACCTGCCCACCGATATAGAATCTGAAATATTGTGAAAAACGGACGGAAACAATTCATTCAAGAGCAGCGTATACAAATAGGGCAACAATTGCCGTACAACGTTTGTATTAAATCGTTTTTACAACTGTAAGCTGTATGTATTCTTAATACTCATAAAATTTATCAGTTTACTTCGTCAGTTTATTCAATATTTAGAATAAAATGTAGAAAAGTATCGCTGGAAAAATATATTGATATGTCTGGAATAATAACAGCATCAGAAAGAACAAAATACACATTACCTAAATATGTGGGAGCTGAACTCCAATATGGATTGCCGCAACGAAATACTCGTTAACCACAGTATACATAGGGAGATTCTCAAAAAAAATGGCTAAGGTCTCATTTCATTAAACATCTTACAAATTAAATCTTTAGAATTTCACTAAAATGTCTATATTAAAACAACGGATCAAGTTGTGATTTAAAAACATTCCCATTGTCTTCATAATGTGTAAGCAATATGTTAGACTAAATAAAATCTACTTTTATTTAACTTTTAGACAGCTATGATCCCCTCATTAGGAAGATAGCCAGGGAGAGTGGTGTAATTATTGTCTCAGTAAAGTAAGTGTATCTGTCACTTCTAGAATCACATTCCGCACTTTTAATAAAAATGTATGGAAGGTTAATTATCTCGATCGTCAATTATCTTGAGGCTTAAAGCAAAAAAAAAAAGGTTTGTTTCCGGTTACATGCCCAAAAATATCGGTCGGTAGGGATTTTTTATTTTATGTCTTTTTTACCTACTAGTATATCGGCAACACTGTATGAGTATATGTGCTCTGTAATATTAATGATTTGTGAAAATTACAATATAGCACTAAGATTTTGATGCCGTACAAACTTATGAGTCGGCAGGTAAAATATTTTGTCGGTCGGGTAACCAGAAACAAACCTTTTTAGGCCTGATTACATGCTGACTTATACGTACTAACATTGTTGTTCATATATAAATCATTTCGCTCCGTAAATTCAACTTTTATAGATTTGCCGGAGCCCTTTTCTCAGACATATTTTAGCTTAGGTGGCATGGTTAAAACTTGAAAAATCTTGCTGTCCGGAGTTTGTAGATAAAGTGTTTTATCCTATAGATTGTCATCTGTTAAAATAAGGGTCCGAGATGTGTTTCATCAGCAAGTTCCGTAGGTTAATGACTGCTGTGTTAGCTACCAGATACATGTATGTCTAAAAATACGGACTCTTGCGCTTTAGGCGTCTTTTTACGTAATATTGTTCCACCTACAATGTACAATTTGTTAAATTAGAATAACATTTAAATGTGGGCGTGGCCTTTTAAATCATACAGATTATTGGTAACTATGTCAAAGTCTGCATTAATTACATAATGATATGCTGTAGGTGAGTATGTAGAGCAGAAGTGATAACATCGTTTTGTATCACTTTGACATATATGTACATTGTATATCCATGGTAAACCCTCTGATAATGTCATAATTAATCAAATATTGTATAACAAATTTATGCTCAACCCTATAATTATCCTATATTTAAACTGTAACTGTTGTTTTGATAACTAATCGGTCAACGACCAGAATTGAGGGCCTGATAAAAGGGAGTGATGTTGAAGGTGCGTTGACACACTTGCATCCATGTCTGTGCCTTGAAGGTTTAAACACACGTACACTTGTTCACTTGTTAGTAACGCTTTACTAATTAAACTAAAGAGTTTTATAGAGTATGAAAATGCATTTAGCTTAACTTAACTGTTCAAAATACAAATACTTAAAGCCTGTCAGATCGTACATTATCGTACATGACACATGTGTAGTGCAACCTCTCCAATGCAACATCCTTTGGGAGAAGCAAAATTATGTTGTTTAAGGGAAGTTGTTGCCCAAGAAAGGGCCAATCAGGAGAGGTTGCACTGTATATGTATAACATAAATCCTCTCTGTTCATTACAGCTACCGTCAAAGCCCAGAGTATCCTTATCCAGAACCTTTGGAGGATTGTATAAAGGTCGTTAAATATGTAACAGACAATCCGTCAGAGTTCCGGATAGATCCGTTCAGAGTAGCTGTAGGTGGTGACAGCGCTGGGGGTAACATGGCGGCATCTATCTCCTTACAGCTCCGTGATACACTCGCCATGCAGTTTTTAATTGTTCCGTGTTTACAATTTTTCAATTTTAAAACGACTTCTTTCACTGAAAACACATTTTATTTTCATGGTAGTATAAATGACCCCATGTCTGTTGTGTACGTGACTAATTACCTCGGTGTATCTGCCAAGCATTATCAGGCATTTTTGAACAATAATCATGTGTCTAAGTCACTCAGAAGATCTCAGTATGCGGAAATGGTGAACCAATCGATCTGGATGAAACCGGAACTAGTAAGAAATAAACAATTGCTCGCTAGAGTGGATTCTGTAGACGTTGTTAGTACCGGAAATGACGTTTTATCTAGTCAAATTGAAGGAATAATTACTGATCCCTACGCAGCACCATTAATGGCTAATGACACGTTGCTAAGCAACGCACCGGAAGCTTATATTGTCACGTGCGGTTATGATTTCATTCGAGACGATGGTGTAATGTATGCGGAACGATTAAACAAAGCGGGAACCAAAGTGATACATAAACATTATATGGATGGTTTCCATCATGCATGGTTCTTCCCACAGGGTCCATTGAAAATAAACGTTGCTGTGAAAATTGTCTCAGATTTAGTTAATGCTCTTATCAAACGATTATAGCGTGAAAAGTTCATCACAGTGTCAAAGATGGCCCCGTTTCTTTAGTATGTTTTCAGTAGAGGTGAAACGATTCAAAAAATTTCGATTCGATTCGATTTCGATTTTTCATCCCACGATTCAATTTTTCGATTCGATTTTCGATTTTAAAAGGAATTAAATAGGACAACAATAAAATTGCTATCCCACTAGTTTACGATGGAATGTATTTTCTTAAATACTGTAAACAATGGAACAAACGAAACATAAAAGCGCCTAGACAACTGGGATTTAGTTAACGTTTTCGGAACGTAATACATGGAGCGAAAAGAGCCTGACGACACGAGAAGAATGCTGATCTCGTTAGATTTCAGTCATTTTGACTCGCATACTACGGAAAATGAAAGTAGGTATTACCAAAAAAAAAAAAAAATCGAATCGAAATTGCCGTCATTGAATCGAATCGAATCGAATCGAATCGAGCATGAAAAATCGCGGTTCGCAATGGATCGCGATTAATCGTTTCACCTCTAGTTTTCAGTATCTGTATCAATAACGGTACGATGTCGTGTACAAAATGCTTAAGGAAACTAAAACTGTGTAATGCATTTTAAAATCGGAAGGAAATTTTTGTCTTATTGATCAGTGAAAACGAAGCGTAAACATCATTAATTCATCACATAATTAGTCAATTTAATTTTAATTTGACCATTCAACTTTATGGACACGGCTTCTATCTTCTAGGGAGAAGAGTCATGATATTATTGTTATTATTGTTAAACACAGAAAATATTTTTTTCCGGGATGTACACAGTAACAAGACGTTACGTAGAACAAACACATTTTTTTGCATTCCGAAGAAGGCCAAATATGTCGAAATTTTGAAGAAAGGGTTTCATGCGTTTAATGATAATGTATAAATATGTTTGTGTTAAAGGTGTGAAGCAGAGAAAGACTGATAAAAAAGTTTATCCTGCATGTAAACACGCTGCAAATATCATTTTTATTTATTTTTCGTCGTCACAAAATAATCATAATAATCTAAGAAGCTGAATATTATACAATAGTTGATATGCTGTTATATACCTAGTTTTGTCCAGCTTTAAGCGCATCAATACAACACAAAGTAAAGTTGGTCAAGTATGTAAGTACACGAGGTCCATTCGGGCAACTGTTACTCATTAAAATAACGTTATATATAATGATCCGGGCGAAGTGCAAATTACGCGTTAATAATTGTATTATAGTTAATATAAATGCGAGTATAATTTATAAAATAAGTATATTTTCTGTTTGTTTCTATGTTATTGTATTTATTTTGTATTGTTAATAATGAATGACATGTTTCAATGTACAGTCAAAGCTGTGAACAAAGGCCATCTTTGGGAAAAACAAAATGTGGCCTTTATTGACAGACGGCCTGTATTCGGATGTCAGGTCATTCTAAATAACCAATTACGGCTTTTCAAAAATGACCTTTATTCACAAGGTGGTCTTTGTTTACAGGGTGGTCTTATTCAAAGGTGGCTTAAAACACAGGTTTGACTGTATAGTTTATTGTGTTATAAGAAGTTTGATAGTTGTGTTCTGTCAGAATCCACGAGAGGATAATTCATCACATCTATAAAAATAGCGGCTACTTTTTAAGCTCTGACTAAGGTGACCACTATTAATATGGTGACTGTATGAGATGTCCGGGGCTTTGTCCATGCTATGCAATGATAAATGTTAACCTCATCACTTGGTTATTCATGTGCAATTACAATGCATTTTATTGGTTGTTATAAAAGTAAAGAATAAAAAATACATTGAAATACAAAACATGTATCAATCTTTGTTTATTTTATTTTTCTCAAAAGTCAATGGTTTATTATAAAACAATAAAACATTAAATTAGTGACAAAAATGAACATTTTTAATACATACAAAATGGTGACAGGCTGACCAGCTGGAAAAGTCCTAAAAACTTACAACTGGTTGGTTTTTTATCTCTTCCTAAGAAATATTTTGATTCGATGACACAAATACATTTAGATCGTCTTCTAGCATTTGTTTATCATGTAACACAGAAGCATACTAATCCTTAGAAAGAGTATCGGAAGGCCAACTAACTTTTATGTTTGGGAGCCAAACAAATGAAACCGAAAAAAACAGTAGAGAGGACATCATTTCAATTAACATAGTGAAGTTTAAAGTTAATACAGAGAGATCACCCCTTGTATAGAGCCACTCGGTGCGAACTTTTAAATAGAATATGAGAAAAGAGATCAGTTTCTACATTTTGATTTTACCACGAGTTCATGCATCAAATGTGACACCGTTATCATTTAACTTGAAACTCAATCAAAGGCGAAAATCTTGACTTATCTTTGTTTAGTTTAGCGTACAGTTTAGCCTTACACGGCAGTTTCCCCGTGGTAACTGAACCTTCCCAAATACTGTCATGGATGTCCTTGAAATGAAACCAAACGTCACCAATTAATAACGCCACGTCATTGGCTAATGGAGCTCTGACGCGAAAGGTCACGTGTTTGTCAATCGGAATATCTCCACATACTGGTTCCAGTAGCGTTCCATGAAGCCATCTATGACAGGCTCGCGGCAATGGCCGTTTGTCTTTACCTGGTTGCCGACATTCAACAAGATATCGAAATAAACAGTCATAAGTTATGGAACCGTCTTCAGAACATGGGCTGTTCTCTCCAAGAATCGACAATACATATTTCCCTTGAAGAGGACAACGAACTTGGAAGGTAACCGAGTTATCGTCCCTTTGTTTAATAAACACATACCGTTGGAAGTCCGGAATTTCGTTATCCCAGGGTCCGTAATACTTGTATGTATAGCTTAGTTTCAAGTCTTTATTTCCCAGTTTGAAAGTACACGCGACGTCGTCATGACTGTAATGGATAAGTGGATCAATATGTGTCTCAGGAATTACCCCGCATCGACTCATCGCTGGAGTGGGACCGAAAAACGGGACTTTCGGGAAAGGACTTTTAATTGCATCCCGATTTTCTACACATTTGATTCTAAAGGCACATGCGCTTTGAAGAGATTCTGAATTCCAATCGTCTTTTGAATAAATAGTGAAGAAGTACCGCCCCGCTTTGGGCGGAGCTACAGTAAATATAGCATTATGTCCAACAATTCTGAGCATTACTCGGCCCTCTAACCTGGATGAACTAAGTGATTTGTCTTTGGCTTCAAACGTGTAACCAAATCCCAATAAGTTGGGAATTTTCAATTGCAGTACAACAATACCGTTCTGTGTGTATTGAATACAGTCATAATGTACAGAGAACCGCAATCCGTAATTGAAAAATGGCGACTTCACAACCGGAAGTGTGATGAATTCTGTGAGTGTGATTGGACATTCAAGTAGCTGCCATTTAGGATCATCAGGATAGTGTTGGTAGATATGATCCTCGGGGTCTGTGACAAAATAGAATTCGTCACATTTGTAAAAAAACTTTTGTTTGTCTTCCCCGTCACCTTGACATTGGTTTCTAACTTGGTGACCTTTGACATGCCTGGCTCCCCAGTTACAGTTTATAAAGCACCAGGAACCAGTTATGTAAACAGCTGTCCAGGAATTACGAAACTTGTTCCCATCAATCCGCATACCAGGTCGGTAACCAGCTCCTTTAGAGTATCCCTGTATAACCTCGCAGTATAAACCGGCATAACTGAAAACAAACAAAAGGTAAAACTTTTAGTCAATTTGTAATATGATCCATTAGAATAAGTTCACAAACTGTTTATAAACACCGCCGCTTAATATTGTCAGGCACGCATAATACCCAGACGTACACTCGATAATGAAGATCGTAAATTTATTTGGTAAATTGTTTTTCAGTGCGTAAGAAGGGCCAATTCAGATCATTGAGTAATTTTGGGCAACTAAACAATAAAATATTCAGAATTTGTCATTGTGCATACTATATACATTGTACATACACATTTAATTTATAAGAAATTTATAAGGCCTCATTCGAGGCACGAACCAAATGATTGCAGGTCAACAGAATCGAGCATTGAGTAAGTGTGGCGATACTGACATCAAAACTTGGATTCAAAGCAGATTTAGCTATTGTATGATATTTAGTATAACCCTTATTCATTTATTCATTGATATTGGTTTCATATGAGAACATGAGAATTATAACAATCCCAGACTTACCTGCACAGACGTTTGAAGAGATCATGATAACTCTCAGTACCGTATTTAATTCCTCTCAATAATCCCATTGGAGATTCTGGATTTACAGATTCGTCCACATCTAACAGGTTCAAGTCGGTCCATGTTATCCAACGAAATATGGCTCTGAAAATCACGATTTTGTTGCAAATAATTGTGCCTTTGTTTAAGCAACTTTGTTAAGCTCCAAATTCTATATATACAATAATTTTAGTTACAAAAATCGAATTTGTACCATTCATAGATACTATTATAATAATAATTATTTAGACATCTGACTGGTAAATGAAGTACATGTACAGACAAATATAAACTTTATAAAGCCATATTTTAACTGTGTTGCTGACGGTACATCCATCATTTCTTATGTATGAAGGCAAACATGCACTTTTAGAGAAATTAAACACAGTATAAAATGCATCCATTCAACATCATCTGTGTTCATCGTAAATAAAAGACTATCAAATGAAAGATGTGTCTGGAATTAGGAAAACTGAACCTGAGTCTAGTCCCCTACTGAGTCTAGTCCCCTGGCAACGCCAGACGTCATATCTAGAGACTGGTAATAAATTAACTATTTTCTTTATACGTCATGTCCTCATTGTTTGAAAGATAGTAAGAATATTCTCATGGAGCATCATGTAATATATGTTACTGTGTATAATGTATTACCTGGCTTTTTCCAAATCAGTCTCACAGTTGACTATCAAATCTTTCACAAGATCCGTGAATGTGTTGTACTCAGTTTTCGCGATCTAAAAATTATCAAAATGTTCTCTGAATTTAAATAAATACAGTGCACATGTAAACCATAAATTAAAAGTATTTAAAGTATTTAATCGAGAACACAGACGCTATCATCTGTATCCGCTGAAAGTACATGTGTATTAGCATGTAAATTACAGCTAATTCATTTATTTTGCCGGATAAAATATTCGTGCTTTAGTTCCGAACATCGGGATTAAAAAGTCGTTCTGTTTAACTGTTGAGATCTTGTGTGCATGCTTGATCACCGGGGTTATCCATTAGAAAGGCCACATGAGTTTGATCGTGAATAACATTAGCAAGATATTTGCATCCAACAAACCAACTGGGAAATACGGGATTCGAGATGAAAGCTTCCAGTTTGTCATGAACTTCAAAGGAATTTGTTTCAAATAAACGAAACGTAATGTAATTACTCACAAACAAACACAGTAAAGATTATAAAAGCTCATATTTGAAAGATGGTATCTGTTTAAGCCCTCGTTATGTCATGGGTTGTTCTTTTTTAATTGAACCTTCCTGCGTTCTAAATGTGAATTTAACTTTACCAAGTTCTCTGCTAATCAGTCATCATTTTCAGAGCCTTACATTAATCAACATTCAAACACACCATTTCATCGAGAGAGTTAATGTCGTTCTTTGTTCCTTCAATATCCAATACCAACTTGTTGACAGAAAGAACATAAAACCTTATTCAAAGTTTCTTTGAATGTTACAGTTCTTAGCGTATGGAATTTATGAAATGTTCGGGTTGTAGAATAGAGTATGTACAGTAACAATACGTTCTGATATTTGTATACTTACGTTGAAGACATGGTTATCTACCGCTTCAAACTCTTTAGGACTTTTAAACAATTGTGACCTTTTGACCTCTGGCGGACATATTGGAGGTGGTTGGGTGAGATCTACCACATTTCTCTCTTGTTTCCCGGTTTCTTCTGTTTCATTTACGATCTCCATTTTCTGATAAAAATAAAACTCGGCTTAGCAAAACATGAACACAGTGACCCAACATGAACTGTTTAATTTACATTTAATTTTAATGCGCTTACCACTCCAAACCCCGATAAAAGGTTTTAAAACATAGAATGAATATAAAATGTATCTATTTGCGGACTGAGTGAAGACTTTTTTTTAAATGTTTCAACTATTGAAATATATTGTATTGCAAAGATGCAAGAACGATGTATGTTTGAAATAGAAATATAAAGATACGTGTGTTTCTGTGTAACAATTAATTGTTTTGCAAAACATCGAATTTGTCTTTATAGATATCATAAATGTTTTACTGATAACTGTCACGTTAACTTAGGGCCTTTTACAAGCCTTATATTAGATAATACGTAGCGAGGACAGTTAAGAATCACCACACTTTATACTTTATTTAACCACATGGTATTTACTGACCTCTCCAACTGACAGACGTTTGGCGATCAATACAAGCATCTCTTGACTATGCTTTTCAATCAGTTTAGACACACTCTCCTTAGCATCTGCACTCAATCTTTCCATTAACTTCCGGACACGCTCTTCTTTCTTCTTCCTACATGATTAAACAGTTTGTGTTAAAGATAAAACAGGCCAAGAACACATTATTAATAGTTCTGATCATAGACAAACTATCGAACTAATACCAGTACCATTGTCACTGGGATTAACGCCGTTTTTAAACAATTTTTCAGTCATATACAGCGGCCGGTTCACCGCACCAGTTTTCCTGGACTAGATCCTAACTAGTACTTACTTGCTTTTCCAGAAGGAGTCGGCAACTTCTCCACATATGGAGGAAAATCGACATTTTGTCTTATTTTCATAGAAGGGTGTGACCTGCCGCGACCGGGATTGGAACCTGGATCGCTGGGTTACAAGTCCAGCGCACTAACCACTGGACCACGGTCGCGGCCTTACATAATTTTTAATTGAAATTAATGCAGAAACGGTGAAGTAATTTCAAGTGAATGATACTTTAATTTTAGAAACTATGCAGCTATGCATAATCTGGCCATGTACTCCAACATTGCAATTAGTAATTAATTGGTGATGACGAAGGATGCATTTGACAAACATTTTGGAGTGGTTGATATTTTAAATTTTGTAGAAACATTCCCTACATGTATATTTGATATGTGCTAAGTCAATTTGGTAAAAAGAGATAAATGTACAGTTATTTTACCAATATATATTTTTATGTCATATTGCTATCATAAACATTTATAATGAGAGTCATGCACAATGCCAAATCAATGAGAATTTAAATACATGTATAGAGCAGTCTCTCCAGAGAGGCCTTCTCTTGAGCAACAACCTCCCTCCAACAAAAGCATGATTTTTCCCCACTGTACGATTTAACTATAAATTTAATCTCTCTAGAGCAACAACCTCTCATCAGCAACATACATAATTTTGCTTTTCCCAAAGGGTGTTGCTTTGGAGAAGGTGCACTGGTGATAATTTGTTGCCAGACTAACCTATAGTGTGCTTCTAATTTACGTTTTTCAGTTTCTAACGTTTCCTGATCTTTAAATTTCTTTAACTGCTCAAAGCCATCGATCATTTCACGGACTGATCTTTCTTTTTCTATTTCTAACTCTTTCTCAATTCTTTCTAACTTCTTCTTCTTCTCTGTTTTCAGTGTAGCGTAAAGTTCATCTTCCTCAATCTTTTGTTTCTCCTCCAGGACAGACTGAGCCACAAACACACCCGACTTCTCAAAATCCTGGATAAAAAATACCATGCGCAGTTTTACCATCGTATCTTTCCCGTAATAACAGTCATCTGTTCGCGATTCAAATTGTGAACTGCATTCCAGAATGAGTTGCATAAAGTTGGAACGCAGTTCGCGATTCCAGAATGCAGTTCGCAATTCGAATCGCAAACTGTATTCTAGAACGCAGTCCATGATTCGAATTGCGAACTGCGCTCCAACTTTATACGACTGCCATCTGATATATTCAAGCAAAGACACAGAATACAAACATAAATAAACTCAGACAGAAATTTTTACTTTTCTGCTCAATAGTATAATAGTTTTCTGCATTATGCAATGAGCATCAGTCGCCTTCACATGTTTACTAATTCTGATCTTCTGTTTTATTATGTAATGTGTGTTAAGTGAAGAGCCAGCAATGCCCAACAAATGGCTAGGAAACATTTTCTACTCACATTTTGGGAAACATTGTGTGAATAAGGGTAATCACACACGGCAATTTAATGCATATCTTATAATTATGCAAATATAACACCGTTCGCATTTCAAACCTACCTGATAAGTTCCGAGAGATGTTCGCGAGTTTTTCTCACGATGTTGAGGATAATCTAGAGCACCGGTATTGATCTGCCATGCTGGATTATAGACACTTCCTCGAAACTGGAAAATGAAAGACACAAAATAAAAGTACTGAAAGCAAAATTAATGATTTATTTTTTGTTATTCATGCACAGAGTATACCAGACGCTACTAAATTACAAACTGATTAAAACAAACATTCCCACTGATAGTTATACAACTGTTCGTAGAGAAGACGAGCAGAGGTTCTGTGGTTTTCTTTCAATTAAAATTATTCGATCCGTTTTAATTATTTCTCAATTAAACAGAAGTCACAGTATGTCTGAATAAGGCTAAAACACATAATGTAACAGAAAGAAAATCCTCATTTCTAAGAGACAACATTGATCATTAAACTTAAGACAAGTTTGAACTGAATTTGAATTTTAGAAGGCTTTAAGACGTCTTTTGGGAGAATACTTGAACGGAAACATTAGCAGTTCTGTTAATATAGACTTCATTCAATATTTCTAAACTTTGAGATCGCCATGCAATCTCAATCTACCCACCATTCATCATGCGCAAGCACCCTGAGGAAATAATCAAACACAGGAGAACCCGATATACGACTAATGGACAATAGTGAGGCAGTTATTACTGTGTCGCATGATGAATCAAAGCTTTACAATAACATGACTGTCATTATCCTTATTTTCTTTATAGATTCTACTTCCAGACTGAATCAACTTTATGAGTCATGGTTGTGTTTAACTAGTAACCCGTGTATCTAGTCACAGGAAAGCAGTTACCACAGCACAGAGTTGAATAATGTCAGGACAATGTTGACATACGTACATTGAGAACAATGAGTGTAACGTAATGCTGATACAATGATGAAAAGTCCATCAATTAAAATAGTGGATTTCTGATATCGGTCCGTGCGAGTATCGGGAGAATATAAATCTTTGATCTTATCAAATATTAGACTTTTCATTAACCGTTAATACGTGAAGGGTTTTAATCATACTAATAGATCATTCATACACAAAGGGAACCCATAAAAATACGCACGTCCTTGTCTCTAGCGACCTCTAGCGAGGTTACAAGTTAGTCTTTCTCACCCACGTCTCGTTAATCATCGTCCTAACGACGGGAAAACACGGGAAAATGTCACTGAGCGACTAATAATGTTGGAATCAAAGCCATTTATCAATTAATTCTGGTCAGAGGACAGTATAAGAGACAAATTGTTGATCAATATACATGTGGGGACATGTCGATATTGTACGGGAGTTTTCAGTGTTTTATCATAATATGTGGACTTAAACGATAAAAAATACTTCTTTTAGTTTTCTAAAGTTAGGGACAGTAATGTATTGATAACATCCATACGCATCGTAAAATAAAAACTAAGTTCTGAGAATCGTCAGTTGGTAGGGAAAATAAACAGTCCACGTTAAAGTGTACAAAACCGCACAACTTCGGCGTTTTGCAAAATAGCATAATGTTTATCTCATAAGCCTCAAAGAATGATCACTAATTCAGTAAGAGTCGACATTTTTATGGTAAGTGATATCGTTTTAAGTTCGAATAAAATACAACCATTTTTGTTCCCTATAAATGCCAGACTCCAGGAAGAAACACATTCATGTAGTTTGCAGATTTAAAGAAAATTATCTATCCTATTAGCACAGTACTTCCTACGAGTGAAATTCATGAAAAGTTATACATAAAACTAGAACATTCAGGCATATGGTACATTTAATTGTCATTTCTTGAACAGTAAAAAGAAACATTTTGAACAGATGGTCATATCGCAGAAATGAAACCACAGATGCCAAGAACAGAAGAAATATAATAGTCAATTAATCCTTTAATTGAAGATTACCACGTGCAATATCATTGTCATTACAAGCTGATGGGTCTCAAAATTCTGGCATCAGTCCTAAATTCGAGTGGCGACTCGAATTAGAAATCTTTCAACAAAGACCCATCAAACGCAAAACTTCAAAAGCACCGATAGTTTTTTGTTAATCAATACACACTTCTCGTTGAGTTTGAGCAATTTCGATTGATTTTATAAAAGTTTCAGCCTTGCAACGAAAGTAAATTAACTAACCTGTGTTTAATCCAAAAAAAAAACAAATGGAAGATAACATCGGCCGTTTATTTTATTAACGGGACTGTTGTATAATAAAAAAAAAATACACAAACACTCCAAACGCCCGATTCGCGCAAATAATTAAGAATCCAGAAACGAGCATTTTTACGATTATTACATCAGAAGAAAGTAACATAACCTCTTAGGTATATCTTTATAATAATTTACATCTTAATTTATTTATCTTTTGAGTGATCTGGCAATAACACTGGTATTGCAATTATTCGAACTCAACAAGCAGCTGCAGTACTTGATCTGATTATAAAAAACATTTCATCACGTGATGCAATAAAAGGCTCTCTCAACTGAATTGATTCAGACTTTACTTCACCCTTGTATTTTTGTCAAACTGCGGGTAATGAGTTGGTGAGAAGATTTCATCAAAGGTAAAGTTTTTAAGTACATGTGCTAGCGCGTGTTTCAAAGATATTGATTAACAGCTGATGTTATTGTTTTACTAATTGATCATGAAGAATTGTAGCGATTAGACCGCGATGAGGATTGTGTTGTTGTATGTGACGAGTTAATTAGAATTGATTATGAAATGGTTAAGTTTTTATCACACCAACGCGTGCACATTGGTGCTATTATCAATGGTGGAGGGGTGTTGGTGAAGATGATGACGGTGATTATTATTATAAATGTTATTATCTTGCATTTTCCAGTCATCAATATTATCATCATTATCATTACGCAGTATCCAACACCATCCATTACTGCGCAATTTTTCAAAGCAACATCCTTTTAGAGAAGCAAAATTATGCTGTTGTTGAGATGTTGTTGTTCTTGAGAGGATAAATCTATAGTTAAATCATACAGTTGGAAAAATCATGCTGTTGTTGAAGGGAGACTGTTGCTCAAGAGAGGGACGCTTTGGAGCAGTGGCACGATAATACCCAAAAATATAACATCTTCAGTTATGCAACAGAGATATTTTCTTAAGAAAATAATCTTCCCAGGAAATATACGTTCAGTTTTTTGTTTGACTTCCTGTCTTCTCTGTGAAATTCAATGTTTA
Organism: Lutraria rhynchaena; assembly: GCA_008271625.1. Lineage (NCBI taxonomy): Eukaryota > Metazoa > Mollusca > Bivalvia > Venerida > Mactridae > Lutraria > Lutraria rhynchaena. Next base: position 294,461 of record VIBL01000064.1, read on the forward strand.
TCATTACTTCATGATGTAATTTCAAGACAAGATTTTGTTCACTTATCAGTGAGTAAACTCGCTTACATAACGCATGGTACTTCAGATATGGAGTATTTTCAAACTTACTATAGAACTAAAACTGATCGATTAACAGCATGGAAAAAAATAAATATTTCTTAAATGTAAATGATTTTTGTTTGCAGTCTGAGAACTTAATGACCACCCCACGCGTATACATGAAACTAACACTATTTTATCTAATCCAAGGAACATCTGTGTGAAATCTGAACTTAGGTATTGTTACTAGGAGATAATGTTCTTTATAAATGTTAATAACATTTCCATATAACATCAATACAGAAAGGTTCCACCCTACATAGTCCTAGATACTTATCGTATATTTACATATATTATTGTGATATGCCAACCAGTTGTCAGGGAGATGAACAGCTGTGCAAGAAATTTCATTTAGACGTATAATATTTCTTTAGGAGAATATTACAATGTGTGGGATGCTAACGATAAATGTAGGCTTGTCTCTAGACTTCAGTATAAGTAGGATAACAATAATTGTAATAATTTTGATCATTTTTTTTTTGTTTCCATAGATTTAAAACCACTTATCTGGAGAACTTTAGTAATAAAGGGCATTCAGATGACCTGACAAGTAGTCCTGTGTCACCTACTAGTATTAACAAGTAGTTCTGTGTCACCTACCAGTATTAACAAGTAGTTCTGTGTTTCCTACCAGTATTAACAAGTAGTTCTGTGTTACCTACCAGTATTAACAAGTAGTTCTGTGTTACCTACCAGTATTAACAAGTAGTTCTGTGTCGCCTATCAGCAATAACAAATAGTCATATGTTACCTATCAATACTGAAAAGTAGCTCTGCGTTACCTATCTGTATTTTACCAATGCTAACAAACAGCCCGGTGCCTCTTGTCAGTAATAATAAGCCATTGGCAAAATACGACAATCTTCTAAATGCAGTTTCTTTGATATTCGAATTACTTTTGATATTTTTCTCAAATCCGATAATTTCATGTAATTTACCGCGTGTTTGTTCTTTAATGTCATGTTAAAAAGGTCCAATCAACGTTTAAACATTAAGTATTCAATTTCCGTACTATGCTTTAGAATATATGGATTTCATGCATAGCTGAAACAAGACAGCATTGATTATCGCTAATTTCTTTTCATAACCATAAACGATACAAGCAATTTAATTTCCTAATTGTTGCAAAAAATGTGCAAACCACTTGGAAGCTTATGTTACAGACACAACGGCCTGGGGGAACATTTAGACTGCAGCCCTAAAACAACAAGTTTATTATATGAAATTACAGGTTGCCAGCGAGACAATACCAATAACAAACAAACCTCATTATTCTTTGTGACTTTAGGTGCATTGAGCGCCGTTCTAACACCCAATGCGTCGCCGTCAATGGTCCCGACGAATCTCGGCACGTGATTCTTACAATAAACATCCGGGTCATTCTCTTGATCAAAATGGAACGTTCTAAGAGTTAATTGTAGTCCGCAAACCCGACACCGGAAACATCGTCTGAAATTATACAACACGGGCAATATGTCCGGAGTTTGTAATCCTTCATCATACAAAATGTTCTATCGATCTTTTCCTTGAAATATATTAGGACAATCTGACATTATTAAGGAAAATGTTTCTTTAGATTTCAAATAAACGTTGAAAAAGCGGTGATCAGATTTGTATGGGAGGGTTGTTGTATAAAATCCTCCTTCTGAGAATTGCAAACATCCTATATGTGTGAGCTAATTACCTTATACTCGTGCAATAAACAAATAAATGAAACAATTTATTTATTGCAGGCACTCGAACATCGTGAAACCATTAACCAACAACAGATGCGTCAAAGTGCTAAACAATACACATTGTCAGACAACGATTTACTAAAACACACAGAAAAATGCAGTGAATTTCGTCCGCCTGTTTTGTTGCATGTATCGTATGACAACAATTCTTAAAGTCTTAGAAACCATGGAGCATCATTCTTGGGAAACATGGAAATGATTTATGGATTTTTAGCCCTTACAGATGTGAATTCTGTAAGCTTTTTTTGCAGCCTGTGCATTAAATCAGCGTGTAACATTCAGCCTGTTTCACGCGAAAAGAAATGCAACTTAACACAAATGAAAGAGCTTTACCATTCCAAACATCGACGTCATCATACATTTCAAAAACAAAAAAAATCGCATTTTTAGCAACAGACACCCAACTTCAGGCAAACCATACCGTCGAATTTTGACAAAAAAAAATGCGTCACTGAATTTTGTGTTTATTATCATACCTGTGAAACAGAACACCGACATCAATTCTTTCAACAGGATAAACTCTTTTCTCGCATCTGTAACATGGATCCTGAGCTGGAGGACGACGGTCAAGATCCTCACAAATATCAGAATCGCCATCACTGGACACCTGGTCCTCACTGTGTGACTTGAACATATCAGTCACTAATTAGTTCTGTAATAAACGAATAAAAATTAACTTGTATAATTCCTCTGCCTCAGTACTCTATGGACAATCAGTGATTGTACACGTGTCAAACAGTTATTTAGATTAATTGCTGACAAAAAATCTCGATGCTCGTTCTGGCTTGTTTTAATCCGCTCTCTGAGAATGAAATAAACATTCGTCAGGAAACTATAACAACAAACAAACATCGTTCACTCACAAATCACAACACTACATTTTTCAATATAAAGGATGAGCCCGTAAATCGTTGCCGAAACTCGTTTCCTGTCTCAGCACTTGTTAACATTTCATTATCGCTTAATTGAAAAATAATAAGGTAGTAGAGCGCTACTGACTCCAGTAATAAAAGCTCTAATTTGATTATGTAAACTTCGGAAATTAATGTCTGTCTCCAGTCGAACTAAGCCATTTTTGTATATGCACAAATTTTGTTAATAATAAATGTAATTATTTGCCCCATGATTTTTTAAACAGCTAATGATGTTTATTTATAATTGGATTTCTACTTCGTGTTTAATTTCGTGATTTCACAATTAATGACACCGAAGAAGCAATTACAAATCTGAAATTAGACGATTACATGAAATATGGGCCCGTGTTCTGCAGAAATCACGAGTAAACAGGACACAACGGCGAGCTCTGACTCATCACATAGAGACGTGATATTGAATAACAAAGTTCTAATTTATAGGAACGTTGAAACAACAAAATGTTGATAAAACAGCGGTGATTCACTCTGTAAGCTTTGTTTCGTTCGTTTTATTACTATTACCTTTGACAAGTATAAAACTAAATAAAACATAACTGCAGCGTAACTGATATTGTAATGGATCTGTCCATGTTTTATGTGATTATCAGTGTTATTGAGCATGACACTGATGCTAACTCTACTGTAGCTGCTGATGACAATATTAATGATTATTGAAACGTTTCTTGTTGCGATAGTGACAATGTTAGCAGACGGTAGTAATGATGATCATCATAATGATGACAGTGAGGATGATGGTACTGTAATTAACAGTGATGCTGTTGATAATTCTGATTATCATTATAAAGTTCATGATGTTGATGGTAATGATGATGTTAGTGACAAAGATAATGTCGGTGGTGCGATTATGATGGCTGCGATGATGATAATGATGTTGATAATCATGATGATAGTGATGATGATGATGATGATGATGTTGTTGTTGTTGTTGTTGTTGTTGTTGTTGTTGTTGTTGTTGTTGTTGATACTTATGATGATAGTGATGATGTTGATGAGTATAGTGATGATGATTGTAATGACGGCTTTCATAGTGAGGATGATGATAAATCATGATAATAGTGATGATATTGATTATAGTGATGAGAATTGTAATAATGGTTTTGATGGTTGTGATAGTGTGGAGGTACTGAAGTGCGATTGGTGTTGTGAGTAGGTGACGATATGTACGAAAACAACATGTTCGTAATGTTGGTGTTTTAGAGTCTGCAAGTGATGTCGCGAACTAGAGTGTTAAATAAAATTGATAAACATATAGTTGACTTACTCTACCACCAGATATCTCAACTATGTATCGATTAAACTTAGCTCTACTTCTAATTTCTTGTAATCCAGAAAGCGAGAACTTTCACCAAAGACACTGAAAATTGCACATGAATACTCCAATATCATCTTATCACTGTTTAAACATTGCCCAACAGGCAGACAGTCTGACAGATACACTTTTAGCTTGCATTATTAATACAGCTTCACAGTACTACTTGATAGCGAGTCGACTGCCAATCCCCAGGTCTGACTAACTCAGAGTCACTTCGCTTGTCTTTAATTCTGCCAGTTCAGTTTTCATTGATTTATCGACTCGATGTTGTTAATATATACGCTGCGTTTAACTTACCATCCGGGTTTGAGAAAAACATGGATTTCTTTAAAAAATGTCTGTGTTATTAAAAAATTAGTCACTTATCTCAAATGATTCAAAAGAATACTTTTGGTTACTCGATTTTATACAGTCGTAGATCGTTTTCTGTTTCAAATTATCAAAACTTAGTCTGTAATCTGTTATAGTTTGAATAGACTGTAATTACGCTTTAAATTCACCAAACATTTCTGGACCCAGCCCTTGTAGATAATGACATTAATTATGGTTTAGAGTGGTGATCCGATGTCGCATTGCACGTCGTATCAATATGATATAACGAGTATATATGTGAACAGTAAAATCTTACTTTTGATTAGATAAGATTATAAAAATAACTTGATAATAAAAATTACTGACACTAATATTATTAGTCCCATGTATCACCAAATTCATGGCCAGTCTACTTTACAAGTTTCAAATGTAGTCGTTAGCAAATGTACAGAACACATTAACCTGAGAAGATTATAAACAACTCTCACAGAGTAGTTAAGAGCCCTTAACTCGGCGTGACCCCTTTTACTTCGTGAGTAATACATTACATCAAGGTATTTGTTGAATCAGGTAAGCGATAACACCCATATCTTTGTAAGGATTTGAGGGGTTTTATACAGCAGATGGTATGTAGGATACGTGAAAGTATCACTGTATCTGATTAATGTACCGATTGTCTTGTTAATAAATTAAACATTTTAACCATTGCAAACAGGACAGGTATGTAAGGGAAAAGTGCAACTCTGGCTGAGAAATCCTAGTCAGAAACATGAGAGTAACCTAAATGAAATAGATGGAAACTGCACAAAATCAGGAGCAGTAGAAGATGTGGTTGTACATAAAACAGGAGTTAACATAAAGAGACACGAGAAACCACTGAATGATGAGCCCGGGACAATGTGTGACATGTATGTTACTAGATGATTACTGATACATTGTGGAGTAATAAAGGAATTATGTCGAACCAAGATCCATAGCTACGCATATCTTTTATGAATAATTCATATATTATACGTGTATATTTACATACTCATTATACCACGCTTGTACCGACCATCATTTCGTTGGTTTAATATTATAAATAGTTGCTCAAAGGATATCATGTAATTTCACGATACAGTTCTATTAGAAAAAATACAAGAAAAACGTACCTTCTTTTAATGGGCTTAAATAAACAACGTGAGATCATCGCATTCTATCCATTGTTTTGGCAATAATGTGTCAAGTATTCTCCATCCATTGTGTCATTATCGTTATCCAACAAGTGTGATCATACCTGCATTAAATGATTAAAATCGAAAGTCGTAAGTTTATATCAATAAAATCCAGTTCTCACTATTATTAGCGAACATTACACAATAAAATATAAAACCGTTAATGTTCATTCAATACACGTCCATTCAACAACACTGTCAACATTTGAATTCAAAATAGTGTACATTTTATCAAATTACTCATTCGTGAATAATTAGTCTCCGTATCGGCTTCTGATTGGTCAGTTTATTCGGTCGATATCGGAGATCGGTAAGATCAAAGGTGCCGCCTGTCAATGTATCAGAACGACCTGAAACAAGTATTATTTCCTGTATTAATATTGTATGAGTGATGACTCATGTGTATACCATTTGTTCTCGGCGAATCGTTAATTTCTGATAATTTAAATGCACTCTATGAAATAGGCAAATGTGGCTAATTACAGGGGAAGTAACTATTACCATTATCAAATAAGATGCACGATTAACCTCCCTTTGTATATTTGCAATTTTTGACACTAATCAGCAGACGACACGCAGCGCCTATCATACAATTTGTCCGAGTACACGGATCTACTTGAGAAGATACTTTGTCCAGTTCTTAAAAGATCAATTTTTTATCACATGCCAAAAATCACTTTCATAAAATTCCTACCAACCACGACTTTTCAATATTAAATTTCCTGACGAGAATATTTGATTTCCATATCGGAAATGTGTACATTTACAGTGGAATAAGCAACTTTGATGCAGATATAAAATGTTTTAGTACAATCGAATTACTTTGTCGTGGTAAATTTAATTTAGAGATCCCACGAGGACTCTAATGCTTCAGACATATCAAGTGAAACAATTCAGCGTCGTATTGTTTTCTGCTTGATAAGCATTTACGTCAAGTGGCATGCAGAGACAAGAAGAAATTCAGAACAGACAAAACATTAGAAAGCCACATATTTGCAAGTAGTAAATATACTTTGGTTTGTTTTATACTTTGCTAGTGTGCGAGAGGTGTTTGTAGTTAGGTAAACCCAGACAAAATAGTCCTGCTAACGGTTTCTCGAATGACCCGAATTGTTGCCTCAGAAAAGATAAGTTTTGTGTCCTACCATTCGCAAATTAAGTTCCGTAAATAGGTTTATACAGTAAGCACTATAATTATACATTTTAATACAAATACCATAATAATATTTGCAATAAGGTCATTTAAATACACTTCTATGCTGTATAATCTTATCGATTGTTTACAAAACACTCAGAAAAACTTGGTTTTATCTTTAACCTTTAACCTTTTTTAAGTACATATTTGTATAGTAAACAATGTTTTTCAGACCACATACTAATCTTTACATAATAAAAACATTCTGCGTTAGGATAAGAATACTCGCACATCCATTGAGCGCACAATGTACAATGTAGTTGTTTGGAAGATTAATGAAGTACAGTGTATTTGCATTTGAAATATTCCGTCCGAGCTTTTGATCGGAACAAAACATCCTTCATGGTTAACACTCGAAATGTCGGTCTATGACTGCGCATAAATAGATGTAATTCAATGCTTCTTTTTATCAATATGCTGTGTCCATGTCCCGCTGTCTTCTTACGTGTCTCTGCTTATATCACGTGTACAATATCTAAATACGTACAATCAAACAAGCTGATGATATACTTTCAATTCTAGGCTATGGCTTACTTCTATTTGTTTTGTGTTATGTTCTCAGATTCTCGTTTGATGTTAATATTTTTTCTCTATTTAATGCCGACACAGACAGAATTCGAACCAACGACCCCTTAAACAAAGTCTACACATAAATTACGGTTTCATCTGTTCAATGGGTACAGTCATGTACAGCAAAACCTCGATATTGAAAGCACCCGAAAAATCAGTCGTAACAATGAGGTTATTGAAAGCCTGTCCGAAAATAAGTGGTCGTTATACCAAGGTGGTCGTTTTATTGAAGTAGCCATTATCTGTGGTTCTACTGTACTTAATAAACATAAAAGTAAAAACTAAACATATATAGAGTTATAAATCAAATTTAATCAAAAACAGTAGAATGTTATAGATACACATAAATACATACAGCACATCTCGTATTGTAGACATATATATTCAACAAACATGATTATCAACAACATCTAGATACATACAACAACATTAAGCTGTTGTTATGTACAATATAACAACGATGAAGTGTATGATATAAAAGTACAATGGCTGTATCAGAGACAACTGTGATGCTACAAACAAATAAATACGTCATGGCACAAATTAGAGCTACAGAAACTAGCGACAGTCTACATTTAAAACAGCTAATAAACTTTCACTCACCCAGCCATACAAACTTTCCATTTAAACATCAAATGATGCACATGTATGCGTTCATATTATATTAATTGTGACACGAAATATTTTTAAAATAATAAATACATGTATTCAGTAACTAAAACTGAAGACTAACTTCACTTACTCCCGTAACACCGGTTTTACATTCACACAAGTTATACAAAAACGAAGTACTTGAGCTTTAGACAACAAGTGATCAAATGTCAAATCAAATTGAATTGCAACTGTTTAAAGTATATACACATGTACCTGGTATAACTACATGTACAAAGCGAATACATGTATTACTTCACACAAACAATGATAACCGACATGTATACAACCATACAGTCACATGCGGACCCATTTGCTACATAAACACACTACCCTCATATTAGATAAATCATGCCAGTCATATATGCGAACAAAATACATGTATGCAAATTAACTTCTACACTAAACAATTCAATGTAAAGATGAACATTTCAGACAAGAAGAGAATTTGGCAGCAGAGTCTGCTGATCCTGGAAATATATATGTAGTGTTGAACACATCTTCATTAAGTGATTTGTTTCATCAGTTTTTAACGGCTTACCTTTTATCCTTAAATCACTAGCGTAATATAAGACTATCAAATCAATGATAATATATATACCTATGTATAATTATATTTATAATTATTATACATGTATGTATAGTGGTTATAAATTAGTGGTTATTAGCATAACTAAATCATTGTTCACACATGTATTAGTACGCAAGCATTTTATTTTGACTTTATACCTTAAGATAGTGATTATAAGTATGCCCTATTTCTCACTTCCTTCACACATAATTTGAGCAGAAGTTACCACACTGGGAATTGGACACCATCCGCTTGAACTTTATTTTATTTTATTATTTATTTATTATTTATCCAGCTTACAGAAATTAATTTTGTTGTCAGTTTTAACTCAGATCTCCGTCTCTGCATCTTCAACAAGTTCATAGTCCAATAAATGAGCAAATATTGAACTTTCCTTAGTGTGTACAAAACGAGCAAACACTTTCAGAACTTGTGCAACACTTCCGGTGTTAATATTACCTTCCCAGGTAAACCCTAACTTCCGCTTTAGATGATGCCAGACGTCACCAATGACAACGAATACTTCCGAGGCTTGTGGAATATCAAGTCTGAATGTGTAACGTTTGTTGGTCATCAAATCACCAGAAACAGGTTCATGAAGAGTACACCGTTGCCAACGGTGATATGTTTTGGGAAACACCATGACAGCAGGGTTTGGTTCCTGGCAGATTATCAGGTACCTGTACGCACAGTCTAGTGACTGGGAATCAGCGCTGCCTTCTGTCTGAGCTGCATACAGTGAAAATATGTAAAAACCTTCTTTAGGGCATCTGATCATGTAGGTGGCGCCAAGTTCGTTTCTTGATTTCAAAAAGACGTAACGGTCAATGTCATTGACAGCGCCCTCTTCCGAGTCATAGTACTGGAATGTATGCGTGACCTTGACATCTTTTCCCATTTTGAACACTATGTCAAGGTAATCACTATCAGACACAATCAACGGATCTAATTGATTTTCAGCGACCACGCCCAGTTTCTCCATGATGGGAGTGGGACCGAAAAAGGGGACTGGTGGATAAGAAGGGGCTGTGGCTCCCATGTTTTGAGTACAGTTTATCATAAAAGAACACGCGCTTTCCAAACAGTCCGAATGCCAATAGTCCCCGGTATAAATTGAAAAATAGTACAAACCAGGTCTTGGTACATTAACGGCAAAAATCACTTCATTCTTCACATACCGCAACAAAGTTCTACCATCCAAGTTGGACGTGTTGTTTGCTTTATCATAATGTTCGAGCAATGACCCAAATCCAAGGATTTTTGGAGCAATAATGCGCACTTCGACCATTCCAGTATCAGTCACCAGTGTGGCCCCATAGTTTGAATAAAAACGTAACCCATAATTGAAAAATGGCGATTTTACAACAGGTAAGTTCATGAACTCAGAGAAAGGTAGAGGGATTTCTAATAGTTGCCAGGACGCATCATCAGGATAATGCTGGTAAATGTAATCCTCAGGATCCGTCAAGAAATAAAACTCGTCATATTTGTTGAACATTTCCGGCAGATCGTCCTTAGTTCCGGTCACCTGACGAGCAGCCCACGTGACGTTAATTAAACGCCAGCTCCCGTCTATTGAAACAGCCGTCCATGAATTTCTAAATGCATTTCCTGCAATGTTCATTCCCGGCTTGTATCCTGCTCCCTTCGAGTATCCTAGTATGATTTCACAATGAAGTCCGGCGTAGCTGAAAACAGAAACAGCAGATTCTTAGAACGGATGTAGACATTGGTCAGTTCAAGTGTTTTAATTCGGTAGTACATTCGTACTATTTTAGACAATGCTACAACTTAAACATATATCAAATATGGGCCGTGGTAATCACGCAGACAAATATCACTATAAGTAAATGTTTTATTTGACTGAATATTGATGATGATATTCGTTTTACCTGCACAGACGTTTGAACAATTGATGGTAAGTCTCCTTGCCGCTCTTCACACCTTTCAGCAAGGTGTAGGACGAGTTAGGACGTATAATGTCCTTGGTGTTGTGTTTACTTAAATCCTTTGAAATAATCCATCGGAACAAAGCCCTGAAAAAGACAATGCCATTTAAGATTTATTTCTTGAGCTTTTTATCTGTAAGGGACACTATCATAGAATAAAGTAATATGATTGTTTGAATGTTGACATGATAAAAGATCATTATCAACATGTAAAGCTTCAGTACCTTACTTTGATGTTAAGTTTGTGCGAAATATCGTGTAAAACATCAGACAAAAACATTGTACATACTACAAATCATGAGTAGGTAGAGAAGTATTGTTTAATCGTGTTATTTACAGTAAAACTTATGAGTTATACCAGTCAGTACATACTTCATTACTTACATCAATTGACTACGAAATCTTTTCATACGATTTGGACATTTTACTGACACAAATCATTAAAATGAATTACTTCAGTTCCGAGCAATTATTTTAAGTATGTTTCTTCATAATGACGTCATGTGTTGAACCAGAGACGTATAATTTTTATATGTCTCTGGTTGAACTAACCTGACTTTCTCCAGTTCTGAATGACAATCTCTCGTTAGATCTCTCACAAGGTCTGTGAACGTGTTATAATCCCTGTTAGATAACTGAAACAATAAACAATATCATGTTGTTTTACCAATCAATCTCAGTTAGATAACTGAAACAATGAATAATATCATGTTGTTTTACCAATCAATCTCAGTTAGATAACTGAAACAATAAACAATATCATGTTGTTTTACCAATAAATCTCAGTTAGATAACTGAAACAATAAACAATATCATGTTGTTTTACCGATAAATCTCAGTTAGATAACTGAAACAATAAACAATATCATGTTGTTTTACCAATCAATCTCAGTTAGATAATTGAAACAATAAACAATATCATGTTGTTTTACCAATCAATCTCAGTTAGATAACTGAAACAATAAACAATATCATGTTGTTTTACCAATCAATCTCAGTTAGATAACTGAAACAATAAACAATATCATGTTGTTTTACCAATCAATCTCAGTTAGATAACTGAAACAATGAATAATATTCCGTTGTTTTACCAATAAAGCATAGTTCACCCTTTTTCTTGCTTATACTGCACTACAGTGCACGAGTTGGACAAATGTTGTAATCCATTTGAAGATATGATTTTGAAATCATGAAACTTATAATGAAAACGTGATTAATACAACATGAAATGTAATCATGAATAGAATAAAAGACATTTGTTTTAACCAACTTGACTAAAATTCCAAAATGTAATTATCAGTCATTTAGGAGTTCATTCATAAGCTGATGGCAACGGTTTTTTTTCTGGAAAACGTCTACAAAAGTATGTAGGTTTGAGGTAAAACGATTCATAACACCACAGTTTATATTGACCTATTGAAGTAATCTGGTAATGAAATACGGAAGAAGGACTACTTACCTCTATAGCACGTTTATCAATTTGTTCAAATATAGCAGGAGTTTTATATAACTTTGATTTCCTTGAATCTGGGGGTAACACAGCGGGTCTCATTGAATGGTCGTACAGTGCGTTTCCATCAACTTGTCGATCCTGTCAATTATAAAATACATGATGTGTTCAACACAGTGAAGACCTAGATTGGTAGCATAATTTATATAACAAGGAATGAAATGTATAGCATGAATTTTAATATGATCCGAAACATTGTCAATCTAAACATATAGAGAACACCTTATGCTTTATTCTTTGATAAAACACGGTTGAATGTATCATTTTACCCATAGGGGGCTAGCACGTTGAAGGGATGGTGTATAATGGTGTATTGGGCTTAAAATGGTCACACAGACCAAAAACACACACATATATATCATATATATATACATATACAAGGGCTACAACTTCCGAAATGACAGTTACTGCACCAAGTTCGTCTAACACTACGTAACATTTTCAGAAATCGATCAAATTTCTAATAACTGGTGTCTACAAATAGCTAATACATTATTCTACACATAACCAGTAAGTGAAATACATGCTAGCCCCCTATGATTTTACCCATTCGATTGTAAGCTAGCAATTATAGTGGATATAAATATCAAAGAACATGCACTGGTCTTTATATAAAAACTGAAATCTGAGTGCCGACAGTAAATGTAGTTCTTGTCCATTTCAAGTAAAAAGGTATAAATACAAATTATTTTTTGTGGTGGAATCTGAATAGTACATAATTATGTCCGTAAATTTTAGCAGTTGATAAGTTATCAAATCCTTACACAAGAAATGGAATGATATTATAGGCGCATACAAAACAAATATTTCTGAGTTACAACATTTATAACAAGTGAACTATGGACTATGCGAGTTGGTATCAATACCAAATAAAGTTGGTATTCAAATACATTGTATTTAAAAAATTGTAACAAGATCAATACTCAAAGAGTTTACGAATAGAAATAAGTGGTAAGATACCTTTTCTGCTATCAGCAGCAACATTTCCTGACATTGACGATCCATCATCCGGGCACCGCGAGCTTTTTCTTCAGAGGCAACTTTATCCATAACACTGCGCAGACGATCATCCCTAAGCCGCCGGAAGTGATCTTCAATTCGTTCTCGTTCTGCCATGAGATTTCGCGGGTTTTGCTGCATTCCCATCTGTTCAATGCTGGCAAGAAGTTCGGCTGCTGCTCGTTCTTTTTCATTTTCAATGTTATTATCCAACCTATTCATTTCTTTCTCTCTTTCCTCGGACACGAAACGTTGTAGTCGTTCTTCTTCCTCGTGGTGCCGATCCTCGAGTGTCCATTGAGCATCAAATACACCATTCTTCTCAAAATCCTACATACATGTATAAACATTACACTTAATTTATCTTCAAACTCAGTCAAATGTTTTATCGTCCAAGAAATTAACAAAGCAATTGTCATTTGTCGTTCTACATACTGGTATATATATGTACTTATATTCGTGCACCTTATAAAAGATTTAGCACAGCTTTATGTATAACAATTCACTTTATTAAAGAGCCATTTTTAAATTATTACTTTTCCGAAGTCACGTCTATTGAATGTTTTTTCTTAAGGAGGGGATATTAAAATACACGCACATACACACATTTTAACCCAAAGTCAATTGAAGTCCTTCTTGTATATTTTGGTTCACAAATAACATACAATACCCACCTCGTATGTTTGAAGCACTGGTCTAGGTCGACTGTACGATCCTCCAGTCATTAATGTATACTCCAACTGACTCGGGTTCTGTGTCAGCCACGTACTTCCGTTCAAACTGCGTGGCGTCACACTCACCATACTGGAGCCCATGCTTGTGTCATGAAGATTTTGTTTCGACCCAGGGCTCTGCCCGAGGCTTTGGGCTGGGCTCCCACGGGGGCTTCCTCTGGGGCTTGGTTTCGGACTGAAGTTAGGGGCTGCTGGAAGGGCTGGTTTGGGGCGTCCTGTTGGCTGAAAGTAATTCATTCAACAAAATATACATGTAAACACAAATACGATCAGAAAAATAATGATATATAAACATAGTACAATATGATTTTTTTTAATATATTATACAAGAATTCGTCAAATAGGCAAAGGAGTATTTGAATTCAAGCTATTCAAACGTTTATTTTTATAATTGCTGCCAGGATATCAGCATGGTTGCTAGGAGCTACCATTTCACGATATATTTTACATGCATATTTAATTAATCGTCCATTTTCTCATAAATAAGATTCGCACCTGTTTGGGTAATTTAAACGAGTATAAAAGGCATGTCTATACAAATATTGCATCATTTATACTACACTAGTCCTAACTGTGCATTGAATATATTTTACGATGCGCAGTAAATGGGCAGTCTGTGTCAGTGCATAGAATGTTCTTTACTTACATGTGCGTGAGATGTTTGTGTAGAAATACATAAACAACCAACTAACGTTCAATTGTCTGCCTTGGGCAATTTTGGTTTGTTTGTATAAAAAAATATGAATGTATATGTGCATGTTCTTAAACAGTAACCAATATGTACGTCACCATAGTGGTCGTTTGCTTCTTTATGGAGGGTGGAGAACTGTGATTGTGTTGTATTCCGGTCATTGTGATTATATTTAAATTTGATTTAAAATGTTTATGATGCGCAGTTACATCGCATTGCTCATCTGTTTAAAAATAAACGCGTCGTGTTCAAAATTGTTTTGAAATCCTCGAAGTAAATACTTGATAAGACAGACGACAAATGGCCCTGGAGTCTGCATATCTAAAATTCATATGAATTATTCATCACAGAGATGATTATATTAATTGTTTTTTCTCAAGGATAGCGTGTAATAAATTAAGAGTTTATGAGGCATCATGTTTTCATGACACATTAGCATATATTTAATGCAAATTTGATTTGCAGTATTCTAAGATACAAATTGGCCACTTAGAACAATAATATACACACACAGCCATTAGTTACTTATCTCAAAAAGCAGCGCGAGATTTCTTATACATTAAAGTGGTTGTAATTCTTGTTTATATGTTCAGAACAGAAAATTACAGTTGAAATATGAAGTGAATTTTATGGGATCGATCTGAAATTAACACACGTAATGGGATGTGCACAGCATCACTGTAAACGATTGAGTTTCAGTAGTTTTGTTTAGTATTATTTTTCAAGACATTGCTTGGGAATAATTCTTCATCCGCATCGGTCATATTGTTGCCAATCAGCATTATTTATGTTTAACTCATCTCAGCCTCGTTCTAAGAATGGAATAAATGACATGCATATAGTGCCATTATATAGGTAGGGAAGTTTCTATGTAAATGACTATATTGTAGTGTTTAGAATATAAGTTGAACTTCGTTGCAACTTTGCTCTGAAATATTTTGGGCAAAAGTCTGAATGTTTAATTAGCTCTTAGGCAGAAAACGGTATCTATATAAATCTTAACTCTGTAGTCCTATACATACATGTATATATGTTTGTTTACAAGGCATTAAAATACATCATTGTTAGTCAATGTTAACTGAAGTAGACCTAAGACAATACAACTAGTTGTAAGTCATGACTTGTCAACATTTTGACAGAAACAATTATTATCGATAACCAGTTGGATATATCAGACTGCCATAAAACATTAAACACTCCATAAGAAGGAATGTGTACATTACCAATTCAAGTAAAATATTCGATAAAATCGATGCGGGGATTTCAAATTGGTTTTGTGTTTTAAACACGAATTGTTGTAATGGTAAGAAACGGACTCTTTTATTTATTGAAATCCTTACCGGTTTATATAGATACAATACATTTCTAGTTGGGAATGCCTTTTTTAAATCAAGTACAGGATTACACTGTCCTTAGAAAACAATTTTATTATAATACGTCGGTCAAATTATTTATTTCGATTTTATGATTTCACTTTTCGCGCTATTTTTCTAATATACATTATTGTCCTTATTTAGAATTGCCAGTTTTAAACATTCATATTACACATACAGTATGTTTATACAATCTTGCTGTTTTCTTCAGCAAATACATTTATGACCGTAAATGAACTAATTAAGTGATGGAGGTCATTTAACGGTTAAACTGGACAACATAGTCATTTTTCACATAAAAACTTGTCACGTGGCGTTACGGTACACGTGTATGATGGTTATAAAAAACTCTCTCTCAACATACTTTGAATTTTTATACTAAAAAAATCCGCGTAACTCACAAACTTGCTTATCAAAGTTATATTAGTACGTTAATACATCACAAATTTATGACGGATATACCTCACAAGAACATGATGATGAAGTATACATACATTATATTTTTTCTGCAGGAATCTTTAACACGATATTAAGACAGAATAAATCAACAGTGGTTACTTTAGGACGTCATGTTCGCAGAGATAATTCCTTTTATAACAAAGATTCCAGGTATGCATTACCATGCATAAATATAATTTGACGGACAGTCAACATTGAATTGTAGTCTAGGATAGTGTAACCATAATGGGAACTAACTATTCAAGATTGCCTTACTTGGACAGCGGAGATATAAATTAATAATAAAAAAGCTTAACATGAACAGTTGCAATTTAATTATTATCGAGCTCACGAGTACTAGGCTCACGGAAGCTGAATGTGAGTATATATATCTGCAGTTATACTCTGGTGTAGTGAGTTGAACACCTGTGACCGAGCCAAAATAACTGGATACAAGTTTAGGACATAATAACTAAGTGAATAAATTAATTACTATTGAAAAGAACATCAAAGAAATGTACCATTTCTAGTAAAAGCTCACATACACAATTATTAATTTGTATTGAAGCATTTTTTTTTCATTAATTCCACTAAAGATTACTTTGATTTCAGACACCAACTCAAGGGTGGAAGGTTTTCATTACGATACTTCACACAAATTTGTACTGTATGGTAGAATTATTAAGAGAAAAGACAGAATCAGTCTCTGATAGAATTTTCACAAATACACGTACTTCTAAATGACTTCAGCGCCAAAATTTAGTTTCATTAGCCGGTAAACTTTCACGTTATTATGTGAATTGCCACATAACTTCGAGTATTACGAATAAATCTACAAGTACAAACGTGCATAGTGTATTGGAAAACAAATAAACATTCCATTGAGAATTAAACCGTAAAATCATTGAAAATATTGGACGATGCTTAAGTGAAAACAATATTCATGACGCTAGCTTTTCTTATACATGTTTTGTTAAACTACCAATCTGCAATATCTGTTGAATTGTGTTACATCGCAAAATGTAAACTTAAAAGAAACAAAATACAAATGTATTCTTAATCAGAGTCAAAGAATTATGATCAGTATCTCAACTAGCGATGGTTCTTACTTAAAAATAATCATAATACACAAAGCTTGTTGAGTTAAGTGTTTTCAATACTTTGACCCATTTAGGACTTAAGCACTGTCGTCTATATGAGAACAAAACTTCACATTGTTGAGATGGTTGTACATGAGATATCCACAAGATAAAGTAGGAATGTTTGAAAACAAATTTCCATACCCAGACAACATTATTGAAAGACATTTGAAAGTAGGCGCATAAAATGTTAAAACAAAATAGCTCAGTTCGTTTAATAGGACATGTATATATAACTCGTTCAAGATCTTGATAATTTTTGAGTTTTATTCCCTTAGCGTGTCTTCTTTGAACTACACACGTGACCATCACGGAAGATTACTAATAATTCATAAATTCTATATCCGGAGTACGTTGGTAAATACGTGTAATTATGTAACAGGGATAATACACGAATCGCTCTCTGGTGAGTTTTATCCAAAACAAGCATGTGACATTTATAAAACGAACATAGAACAGAAATTTGGATTTCCGCCGGGAACTATTTATCTTTACCAGTACCTTAAATTTATAAGCATATCGGTATATAAACATATATACCTTGGCCATTTACTATGAAAAAGAAAATAAAAGGTTCAGTATAAAAATGCGAAAAATTAAATTAGTTATGTGGTATATATACTAGTACAGTGAACATGTATGTGCAGTCATTATGAGGAAGTGGTATATTAAATATAATTACAGAGCAGCATTTTTATCAGTTCTTCTTGTTACAGTTTTGTAACATAATACATGCATATGTAATTATCTGTATCAGGTTTTTGCTTTTTTTCGAGGACTGGTTGCTTGTAAATTTTGATAGAGACAACCACGATATGTTTGTAAAATAATGGAGTCTCAATTGTCTATACAGAGAGCAGCAGAAAAGATGATATTCTGATTCAATGGTATTTTGAGAACATACTATACATTGATAATTAGGAGTCAATTGTGTGCTTGGAAATAAGGGACCTTCAGTCATATCTTGACCTTGGTTCCCATTAAATATAAGGGAAACAGTGTGTCTCTCAAATTTTGAAACTCATGCAAATAGCCTGTTTACTAGAATTACTAAAATTCTTATTCTTCAGAATTCATAAATATATAAATATCAACTATACAGGGTAATATTTTGAATACATCCATAATCATGTATTTAAGTGTAAGGCATATATATTCTGCACTCCGATGTGTGAAATGGCAATACTGTGTTGCATAATTATTTAGATTTACAGTGATAATACTGTCTGACCGTAACTGTGTCTCCTATAATGAAGACCAACGGACGATTTGTTATTACTTAAATGGTGATTTACCGGTCAAAAGTGTCCATATAGTGAGTCAATGACCAATGTTTATATCGTTTATGATAGTATCTGATTGTAGCCAGTGGTTTAGTCGCAATTACTCCACCCACCCTATTGTGAGATGAAAGATAAAAGTAGGATAGAATAATTATGTGGTTTTGTGGGAAAATCTTGAAGTTATTGTAGCATTTGAATTAGAGCAGTTTAAAATTACTTCTAAATGTCAGTCCGTGTCTAATATAGTCGTGAGGCGTCCATAAATTGAAAGCATCAACGCAACGTGTTCGCACATATTACAGTAGGATGTCCTGGTAAATAAAGTGTGCATACATTTATACAAAAAGGACGATAAAGGATTTATTTTAGGATTTCGACCATATTAATTATATATAAAACATATCTAGTTTTGTCTAGTCGTAGATAAAAGTCTTCAATACATTTAGAACTGGTTTAAAACTATGTTAAATTTCCCGCGATATCCATGTACATGTATTTGCAATATTAGATAATATTATTTGAATGATATTGCAGCAAACCATTCCAGTGTAGTTATAAGTTTTTTTTTTGGTGACAAATCGAATCTTGGTAATGTTAAGCTCAAGAAAGCTTACATATCATATTACAGTGACTACGTAAGGTTTATTTTTACTCCCAACATTATATTTGATCTGGATAGAGATATAAATATCCATTTACAACATTTTGTCATCAACAATTTATTAACAAGAACATTAACAAACATTTCATTTGAACGATTGTTTAGAGCCGATGATAGCTGATAAATTCAACTCGACTACGATGGGGAAAATGGTGGGGGATTCTAATATTAGTACATTGAGTCATGATAATTGGTTGTTGAAAGCACAACCGTGATGATGAGACAATAGTTGTTCATGATTTTTACAATCATGAACGGCCGATGTTTTGAGAAATTAAAGTTATAAATGTAATGTTTCAAGTGAATGGAGGCGCTGCAGCGTGTGACGACATTAACATGATCATTAAACATCTGCTTGATCGATGTGCAGGCTTTGTTCGTCAAATATTGTATAAAAATTACGTGAATTATAGTTTCGGAGCATGCATGCCGTTTGTTCGGTAATGTCAAAAGGTCGATAAATTTCCCAGTCGATCTATACGATCTTCATAAGCCAGTACGACTCAGCATTTAAGCCTGGGCCCTACGGCAATCGTTCACATTTAACCCTTTTAGCTATGTAATTATAAGAAAATAAAGTTGCGCAAGGCGATAACATTTAATTAGCAATACTGATTAATTATGTCCATCCATTAACGAGATCGATACAGACGACAAAATAGCATTTTTACATTGCATATCTGTGTAAATTGATTCATTTTTTAACGGCTTGGTAACTCTGCAGGATTTTAAGCAATATTCACACGGTACACAAATACCCAGTCACGGTCATCCATGCATCAACAACGGTAAAACACAATGTTACGACTGAAAACAGTTTTTAATAGAATGAAGGTTTTGAACACTAATAAATCATATTTATATCAACATTCAACGAAGTTTAATGCGGCAAATTATCCGACAGCATACATAAAATTCGCCTTGAATATGCATACATGAATCACGTAGTCATGTATCAAGCATTAATGTTACGTGTGTTATGCTAAACTAATCGAACATATCTGCGGGTATATTGAAAAAAGTAGTGCAATTATACGTATAAAATAAAAAAAAAACAGTCGAATATCTTGCCTGTGTTTTAAATAAAACTATTTTATGGATTATCTTATCATGGGTATCTGAGTGAAAGTAGGTTCATAGTAGACATTACCATTTATATAAACATGTCGTCTTGGGAGTGTTAAATTGCGAAATCGGGAAACGTAAATGTATAGACCATGGCAAACACAGATTTTATTGCATAGAATGGCTATACATGTATCAACATGTGAATATAATATGGTACATAGCAGTATGTGTACAATGTAACATTTGCATGAAATCTTACAAAATACCACTAAAAAATGTTCACCCAGTGTGTGACAAATTACATTTGTATTTACATACTCGTCATTAACTTGTGTGTAAATGCATTGACACGTATTATCTAGAGCCATAACGTGGGTGTTTCATGCGTATGTTATATTCCCTGTTACCGATGTTTGAGGGGACTAATTTTCTTAAATCTGTCAACTTATACAAGGTTGCTGATAAAAGCAACCAAAGATCCTTCTGTCAGCATGTCTGTCTGTCAGATATAATGAGTTCATTTTAACCAATGCGCCTTAAATAATAATGTGATATTTGAATGCTTAATTCAGATGAAATACTCGAAAGAGTCAAAAGACTTTTGGGATGAAAATAATTACTATGATTAAAGTCGAAACATGAGCATTCTTGATTCTAAATTGGAGATGTGTAAATCAGACTGTGGGACGTCCACAAACCCAACTCGGGCCCACAGACACATTCAGTTTTTGTACGGATATCTACGCTTGACAGAAAGAAGGGGTTTCTTTAAATTAAATTTAATAAACTTTCTCCACCGTTTTATAAACATCGGTTTACCAATTAATGCATATTAAATTAGTGTGCTGAAGTTCGTACTTTCAATGAAGAATTTAAACAATACAGTTGGACAAAAACTTCACACGCTGTCACACGAGTAGATGATTAAATGATGTAATAAAATACATGAAGGTGCTCGTTTTATTGGGATGATTTATGAGCGTCATGTTAACGGTACTATTTACAAAACGTGTGTGTTTTAATATGATAATCTAATGAGTCACGGCTGCATGAAGCAAATATTGAACATGAAACTTTCAGATAACTTAAATACATTGTGCATGTATTAAGCTAAAATAAAGAAAAATCAGTATGTCTCATGTACAGACAGAGTAGTATGTTTGATGTAGTCATATTGTGTATAAAGTGAATGACCCTGTGTTATTTAACATAGCTTGATCACAACCACGTGTGTTAGACTGTCGGGATCGTTTAAACATGCACACATACACAAAGACTAAACACGGATATCTGCTTCTACTTCTTGAATTAACTTATTTTAGCCACATTAATTATGCACTGTACTAGAAAAATGGTGGTGTAATTTGATATACTGAAAGTTAAACATTTATGTCTGGTCAAACGTATCTACAGTGTTACATGTCGTGATGGTTCTGATCTAAAACAAACTGTTGGAGACTTGACATGGGCGTGGTTAGAATGATCCAACCAAACTTTTATCATTTTAACATCTGTGTGTTGTAAATAATCCCGTTCTAACACTTACTGTTTGTCCGTAGTTTTCTTCTAGACCTTCAATAGGGACTCGTTCACATTGTATCTGTTTGATATTTTTCCCCACATGAGATCGGCAGTACACTTCCCTGTCCTGTGAGCCATTAGCATCATTTCTGTAGAATGTCTGCATGGTAAGGGGTAATCCACATATCCGACATCTGAAACACGCCTTATGATATAAGACTCCTACATTAATCATCTGTTCCTTGTCCCAGATTCTCCGGTAACATCTATAACAGGGATCCACTGGGTCCGGTTGCGGTTTCCGTTCATACTTAAACTCATACAGCGTCGCTCTCTCGTATGAAAACGAATATTTATAAGAACCGTCATCTCCACGTAATTCTTGTACCTGAATGTCTAGCTCAGGGTCTTCCATTTTGAAGTATATCTAGTATGTACGTATTAATTAACACACTAGCTATCCTTATACGACAATAACAACATATAATATCACAGATAAATCAATATATACACTATTTAACTCACATTTCCTTTTATAATTATTATACTCCGATCACACGCGTTATGTTAAACGGTACGAATTGTTATGCACGGAAAACTTAGTTATATAATTATTACGACTGTTATTCCCGTAAACATTTTTGAATGATATTGTATAAACATGATACACAAACATACCACAATATTTTCACGTGACCTACATACCTGACGCGTCATTACGGCCCTGGTACCAGCATAACTGTCATTTATACCTGGACTACCTGTAATGCCCATATTAGGTATTGTACGAGTTGTTTCCCTTCGTTAGCTTTAACACAGCTTAATTCAAGCCAGTTGTCTTTCTTGCAACAAAACGCAAACTGAGATGTAAACTGGTACCCGTTCACTCTGGTGTACTGAGACCTTTGGTGCACTGCAACATGGAACGGGGACCAGTTTAATAGAGAAGAGGAGAAAAAGTCGAACGTATTGTCTTTCAGTTAAAACAATACTTGCAAATATGTATAACTTTCTGCAAGATACTCAAAAGGTTACGTCATTAATGAACACATAACTCTAGAAAATCTTAATCACCGCATCTTGTTCACGATGTTTTTTAACATCTCGCTATCTAACATATAGAGCGATGTTTGTTCAAATTGTTCTGAAAATCTGACTCTAAAGCCAAGAAAGTTCGTAGGTGATTAGCAAGTAACAAATACATAATAGTAATTTCTAATGCTGGACTGTATAAAATCTGATAAGAAAATTGTAACATAATAAAATAATTAATAACTAATTAACAATTAATTAATAATTTATTATAATATATTACACTGTCTTTTATTTCTTCCATTATAATTAGGCCTACAAATAGATTGTTTCCGCAACCGGCTCTGAAAAAATAGGGTCAGTAGGTAGGGATTTACTTTTTCTATTTTTTTTCCAGAATATAACTGACATTATTTTATTTTTCTAAATTACAATTTGACCAAAAATCATAGGGTCGGGGGCAAAAAATAGAGTCGGGTAGCGGAAACAAATTATTTTTGAGGCCTTACATAGAGAGCTCAAGCAAGTTCGTTACAGGAAATGTAGATGAGGTCACTCCAACTAATACAATATGTCACATACAGCATAACCTATGATAGCTCGAGATATCGGGTGGCGAGGGCACCTGTTATGGAATACAAGATAATTGATATCTTTAATATAATTGTCTTTATAAATGGTGCGATAAAATGTGTTAAATAACAGATTAAAACGTTGATATAGTTTGGTCAGTCAATACTATGTTAATGTACAATATTGGTATGGTGGGGTGCTCGGGACAGGATTTTATAAATATTTTACTAATAAATAAAACATTTCAAGGAAATATACACACTTAATGCAGTTATCATGTAAGAAAATGTTATGTTATACAGATAAACGCAATATTTGCCACTAAACACCCAGTATGTCGAAGATTGAAAACAACACCGGTACAGAAGACAAACATATAATAAGATAACTCCACACAAAGAGAAGGCAGGTGAACCTCACCGTTAATAAATTATGACCATTTCTTCACCCTATTGTAGAAAATATCGATATGCAGACACGAAATCATGTTTTAATTTGTGACGTATACGCCTGATACTGATATTAAATTTCATTACGATTTTTTGCTATTTTTGAGGCTGTAAGATTCATTGTTGACGAAAAGGCTTTAGTTGGAGATTGAAAATTGAATTTCATTTATTGTTTATATTCTTACAATAAAGAAACCGTTCTTAACACGTACAAACTGTGTTTTCAACCATTTAGTTTTTTAATATTTTTTTCAAGTGAAGTTTCATTCTAGAATTTGAATTATATAAATTGTCGCTATGGATCCTATGGACGCTGGTGCAAAATGTGGGGAAATAAGTCTGCAGCAGATTGCTGATCCAAAAAGTGTTCTTAACGATGATCAGTATAAGGAAGCCATCGCCAGAAAGCGCCACCTACGGATGAATTTATTTTGGTTGTGCTTAATATGGGTGTTTACGTTTACAGCGTATTCTGGTCTTCAGAATTTAGAGGCGAGCTTAGTACCCAAATTCGGCGTTTATTCACTCGCGGCCATAACAGGCGGTGGGCTGATATCTTGTATTGTCGCTCCGGCTATCATTGCCCATATTGGTGCCAAAGGGGCTCTTATTGTATCCTGGATAGCATTAGGTCTTTTTGTGGGATCTAATTATTATCCAATTGTTTCTCTCCTGATTCCTGGTTCGGCAATAGAAGGACTGTCTACTGGATTGATGTGGACTGCCCAAGGTGCGTTCCTCACGACAATTGCTGTGGAGTACAGTAACTTGATCAACGAACCACTGGAAGGTGTACTGAGCCGATTCTTCGGTGTTTTCTGCATGGCGTTTCAAAGTACCCAAGTCTGGGGAAATATTATATCGTCTGCTGTATTAAAGGAGGAAGGACCTCCGCCAGTTTCTGGAAATTATTCTAATGGATCGACCCCTCGATCTCCACCGTCGTTTTGTGGAGCAGACGATTGTCCATGGGACAAACTCGGGGGTAATGTAACTCTCCCTTCTGACAAGATTCCAGAGTGGCGGGTCTTCACATTAATCAGTATTTACCTTGGATTTACTCTCATTGGGTTGATAATAACTATTTTTCTCATGAAACCCCTGCAATCGGAGGAGAAAGAAGAAATATCCATCGGTAAACAGCTTGGGGCCACTCTTCGTCTTCTAGTGACTGACGTTAAGATGGCATTGTTGGTGCCTATGAGTATATGGACTGGTATGGAACAAGCTGTATTGTTTGCAGAATTCACTCGGGTAAGACCAAAGTTTTCATCTTTATTTGATCAATCCATGGCAGTTAAAGAAATAATTATAAGCTTTTTCGTTTGTCCTTGTTCAGCTAATGCTTATACCGTTTTGGAGGTTTGGCAACAATGTTTTACTAAAAGAACTCATCTGTAGACGAAAATGATAATGAAAAAATACAGAAAAATGACATTAATAGTCTAATATGAAGCACACTAATAATGTTTTAGATTTTGTATGTTATGGATACGATCATTTTAAACAACTATAAAGCATTTGAATTATTAATATACATTGATTTTACTCTTTTAAAATAATTACTTTAAAATGAAAAGGGGTTTCCTTGTAAATCAACAACCAGATGTAAAGTACTTAACGATGATATACAAACAGATTGATCTGAATGGAATAATAATTCAAATCATGGCAATAAAACTCTAAAAAGCGACCACCTCAATATTATGGCCACCCTGTTATAACGACCACAATAGGACCGGCTTTTAATAACTCCCGTATAATTCAACTTGATAATAGTATCACTTCATCATCACGACCAACTTTTCGGGTACTAAGATGGTCTCATTATTGAGGATTTGCTGTACACATATATGATATTGCGTTATTTTCAGTCTTACGTGGCATGTGAGTTAGGTATCAGTTACGTTGGTCGAGTAATGATTTGTTTTGGAGTGGTGAACACCCTTGGATCCCCTCTGTCTGGAGTTTTAGGAAAATATATTGGGCGTGTACAACTTTGCTGGATTGCTACGTTTATAAATGTCGGGGTATTATCATTAATGAAATTCTGGACGCCAACTAGTCATGAAATGTACGTTTTCTTCATAATTCCCGGTTTGTGGGGACTAGCAGACGCTATTTGGCAAACACAGAGCGGTGGTAAGATAGTATTATATTATAATAAATATAATTGTTTCAGATAAGATTCCACACTATATTAGTTAAATCATAGTGTAGCTTATTATGAATTACATTTGAGTCTTCAGTGTTTTGTATGCTGAGTTCAATTCAAAATTTCAAACATGAATCGCGATGAAAGTTTTTATCATTAATCCAGCTTTTCCTATTAACAATCCGTCACAACCTTTCTTTTTTTCTTCACACGAATCTGTATTTTATTTTATTGTTTTTATGATATTTAACCCATACAATGAATATACCAATAAATACCAATGAAACGAATGTAAATTTCGCGAAGGGGAATAACCGGTCGATATAGTAAATTATTTGGCTAAGATTTTTTTTATTAGTTCATTTTTTTCTGTCACTCTATTTCAGCCATGGTTGGTGCAATATTCTCAACAAACCAGGAACCAGCGTACGCTAATCTTCGATTATTTCAAGCTTCCGGTTTTACAATGGCGTATCTCTATAGCAACTCACTTTGTGAATATATAAAATTATATATAGCCGCAGGTTTTGTTGTCTTCGCTACAATATGTCAGACCATTGTGGAAATAATGGTACGACGAAGTGACAGCAGGACTATAGAAACTAATGTGGAATATTGACCTAGAATTGATACCTACGCACATCTTCATATGTCTGTTCATTATTGTTGATTAAAATGTACACATAAGTTGTAGAGAAGAAAAAAATGTAATTTTATTCATTAGGATCTTTTTCAAAAACGAGCGGATTCAACAAGGTAGACAACTGTTTTGAGTAGTGAATATTTAGCACTTGTATACGAGTAGATTCCCTTAGACAGAAAGTCTGCTATGATTGACTACAAAATAAATGTTCATGTTTTATTCCTGTTTTCGACAGTTCCTCATTTGTATACTACATGTAGTAAGTAGCTATGCTACTGGATTCTCTCGTGTTAACAGTGATCAATTCTTCTATAGCTACCAGACATTCATACAATATATTACATAGGTATATGCACGAATCATCATAAATATAATATATCAAACATCTTCATTGAAAGTGTGACTTGGTAATGAAAATTCACCTAAAGGGTTGATATAAGTCTGCTTTAATCTACACAAATTAATCATCACTGGGTGAATTATCAAAGTTCAGATACACGATCAAACCAAATTGTCCCTGATAGCAAGAGACTATTGAATGAGCGTTACGAATTAAAACTGAACCTGCCCGTTTCGCACAAAGGCCTGGGCTAGCACGTTAAAGGGTTTATAATGGTGTATCTAGGCCTAAAATGACCACACGTACAATCAAGACACGACATGGTCGGAAGAGGAGGAAAAAATAAAAATTTCAAAACATTTTTTTTGAAAGCATCAGAAAAAAAACGAAAAGTAAAAATATTGTGTCTTAAAAATGTTTAACGTATATGTTTAGAGTGTAATGTAAATAATTAGCGATTAAAAAAGAATGATCAGCCGCCGATCGTTCCGATCACGCCGGAACCCGGGATTGAACCAGGGACCTTTAGATCTTCAGTCTAACGCTCTCCCAACTGAGCTATTCCGGCTGACAAGCAATGAGGGAACAAATATTATATATAAAGTATGTATATATGAATAAAATAGATTTTTGTTTCGATTTAAGTATGGAGACGTTTTGTTTATTATTTTAAGTAAAAATTGTCATGATAAATCAATGCTTAAAATAAAACACAATAAAAACAGACCTATCTGATGTGAAAGTCATCCTAGCGGTGATAGCGCTTTCTTTAAAGGGAAGTAACCGTTGTTGATTTACGCTTCGTGCAAGTCCGCTAGTTTCCGGATAGTTACGGCACACTGATTATCGGCAAAGTAATGTTTATATACAACTTTACAGAACAGCATGTCGGAAGACCTCGTGGCGCAACGGTAGCGCGTCTGACTCCAGATCAGAAGGTTGCGTGTTCAAATCACGTCGGGGTCACTTTTTTCATTTTTTTTCAACTTCTTCTTTTAATAAACAATGTGATTAATATCAAAGCATAACACTGAATTCGTTAAAACATAAAACGTTTTCTACAATGTTAAATATTAATCGAAATTCATGACTCGTCCACGTGTTCAATAAGATCAATAATTGTCTGTATCCACCAACTATAAAATACTTATAATTTAACAGGCAAGTGCAACAAATTCACAGAGAAATGAATTCTAGACAGAAATTATGATATGTTTAATGATGAAATATGCATTAAATTGATTGGTTGAAATGCAAACTATTCGCGATTACGACGAATGGCAAATTGTGTTATTTAATGTGAGTTAAAATTTCGTTTTCAAACGTCATAGATAATATTTTTATGTGACTTACTGTCACCGGGATTAACGCCGTTTTTCAACAATTTTTCATGGAGTTATATACGGCGACCGGTTCACCTAACCAGTTTTCCTATAACTAACCTGTACTAACTTACCCTTCCACAAGGAGCCGGTAATTTCTCCACGTATGGAGGAAAATCAACATTTTTGTAAAATTTTCATCTAAGGGTATGACCTGCCGCGACCTGGATTCGAACCTGGATTTCCGGGTTACAAGTCCAGGACAATGGACCACGGCCGCGGCCCATAAATCATAATTATTATGCTTTGTATTTTAGATCTAACAGGTGACTTTGCTTTGCATACGGTTAATTAAGTGTCCCTTTTCTTGTAAAGGCCACCATTTGTACCGGGTCACGGCCACTTTTTAGAGCCTAGATCTACACAGTTTAATCCAATGTATTAGTAAATTTCAGACTAAGACTAACTGTGTACAAAACATGTCCTTCTCTCTGTTCACTGACATTCGTTTCAAGGTCAAACCTGTAAACAAAGACCAGATGCGTATAAAGGAATAATTTTAATCTGTTTGAAAAGTGCATGTATATATACTTTATATACTGCCCGTCTTTAGAAAGTAAGTGTTGTTGGTATAATGATGTACTGTGTTCAAGTTATTCTTAAAAAAGCAATTTTGCACGTGGGCCACGAGTAAGCTAACCAGCCATTACTACCGTTATGTGTAGCCATATTGTTATCCATTATTGACCATAAAATTGTTGCGCACCATTAAAATTTCAAGGCCAGTATATGAGGCCAAAATAGAAGAATTTTTATGATGGTAACTTTCTTATGACGGCAAGTATATACTATTGTTTCTTAACGTCGCGGCGTACATGTAGTTTGGTTAATTGATATTTTCTTATCTGAACAGCGTCGAACTGAACTTGTATGGGCTGCTTAATTGGATCAGTAATTTTCAGGTTAATATATATGTATTGTAAACAAATTGTATTATATCATATATCAACATAAGGAACAAGTTCTCATTTTTAGTATAATGGTCGTGTATCGATTTAAGTTAACTCCAAATTAAAAGCGTAAATAGTTTCACCAAAACAATTTCTAAGTTTCTGACAAAATATTTTGAAATTAACCGATACATTGATCGGATGACCTCTAAGTCGTCACTAATTAAGTAGAATACAATAGTTTTACTTCTTGTCCCGGTGGCTGGAAATCGGAATACATAAGTTAACAGGTAATGTTTTATATATTCTTAATGTAGTATCTTATTTTGAGATTACCCGTGCATATATTAGTTAGATTAATTGAAGTGTTTGCATTGAACTTCTCCCAATCAAAAATTCTTAGGATAAAGATAGTCTTTTAAGCACGCACACGTGTATACAATGAAACTTATGTCGCGTAAATACTTTATCTGTAAGTCACTCCAAAATTTCACCTATAAAAATATGAAAGTAAATTTTAACTGCGTGATAATTAACAGGATATAACACAATGTCTATACATGTAATTGTACATTTTCTTAACAGCCCATTTATTAAACTACATGTATCAGAAAACCCATCACACTTATCTCTACAAATCAAATAACAATGACCAATTACAAAACATGACAGGAGTGTTTTATCATGATTATTGTAGAAGAAATACGCCGCTTAGAGTTATAATATAACTTCCTCTCTATCAATGTCTAGTTTCGGGAAAACATTAGCCTATTATAACGCGTTTTGATTTTACTTCCCGGGATTCAAATTACATTCTTGAAATGCTGTTGAAACATTGCTTCGTTGTTCTAACAACATTTGTCATTATTTGTCTACATCTGTCGTAGTTTAGAACACAAAAACTACGCAGGATGACACAGAAATTCATGCACACTCATACACGTACTACTCTCAAGTGCCACATAGTTTACGAATCACTCTCATGTCTTGCAGTCATATATCACCGTCACGTAATAGCGTCACGTTCAAAGTCACGTATCACAGTCACGTATCACAATCACGTACCAAACTCACGTATCACGGTCACGTACCAAATTCACGTATCACAATCATGTATCACGGTCACGTACCAAAGTCACGTATCACAGTCAAGTACCAAAGTCACGTATCACAGTCACGTATCAAAGACATGTATCTCTGTCACGTACCACGGTCACGTACCAAAATCACGTATCACAGTCACGTACCAAAGTCAGGTATCAGAGCCACGTATTACGTTCACGTGCCAAAATCACGCATCACAGTCACGTATCACGGTCACGTACCATAGTCACGTATCACAGTTATGTATCACGTACGGTCACATATGCAAATCAACAATTAGTTAGTCCAAGCATAGTTGCTAGACAAGCAACCATAATTAAAATATAATCAGAAAATAAACAACACCGTATCGTTAGCATATAACACATTTACCCAGCGAGAATACGCTAAACGAATAGATGTATGGTTAAAAAGGAAATTTGTAGAACACAAACAAAGCGTTAGTTGAACATATAAACAGTAGCTAGATGTTAATTGTCCGACTAGATATCAAGTAGTACAGTCTTATTTTGTGTATAAAAATGCCCAAAGAGACGTAATAAGCATAATGCAGATTGCTGGATATGAAACAAGTTGGACTGAAGCACTATCGCCGACGTTCTCAAAAATAAAACTCTTTGTGTTGTCCAGTGTTCCGTTATTAGGGGCCGGTGAAATCCCTAATAATTCACAAACCAGAGGATATATGTCGACAGAATTGAAGGGGAGTGCGGTGTAGTTGGTTCGGATGTTGGGTCCACGGGCGTAAAAGATGGGTTTCATAGACTGAAGTGCATTATCAAAACCGTGTGTGCCCCTTTCAGCAATGTTGTACTGACTCCGTCCCTGAAAAAAAGATTATCAATGTGTAAATAGATTTGCTATTTTCGTTCGTTTGTCAAAGCGAGAATAATTGTAGATGAGAATTCATGAATATAGGACATTAGGCCATTAAATGCTCACTTACGACACTGACAAAAATCAAAATTTAATAAATAGAAACAAATGGTCGGTGAGTTACACATTCTCAAGCATAACTTAATTCGGCAGAGGCAACACTTCTATATTTTATTTCTCAATGCCATTTGTTTAAAATAATTCAACTATTTTATTATTCAAAATTTTACCTCTCACTAATGTTTCACCTATCCGCTTGGTATAAAATGCAAACTGACAAATTGAGGATCTTAACGATTTCTTTGTACTTTTCTGGTTAAATAAATAAGTATTACACAATCACTTTACTAAACTTTAACCCCTAGTCATTAAATTTAACCAATGTTAATACAATTAATGACGTTTGAGGATGAAAAGTTATTGTGAATCTAAAGGTACTGTATGTTGGCTGATTTATATCACTATAAAACGTCGTCTTTTCGCCCGAGAAATGTCGAACGTACAATAATTATCGCCCGAGAAAAGACGAAAACACGACGAATTGTCAATGGCGGGACGCCGTTTTAATCGTCCTATAACTTCGTGTTGTCATGTTTTCGCCAGCGATGATGCACTGCACGACAAGACGAAAACGCGATATGTATCGTCCATTCTTCTTTTCGTGCCGTGCCTTTTCTCGGGCGAAAAGACGACGTTTTATAGTAGGATAAATAAGCCACCATAGTCCTGTATTTTTACCTTAACTATCATCCATCCCTCATCGGCTACAGCGAACAAAGGTAGAATACGACGATTGTTTCTGTAATGCCAGCGGTCAGGTATGTCTTTTTTCCTGTAGATGGTCATGTGTACATTCGCCCCTGTTAGGTTGTTAAACAATTCATCTTCCATACCATCCTTCGGTAGAAAGTTTGTATTGGGTCCGTAAGTCGGAATATGTTCTATGGCATTCAAATCAATATATTCTGAGAGATCAATATGCCGATTAAAGAAATCTATCCCGGCCATTCCATGGTCGCTTGTTACTAGGACGTTCGTGGTTTTCCATAGGTTCATTCTGTCAAAATTTTCCATGATATATCCCAGAGTTTGGTCCATTTCAAATACTTTCTGTTTGACCTCATCTGAGTCTGGACCGAAAGCGTGGCCCGTCTTATCCGGCTCGTGAAAATACAGCATAGCAAGATCGATGCCAAGCGTGTCATTTGACAACCAGGATACCACTGTATCAATCCTAGTGTTAAACGGGACACTTTCATTGTAGGTATTATAAATATTAGGCCGATAACCTCGTATTTCTGATTCGCTCCCGGGCCAAAAATATACAGCACTTTTCAAGCCATGTTTCCTGGCTGTTACCCACATTGGTTCCCCGCCGTCCCACCATTTTGTATCTTTGGTTCCCATGTTAAAAGATTCGTTGAATACGGAGTCAAACATTCTGTTCGCAACTATACCATGGCTTTCTTCATACAATCCTACAAATAAAGAGAAAATATTCCATATATCAAGCAAGTACTAATTCAAACTGTACGAATGATGAGCGCGACACACGTGGATCTTTTGGTTGCGCTGTTGTAACAATAATTCAGGGGGGCTCCGTGGTCGAGTGGTTATGGTCTCTGACTTATAATCACTTGCCTCTCACCGCTGTGAGTTTGAATCACACCCAGGACCAAATTTCACATGTAAGGAAGCTGCCCAACTAGCTTACGGAAGTTCGGTGGTTCTACCAAGGTATAAGCCTGGGGTCTTCCTCTACCATTAAAGCTGGAAAGTCGCCAGATGACCCTGGCTGTTGGTGCGACGTTAAACTCCTCTGTAACAGTAATTCATGCGCATTTATCATTTGATTTCAAATAATTTTGATAAACACGGTCGTGTTAATTTTTGCAAATGATTTAAAAATACCAAATATTAAAACTTTCAAAGATAGTTGTAAGGTAAAGAATCATATACGCCCTTGAATGACCAAAATTGCAGAATGAAAGAACCATATACATGCACATTGTATATGATAACGATCGACTGAAACATTACAATGATAACACGTTTACTGGTGTCATGTTTAAATGACCCAAATACAAAAGTGCAGATATAAATACACACACACACAGACACATGAACATAATTACAGTGATACAAAAGTGAACGACCGCCCGTGAACATAGACCACATGTGAGCAACGGACAGTCATTTGTATATATTTATTGTTATGATAATAAATCTCTACAGTCAAAAATCACATTTACAACGTAACATTTCTTTTTTCTGTCATGATATTTATTCGCATATTATGACTTTTTTAAAAAATTAAAATGGAAAATGTGAAACTTACCAGTAGCAATGGTATAGTGGCATGGGAACGTTTTCGTTATAAACGTGTTGTTAATATATTCCGCTCTGGTACCCATTGCAGCGAACTTGTCAAAATTAGGAGTGTTCACTTGCTTTGCGTAATCCCATCGAAATCCATCCATAGATATCAACAAAACTTTACTTTTAATCCCGTACACGACCGACAAAAAACAACAGACTAATATAAGCGAAATGCCCATTTTTAAAAAAGTACTCATTTTGTCCGCGATATCCTTTGTCTAGCAAAATTTGGTGAATACGTTTCTCCCTAGACCGTTAGTGTATATAGTACGGCTTTTTATTCGACAATCTAACGATGAATTTATTATCTGGGATCCTTTAATATTTTGTTATGGTTAGATATGAGGAGTTATCTCGGAATAAGTTAGTAACTAAATTTTGCGGTCAGTAAATTCAGTGTACATATATACGTTGTCACGGTAGTGTATAATGTTGTGAGACATAATGTACAGTAAGACATGGATAATGAGACCACCTTCAGGACACGAAAATCGGTATTACTGTTGATGGTCTCATCATCAAGCTGAACTATAGGAGAGTTATTGACAGCCTGTGTAAAAGTATGTGGTTGTTATAATGAGGTGGTTGTAATGTGAGGTTTTACTGTACATGCTGCCCAAATGTCAAATTTACGAACTTTTCTTTAAATGGGACTCATTCTGGAAATGAACAGTTTTTTATGTTGATATGAAATTACGAAAGTTGATATACAGTAAAACCTCAAAAGATGTCTCATTATCGAGGTTTTACTGTAAGTACAATATCCGTTTTTTATCAAAAATGTATTTTCTATTCATTATTATTAGATCATATCATTTCTCACCGATCAACTTAAATTCATGTTATTATAGTTCAAGTTTTATCATGTTCATCGTGTGCAGTGCAACCTCTCCAAAGCAACATCCTTTGGATGAAGCAATATTATGTTGTTGTTGAGAGGTTGTCATAGAGAGGTCAAATTAATTGTAAAACCGTGAAGTGGGAAAAATCATGCTGTTGTTGGAGGGAGGTTGATGCTCAAGAGAGGGCCGCTCTGGAGAGGTTGCACTGTATATATAATCAACAAAGGTCAGGAAATCGATGCGGCACGTGTTCTTTGAAGTTGACTCATTCATGAAGGGTTTAATTACCGGGGCAACAAGGGAAATTTCATGGTTTAACTTGCCTACTACGATGAACGCTAATACGAGATTCTAATTGGTTGTCCAATGTTTACAGTTTAAAAGTTCCGGGTTTTGTGTCATGTGTATTTTACAATAAATTAGAGTGATTTATAACAACAAAATACTGTGGTATCATTTGCATGTATTTATGTTGGGCTCAATTTTCGTAATTTTTACTGAAATGACTATTTCGTGGAGACATAAATTCGTAAATTTCGTTGTTTTTTTTAAAAAAAAATGCCGTATCGTTTTCTGCCATGTCTTCAATGAAATAACCTCGCTAATATAGGTACATGTAATTGGACCTCACGTGTCAAAAAGATCCTATCAAAAGTTACATACATGTATGTAGTATTATAGAAGTAATTGAGTGTACTCGTCAGCTGATGTAAGGCTATTTCACTCACGTTCTATTTTTGTCTTCTTCAGGATTGCTAAGCTTCAAGAGGTCACGATGTCTAACAATCTTACATTTACGGGCCTTGGCAATGATATCAATGCACGTTCTGGTTCCAGGATGGACCCAAGCCCTGGACAGTCATTAATGTAATGTTCACATGTTACCGTCCAAGTAATGAATTTCTCTAACGGTAGAACGTGGGTATCTTCCGGAGATTCTGTAACAAATAATGACAACGCACTAGGAATAATAGAAATGTATTGTCACCACTTGCTTCTTCACGCAACGAGAGTGGTACGGCCACAAGCGTAAAACATATAGAAAATGAAAAAATAAATGAAATTAAATTGAAGCAGAATTCAGTCACAAATAAATGGTAGATAACCCAATGCAAAAAATTACTTGTAACAAATAATGACAACCCACTAGAAGTAATAGAAATGTAACATCACCACTTGCGTCTTCACGCAAAGCGAGTGGTACGGTGAGTGCGCGAAAATGCTGTGCATTATGGGTTAGGTTTTGTTAAAAATACCCTACTGCCCGTACTGTACCGGACTGGATAAATGTAAGTACTGATTATGAATATGATGAGATGATATACGAATGGTTATGATCAAAATACCAATAGTAAAAACATATATAATAAAATAACCCTGTGACACACATCACAAAATCTATTATTACAATTTTACTGCTTTTGTCAATACCCATGAAATCAGCAATTACACGAGTATTTATAGCAAGTTTGTGATGTCACACGCCTTGTTAATTCTTCACACAAAGGCTTGTTTTATGTTACTGTCAGCCATAGTATGTTTACATCGAACATATTGAAATGTTTTTAATTTGGGCTAAAATATGAATCCACGATGAACCCAACAAATTAAAGTAAAAACTCCTGTTAACGATTTATTCATGCTTTTTTAAAAGCGTTTCAGTCAATGATGAAGTACATGTATGTTGAATATATGCTGATATACGTATAAATTAGTTTCCGGGGTCAGTAGGATGTTTTGAATGACGAAGGCAAGGTAATTAGTGGTCATAATTGTCTGTGTAAAATGGATCAGAAAACTGGATTGTTTCATTAAAATTTGCATACGCTAACGTGTCCGATTTCACTACCATATTGTAACTTTACGTGCATATTTATAGATAAGCTGTAAGTTGCATGCATTCCGGCATACGATGGTATGGATAAATTAAGCGGGCAAAAATTATGTCAATAACCTTACCACTGCTAAGAAAGATGCCCGTCGAGATTTTAATTTTTTTATCTTAGATATGCCTGATCACTTTCCTACCAATAATCTGTCAAAATAATGTATCATGACTATTTTCCCTAGAATTTCCTTTTCTCTGTATACCTTATGAATCGTGGTTGAATTTTTCTAGAGATCTGGAAGACTTTGAATATTGTTTTGTTGATCCTCTGGAGAAGGACTACCAGTGTCCAGTCTGTTGCTCTGTGTTGAAGAATCCGGTCCAATTCGAGGGATGCGGACATCGTTGTTGCGCTAACTGTTTACCGGAGTTACTGAAATCATCATCCAAATGTCCGATAGATGGCACTCCAGTCGATCGAGATCGTCAGGTTTGTGAATTTTTTGAGTCAGTCTAGAAATTTGGTAGATTTCAAAAGGAACCTTAAATGTTGATAATTTCTTTACTAGCTGATTCCTAACACTTTGTTTGAATCTTTCAACAAGATTTAGCATCTTTTGAAGTTGTTTCAAATCATTTGAATATTTAAATAAGTAACATAGTGAGCGTTTTCACTTTTCAGGTAATCGTTGACAAAGAATACCAACGTGAGATCGAGGCTTTGATGGTGAACTGTTCTTTTATGGCCAAAGGATGTACTTGGAATGGCCTCCTGAAAGATGTACAGGTAGCATAATACGTGTGTCATAATATACATTAAAATGATTTCTGCTTCTTTGTTACAGTGGAACTCCTCTAAACCGGTCGAGCCCAGGACCAGCTCATTTTGCCGGTTTAAAGTGGATGCCAATTTAGGGCGGGTTATTGAATGATATAGTAATAAAGTCGGGACCAGAACATTTGGCCAATTTAGAGGAAGAAATTGGTTTATGGAAGAACCGGTCTACAGGGTTCCCACAATATAATAATCTGTAAAATAAATTAGAATAGCATGTATGTACATATTTTTTTCTGAAATTACCGTCATCAACAAAAATGTGTATAATAAGCTCGTAGATCCAAGATAAGTACAGTTTGACTGTCATTTGTTTATCTATATTTTATATTACAATACTGCAGTATAATGACCACAATAATAATTATAAATATTGGAGCGGCGACAGCCCCAACTTCGACATCATTGTACTCGATTATATTTTGTAGGTACACATTCTTGATTGCAAGTATGCGGTACTGAAGTGCCCGAAAGGTTGTGGAATGAAGCTAGAGAAAATTATGTTAAAGCTTCATCTGCAAGAAGATTGTGAAAAGCGGGAAATAAAGTGTGAATTCTGCGCTAAGCGCATGCGCTTCGAGGAGGAACTGAAGCATCTTGAAGTGTGTGGAAAGTTTATTCTGCCGTGTCCAAACAAGTGTAAAGAAGGGAAGGAAATACCCAGAGAAAATCTTCCTGAACACTTGGCTGATCATTGTTCCAGACAAAAGATCAAATGTCCATTTTGGAACGGTGGTTGTCAGTACATGGTTAGTATCATTTAATGCTGAACTTACGTATCCTACAGTCTAAAAGAGAAATAAGGTGTTGCAACTTTTTAAGATTAGACAAACATCATTCTGACTCCTTCCAAACCCTGGAATTGCTTTAAAGATAACTCTTGTCAAATTCTTAGTTGATCTGGCTCTCACCATTTTCCATGATTTTATGCTAATTAATCAAAGGTTGATACAAAACAATAACAGTGCACATGCATACATTGTAGTTTTAATCCAAGACAAATGTTTGAATAAGTTAACTCTTCCGCTTTCAGTGTAAGAGGAAGCACATGGACAAACATATCAAAGAGGACCCGATTGTACATTTGGGTATGGCATGTGATACGGTGATTCTTCACCGGAAGGAGTTAGAAATTCATGCAAAAGCCTTAGAAAAACAAATGGCGCAGGTACGATGATATCAACATCATTTTAATTGTCTCATATGCGGATTCAGAAAATCTTTTGCCTCGACCGTGGTCTAGTGGTTTCTGCGCTGGACATGTAACCCGGCGATACGGGTTCAAACCCTGCGCGCAGGAGGTCAAACCTTTTTGTAAAGATTTAGCAAAAATGTCAATTTTCCTCCATATGTGGAGAAGTTGCCGACTAAAACTTAATTATTGCTAAGGGAGATAATCATCGTTGAGAGTTATGCATCGATTGTTAATGTAAAAAAATTAAGTTAGTCGAAAATTTGACAAAAAAGCACATATCGAATACTTAAACACTTATTACCATGATACAACATCCAAGACAATGACCTAAAAATCTGAAATAAATGATTTGGCTGGTATGGGAAGTTATTGATACGAGGGATGTCTCGAAATTACGTGTTTCTTTTTTTCTGATAGATAATGGTTCTGGAAAGGAAAGTGGACTCATTAGAGAAGTTGTATGGTTGTCAGTTGGTGTGGAAGATTGAGAATTGGTCAGATAAGGTCCACGAGGCTAAACTTGGACGTAAAGCGACATTGTTTAGTCCACCATTCCTAACTAGTCGTCATGGTTACAAAATGGCGCTTTCTATGTGCCCGTACGGGGATGGCAAGGGTATAAACTTAAAGTTTCTTGCATTCTAAACTCTTTACAATAATACAATGATTACATCAAAATAATTATAATCATCAGTTTTGACAAAAGCAGCATAATATCGCTGCATTACTTAGTTTTATCATAAACTAGGTTTTTCATATGTTTGGATAAATTTACAAAATTATGCAGTCGTAGAAAAGTGAAATATCATGGGGTAGATGTCTATTTTTTTTTCTAAATATTTCACGAGTAATATTTCAGAAATCACGACATTTTTTGTAAATGTCATGAACCAATACACTACTTTTAGAGCGGTTTTCACGAAGCATTAATTAATACGAAATACAGTGCAACCTCTCCGAAGCAACGCCCTTTGGGAGAAGCAAAGTTTGTTGTTGTTGAGAGGCTGTTGCTCTAGAGATGATAAATTAATAGCTAAATCGTACAGTAGGGTAAATCATGCTGTTGTTGAAGGGAGGTTGTTGCTCAAGAGAGGGCCGCTCTGTAGAGGTTGCACTGTACTAGAAATGGCGTGTCAGTTTACTGGTTGATGATTACAGTGATGATCACGTGTCTGATGAAATTCAATTTAATTCAGCTAGGGGAAAATTCCTGTCGATATTTATCTGTGTATGCAAGGGAGACTATGATCCACTTCTGTTATGGCCCTTCAACCACAAAGTGACCTTTACTGTTATTGACCAATGCCAGGACCCTGAAGCAAGGCGTAATATTGGCTATGTTATACAGGTATCACACATCCAGTTCTTATTAACTATGTTATACAGGTATCACACATCCAGTTCTTATTAACTATGTTATACAGGTATAACACATCCAGTTTCTATTAACTACATGTTATTAACTATGTTATACAGGTATCACACATCCAGTTTCTATTGGCTGTTATACAGGTGTCACACACCCCGTGCCTATTGGTGATAGGTGATTGCTGATGCAAAAGTTGGATTGATAATGGTTCAAATGTACTTTGTTACTATAATCTGTTCATAGATTCTTGTAAACTATGATGGATTTATTTACAGTCTGACCTCTGAACTGATTTCTAGGACATTTTCTAAAGCATACATAGACACTATTTTCTATTTGACATAACCTGTATAATCAAGATTAAGATGGATAAATAAAAAATATACGCTGATATGAATGGTTATGAATTTCAAGACATGCAGCCTAGCCTTCAAATTAACGTTAACGAAGCGAAAGAAGGGGTATGGCCCTTAATTCTTTAACATATTTATCATCATTGCTTGGGTGCTAAAGAATGGTCGTTATTAAATTACAGCTATTTTTCACAGATGGACGTTAATTCTGGCTATATGTATTTAATGTCAATGTCTTTTGAAATTAATACAATCTACACATTTTCGTTCTAAAACTTCAATAGCTATGATTATTTCTTCTTTCAGCCAAATGCTATCAAGGACAATAAGCCATTTCTTGGTAAGCCACTGGGCGAAAGAAATGCTTCTTTCGGTGCACAGAAGTTTGTGGAGTTAAATGTGTTGGATACTTACGATTATCTGAGAGATAATCAGCTGTTTATTAAGTGTGAAGTGGATAGTGAGAACATGATGCTGTTATAAATACACTGATACATGTAACACATGAACATAGTCTAACCCGGAAACAAAGGCAACCACAAGGCAGTATGTCCATTGTGCACTGTTTGTTTATATCAAAGATATATACTTTATAGTACATGCGTATGTCTTTGTTCTTATGAAGCTTTATTATCAGAATCAGTAAATCTATCTCTAAACTTTGACCTTTGTTATCATAGTGGCCTTTATTCATATGCAGACATTATCTCTTACTTGAAAGTATTTACTCATGTGTATATTTAGTCAGCTACAGATACAGTTATATCTATGATTGAATTAGTTTTCTCGTAGTGGCTTGGTTACAAAGACAAAAATATACTCCAGTTCAGGGCCTTTTTTGTGCTGCTAATTTTGTTGATAATTCAATCCATATGGAAAATATTAGTACATCCGCTATTATTGAACTTAGTTTAAATGCCTACCAGGTCTGCAACAATATTTCAAATTCATACAAGGTAAAATTGTTAATTTGTTGCTATTCAACTATAAAAATCATGAAACATGGACTTGAACTGATAAAGTAGCATTTATATGAATTGTTAATTAGGCTTAAAAAATAGGTTTGTTTCTGGTTACTTGACCGACCCATCTTTTACCTGCCAACTCAAGTATTTATGGCATCCAAATCGTTGTGCCATGTTGTAACTTTCACACCAGTGTTGCTGATATACTACGATATACAAAATAAACGTAAAAGAAAAAAAATCCCTACCTACTAACCCATATTTTTTGTGGCATGTAACTAGAAACAAACCTTTTTTTGTTTAGGCCTAAATTGTAATATTTCTGCAATTAGTACAGTCAAATAGAATTTTATTTTCATTTGAAAACTCGCCACAAACACATTAGGCATTAATAAAGAAAATTTTCATCAAATCAGACTAATTATCAAGCAACTGACTTAACATGAGAACAAATAACAAGTTTCATAAATAAGATACAAACACAACACCATAAGAAACAATTGACAACTTTAATAATTTAGCTTACAATCATAATAATACTAAAAAAAGAGGCAATCAAGAGGAACAAATTGCGACTAACAATATCTCTGTTTGATTTCTATGTATCCATGGTTACAATATCATCATAACAATAATTAAGAACATTCACTTTCACAAACGAGTGAAAACATTCTGCTACTGATAATAACAAAAAATGACCATGTTCTTACAAAACATGAGATATATCCCACCAGAAATACATACAAATAAAAATTACTAATTAACTTGTACAGTGGAAACTCAGAAAACCAGACACTCAGACAACCAGAATCTTCGGAAAGCCGAACATTCGGGCCCACGAGGGTTCAGTATTCTGAGTTTCAACTGTATTATGTCAATTATATGAGGATGTACAATAAACTGTAGAAGCAATAAATAAAAATACTAACACCTAATAGTGACAGAACACAGCAAGTCTGAAATACTTTGTGTACCTATCTCATAGTTCTACCAAAAATTTCAATATCACAACTTTGATCAGATGTAGTTCCTTTATTGCAAATGGGGATTTGATATAAAAATGCTACTAAGGGATAAAAAGTAATAAAATTCAATTACCATATTTTTATTGTTACAGTTATATATCCAAAAATCCCAATAAAATGTTATCAAAATTAATAAATAATGACTACCAAAAATGGGAGACAAGTCAAAATAACTTTTCTAGAAAACTGCAATCCTTGTTTCCAACCACAGAGACAACAAGTTTACAAACATACAAAGAGAACATTAGCAAATACAAGAAAAATCTTCAACAAATCTCATCCAATTTAGATAAGACAAATTTTCTAAACAAACATACCAAAGAAAAGTAATTTGACAATACAAGCATACAAAATAGCTGAAATATGTGACCACTTTCTATGATAGAAGCATGTTAATAAACATTAACAAAGCTGTAAACGTGTGAGACCTATTATAATCATGTTTCATTCATCAATGACCAGCAAAATATGAAACAAAAGTCAATCCTGTACCTTGAATTCAGAATGATTACACAGCAAAGATCAGAGTGAATTGATTAAATACTTTATTCAATCAAAAATTCCACAGTTCTGTAGTTTCTACACCACAGAACACTTCAGATCTTTAGTTCGTGTCACAGATATAATATAGACAAGACATAACATGTAAAGTTGCATTCAATGATACAACAACTAAAAATTCAGACCAATGAGACACCCACTAATTTCCAATCAAAGATTCCTTTCAACTGTGATAAAATTACAAAACTGAACCACTACAGCAGGAACAATAGAATTACATCAGACAACAAAAAGTACATTATTCTTATACTTCAGCTCCAGTGAAACACATCATATTTTTTGGCAGTTTATGGTTCAGTGAATTTATCATGGAGTTTATTCTCCAGGAAATAAACCGATTATTAAAACCATCCAACAAATTAAATCCATATCATGAACGCAGATTGTCAGATCAGGACAGCAATATACATTAGTAGTCATTAGTTCCTTATATTGTATACATGAATACCTATCTTTTTCTTACAGGTACTGTTTTCAATAGTTTTTCAAATATATATGGCGGTTGGTTCACCTAACCAGTTTTCCTGGACTGTATACTAACCAGTACTAACTTACCCTTCCACACAGAGCTATTAACTTCACCACATATGGAGGAAAATCCACATTTTGTCAAATTTTTGCAGAAGGGTAAGACCTGCCATGACAGGGATTTGAACCCGGATTACAGGGTTACAAGTCCTACATGAACAAGGACTAAATACAAGTACTAGATCATAAAGATAAAAATAATCAAATAACTAATACCTGGTCATTCCTAATTTTATGCTCTCCTAGTTTTAACACAAAAAGTATCACCTAAGTACTGATTTACATTAGAAATTTACAGTTATCCAAAATATTTGAAATCTAACGCTCCAAGAAAACATAAAAATAATTAAAGTGTAACTTAAATTTACGTATTTTTTTTCAAATGTATAAATTAAATAATATAGGTAATTTATCTTACAAAAATGTCTGTTACAAATATTATTTAACAAAAAAGACATAGTTTGGATAGACAAGCAAGCAAATGAGTGTCCCTAGTTTGGATTATATGTTTCATGAAAGCAGACATGCATTGTTTAACCAATCATTTCAATACAACCCAGGGTAAATAGCAAGAAAAAAATTCAATTTCAATACAAAAAATAGTACATAAGCATAACAGTTAACAGAAAAACAAGCCAAGTTAAGATAGCAAAAATGCAAAATACATCTGAACAGACAAACAGTATTGTTATGTGTCTAAATTATCACAAATTAAACTGATTATGCTGTACTGAACCAAAAAAGTTGTGTTTTAAGCATAATATTTCGTCAAATTAAGAAAACGAAATCTGTCCATTGAACACATGAACAGAATAACATGTATTTACACAACAGGACAAACTATAAAAATACTCTATACAATTATCTCAATGAACTGTTGCATTTCAAGAGAGAAAAAACTGCACTGTAGCGATAACATTTTTTAAATGCTTTATATTGTAAAATTCATTATTGTAAAAGTTTGCTTTAACATAAGATACATCTTTTAAGAATACACTGTTGCAGTTTCCATGAAACTACAAGCATGCAAGAGTTAATTCACTGACACAGTCAGTTATTGGTATTTATTTTTTCTTATTACTAGAAGTTCTAACTCTGTCCAACATTTCCTCGATCTCTTCATCACTCTGATAACCTGCGGCCCCATTGTTTGTTCCGAAACCACGCGTCGCTTTCATTAGTTCAGCATCAGGTCTTGAATGACGATTTTCATACAAAAGACAGTTCAGTGCTTCCTCATATATCTTGGCCTCTGGAAATTCTACCTGTAACACAGAAAGCAATTACTGAAGACATACCAAATACGTA
Source organism: Lutraria rhynchaena (assembly GCA_008271625.1). Lineage (NCBI taxonomy): Eukaryota > Metazoa > Mollusca > Bivalvia > Venerida > Mactridae > Lutraria > Lutraria rhynchaena. Next base: position 339,054 of record VIBL01000064.1, read on the forward strand.
AAAAAAACTGCAGTTGAGTACCACCTTGCCTGAAATGAGTTTTACTACACAACTGACATGTAAACTAAGAACTAATCTTCCGCTAGAAAATTATGATAGTATGAAACAGTTTCATTCAAACTAGCATAGTGTCCCACCTAAACAAACAATGGTCAGCAAATATGTCAGGATATAAATTTCAAATGTAAATCATTTCATTCAACATTTGATTTTTATACAGAGAAGCAAATTATACAGTATAGACAGGATTTGCTGACAAATATACTAAGGGCCTCTGAGGTCAAGTGGTTATAGTCTCTTCACCACCCTGATTCACCACTGTGAGTTCAAATCCCACTTGGAACCAGAAAAAATTCATGTGAGTAAACTTGGGAGCTAGTTTATGAAAGGTTGGTGGTTCTATACAGGTGTACATCTGAGGTCTTCTTCCATCATTAAAGCTGGAAGTCCCCAAATGCCCCCTGTTGTTGGCACGATGTTAAACCCTAGTGAAAAAGAGAACACATACAAAATCAAATCACGGGGTAAAAAAGCTTGTGTTAACAAAGTCCTGATTATACCTTTGTATGTTTTTTCTGCTCTCCATATACAATAGATGTACAACATACTTCAGCAATTTTCTGATTATGTCCATAGAATGACCAGCAACAAATCTCACTGCTTCCAAGGACATCTTTGAGAAACAATACCCTACCACTGAATCTTAGAGCCAGTTTGTCAAACAGCTCCAAGTTCTTTAGGAAATTGTCATCAGAATTTCTGAAAAGCATAATTTAATTATTTCATTTTGTAAAACATTTACAATTAGGATTAAGACTCAAGATCACTAATATATCTACAGGCAGGTCCAAAATCGCAAAGTTCAGCAAACATGCCTTAAAGAGTACTGTATAGCGCAATACATCCGCGGTGTCAAATGTTAGCGTTTTTTAACAAGTTTTGAGTTGATGGGGGCATAAAATGGCGCAAACGCTCTCAGAACACCAAATCTAAACTCTCAATGACAATAACACAGGGTCATGAATATAAATAAAATGGTGGTGCTTTGAATTGGTTGTGTTTTGAATTTGCACAACTGACCATGACTGCCAATATAGCCAAAATAAAACCCTCACCAAAAAAAGTACTTATATAGTATTAAAATTAACAAACCAATTGATAATATAATCAGGAATGTATTAGATGTTGAAAACAATCTCTCAGGTATAAATACTTACGGAGTGTATGAGTACTTGTTATTATGCCTGTTGCAGATCAATTTTATGACAGGCTGAAAAAAAATTAAATATCAAATTTCATTATAAACGATGTAAATTCCAAATTAAACCTAATTATCAATTCACTTATGAATACTCAGAAATAAATTAAATACCCATATCCAAGACACATAGCAATTACTTCACTGGGATTATAACATTATTTCTTTAATCTGAGAAGTTACCAGGCATTTTTACCAATCATCAGATGGGCCTCCACAGTCTAGTGCTTAATATGGTCTATGACTAGTAATTACTATCCTTCACCACAAGTTCAAATCTGCTCCGAGACCAGGCACATGTGAGGAAGCTTTTCAGCAAGTTTAAGGAAGGTCAGTGGCTCTACCCAGATTTTTGCCTGAGGTTTTCCTCCACAATTAAAGCTAGAAAAGTCGCAAAATGACCTAGCTGTGCAACGTTAAACCCCAGAGAAAAAAGAACAATCATCAGGTTACCATACATGTAACTCTCCGAACATTCTCAGAATTCTCTTAAAAATATTTATAATAAACAACAATTCAATAGCAAAACAACAAATCTATATACATGTAATAAATGAGAACATTGTAAGTAAAGATCACATTAACAGTATGGTGAACTAACAAAACAAATTCATACCAACTTGATTGGTAAATATTTGGTCTAATATGCATCTGACAAATTGTACATAAAAATATTAAAATAACAGATAAGTGTGTAATACCAAACCAAATGTTTACCAATCAAATTGGTTCAACTCTATCATGGACTAGCAACACCATATATTTTGGGCTCAACAAATCCATGTGTTCACTAGTTATTACGAGTAGAAATCAACACAGGACAAATTGAAATTGCTGTAGAACTAATTAAAATTCTAAACAGGTCATCCTGCTGGACGAGCAGCCTGAAAAAAATTTGCAGTGCACTGAAATTGTCAGATTTATTTACATACACTCAACATAACACACCTTGACAGTAGTTGAAATTAGACTCTGTTCCTCTCTCTGGGAAGTTACAAGAGGTATTCTACATACTGGTTCAACATCATCTTTACCCAGTCTCTGCAATGTAATAAACATTGTTAAATACCTTATTTAATACAATCTTAGTAAAAATAAGCACCAAAATATCAAGGAAAGTACATAAGTATTCATAAAACAATACAAAATGCATGCACTCAGATTTATAATATTGTTCATCTAACTTGAGCATGCAATGTATGTAAACATGATATGAAAAATCAAGATAAACACCAACTGCAGGGCATTCATTTGACCCTTTAAAACAGCATTTTGCCTCTTGAAATCAGTAAAATAAAACTTCTAACTCCCGACAATTTGTACCAAATTTCCAAAATAATTAGTAGTAATTTTGTTGACTCTTCAGTTCCAAATGTCATCTTTGACTCTAAATTTTTGATGTCTAGTGAAAACCTTGACTAAATGGAAGAATAACAGTAACATTTTTTCAAATTATTTCAATTTACTGGGCTGTAAATATGACAAGGTAAAAACATTACCATAATATATTTTTACAAATATACACAAAGTCAATATACCCTGACTTTTTATTAATACAATGTATATCAGTATTAATTACAAACATATATGTCAATGCCACTGTTTTCAGTTGATTCATAATATACTACCTTCAAATGAGCCTCAACCAGTTTTACAAGGTCTTGAACAAGGAAATATTTTGCTTCTTGAAGTAAATCTAACAACTCTCTTCTACTGTCAGGTAATGCTACAGTACCATCCCTTAGGTAATTAAGAATATATCCAAAATATTGACCATTCCTATCAATGAGGATCCAACCTGAATTAAAGAGGAAAAAATACAAACTTTTTTCAGGATGAAAATAAACAGTCTGGGATTCTTTGTACACACACACACACATAACTATATATATACATGTATATACCGTTATATGCATATAGTCAGGGTTTCCGCCGCCATTCGTCAGTTTCGCAAATGGCAAAAAAAATATGCTAGTGGCGAAAAAAACCAAATTAAGCATACTTGTATGCCTGGACCCTCCCCTCCGTACATGTGGCGGAAAAAATATAGTGTCCAGTAGAAACCCTGTATAGTTGCATAAACATACACCATATTTCACTTCAAACTCAAAATATATCCAATCTTGCCACCAAATTTTTCCTAAGCATAGGCATGTACAATTTGGATCTGATTATAGAGACTGTGGTAAATGTAAGCTTCTTCTAACAACCTGATAGGTTTTATCTTCAGCAAAGCAAGAAAGGGCATGCTTTCAACGCCAGAGGTCTAACTTAGACCAGGTCACAATTCCCTAAAGTTACCACATATTAATCTCTTCTTATTTATTAGCCATACTAATTAGGCTATTTGGTAGACCAAATTTGGAAATACCATCATGAGCACCAGCAGAAAGGCATCCCCCAAAAAAGGCTCAGTCACAAACATTCCAATTTGCTGGACAACAAGTTTACCTTACATATTGAAAAATTTGTGTGTTCTGAATCATATTATCTGATATCAATGCAAGTTCTATCTAAGGCAAAGTTTTTGAACGTAATAAATATGATATTGATTTAGCCTTGAAGTGCAATAAATATAATTAAATTTAAGCAAAATACATACACTTATAATAGATCTTCAAATTCGACCTAGATATTACATCGTAAAATAAGAAGTATTAAATGAAGACTAATTACCTGCCAAGACATTCTGATGCATGAATATCAATCAACATCAATTTGTTCACAAGATGGAACATCTTGCTGAAACCAGGGACTATGCACTATTGGATAGGTACATAAAATTTTTACTGTAGAGAAGTGTAGTGATAGGAGGAATAAAGGCCACTTCAAACAGCCGTGCTATTTGGTCAACTCTTTGGAAACATGGTTACTGGTTAAGTATTCATTTTAGCCATTTACATTGGTAGTGTTCCTGGGTTCAATTCCTGGTCCGGACGAAAGTCCCCCCCCCCCTTATATTAGTCTATCACCTCAGAAGTAAACTAGATAAATTTTAGTATTTAGTACATGTAATACATTTGCGAGAAATTGTAAAAATCAGGTTTATTACCTTCAGAATCTGTAAGGACTTCCATTCTACCACTAAACATGGCCCTTAACATGGTATCCTGTTTGGTGAGGGTCCCAATAGTAGTATAATGCAGGGACCCTCCAACATTTAGCTTCACATATTTAGCCGAGTTTCCCTTAATTACAGTCTTGTGTTCACCAGACATTTCTACGGAATTATATACATAAACCTCAGCCCCTATAGTCTTCAACGGTGTATCTTCTAATATAATTCCACATTCTTGTTCTTCTGTGTACATTACATCAACATTTTGAGTCAGTTTTGAATAAATTGTTAAAAATTTACAACACCCATCTATTTATACACGAACCATCCGTTTCTATTTATAGTAACAAGGTTTGTCATACATTAAATAACGACTAAATGTATTTCGAGCATATCGTTGTCGTCACGGTCACTGGAAAACAAAAATAAATATGAACTAATGTTAAATTTCATTATATGGGAGTTAGTGGTGCATTATGGTGTAAATGGGTCTGAAACGTCAAATGGGCATGTACTGTACTTATACATTGTATATATTAATAGAATTAGGTTTTTTGGTTTGAATAATAAAATTTAAATAGACAAACACTGCAGTACCCAATCTCAACACAGTGCTATTCTCTTAAGAAACGAAGTATATTTTTTTTAATTGCGATTACGTTGAATACTTTTGTGTATTATTTCTGAGGTATGGTCAAAGAATACTTATATGTAGTGAATGCACTTAACAGAATTCTATTATTATTATTGACATATAAACATTACCATAGATTTTCTACTCCATTAGTTCTGCAGATGTAATCATTGTAATAGGGGGCAGAAAATAAAATTCCAATGTGGGGCTCAAACCCGTGAACTTCTAGATCTGCTTGCAAGTCAGCTGCTCAACCAACTGAGTTAATCAGGCTTAAACACACACACACATATATACAGCCCTGTTACATCACATGGGATTCAGGGAAAAAACTGCCTACCTGCTGACACTGTATTTGTTTGAGAATATTGTGAAAACTGCACACAAAATGAACCAATAGCTGACAGCTAACTATTTTGGAAATCAATTGCACATCTTTGAAAGATATTTTTTCTCTGATTGATTGATTGATTATAGAATCATATACAGTGGTCAACCTGGTTGAGTGGTTACGGTTTCTGATTTGTAATCACCAGCCACACAGGACCAAATTTACCTATCCAGTTAGTTCATAAAAGGTCACTTAGGTGTAATGAAGTGGTCTTCCTCCACCGTTAAAGACGGAAAAGTCACAGAAAGACTGTGTTTGAGCAATGCTGAACCACAGAGTAAAAATAGTATCATTTCACTATTGGAGCTGCGGCCGTGGTCCAGTGGTTAGTGCGCTGGACTTGCAGCCCAGAGATCCAGGTTCAAATCCCAGTCGTGGCAGGACATACCCTTCCATGAAAATTTGACAAAATTGTCGATTTTCCTCCATATGTGGAGAAGTTGCCGGCTCCTTGTGGAAGGGTAAGTTAGTACTAGTTAGTATACAGTCCAGGAAAACTGGTTAGGTGAACCGGTCGCCATATATAACTGAAAAATTGTTGAAAAACGGCGTTAAACCCCAATACAACCAAATCACTATTGGAAATCAATATTTTTTCATGGGAGCTGGTAGTAATAACATTGCAAACGTACGTATTTGTATCAAAGGTGCATTTTTGAATAACTTTCTTGGAAATAGAGCCATTATATGAAGTTTTGAGAAATGTTTACTAAGCTGAAATACTAGACATGACAGAAACTCTGTTATGTCTTTTGCCTACATTCCTCTTGTCAGAAAATTATCATCTTGATTAATGTAGATCATCCATGTAAATGGAAGTACCTGGTATATGTTTTGTATTTGTTTCTGTTCTACAATTGTGTTGGACAGGGCTATGTTTTGATCATAAATTTTCAACAATGCATAAAAATCATGTCACAGTAGCCACTTGTATCCATAATCATCTCCCTAGATTAATACTACATGTACATATCAGAAAAGTTGCTGAGAATCAGACTTGTAGTGGTTGGTCAAAAGTGTTGGATTATAATCATACCATAACAAATGGTGCTCATTAGTCCCTTAAGATAAAGTTTTCTGTCTCTTCAGAATTAGAACAAAAGGGTCAAATTTACAAAAACATCAATAGGAAATCTTGGTGACTCTTCCAGTTGCTATCAGCCAATGGTTATCTTTAACCCTTAAAAACTTATGACATCTAGTGAGCACCCTGTACTCAGTAGTTATTAGCATGAAACCCTGACACCAATCATTATGAAAGACTGTCCATGGATACTATGAACAAACATATTAAATAGCTTCCATGTTGTAATTCAACTTGTTATGTTAATAAAAAAAACACAGGATTGTTAACTCTGTATTCTCGTGTGGCTCTTTTTAAATTTTATGCAGTAAGGCCTAAATTAAAATATTATTTGTTTGCCACTGCTAACTGATCCACCAAAACAACGTCAGTCCGAAAATTTTTATCCTAACAAATCTAATGCATACTATTTTTTAAATTTATTTCCTATTTTATTGAAAATAGTTCCTCTAGTTTCATGGTCAATTTGCATATGTCTAATAAATACTACTCCACCGGACTGACCCAGACCAAAAGTGTGGTTGGCAATGGCAAATAAGCAAGTTTTTTAGGGCAGCCAAACAAAACTATAATAAACAAAATGAAAGAAGATGAATTCCTGTACATTCTTTAAAAGTTTATTACATGTATTTACATATTGTAAATATTGAGACATCTATATTTTATATAAAACATCGAACGATATGTTCCTGAAAAACAGATGTGAAAAAGATAATGAATAGTTACCAAACAACATTAGCAACAATGAATGCGGAGTAAAATGGAAAATTGACCAAAATAAAAACCTACAGGGCATATATTATTATCAGATAATGGTATCAATTTATGTAATAAAATTGGTAAAAGTCAGTAAATAATGCAAAAATAGACTATTACAACAGAGTCAAAAATATCAAAACAAAAAGAAATAGACATAAGGCTTACTTAGTTAGGTAATTTATGAGTGGACAGTCTGTTAATTTTGACTCTAAATCCAACTGACAGTTCAGAAGATAATGAAAGTATCTACTCAATTCAGAGCATTTTATTAGAACACCTCAAAACAATTTTAGGATGATCAAAGTATTATTTATGCTATTGCATAAAATCATACACAACAGAACAACTCACAGAGAGCTTTGCTCAGCTGAGTCTTGTATCTGCCCTTGCTGACATTAAATAACACTGAACAAGAACATTAGGCCTCCTGAAAACAGGTAGAAAATAATACCATTAGTGATGTACATATTTGTCTAATCATGATAAATAACTTAGTGTAATACAGCTACAGGTTATACCATGAAATAATTTAACAATCACACTGCATCAACACAAATAGATTCCTATGATAATGACAGAATTTGACTTAATAAGTTTGATTTTGTTTTTCATCTAATCACCATGACTGCTTTTTGGATCTGGAGGAGCTCTTTCTTCAGTAGTTCCAAGCACATCTTTGTCTTCTTCACAAAAATTAATATTTAACAAGTTTTATATTGTTTTTCATTTAATCCCCATGACCACTTTTTGAGTCTGGAGGAGTCCTTTCTTCAACAGTTCCAAGAACATCTTTGTCTACTTCCCACAAGTCAATATTTTGCTCAGTAATTGCTTTCTGAAATAGCAAAATTATCTGTAATCAGTTCTAAGAGTCTAACATACTAACATATACCCCCCAATATGACTGTAAATAACACATCAATCAGCAAGCTAAATATTGCTTTTCATTGAGAAATGATGAATGTGTTCATATACACACAGGGTTTTAATTAGTAACAACTTGCCACAGTAACAAATCACCACATAATAAGTATAATTAGAATGAAAAAAAAAACTGAAATATACTAAACTATAAACTGGTCATTAACAAGCGTGTAGCTACTATTATGCATTCTACCCACATGCGTAAATTAGCAGTAATGTAAAGATTCACACATAGGTTAAAGTTGCCATTCCATCTTCTGAAGATAAAAAACGGACAGAAAATGTCCCTATATGGTTTCAGAATCCATCTTAAGGCGTCATGGCTATCAAAATTTTCCGTGGGATGTCCCTTAAACCATCTTAAATGATCTTTACCAGAAGAGGGAAATCAACCTCACATAATTAATGTGTTAGATGCATGCAGTTATTAATATGACATACATATCTGGGTCTATTAAGATATTTATGACATAAATACTTCTCAATCAACTTCCTTACAACATTCTAGTCCACTATGATAATATATCGATATTGCATCACATTTTTGTAAGTGCATAAGAAATGTTGAATTTTGTAGTTTAACATAAAACTTTCTAACTCCAGCGATGTACATGGTTCCACTCTAGGGCATTATCGTAAACCCGCACATGTGTCTTTTTACTAACTTGTGTATAAAGTATTTAACATAAATATACGAAGAAATATCAAATATCTAGTCATTTGTGATCTACCCAGACTACTGAGTAAGTTACCTTGACGCATTTTTTATACGTTTCGAAAACGTCTCGACAGGGATCTTTCTTTTCACCTTTGAGGAATGAATTTGAAAACCATTCATTAAAACATTTGTCGTAAGCGTTCTTTAGCTCTTGGCATTCTTTACCCACACTCTGCATTGCTTATTCAATCCCAACTCCACATTTATGAACAAAATCAGGAAGCGATATCGTACTATGACACCGGCGGAAGTTTAACTAGACAACTCGTACCTAAGTTAACTCATATCATAGTCAATTCGCACCCGACCTTTATTGATTTAAGTTTAAAACATTTTTTGCAGCGAGAAAAAATTCTCTTGAGTTGAGAATTTATTATCATATGTCAATGTGAAGAAAGGAACTGAACTCATTATGTAACGTAGGGTCCGTAATGTTATGAATACTTGGAAATCGATGCCGCAGGGAAATCCTTGATTTGTCCAATACTGTTATGGACAGTTTCGTATATGCAGGTCATTTGCTTGCTGAAAATGATTTTCCCATCAATTAAGAGTGTAATGTTCCATTTAGACTGGGTACTTTTTGCCAAGTATTAAATAATCCGATAACCAGGATAAATATAAATTTTTGAATAGTTCAATGTCTCCTTTTTCGCTGCGTTTTTCTCAACGACACATGTAAAGTTCTCAAACTTCGAGAGTACTCATTTTGAGGCATGAAGTAATTTGAAAGAAGAAGAATAGACCATTATAGACGTAAAATATGTATGTGTGTAATGGTCTCAGATATCTCAAGACAATAAAGCATAAATCAGATTCTATAAAAGTTTTACAAACGATCTTCGAAATAGAATGAAAACTGCTTTTTCAGGGACTTATAAACCGAGAAAAACATGAATCAAAGTACCTTGGTGAGTGTAGTACTGGCTGAGACCAATAAACAAAATTTGCCAAAACTTGACAGGACTTAAACCGTTCATCTATATATATCTGAGACCATAAAACATATATACTGGTTCCCGTTGACTCTGGCTGTATAGAGACTTCGGTGCACTGCAACATGGAACGGGGACCAGTTTATCCGTTCATGTGAGCTGAAAATGGACCAATAGAAAATCGTTTTGAGTCACAGGCGGAAGTGACTAACGATTGACATTTGTATCACCTCGATATTATTCATTGAGTCACAAAATGGCTAAGATTGTGAACGTAGAAGGTTACAATGCTTTCAAAGCAGCCGTCAAAGAGAATAGTGGTAATACACTGTTCGCATTGTTTTCTGGTTCATTAGATGATGGTGGGAAAAGCTGGTGTCCCGATTGTGTTTTAGGTAAGGAGTAAACTGGTCCCCGTTCCATGTTGCAGTGCAACCTGAGTCAACGGGTACCAGTGTAGGTAAGGAGGCGTAACGAGAATGGAGATAACTGTCTGATACAAAACGAAAGTGAAAGTTGCTCTTAATTTCGAGATTGAGTAATATGACAAGAGCAAAGTGTCAGGGGAATATATTTTTCATAAACGTATCAATAAGAGTATTTGGCATCAATACTTTGATTTATAAATTAATGGTCTTTCTTCCATGAATTGACCCAACTAGCCCAGGTTATACTGGTTTCTGATGGCTCGAACCAAGCTTTACATCCTAAACATTTAGCCAAAAATCATGACAGCTGCATTAACAGAATTGATTTTAGTAACAGTAAACTCACCTTTAGTCAATTATACAAACATGACCATTTTGGAGACAATTCAATCTTCATGCTAACTTTTCTGCAGATATCTTGCTTACAGGTACTTCAAACTCGTCAGTACAATGATGGTTTTTATAATATATGTACAACTATGGTGAAGTTTATGGGAGTAGCCATTTTCTCAAAGATTAAAGAAAAAAATCAAATTCAATGAAAACTCCTGATAAAATGATGCAAAAACACAGTATCTGTTCAATTTAACACAGAGAAATGTTTGTTAAGGTGCAATATCTTCAGAAACAGTTTTTTTTCAGTTTTCAAAAAGGGCTATAAAGGTTACTAAATTATCGAAATATTGTTACAAAATAATTTAAAGTATCTATGGTACTATTGAAGAAATAGCAAGAATTGGGCAATACTGTTTTGATAATATTAAATTTAGCATTTTTGAGTAGCATTGAGCAGATACATTAAGTTACAGTTAATTTGAAGCCTTGATTCTTTTCAGTGATTTTTGTTTGAAATGCGTTTAATGGATATTAAAAATTTGATAAGGTTAAGATACAGACTGGCTTGCATGTTATCTTGTATTCATTGTTGTACATCAAGTAGGATGATGATGATATCAGGAACCAGCCTACTTTATTAGTATGTATGGAAGGGACTGCTGCGATATTTTTCACAAAAGTACTAATTTCAGATTATTCTGTTACCTTGTTGTTTTACTGGAATCTTGAAATGGAATTATGAACTGTAAGATTTCTGTTTTTTTTTTCAGCTGATCCTGTGATAAAAGCCAGCTTGTCAAAACTGCCATCAGATTCTGTTTTCATTAAATGCAGCGTAGGAGATAGAGCATAGTAAGTTAAATTTAAAGTTTGTGTTTAGACAGTTGCATTGCTGGTGTCTCCATAGGTCAAGTGGTTGAAGCGTCTAGTGAAGTGACTAGTGGTCACTACCCTCACAGCTTTTAATGGGACCAGAAAAATTTGGCATACATGAAAGTTGTCCTGATAGCTTATTAAAGGTTGATGGCTCTAACCAGGTGTACACCTAGGGTCTTTCTCCACCATTTAAAGCTTGAAAATTCATCATATGACCCTGGTCGTTGGTGTGACCTAAGCCCAACGGAAACAAAGAAAAAAATGATAACTGCACTGCATGCTTTAGAAAGAACCTACAGGTCTTACACATGATATTATATATTATCGGGCTATGTTAAAATTTAACCAATCTGGTAAAGAAATCGGATAAATCGAAGAGAGAACACAACAATCATTTCTTGCAATAAAAAAGAAAAACTGTACATCAAACTTGTATGAAAAAAGGTAAAGTAAATATCCATTCAACAAATGGGCAATTATGCTAGTTTTATATCTGTTTGTTGTCCTCTTCATCTTGACTAGCCATAACTATGCAGTGCAACCTCTCTTGAGCAACAATCTCCGTTCAACAGCAGCATGATATTTTCCTATGTTAAGATTGAACTATTAATTTAACCTCTGCAGAGCAACAACCTCTCAACAACAACAGCAAGAACATAATTTTGCATCTCCCAAAGGATGTTGCTTTTGAGAGGTTGCACTTTATATGATTTTTCTTCACTGTTGGTCTGTGATGAAACCATTTTGATTGTTTTGTAAAGGGGAAATAATGCTTTCTTTATATTTTTTATTAGCTGGAAGGATCAAAAGAATGATTTCCGTACAGATCAAGAACTTAGAATCAAGAGTGTTCCTACCTTACTGAAATTGGGTGAAGTAAGTTGTTCATGTGTGTTATTTAATAAAAAAGAAACACATGCATAATTATACATTTCATTGCTCAGTTGATTGTGGTACAGGGTTTTCCCTAAGATTTTTCACCCGAGGGTCCCTAGGACTCCCATCTCCAACATTTTAGGGGTCCCTTGTGAGTTTTGGGGGGTCCCACAGAGAAAATGCCAAGGGCAAATTCAGAGTCGGAAGGGGTCCAGAGGATGTGATGGTCTCTCTCAATGCGAGTCCCTCGGCTGAATATGGCATCAAGGACACAAGAAACCTGCGTCAGGGAAATCCTTGGTGGTACACTGACCTGTTGATGTTTTATTTAGATCTGGGCATTGGGTGTGTTTTCCTGTTTAAAGTATTGTGTCATTTTTCTCAAAATTAGATTCAAACACCAGAGGTGGAATGTTGGAGGTGAAAGATATGGCAAGTTATGATGGATTATCCATTAGCTCTTGTTCAGCAAAATGTCTGTTAAATATAAAAGATATACTAAAAAAATCTGCCTTAAAATCACTGCAAAAATAATTCGCAATATAATGATATGATAACAATAAAAGTTAACGCAAAACAGACTTTAAAGAGGCATACCGGTAATCAAAAATAATTTCTTTTTATTTCATATCATCGTAGATATTTTATCTTATACTTGGCAATTTGAATGTCAGAGCCGTGTCAAAATGTAGTTATGTTTAACTGTTCTCCCAGGCTAGAGTAAGCAGTTTGGTTGAATATTTCAATAATAAAAGTCAAACAATCAGAGCTACTCAAACATGCATACATTACTGTTTTTCAGACAAAAAGATTGGAAGAAGGACAATGTGCTAAGTCAGATCTTGTGGAAATGGTATTTACTGAAGACTAATTGGAGAAGAATGAAAAGTGCTGATATTATAACAAAAGAGTTCCATCCTCAGACAAAACAGTCACCATTGTTTAGTTTATATTGATATTTTATTTCAGTGTACATAGCATCTTTATCATGCTTCATTGGACAATTATCTTCTCAGTTGGCAAAACAACTTTCTGCAATCTGTATGATCCTAAAACTGATTTTTCTTAGGGAAGCTAATTAAGATATTGCATGGAGTCAGGATCATGTTAAAGATGTATGTTTTGTTTGGAATTCGTTAATTGTGGTGAAATTTCAATAATATTGATTGTTGCACCATTTGCAAAACATACACCCTTGTTTGGACATGAATGTAATGTTCTTAGTTGTTTCTTTGATGCTATTGTCATATGTGTTTAAATTATCAATTTTAAATGTAGCTTAAATTTGTGTTTTCAGTGTAAGCCTAACTAAAAAGTTCAAAATAAAAGTGTAACAACATGGCAATCAGGGTCAGTGGTATAAAACTTGGGATTGGTTTCCTGCTCAAAACTCAATTTTTTTCTTAGTGGTGTTATTTAAAACTGTATTCTGTGTATCAGTTGATTAATCAACATATTTACATCAGATGCAGCAAACAAGTATTCCCATATGAAATGTGACTGAAACTGAGATTTGAGTTGGAGGATGACCAGCATGCCAGTTTTTGTTTTTAAGTGACTTTGTCTCGGGGATTAACGCCGTTTTTCAATAATTTTTCAGTTATATATGGCGACTGGTTCACCAAACCAGATTTCCTGAACTGTATGCCAACCAGTACTAACTTACCCTTGCACAAGGAGCTGGCAACTGCTCCACATATGAAGGAAAATTGAACATATTTGTCAAATTTTCATAGAAGGGTATGACCTGCCGCAACTGGAATTCGAACCCATATCTCCAGGTTAAAGTCCAGAACACTAACCACTGGACCACAGCCATGGCTCCCAGCATGCCATACAACTGTTGCAATGATTGGACAAACTGCCATACTTGATTTACTCATTTCTGGATCGAATTTTAGGAAGTGTACCAGCAAATTATTTCTGTGCCAATTGTGTATAATTTGTGCATTCTGCACTATTGGCACATGCCAGTCTGAGCCCCGAGATGGCATGTATAAATAATGGCTCCATAGCATTGAAATTTTACGAGCCAAAATAATCATGTCCTCTAATAATGTAAATAGTGTGAAATTTATTTTATTGAAGGGTATGGTTGTCTGATATTCCTACAAGGTGTTGTTTGTACTTGATTGAATTTCATCTCTTGTGTAACAATCAATTTAAAAAAAATTGATAGCTCATTTGCATGTTGGTTCATGACTAAGGCCAAGTTCTGTAGTAGGTTCTATATATATAGGAGTTAACATTTACAAGGAATGGTCAAATATTCCGGCATTCACAATTATTTTGGAATAAATGATTTTTTATACCCTCACAAAGATTTCAGGGGTATACTGGAATCACTGTGATTGTTGTTTGTTTTCAGTCCACTTAGTTGTGTAAAAATCCGAAAAATAGACCATGTTCATCAGCTACATGTATAACATAGTTCATTACATTCAACGTCGTATGAACATTAGACATCACTGTTGTAATTGATCATCATTCTACATGCAGGTTGGTGATTTTAAGCAGACATGGATTTGTAGGTTAGCATTATTAAAATTAAGTCTGTGATCTGTTTCCAAACAACCATAAAAGAAAACAGAAAATAACCTGCAGTTGACATAGTCTTGACCAAAATCATTGCCAATAAAAATTAAATTGCTCTATCTAGTGTATTTGAATAATCAGCACTTGTTTGTATATCAACAATATTTGTGTAATGTCTCATTTGTTAATCTTTTAGACAAAATTTACCCTATGTAAATATTTGGTTAAGAACTCAAGTGTGTTAATAAATGGCCTAATTCCTTCCGTTGCACTACTTCAACTTGGCTTATTTCAGGAACTAAAGTTCAGCTTGAAGGTGTAACTTTTGTTCAACATTGATTATCTATTCACCTTAGCTGACAACAGCTTCAAGCTAGTAAATACTGATGCTGAAATTGATTCTAGCACATGTTAAATAGACGATTCCATGTAACTCTTATTTCCTCTACAGGGTCAAACAGTGGAAGACCCTAGGTGTACACCTGGGTAAAACCAACAACCTTTCATAAGCTAGCTGAAGAGCTTTCTCTCAAGTGAAAATTTGGCCCCATTTGAGATTTGAACTCCATAGGTGAAGGACTAGTGATTACTAGTGAGACCATAACTAGCTATTTCAGTTATTGCAACTATTAAGTTAAGAATGAACAGTGTCAATACATTTTTTTTCCAACACATGCACATGCATTACTGTAGTGACCAACTTCACTTGCCATGAAAAAGCTTGAACTCCGATATTTTTTTCATCAGTATTTTATTAGACATACTAGTACTTTAAACTTATCTTTTGAAATAAAAGAAGCATATCATTTTTTGGTGCAATATTTGCATAAGCATATCAATTAATATGTATTAAAACCTAATAAAGTATACAACTGATTGTAATACATTGTTTTGAGTTATTACTGCTTTTGGGCAACAAAATTTCTAAAATATCACAAATTGTATGCTAGAGTAATCTCATAGTCCTAAAGTGTAAAACTAATTAGAGAAATTTATTGCAAGTTTAAAGAATCGAAAAGTGACTGCACATTTAATTTTTTCCCTAAATTTTCCCATTAAAAAGGGACACACAGGTTATTGATTTCAAATGTTAAGACCGTCACACAGCTTGGAAGGCAAGCTCCCTTGCTAAAATCAAAAACTGGTTTAAACTTAATTGGTCTCAACATTTTAAAATACATGCAAGCATGCACAAATTCTACCATAAAACATTAACATTAAATGTATCTGACTTAAGGATTTATACTCATTAATCAACAGATAATGCCCAGTACCTGTACTGGTTTAAGGTTCACACAACATTTACTGTTATGTATATAAATTGTTTAAATTTATTTCAGAACAATACATTTGACAATCACCATTGTTTGATGTTGGTAGTAATACAATAAGAAATACATGTTGAGTGAGTTTTTGTGTCATTCATAATGTTGTACAAGTTAGAGAGTTAAATTTCCTCCCTAAAAGTTTGGATAATAGTAGTTCCCAAGAATTTCACTACATAAAATTGTAGTGCAAGAATTTGATAGTTTTGGTTTCAGGATTTATGATGAATAGTATATAAAAATGCACTGTATATGCAACATAGACAGAAAAAAATCAACGTAACAGTAACAGTACAAAGTTTTATTTGTTAAAAGCCAAATAATGTAGGGAATACATCTACAAGACTCAGTGATGAAGACACAAAAAGGGCTACGACAGGGAAAAAATTATGCTAGACTTCTCATTTAACTACTTAGTTTAAAATTAGTGTCACAATATTCAGGGAACGCAATCATGCCTTCTACTACTAAATTGTACTCAGAACTTCTTGAAAATAGAGACTTTCACAATAAATATGTTATTTAACAATTTTAAATAAAAATTAGAAATTTACAATGTGAAATCATAAACAACCATTAATATTCATACACAGGCAATCAGCTGTTTCAATGGTTACAAATTTTATACCCACAGATCTTACATAGAATTAATTTCAAATAATGAGAATGGAATTCACAGTATAAAAGTATATTAAGAGGTAATCAACTCTGCAAGGACAGAGGTAACATCATCAGGTTCATCGTTATACAAATAACTACACTCTTTAAGCATCATTCTTAATAAGGACTTACATTAATTGTTAACTGTTTACAGTAGACAATATACAATAGATATCCACCTCTTGTCTTGTCTTGCACACGCAATGCTTACAAATTTGTTGTGTTACATTTATAATACCACTTGGAGTATGTAGGTTAATATTCAGTCAAACCTTAACAAATATATCTGTCATAAAATTTGCATGAAAAAGGATGTACACCACACTAGTGAAAATATGAATACAGCACACAAGTTAGCATTATGTTATTATTCAGCAAAATAAAACAACAAAAAATAACCCCTAACTTTCTTGATGTTAAGTAATTTATAAAAAGAATAAAATTTTTACTTCAAATAATGCAGTCACTGTAAAGTTATACTAAACTGACATATTTTTCTGGGCAAACGAGCAATTACATACAAATACTGCAAATGTGCTTCAATGAATGAAACCTAATATCCTGAAAAGTATAAAATACAAGCCAAAGTTGCAGGATATATTAGTTCTAAACCGCATTAAGGAGACACAATACAAGTCTAGGTCATTCTTTTATTATCTAATACAAAGTTTATCACATAAAGATAGAAAAAAATACAATGAAAGCACAAAAACAATATGAAAACGGTACTTGATCACATCTAAACAATCCTACACCTAAATCACATCCTCATTTATCTGTTCATTTCTTTGGCCAGGCATATTGCATCTATCTATCTATCAATTTTTAATTGTAACTGCATACACACACTTGGCGATATGAGATTACAGTAAACAAATATATTCAGGTACCACTTCATCCAACAGTGAAAATTAAGGGTCAAACTAATGAATCCAAGCTAGAATTATGATCAACATTTAAGAACAATCTAAAGGTTACACAAATGAAACTTGGCAATTTCTATGGTAAAATTCACCTTTTTCAAAATATTAAGCAGACATTCACAAAAAGGTTATACAGTAAGTATTATCAAACCAACAGCTTATCAAATAACAACAAAAATCTAATAAAATAGCAAGCTGAAGTTTCTGTAAGGAGATTCAATCCCCCTTAATAATGTATATTAAACTTATCACTGAAGGTAACAGATACTCAAAATTTACATCCTATGCATTACAGAGGAAAACACATGATCAAGGCCAATTAATTGAATAAAAAATGAAAATTTTGAAAAAGAAATACTCCAATCATTCATTACATCACACAAAACAATAATGATATAAATATGACGAACCCTTATTATTAAAACTCGAACTGAGGACAATCACACAATTAAACTTCCAATACATGTTTCACAAATAATACACTTGATGGTCGAACCCTTCGCAAAACATTATATATCGGTACATTTTAAATAGAATAACAGATCGTAAATAAAAATTGTAACATTTCACTAATATTAAACTTCCATTGATGTAGTTGTATCAAAGTTATACTACCAAGTCCAAATATTATCTGAAGTTCATCTCTTCATCTATGTTTGATGGAGGATTTGTAAAGTATTAACATAATAACAACTATTTATCAATGATCTGTATGTTTCTACTGGTCCATACAATTCTATGAACCATCCTCGCCCTCTATATCTTGTAACTGTTCACTTTGCTGCTCATTATCACCTGAAATCATTAGATATTGTATTAAAATTATGTGAAAATGAAATGTGAAGTCAAACATGGATTATGACCCAATTGAAGTAGTAATCATTAGTCCACAAAGGGACCATACAACATAACCATGAAATATACTCTGCTTCTTACATCTTGAATAATGAGTTTTTTACTTGGCCTATCTCTTATTACCTGAAGCACTAACAAAGCAAATCATATTTCATCAAACCTATCATTTAACTGAATTTAAGAATATTATATCTTCAGCAGAATTGGGAAGTGATATAAGAAAATATCATAAATAAGTGGATATGCAAAATTCAATACATGACACACAGTAAGACATTTTTGGGTCTGAATTACAAGAACCTGTCCCAATTAGCAAAGCATGCTAAAGCTTAATATTCTTATTACCACAGGTATTTCTACTTCATGAAAATTCTTTACTATACATAAATGTTACTAACAGGTAACAAGAGGGCCAAGATGGCCCTTTTTCGCTCACCTAAGTAAAGATTGCAACTTCTATGGCTTTCCAGTGATTTGACCTGGTGACCTAGTTTTTGACCCAAGATGACCCATGTTTAAACTTAATTAAGATATCATTAAAGCAATCATTTTGAGAAGGTTTGGTGAGCCTCCAATCAAAACTGCAATCCCTAGAGCATTAACAAGGTTTTTCAATTATTTGATCTGGTGACCTAGTTTAGATCCCAGATGACCCATGTTCAAACTTGTCCAAGATATCATTGAGACGAACATTCTGACTAGGTCTGATGAAGATTCGCTCAAAAGTGTGACCACCAGAGCACTAACAACCCCCAGGTGTGGACGCCGGAGTAGATTGACTAATGACTATAGCTCACCGAGCACTACTTGCTCAGGTGAGCTAAAAATGCCAATAAATGCTAATCAGACTAAAAATGCTATAAATTGTCTTCAAAGAATGTATGACACATTTCCTGGGATACTGATAACAGTAAACAAAAGACATATCAAGTAAGTTACCATCACCAGCCATGTCAGATGTCCAAAGAGTCAAATTATCCCTCAGTAGTTGCATGATTAGTGTCGAATCTTTATAACTCTCTTCACTTAGGCTGTCTAATTCAGCTATTGCATCGTCGAAGGCTGCCTTCGCTAGGCGGCACGCTCTATCTGGGGAGTTCAAGATCTCGTAATAGAACACAGAGAAATTGAGGGCCAAGCCTAATCTGATTGGATGGGTTGGTGGTAAGTCACTCAAGGCAGTTTCACTGGCGCTTTTATATGCTACAAGTGCGTTCTCAGCGGAAGCTTTTCTGTTGTCACCAGTGGCAAATTCAGCCTGGTATCTGAAGTAATCTCCCCTCCTGAAAAGATCAACAACAAATCCAATTTCTACACTAGCATTACTATTGTCAAGTGAGCTACCAATTTCAAAGATCTGAATATCCCTGGAATCAGAATTACTCGAATCCATCCTGAGATCTGTGGGTATTGATCTAAATGTTGGTACCAGACTGGATATTAACAAGAATAACAATTCATGGTTGAAATCTGCTTTTCTCTCCTTAATTAATTACTTTTACTATGTACAGTGTGTATTAATAATCATTCAGAGAAGTATAAAATTTGAAAATAATATACTTGTTAATGTTCATATCTGTGTTAAATTGATGGAAAGCATGTAAATCTGTCATTGTAGCTTGAAACTTTGATTTTAGCAATGAAAACAACATAGATTATTAAAATGCGCATTTTTTTACGCTCTCATTTTTATTTCTTGAGCCACTCTCAAGATATTGCTTGTTTGCCATTGCTGGCCACACTTTTTGCATTGGGTCGTCTGTCCTATTATTTTTATATTAGACATGTATAAATAGTATAAAGCATAGGGGGCTAGCATGTTAAAGGGATGGTGTATAATGATGTATTAGGCCTAAAATGGCCATACCAACCAAAAACACATATAAATATATACCAGGCTCTCGATGACATTTGGTCAGGCAAAGTTAGAATTTCTGTCCGACCAAATGAAAAATTGCCTGAACAAATATACTATAAACAAGTGATAAATGCTGTAAATCCTGCCCCACTGCCATACATCTGGTCCAGTACACGCTGAAAAGTTACTGGACCTGCCCAAAATTGCCTGACATGTCCAATGGTCTGGCAACTTTCGGCAAGATAAAATGACCAGAAAAAATTGTGTGACATATTGACATAATGTTTTACTTACATCTTAAAATAGAACACTTTAGATTCGCCTGTATTTGCTGTTGCAATCAAATGTTTCTCCAGGATGTCCAACACATCAGTGCAAATATTTTGCAGTTCATTCTCAATCTGAAATAGTTATACGAAGATTAACCATGAAACAATATCATGAACTAACAGAGTAAACCCATTAAAATCAGTCTTCATAGACATTTTACATTACAGAGTATATATAATAAGTATCAGTAACCTCACTCAGTCCCAATCCAAATTAGCGACCATTTTATAAATTCTTTGAATCTATTTCTGGAAAAAATCTCAAAAATGTAGACAAATTTTCAACTGAAATGTTTGAATATTATGCATGCAATTTTACTTGAATAACAATGTTCTCCAATAATGTAACAAATTGAATGTGCCCATTTCTACATTTTCATGACATTCAACAGTGTAATCATTTTTGCCCAGCATTGGATTAAGTTAACCGGTTTTCTGCTACATGATAACTACATCAATTCTGGGTAAAACTCAACAGCTTAACAGAAATTGATAAATTTAGTGCCCCTAAATGGTGATACACAGCACGGTCACATATTACAATTACATAGTAACTGGGACTGAAAATACTGAAAAGTTAGCAAAAATTCCTCTGATAAAAACAGTCGTAACTAAAGGGTTTTAGCTATCCAGAAAAAGGAAACTGATTTGTAATACTACAAAAGTGATCTATTCAATACACTTATTTGTTCTGAAGTTTATTAATCTTAAAAAATTCAGTTTGGGTTACTAATCATAGGATCATACTAAACTGTACAAGTGCAAAAAGTCACTATTTCAAAGAAAAATACAAGCTTTTTCTTAATTCAGTTGATACAAGCTTTTTTCTAAAAAATGTGGGAATCCCCAAGATTTTGATGCCAGAAGTCATTTTTAATGTCATTAAAATTTTGATGCAGCTACCACAGCAGTCATATCAGTTTATCTCCCATGAGAAGCTAAGAATTGGATAAATGTGAATGACCAATTCTGCATCTTGTATCTATTACATTTTCATGATGCTTCTTTATATTAGGTAAACCAGAGTTTGCCATATTAAAGCTAACGTTTTTTTTGACACAAGGAAATCTTTTCGTCATTTCATGCACTGATGTAATTATTAATGCATCATTTACAGCAATTTGTGTGCCTAATTACGTCATGTTTTGGGACTAAATTAACAAATTGACACTTCGCCTGATACGTCAGGGATTTCCCTGATGTAGGTTCTTGTGTCCCTGATGCAATATTCAGCAGAGGGACTCGCATTGAGAGTGACCATCAGATTGGGACTGGTGTTGCAACATCGATTCAAAATCATAATTGATTATCAGTTGGAAACGGTTGGTGCATCCAATGCAATTTTCCGATTATATAATCGGTTCTAGTGTAGTCATGTAATATAAGTAGACCACTAGTGTTTGATTCTATTTATGCACCCTTTGGTTCCTAGCCATCCTCTGCTTTCTGCTAGTAGGCATTGTAACATATAAGCATGGTGAATGTAGTGTGTTATCCATATAAACCATTAACCGGGCTCTATTAACATCAAAAAACCTGAGGGATGGTCAAATATTTGTTTTTTCGTCTTGATCGATGATCTGCCATCTTTTTTTAAACAACGCAAGTGATTTCCCTTGAATGAGTGTTTAGTTTGCGGCACCAGTAGTTAGTATGTGCCACATAAATGAGATAGACCAATAAACGATTATGAAAAACTGCAATCGATTATAGGAATCGGCAGACATTTTCATGCCGCTAATCAATAGTATCCGATTATCGTTTCATCACTAATTGGAACCCTTGAGTGAAAATCTTAGGGAAAACCCTGTACAGTGTAGTTGAAATAGATTTATCATTTGGCTGTACATGAATGATCAATCACACAGATAACTACATCCTTAACTAGACATGCAGCCTTTTGATTTTCACATATTCCAGCCAAGTGATACAATTGGTTAGTGCAGAATGAAACACGATCGCTAATTAGTTAGCAGAACTTCTGGTAAAATATAATAAACAAGAGGGCCAAGATGGCTCTTTTTCGCTCACCTGAGTTAAGATTGCAACTTCTATGGTTTTCTTGTGATTTGACCTGGTGACCTACTTTTTAACCTGAATTGACCCATGTTCAAACCTGTTCATGATATCATTAATACAAACATTCAGACAAAGTTTGAGGAAGATCCAATCGAAAAGAAGGTTAACAAGGTTTTGTAGGGATTTGAACTGGTGACCTAGGTTTTGATTACAGATGACCCATGATCAAACTTAACCAAGATATCAGTAAGACAATCATTTTGATAAGTTTGGTGAACCTGCTATCAAAACTGCAACCCCTAGAGCATTAACAAGATTTTTCTATGATTTAACCTGGTGACCTAGTTTTTGACCCCAGATGACCCATGTACGTTCTTGTCCAAGATATCATTGAGACGAACATTCTGACCAGGTCTGATGAAGATTCACTCCAAAGTGTGACAACTAGAGCATTAACAACCCCCAGGTGTGGACGAGAGTAGACTGACTGATCACTATAGCTCACCGAGCACTACGTGCTCAGCTGGGCTAAAAATTCTAGACCGATTCTCAGTGATCTCAAAAACAGCCACAGGAGGATTAAATCCATGAATCCACAAAAAATTAAACAATGAATGTAGTTGTGTACTTCATCTGGGGTCAGACAAATACCATATTGAAAAGTTAATATATACAAACATTGATTGATGTATTGTATTAAAGATAGCTTGTTAAACATACTAATCATTTCAAATATCTGGTCACAATTTAAGAATATAACCAATTTAGAAAATTATGTTTAAAGCATTTCATAAACATACTGTTTCTCTGTAGCATTTAATTTGATCAACATTATCATGGCTTTCTTTTTTTTCCTCTTCTTTTTGTTCCACGCTACTTAATATTCTCCATGATGCTCGCCTGGCTCCTATTACATTCTTATAAGCAACAGAGAGCAAATTTCTCTCTTCTACGGTCAATTCTACATCCATCTTGGCAACCTTTTTCATACTTTCAACCATCTCTGTTCATGAAGAAACAACAAAAATTAAATACAAAAATAGTGCAACTGTACTAAAAATAGAAAATCAATCTAGTTATCAGGCATTTTTATGCCATTTTTTGGTATGGTATTCAGCCCTGTTCCAAAAGTATAACAAGTATATATCCCCCCAACAGAAAAAAATCCCATAAAAAAAATCAAAATATTCCATCACTGTATTCACAAATATTGGAGGTCAAAGTTTGCTTAAGTACGTGTATATAAACTGATTATTCAATGGAAATCAGAAGTGAAACGAACAAACATGACATAGGTAAGTTTGATTGGTATTTGCGAGAAAGCTTTAAATAGGAACAATATTTTTTTTACAGATTTTGTATGTTAAATGTTAGATGCATCATATGCATGAATAAAAAAACATGATTTCAGTGAAACGATCTATCAACAGTTTAATTTCTAGGATGCACTTCAAGTCTATATGAGGGAAAGGGTCTGGACGCACGTTGCTTCTATATGAGGTAAAGGGTTAAAAAAGCTGTTTGCTTCCTGGAACTTCGGCATATAATGACCAAAAAGCTGAGCATGAAAGTTTTAAACAGACTTGAATGGTGGATCATGTATGTTCACTTGGACAGATCAGACTGGAATCACTCGTAAGAATATGCTTTTACAAAGAGCCAAACATGTCAGAAATTGACACAGAATACTACTGATTAGTAGAAAAATAGAGACAATGAGGTATGAGTGTAACTGTAAGTGAATAGAACCAGACAGTATTAAAATTTCTGTATAATAAATAATGGTTAAGGTATAAGTTCAAATCAGCTGAAAACCAACTTCATACCTTCACATTAATATTAGGTCCATGATTTCATTAAGCTTTTCTTCATCTTTAAGGGAAAAACTATAGACACATTCTTAAAATATGACATCATCCTTGTATGTAATTTAATAATCAAGTATATTCATAAACAAATACGACTTATGAATCAACAAAATATTAAATGAATTGTATTTGACAATTTACTACGAAAAATTCACGAAAGAAGAACTAAAACCAGGTGTTCAAATAACTGCTCCATTTGAATTTTTGGTCAGAAACCAGTAGAAAACCGAGCTGGTCAACACGTCTTTCTTAGACGAATCTACATATATTACAAAAATGTCAAATACTTGCAATTTTACTAGTAGTATAAAAAATACTGACTCATTGCTTTCAAACTGTCTTGCCTAATATAATCATGGACTCCAAATGTAATATGTAACAAAACTGCCCGTAGACATTTTCGGGAGCAGACATTTGTTTCCAATTAGCTTTGCAGGGTGGGAGGGGGCAACATTGAAAATTTAATTTCATTATGATGGAACGAGCCGACGATCTACTTCAGTTGTGATATAATAATAAGTTAAGTTTTGAACATCATATCAGCCAGAATTAAAGACCAAGTGCCGAAATGAATGACATTTAAAGCCATTTCTAAATGGTTATATTGACTCATTGACATAATTCAAAATGGCGTCCACCTGTCAGATATCCATGGACACAGTTCCGCATTCCTTACAAATCAAGAATGGACTTATAATTAATCTGTAACTACGCGCATCCTATAGGCTCGGAAAATCACGATATGTGATGACATGCTTGATACACAAATAAAATAAAACAAGTGGTCAATCGAACAAATCGTCATTGGTTTACAACTTAGTATCTATAAGAGACCAATCCCTATATCATGTATCGAAAGAAAAAAATATATATTTACAAAATATTACCATCGTATCTTTCGGCTTGTTCGGCAAGTTTAGCCTGATAAACTTGATCATCCCTGTCTCCCATCTTCGATGACAAGTTATCCCTTTGATTGAGAAAGATAGAATAGCTCAAACTGACAACAGTGTAAAGATGGCTGCGACCGCCAATACAATAAAGTAGTTCAAGATAAATTATTCCGCGGACGAAACATGTTCGGTCAAGATTATACACTGTTTACAATGTGTTAAATATAGTTCCATTTATAATCTTCAATGCATTTTATAGATAATTCGTGCGATTAAAAATTGTTCACTGATTGAAAGAAAACTGTTTTTGAAATATTCCTAAATTCGAAATACCTCCAGCAAGTTTCTAACCATGTTTTTGTAGACGAATTCGTACGGACTAAGCGCATAAATTTATTGGCTCAATACATCGATATTTATAATCTATAGTCTAAAAAGTCTTGGTTAGCTGTATAGAAATGATGCATAAATAGTACCGTAGCCGAGTAAAGTCTATGGCACCAGAGACTACCCAACAAATTAGAAAAGAGTTGATTTTTTCATCCATTCAAGCATTTTACTTGGGTCTGGAATATATTGTTTGTGTCTCCCTATTGAGTCATTGTCCTACTTAAACTGGTCAGCATACAAGCTTCGACAAAGAAATTTGGAGTGCACTAGAAAGACTTTGATCGGACCCGCTTTACTTCAGTGGTTAGTTTCGCTTTCAGCACAACCTCGTTGACCAACAGAAATTCAGAGCCATAGGCCCATGTCATTAACCAAAACGATATAAGTTTATCTGAGATCAACATAATATATATATATTACACTGTTTCGTGTTATTCTGGTTATTACACGAACAGTGTTAAATAGAAATGATGTATATACTCATAGTAAATATAGTATTCATGTAAATGTCTGGTGACGTTCAGAATAATTAAGTGGAACAATTATTGCATTCAAACCTAGAGTTGTGACGTATAAAGTAAACATATATATACCCACTTCTAACAAAAATATTATCAGACTTCAGTATCAGTGATCAAATCTAAAGTATTTTTCAGAATAGGAACGTATACATGTGCGTGCCTGTCTGGTCGATTTTCGCTTACAACGTACGACCAGTGTAATACTTATAATGTACGTATGTATAAGTACATGTCTAGGTGTGAAACATTTTAATTCAACAAAGTGATGTCATTTCTTTAATTATAACATGTTATATGCCCAATATTGAATATATATATATATGTAGCTAGTTCTTACTTTTTATATCAATATTAATCTGCAACAAATGAATTCATGATCAAAGAACATATATATATATATAATTACATGTATACATATGGAAATAACTGTATCAACTACTGATAATTTTGGAAATATACTGACTCGCATAGAAAGTTCTTCCCAACAGTGCAATTGAGGTCTTGTTCCAACGTTAAAGCTAGAATAGTTCCAGGCCTTATTATGCCATTTTTGGGTCCGGTATTGGGCCCCGTTCCCCAAGTAAATAAGTATATTTTTTTCCACTAAAAGAGAAATAAAATCCCTGTAATTAAAAAAAATGAAAACATTTTGTCATATGCTTAAAACTATTTTTCCATGGAATTAATTATGTAAAATATTGTGTTAAGTACTCTGGTTGGAGTAGAATGGTTTAGACATAACTTTGTGTTTTGTTCTTTCATTATTATAAGCCTTTGATAATTCCCAAATTTGGTGCTTCACGATGCAAATTCCCCCTATCAAAGGGACATAGCTGTCCCCCCCCCAAACAATAAAAAGGACTGAGTCCAACCCATCATCCAAAATACACTCTGTGGACTTGTACACACTTTTTAGTCATTTAATCGAGTAAGAAAAAAAAGTATTTTATAACCTGGATTGAGTAATTAATGAATTTGTATATTGAAATATTGCATCCCCAACGGGTATACATGTATAGAGCTATATGCGGATTTCAAACCGACGTCCTCAATATACAGCTATGGGACATTTTGATGCGCGGATTCAGTAAAAAAATCACCGGATGACTCTATGCTGAATGTGGTGAAGCATGAAATCCAATCGTCTTTAAATAATCAAGAACGACTGGTGACTTATGAGCGGGAGCGTTGTCATGCAGGAATGTCAGACCCCGCGCACTAGTTCGTGGACGGGCCTCTAAGTACATGTTTAAGGACAAGTTTATTCTGCGGGCCTACTGTGGGCCTAATTGACCCCTTTCCTGTTTCGCGCCCCTAGCGGATTTTAACAAGTGTGCGATTCAAGATGGCGGCGTATGAGGTCATGGTGTAATCTACGATATTGCGCCAGTATTTCGTGTTTAGCAGTATTTCATGCTGACAGATCACTATTCTACGACAATTATTGAGAAGCTGTATTGATAACTAAGTTATATGTTATATTCAAGCGATATACCTAAAATTAGGTGGAATCCGTCTTGTTTCCGATTTGTATGCACATTAAGTAGATAGGTGGGCGATTTGCAAAAAAACCCGAAAATATGCAAACACATACATGTATATAGGTCTAGGTGTTCCCCCCCAAAAAATCTTGGATAAACCTTGAGTGCAAAAGTTTGGCAGGTTTTAAGATAGGGGTGTAATCGATTCGCCGATATCGATATTTCAACGATCTTTGTTATCCGATTCGATATCGATTCCAATTTTAAAATATCGAGTATCGAATCAAATGAAAGTGATGCCAGTACTTGTTAAGTTGTGCTTATAGAGAAGTTTCTAGTCATTAACTCATTTACAGTTCTGTTTATTTATCTTTTATCTTTGATCACTGTTTAAACTATGCATATGATCAAATATAACTGTATTTGGTAAATAACCCTCTTAACGCAAAAAAGATCCGTAAGCTGAAATTCTGAGGGTAAATGTAAGAGTTTTTGCCACATATGCCTGTCAATCGATATATCGCTGTATCGTCGAAAATTCTCTACCGATATATCGATACAAAAATCCTTATCAATGACACCTCTATTTCAAGATCCTACAAATGGCCATTTTTTGGGGTGTAATATGTAAGCATCTGTTTTTTTTCAATATTTTCTTCCTCTCATTCTGAAAGCATTATTTTTTTTTAAATATAAGATGTTACATTTTTAATTGTAGAATCCAATGCTGTTTAATTTGGTATATGGTATATAATGTTGTGGAACAAATGCTTTTTATTTTAAACTAAAATAACCAAAATTGGTACCACTGTAACCATTGACATCTTGGATAACCTGTTACTCAAAATATTCTCATAGATATTACTTCAAGAGTCATTCCTAAAATTTGAGCTTTACAGGGACCTGATTGTGTAATGTTACGTAATAATGCTGTCCCTTTGTCAGTGGACAGTTTCAGTGTTAATTGGTCCATTTGATAACAGTACATCACTGACCAAATCACAGTGTGGGACCAGTATATCTCTAATCAACCATACCATCATGTTGCACAGTACCAGGATGTATCCCAGACATGATCCTTAATGTGTGAAATTATATAATCTCATTTTTAACTAAGCATTACGAACTATGAATGCCGATGCAATAAAACATGCTAAAGAAAGAGAAAGAAAACAAGAATAATTGATGCATTTATTGTATCAGTGATTGAAAAATTGTAATTATGATAAAAGTGATTTCATATCCATTTTTAACCTCCAATTTGATATTTGATTGTAAAAAACAACATTAATGCCGCTATCAAATTTATAGAAGTTTTTACAATCTTAACCAGGCAGATAGATAATAGTTCATATTTAATCATTATCAATAAATCTAATCTTAAAATTTGAAAATTAGTTGAACTGTTTATATACAATAAGCTGTTAATACAATATATATTTGGATGCGGTAAAAACTTTTGAGTCGGCAGGTAAAAGATGGGTCGGTCGGGTAAGCGGAAACCGACCTATGTCTGTAGACCCTATCAGTAAACATAGTAAATATGTAACTTTGTTTTCCTCCAATTCAAATCAAGAAATATACTGTAGATATTTTATTTTTCACGTGGATCACATGTACAACTGGAATTTCAGTTCATTGACAAAGGTATGGAACTTCTACAAAATGTACAAATTGCAGTGACCTGCGGTTGTTTTAACTTGAAAAACATCAATAAGAAAAAAAAAACAATGTGAAGTGCTTACATTTTTTCGGAAGTTGATCAATTAGTATACTGAATAGTGAACTGGATTTGACATTGATTTGTATTATTTCAGACATATTTCATTGTTTTGATGCTGTTTACGGCCGCGGCTGTGGTCCAGTGATTAGTGCGCTGGACTTGTATTCTTGGGTTCGAATCCCGGTTGCGGCAGGTCATACCCTTCTAAGAAAATTTGCAAAAAAATCGATTTTCCTCCATATGTGGAGAAGTTGCCAGCTCCTTGTGGAAGGGTAAGTTAGTACTGATTAGTATACAGTCCAGGAATACTGGTTAGATGAACCGGTCGCCTTATATAACTGAAAAAAATGTTGAAAAATGGCATTAAACCCAAGTGACAATAAGTCACATAAAAACAAACAAAAACAAAAAGCATTTGATGCTGTTTACTATAAACACAGATAATGGCGATTCATGACAACCAAAAGTGATAGCTTTCCATTTTACTGAGTGCCAATTACTTTTAGTTATGTCCATCCTAATTAAGTGTAATGTCCGTCCTGCTGTAAGCTGCTGTCATATTTTTCTTGGATAATTTGTATCAAAGACAGAAGCAGATTGATGGCATGTTGGACGATTTGCAGCTTTATTGTCTTTGTTGCCAGTGTGACGGTAGTGAAGAATTGATGATCCAGTGTGATTTTTGTGATTATTGGTTTCATCCCAGATGTGTTGATGAAGCAGAGAATTTGTCTTCTTGGAACTGCCGTGGTGCGGCATCTACACGATACAGAAAACCTTATCTAAAATAGGTAAAATAAATAAATGTACACATATATATATGTTTGGTAGACACTTGATCCAAGAAACATGGCGAAAATAAACGATAGAACATATTTGTTCGGTACTATCTTGCATTCAGGGGCCAGTGCCGTTATTCATTTACTACTAGCACAATCCAATGTAAGTTAGGTGTACACAGGCAACATATCATTTCGGAACACAATATGATTGTAAAGATCGATATGATCATGTAATAAATCATTCAAACGACAAGAAACGTAGCTATCGGCACATAAATATATGTTTGATTACATCACCCCATCCACTAATTTCAAGCCAACAAATTTTGCAGAAATGATGAAAATTAAACGATCTACAAATCGTTTAGGAACAAACTGATATTAAATATGCAAGAAAACTTATTCTTTTACCTTACGAAGTGACAGGAACATAAATACGGTTATTTCGATAAAAAAAACGACCTTGACAGTTCGTCAGCGCATGACCCTATACTAATATTACTTTTCTGGCACATTTCGCAGCACTTAGTTTCAGAATTATGTTTTTAAATAATTCATAACGTTAAATTAAACTGTTGGGATTGTAAATAAATATAATATTACAAAGATTTAATCGCGATACGCATACAATATAAGCATAAAATGAGACCTTTCTGAGAGCCTAATTGCGGTCCTCTGCGGGCCAATCCTATCACAAGTTCACACGGATAATTGATGACAATGTTCACAACGCGCGCTTCTTTTTCTAAACTTGAATAACTCTTTCATCTGATTTTGTTTGTCACATTATAAATAAGAATGTAATAAATTATTCCGATAGATAAAATTGTCTTTTGATTAATCGGATCAATTTTCACCATGTTATATCATCACTAATTTCTGCTGCCATTAAACAAAGTCGCCGTATATCGGTTTATTTATTTACTTATTTATTTATTTGTCCTCCAAATACACGAACATTTGAAAAAATACACGGAGATTAGGAAAATGCAGGAACATTATTCAATTCTAGGACCGCAAAAAGGAGCCATGGAGGATCGCAATATAGGTCCGCACTGGCTACACGCTAACATAGCACGCGACCTGGATGTACACATTGATATTCCAAAGGTTTCTTATGCATGCATGCATCATTGAAATATATAAATTGGATTTTAGAATTATCTAACGAACTTTAATTGATAATTTACAATATGATAAACACACCATCTGTTATGCAATAGCTTTTATAACTATAACTTCTGTTACTCTTTCAGACGTGTCTATTTCCTATGTATGCATTGTTTCAGCTACAACACGGAAATTATTTGCAAGAATGAAATACAAGCGCGGATGGGAGGGGGCGGAGCCGGGTGCACCCCCTCTGTAATATGGCAAGCACATATAAAATGTCCATTGCGTGTTGATTGTCTCGATAGATATGCCACATATCTAGACTTTACGCCTCCCCCTGTCCAAAAATCCTGTAATCCATAAAATATGTTTACAAACAGACATTAAATTGTAATTCTCTCAAAATTAAATGCGTATGTATAATGTGTTTATTTATAACATCCATTGTTTCTTTCATGATTATATTTTTATGATAAAATTTCACGCATACAAATGTTATTTGTATGCGTGAAATTGTAAGCATGGAGTTTTAGGATCCCCGAGGCAGTCAAAAGAGGTAGGTGTTATTCATTGGTTGCAATAATACCTACTTAAAGTAGAAATGGGGTGGTAGAACTGCGTTGCCTAAGAATTGTAAATGTAAACTTCTGACACCATACTGTTCCTTGTTGAATATTTCCTTAATAAGAAGTAATAGAGAAATAAAATTGTATAGAAATACAATGAACCGAATTTCCCTACCGATTACGTTAAGTTCTTTCCGATCAGACATATGGGTGCAGTGAGCGAAAATTATCCACAAATTGCTTAAAAATAAGGATTTTTTTAAAAAAAAATGCAAAGTGCGCGTTGTTATGGGAGGATGGGTGGATAGATGGATTTATTCGTGATGTTCACATTTACAACGAACAGAGAACAGATAAAGACACAGTTCTTGACTGTTTCATATGATAAAAGATCACAGTTTGCCAATCTGTAGCAATTTCACTGAAGTTTATAAAACTATAGACACATGTAACATCTTCAAATTTTGATGGACCGATACTATTGTTTCTTATTGATATATGAAAGCGAGTAAATAATTGGTAGGAATAACATGATTGGTTCAGATCAAGTGGTGATAATAAAGAGCTAAAATGGGATAAGGTTATGATGACTCGGGCCATGATTTGTAGCTATGAAATATGGCCAGAAGAACTAAACTTCATATGGTTCTTTAATTGATTATATAAATATATCATGAAAATAATTGATCAAAGATGTGAACATTCAAACATACAAGAATGAAACTGACTAATGAGAAGTTTACCTTTTAAGGTTCTAGGTATTACAGAAATGAATCAAATATGTGAACGTATTAAAGCATACAGTAATGAATAATTTACTTTCTGACGTTACAGACCACCTTTAAGCTTCTAGGTTTTACAAAAAGGGTCTACAATGATTACACAGATGCTATAATCACACTGCAATGTACGCAATATAGACACAGCCGTAAACGGTTATAAAAACAATAGAGACAACTAAATATCACTTACCAGGTGTGACCAGGTAAATGGCTAGGTATGTTTATACAATGTGTATGCATTATAATCAATGAGAGCAAACGAAAGAGTGGATAAAACAATGTAAAACATTATTCTGTAGCATATTATCCAAAAAAAATCTGAATAAAATTATAAATATACCATCACATAAGAAATAAAATTCCCACCCCGTCAATACAAAAATCTTAAAAAGCACTCTTACTAAGAGAAAAAAGTTTGTTCGTAACGTTATAATATGATTTTTTAAAAAAATAATTATATATTAATGAAGAATTAACGGGCCCTTTCCGATTTCGATAAGATCTTTCTGGTGAGTAACCACAGTGTCCGATGATAAAGTGCTTATTTTTGCATAGTTAATTTTCCAGTTAATTAGCTCAGTTAGTTTTTTATTTCCATTTGAACAGGAAACTCATTGTAGTCCCTGATTTAGACAATCACTGTATCAAAAATTATAAATATTGAATGAAAAGGATTAAAGTAACTTTCAGCGAAATAACCATGTATCGAATAACTTGGGAACGAAATTACTCGATCATTAGGCCCGATATAAAATGGTTCCCGTTGACTCTGGTTGAACCGCTACTTGGGACGGGGACCAGTTCAGGCCCGAGAGAACCAGTAACCTAATGGTTCCCGTTCACAAACTCGCTTTCTACGTGTTTCCGCAGAATTTATACAAGACCGGAAATCTACAATCCCGCTAATTTGTGCCTGAAAAAGCGTGCGATTTGAATGTTGACCTGCATTTTCTGTGTCTAGAAAATTTTAAATGCGTTTAAACAGTCGTAATTTGGATGATTGAGACACATTCTAAATGTGGATGGACTTGAGGTAACGGACGAATGGTGTAGTGATATTTATTAAACGAAACTGTTATTGGGTGTTGTAGGAGATTCTGTTTTTGAGATGTGACCCAGCTGAGGTTGGGAGTTGAATCAACTAACTGTCGGATAATTTCAGGTAAGTTGTTGTTATTGTTCTTACTTGAATCAGCATTAGTCAATTATTTACATTAGTCACCATCACTGGAATTAGGTTCTTGCTGCATGACCTGTATTGTCATCTCAGCGCAACAATGTATCTGCATGAAATATTAAAAGTCATTTTCTTTGAGGTTTTATCTTGTTTAACTAAGTGAAATTATGACCAACATGATACTTGCATGTTATTAATAACAAGATTCAATTCGTCTAAGAAAACAAAACTATCTCTTTAATTTGATCACTTTTACTGGAGATGAATCATAAATATCATGAATTTTCAAGACAGTTGGGCTGATTCAATTTTTGTCACAAACATGAAGAAGGCAACCAGTAACTTAAATGTTTTTGTTTCATAATTACTTGCTGATAGTTTTTTTTTATGAACACTGTTCTGTATTACTTAAAATGATTTTTATTATTTTTTCTACAAATCCTTTTATGTTCTATATGAAATTCAAGATATTCATCTTCAGTAAGTCAATATAAAAACCATATGTTCCACTTTATATGCCTAGAAAAAAAGCAGTGACTTGTTAATTGGTTATTTCTCTTACAATGTGACCATGATATCAAGATGGTATTATTATTTAGTGTACTACTGCTATAATACATTTATCATACCAAGATAAAATGATAAAGTAAGTATTAAACATTACGTCTAATATGGTTTCAACATAAAAATGCATAATTGTGAAGTAGATCTACAACCTAATGACTTTAAATTTTTCTGTGTTCAAAAACACTTCAATTTTCCACAGTAATAAGACTCACTCAAATTATATATTATCTTTTTATTGTTCATTTTATTCAATGATGTATTTTAATTTAAGTGCATTTATTTATTTGTCAGATCTACATTGAAAAATGTTAATGAAAGCTTTCAAGAGCTGCTGTATATGTAACAGGCCTTGATGGCATTGCAGAGTTTGACATAAACTTTTTTAACAGCTTGGCCATTGGCTTTTTCAGCCTGACATTTCACTAGACCTGACCCCATTGTTACTAAACCAAGTTATAACACAAGAAAAAAGGAGTAAAAATGCATAAAAACTATTGTTTTGTAATATGTTACAAGTATTCATCAATATCAAACACTACGACTTTGGTTAAATGGTGAAAATGATTAAAATCAATGAGAATGACTTGACAGGGGTAATCTGTTTTCCTTTTAGGATAAAATTGCCTGTTATGCTTAGTCTTAATTTACATATTCTCTTTAGATTCAGCCTTTTGCATGTGTTTTTTTGGCTGTTAGAACTTTCAGTTGGGAAGCCAGCGGCATAAATTATTATTTGCTGATACTTTGTTTTATAAAAAACTTATGTGAGTACAATTCAGTAATTATTTTGCCTATCATTTTCCTCAAAATGATAAAAAATGCACAATATAATATAAATGTGTATATTTGATTACGACCACTGAATATGCTTCAATTATGTGACTGGTTATCTTTTTCGTTGCTCGAGATTGACAGAATGATTCATGTCAGTAACGCATTTTGGGTTAATGATGCATATCCGGTTTAGCTGCAGCTAATACTAAATATAGAAAACTTAGAATTCCACTTCAGAATGTGAATTGTAAGCTATATTGTAGTTGTTTAGAGGCTCTAAACAATTTATTTTGATTTTATTTTGTCATGGGAAAATAGATTTAAGGTATTTTCAAGAGCATGACCATTCTGGCTAACTTATAACAAAATGCACTAAACCAGACCAGTAAACGGCAAGTGATTGTCATTTTGATGTGCCTTAATGTCGAACCCTGCACTGAAGACAATGCACTATACTAGGAATTCTCACAGACGTGAGGATCTGGTTTTCCTCATGAGAATGATGATAATCAGGGCTTTTTTTCCTTCTATAGCAAGGGCCGTTTATAGGCGTCTTCCCCTCAGGAAAATCCTTAAATTCATGCAGATTTCCCCAAAAATTCAGTTTGCATCGAGTTTTTTCTTCCCTTTTTGTAATGATACTGTGTTATTTTTTCCCCAAATTTAAGAAAGGCACTTTGGAGTGAATCTTCATCAGACCTGGCCAGAATGTTCATCTCAATGATATCTTGGACAAGTTCGTGGGTAACATGTTTTATCTAGGGTAAAAAACTAGGTTATGAAGCTAAATCAAATGAAAACTTTGTTAACACTCCAGAGATCACAGTTTTGATTAGATCTTCATGAAACTTTGTGAGAATATTTGTATTATTATCTTGAAATATTGTGTAAATATGGGTCATCTGGGGTATAAACTAGGTCACCAGGTCAAATCAAATGAAAACTTTGTTAACTCTCTAGAGGTCACAATTTTGATTGAATTTTCATCAAACATTGTCAGAAAGTTTATTAATATTAATATCTTTGGCATGTTTAGACATGGGTCATCTGGGGTAAAAAACTAGGTCACCTGGTCAAATAATTGAAAACTTTGTTAAACATCTAGAGGTCAAAGTTTTGATTGAATCTTGACTAAACCTTGTCTTCACGATACCTTGTAAAAATGCTTGTCATAATGACGTCTCACATGTTCGAGCATTGGTCATGTGGGGGTCAAAAAACTAGATTACTAGGCCAAATCACTGGAAAACCTTGTTAACACTTTAGAGGTCACAGTTTTAATTGGATCTTTGTTAAACCGTGTCAAAATGTTTGTTTCAATGATGTTTTGGACAGGTTCGAACATGAACCATCTTGGATCACATACAGGTCACCAGCTCAAATCTCATGAAAACTCTATTAACACTCTAGATGTCACAGTTTTAATTGGATCTTCCCCTAACTTTGTTAGAATGTTTGCATTAATAATATTGTGAACAGGTTTG
The DNA here is from genome assembly GCA_008271625.1 of Lutraria rhynchaena. Classification (NCBI taxonomy): domain Eukaryota; kingdom Metazoa; phylum Mollusca; class Bivalvia; order Venerida; family Mactridae; genus Lutraria; species Lutraria rhynchaena. Next base: position 375,956 of record VIBL01000064.1, read on the forward strand.
AATATAGGTCATCTCAGGTTAAAAACCAGATTAGGTCACCAGGTCAAATCTCCGGAAAGCGAAAGATGTTGGAATCTTTTCTCAGGTGAGCAATAAAGGGCCATCATGGCCATTTGTTTACTTGGGGAATGGGGTCTAATACCAGTCCCAAAAATAAAAAATGTCTGCACCCATGTGTTGAATAATTTGAAGGTTTTGTCAAAACTTTCTAATACATGGAAATGGTCGTTTTCGGGGTGGTAACAGCATTTCATAAGTACAGTAAAACCTTTACCTTGAGGTGTCATCAGAACAGACTAAACGCTGGTGATTAACGTGGTACTTGTAATAAATTATAAACAAGTAATAACAAAAAATTGACCAGGCTTTAATAACGCCTTCAGATAAGACGGATGCTCATGATATTGATGCTCGTAATAATGAAGTTTTACTGTATTACCTGTACTTGAAATTGTCACACAAAAAACAAAAGTCAAAGTTCCTTTTGTATATTTGGAATAAATAGCTATGAAAGTTCGAAAGGTTGTGGTCCAATGATAATAAAAATTAGGCTGCGGCCAGAGTCCAGTAGTTAGTACGATGGACTTGTTACCCGGAGTCCATTGCTGACCATGCCAGTGCAGCCCTTTCATTTTCTACATAATCACCAATGAGTTGTTTCGCTAAGGCCATCCGAAATTCTAACATGGTCACTTTTTACAATTCCCTTTCTTAGTGAATCTATGATGTTTTGGTGACTCTTTCATGAGGACTAAACCATTTGTTAAACAAATCTCAAACAGAAACCAAAATAAATATTGCCACCATTTCCTTGAGGTTCTGTATGAACTATACTCAGTTCTCATTTGATGTGAATGATCTACTCCATTCGTGTAATTATTGTAATTTGGAATGATAGAAGGAGCAGACACTTCTTTGATTTGTCCATTTCTTGCTTTCCTTAACACAGTAGTTTCCACTGAAGCTGGATTGTCAGTAGTAGACATTTTAAAAATATGCTTCTTGCCTTTCCAAAAACATGCCATTACTTCTCTTTTTGTGCTATATTGAATTGGCTCTGTTCTTTCACATTTTTGTAGATATGTTGGAAACCCTCTTCTGTTACTGTGTACAGTTTCCCTAGCATATGTATTGTTCCCTAAGAGGGTTTCCAGAAGATCAGGACTAGTAAGAAAGTTTTCTATGTTCTCAATATGATTTTCCCCCCAAATATCTCTAGTCATGTCACACAATACCCAAGCACCTAATCCAATATCTGAGTTCCCATTTTCTTCTCTAGTGTGAACTTGAAATTCATTACAATAACCATCAGTTGGATCAGCTCTCATCCAAACTTTGATACCATATTTAGTTGGCTTAGCTGGGAGGTATTGCCTAAAACTGAGTCGTCCACAATATTTTACCATTGCCTCATCTACACTTACATTCTGGTGGGGATTGTAATTTACTTTGAATCTTTGTAGAATCTTGTCTAATAATTATGAGACATACATGATGAAGCTTGTCATGACCTACTTGGCCTCTTGGAGCATTTGTTGTAGAATCATTCGCATGCAGGTACTGAGAAATTTTTTCAAACTTTCTCGTGTCATGACACGCCTTACATTCAAATTGCCAAATAGTGAATCAGTAGACCAATACATTGCCATCTGTGGTAACTGCAAATAAACAAAAAATCATGAACATCCAAACGGAAACAATCAACATATTTTACAAAACATCAATTTAATAGTTATACAAGTTACAACAGGCTGAATTGAATTGTGTATAGCTGTCACAAAATTCAAAAACAATGTGTATAATAATCATTCAAGATATCAATGATATAATGACAATTAGTGTTTCTTAGGTTTTCATCAACATCTTTGACATGCAAATTCTTTTCATGTATGGAGCATTTAATTTTAGTTTTTAGTTGCTTTAAAATTTTCAGCCAGTTTTTGTTGTATCTCCTTTAAAACAAAAGATTTCCCTGTGCCAGCTTGGCCTAAAAATCTACAGATTATGGCCATTTCTTGTTCAGCATTCATTTTCAGTTTTGAACTTTACCAATGTTCTGGTTTTGTTTATATAAATAGAAATAGACTATAGATTAATGCTCAAATGCAGGAACCAGACTGTTATCAAGGGAAACCACTTCTGCAGTCAATTATGAATATTGATAACCAGGGTTTTTCTCCTTCTATGGCAGGGGCCTGTATATGCATCTTCTCCTCTGGAAAAATCTTTAAAATCTTGCAGTTTTTCCCAAAAATTTTGCAAAAATACCATGTTATTTTTACCCCAAATTTAAGGAAAAGGCCCCTTCCCCTACTGGTGAAAAAAAAAGATAACAGCAATCAAAAGGGTTGTTACTTGAATGTCTCATGGTTGACAATATGGTTGATTGGAAATTTTCTGAAAACTTATTTCTTCAAAATACATTCCCTCATCAGTAAATTTGTGCTGACAATGGTATTTCTATCAGTATTTTTTAAAATCAGTGTTCAAAAAAGTTTTATGTGTTTTGTACCCTGGGGATACACACAAACGTGTATTTGGAAATGAAACATTGGATTTGAATGTAGAAGTAAACACGCATTTTTGTATTTGGAAATGAAACATTGGATTTGAATGTAGAAGTAAACACATATTTTTGTATTTGGAAATGAAACATTGGATTTGAATGTAGAAGTAAACACATTTTTGTATTTGGAAATGAAACATTGGATTTGAATGTAGAAGTAAACACATATTTTTGTATTTGGAAATGAAACATTGGATTTGAATGTAGAAGTAAACACATATTTTTGTATTTGGAAATGAAACATTGGATTTGAATGTAGAAGTAAAGCTGTCATTTCTGTCACTTTTAAGACATTAACCAGTTTTTTTGGCTGTATATTTTTTACCTATTCTACTTTTTAGATATATGACCCTACAGAGGAACCAGCAAATTTTTTGAATTTTTTTTTGCCGTGTCATGAGCAACTTACATAAGTTTTTGTTATAGACATTCATTATATGCCTTCTCATTATATATGTACAATACAGAGTAAAATTAGCCAGGCACTGTGTATCTGAAAGGATCCACTGAACTATGTGACTATGTCTTATTAGAATACTATTTATTATGCTGAATGGTTGGTATTTGTTCTATTAGAATTATCTGTGATGGTCATCTAATAGTACATGTATCTATGACCATATATACATATATATAATTATATATCAATGACAGACCATATATATTAACAAAGCACTAGGCTTAAAGACATCCAAGTATTTGGGTACTGGCAAGGTTCAGAGTCCAAATGGTTGAGTATGATTTTTTTGGGCTATGATGTGCAATAAATGATTATTACGATCATCAGTAGAAAGCTATATTTAGTCCCATGTTTCTGGTGGAACTTTTCGGATGCTTTTATTTTATGAAATCTTTTTGAACCATTGACCTTCCGACTTTTTGAACAATATCTAATGTTTTAATAACAATTATAATCAGATGTTTTTATTTTTTAAAATCACTTTGAAGCATTGACTTTCCAACATTTTTAATTATAATATATAATATTTTTATAACAATTATAATCAGATGTTTTTATTTTTTTTAAAATCACTTTGAAGCATTGACATTTCAACATTTTTAATAGTAATATAAAATGTTTTAATAACAATTATAATCAGATGTTTTTATTTTTTAAAATTACTTTGAAGCATTGACTTTCCATCATTTTTAATAATGATATATTATATTTTAATAACAATTATAATCAGATGTTTTTATTTTTTTAAAAACACTTTGAAGCATTGACCTTCCAACATTTTTGATAATAATATATTATATTTTAATAACAATTATAATCAGATGTTTTTATTTTTTTTAAATCACTTTGAAGCATTGACATTTCAACATTTTTAATAATAATATAAAATGTTTTAATAACAATTATAATCAGATGTTTTTATTTTTAGAATCACTTTGAAGCATTGACCTTCCAACATTTTTAAGGGTATTGTATTATATTTTAATAACAATTATAATCAGATGTTTTTATTTTTTACTTCTACTGGATGATCTTGATTGAATTTAATTCATTTAATCATTGATTTCTATGCATTTAGTGTACTGAAAACGTTTTAGTTCCTAACAGGCCATAGAATTCTGACTGTTATGAAATTGTTCTTATTAAGCATAAATTATTTCAAATCACTTCATATGATTTCTGAAATAATGAGGTGTGCGCAGGGCTCTTGATCTCCCAAATTTGGGGCCAAAATTCGGTCCCACTCCCCCACCTCTGGAATATACCTTTTTCCCCTACTTTTGGTAATAATCCCCCCCCCCCCACCTGAGACAAAAAATAAGAAACTGTGAAAAATATATGTAGTCGTGATTTTTTTTCCGTTAAACAAATGGCTAGATAAACCAGGAGTCTGCCTAGTGAGAAAAAAAAAATAAAAACTGTGAAAAACATACATAGTCTTGTTATTTTTTCCGTTAAACAAATGGCTAGATAAACTTGGAGTCAGCCTAACGAGGAAAACAATAAAAATTGTGAAAAACATACATAGTCTTGTTATTTTTTCCGTTAAACAATTGGCTAGACAAACCTGGCGTCAACCTAGCGAGAAAAAAACTTTGAAAAACATATGTAGTCGTGATTTTTTTTCCGTTAAACAAATGGCTAGATAAACCTGAAGTCCGCCTAACGAGAAAAAAATAAAAATTGTGAAAAGCATATGTAGTCTTGTTATTTTTTCCGTTAAACAAATGGCTAGATAAACCTAGAGTCCGCTTAGCAAGAAAAAAGACTGTGAAAAACATATGTAGTCGTGATTTTTTTTTCCGTTAAACAAATGGCTAGATAAACCTGGAGTCTGCCTAGCGAGAAAAAAAATAAAAACTGTGAAAAACATACATAGTCTTGTTATTTTTCCGTTAAACAAATGGCCAGACAAACCTGGAGTCTGCCTAGTGAGACAAAAAATAAAATTATGAAAAACTTGTAGTCTTGTTATTTTTTCCGCTTAGTGAGACAGCATATGAGTACCGTATTTTGTACATTCTTTATCCGTCTATAGGAGAGGAATCCGGGTTTTACACATGGCGGCACAGGAAATGGTGCGATAGTAAAGATGTCAGGTGTTCGAAAATCCGTATCTATGTCGTCTGAAACCTCATCTGATCCTGATAAGATCGCGGCCGCTACAGCACCTCGCCAGAGGCTCTGGTTCAATTGAAAAGAGAATGTACATGTTTGAATTTACTTCTTCAATAAAATTTTAAATAGGTTATGTTATATTAATTAGGTTTTTGAAATTCCACCTTGAACTGAAATTGACACAAAATTACCCAATCCAGGGGCCCGGCCCCAGTCCTCCAAAAGAGAAAGAGAGCCCTGGTGTGTATCTTGGGGTACTGTTGCACATATATCATGTGTAGTTGTCTATATCTGTTATTTCTAAGAATTGTTGTGTTTTTGTGTACTGATGTCAAATACCTAATGACAGTTTACATATTATCAATGTGATCTAGTTTGTTAGTCTCTAATTTCCCCTCTCAACTACAGAAGTTTAGTATCAGCACCCTGTACATATAAAACACTAAAGGTAGGCACATGGGTTGCCTGCCAATGCTCGCTGAAACTATCAGAAGGAATCCAGATCTTTCCAGAGTTGCAAACAGCTGCATGGCACTCCATGCCATCAGGCCATTCCATTGTGTCTCCCTTTTCAATTTTGGCTTGTTCCATGGTTCCTGCAAAATATTCCTGCGTAAAGACCACACCCACCTAGTGATTTGCTAAATCCCATGTGGTGACCATGGTTTAAAACACCATCCCATACTATATGTGCAGTCACTACATTAAAACAATAGTTCTGTACTTTACTCTGCAACACTTAGACCTAATAATCAGCTTCCACAGGTATGGAGTTTTATCTTTGTATGGGGATATGAATATTTTTTGTTCTAAGATGTCTTTTTTTTCAATTTTTGGTTCAAAATGTCATGGATTTTTTATGAAAATTGTAGTTTTTTCTTGTTGATCCAGATTTATCTTAAATAATAAAAAAAAATCTTGTTAATTTGCGTCTTCATAAATGCTACTAGTGTGAGATTTACTTGTGGTATAAGGCAACTTAATTGTTAAAACAAGGATTCCGAATATGAATCTATTCATTAAGGGAATTTGGAATTCGAATTTATTTTGTGTGTGTCAATTATTTGAAGTTCTGATAATACTTTGAAATGTATGTATTCCTGAAAACCCCTAAACGGATCATCTATTTTCCAGATATGTGGAAAGTCCCCTTTGACAAAACCTTCAAATCAAACTTATGTTTCTTTGTTATGTTTGGTTTGGTACTAATGCAATAGGTATTGCTGATACAGTCTTTATACAGTATGTCATCTTCAGTACTATCAAGGTTGTTAGATACACAGTAAAACTTCATTATTATGAGCACCATTTTCAGGTGCACCCAATTTATCCCGAGGAGTTTTAAAAGTCCTGGCTATTTTGTTCTTAGTCCTGTATAAATTTCCATGCTTATTACGAGCATCATTATCTTAGTATCTTGAGCACAGGGTTGTAGAACCGAAGTCATTCCCCCTGCATTGATGGCAAGTGTCATCTTACAATTATCTTCACACCAGTGTCTGATGTCTGATGAGTACGGAATGCATCTAAGATCAGTGAAGACTTTGGTCATTCTGCCTGGTCTTCTCCTTGCACTTTCTTGACCTAGTCGAATACATGAGCTCGGTCCATCCAGCCTTCTCTTGGCCATCCATGTACGACAATCCCCTTTGACCATTTTCGAAAATGACGTCTGCCTTGCAATGACGAAACATCAGCTAATACTTCAAAATATTGATTGAAACTGTAGGAGACTGCGGCCGTGGTACAGTGGTTAGTGCATTGGACTTGTAACCTGGAGATCCAGGTTCGAATCCCAGTCGCGTCAGGTCATATCCTTCTAAGAAAATTTGACAAAAATGGCGATTTTCCTCCATATGTGGAGAAGTTGCCAGCTCCTTGTGGAAGGGTAAGTTAGTACTGGTTAGTATACAGTCCAGGAATGCTGGTTAGGTGAACCAGTCGCCGTATATAACTAAAACATTGTTGTTAAACAGCATTAAACAGCAGTGACAATATGTTACATAAAAACAAACAAAGCTGTAGGATTTTTTTTAATTTTGTGGTATTAAAATTATTTTTACACAAATCAATTAATATTCTACTACTATGAAAGAAAATTTTATTTCAATTGTTTTCTTTTCTTTAGTAAGGAAATAGGTATGCTTTAATTATGTTAAAGTTCTCCTGAGAACAAATACTTCATAGTGTTGAGAATGCTGACTCTTTCCATGGATTTTGTATTTATAATTTTTATTCTATAAAATAAAGTACAATTTCATTAGGTAGATATTTTTGTAGAGTCATTCCAGTAAAAAAAGTATTTCATGAAAAAATGTCCTGTAGCTTTAAAATATATTTAGTTATAAAGAAAACTTTAATAAATCAGTAAAGATGAAATATATTTAAAATGATTTATAAACAGTACCTTCCAAAATTCTTGGACAAACTATTATTGCCAATGTTTTAACTCATAGGATGATGTTAAAAGAAGAGTATAACTTGAAATGTTTGTTAGGTATGTATTTAGTATTTTAAAAACATTCCATGAATATACCACCATATCAACAATATAAAAACACTACAACATTGAGCAACATGACTTTTTTAGAAATTTAACAAGACAGCTTTTTGAGCTCTGTCAGCCAAAAAAAAACACCATTTTATCAAGTCTACGGTTACTTGGTTGGATTCTAAGATTCTACTTCCAAGATTAATGGCTGTAATTTGCAAATCATGTTTTAAGGAGACTTATTTGAAATTAAGATCTTTTTTAATTCTTAAATTGTTGTTTAGTATTCTAGTTTATGATACAGTGACTCACAAAATCAAAATCTGAAGTGTTTGAATTCTGTTATAATAATATATATTGGTATAATAAGTTAAGATTTTTGTGAGTCCTTAATTGGCACTGAATTTAAAAATATATGGTCATATTACACAAACCATTACCACTGACTGCACATAAAAATAGCTACACAAAACACTCAGTAATCAGATATACAGGTAATTGCAAAATATATACATTCATCACATGTTTTTTCAAGAAAACTAAAACAACAGTAAATTATGTGCATTTTGATAAATTTATAAGGAAATTTTCAAAATATAATTTCTCTGTAGCTGAATTATTTTTGAAATAAAGAAGAATAACATTTGTTGCATATGTCATAAATGAGTGGAAGCTACAGAATTTTATTTCATGTTGTTTTTTTTACATATATTGGCAAAACTATATGGGAATATGTGCGCTGTAATATTAATGAGTTGTGAAAATTACAATATAGCACTAAGATTTGGATGCCATAAAAACTTGAGTCAGCTGGTAAAATATTGGGTTGGTCACATTATTTTTATCCCTTTTTATTTTTTATGGCCCTAGAAAGTAAGCAGTTTCATGCAAGTTCACCTCAGTGATAATCATATTATATTATTTTTATTATTTTTTATGTCCTATTTATTCTAACCAATGTTTTATCTACTACACAGTGGGTGATTATTAGTTTTATAAGTATCAGTCCTGTATATTTCATATTCTTTGAATACATTTTGTTAATAAATTACAATTTAGGCCCTGTATGCTATTTTTTAAAGTATCATACTTTCCAGTATGTGTCAAAGTCTTCATCAAACCTGTATAAATGCCACTGCATGGTTTATTTTGGGCCATTTTGACGACCGATATTAGGTCGTTCCTAATGGCAAAAAGTATGTTTTTTCCCAATTGCTAGGCAAAAATTCCCATTCATGTAAGAAAATAAAACGAAAGAAAAACAATAATTTACAGCCCTTCAAATGTTTATTGAATTTCTGAATCGTTTAAATAACAAAGTTATCAATATCTAAAAACAAAAATAAAAAGATTTGTTATTTTTGATTTTATTTCATTATTTTAAGTTCAATGTAACTTTTTCGCAGTTTTGCCCAAATGTCGCTAAATTCCCAATTCTGGAGGTTGGGTCATGTTCCCAAAATGCTAAGAAAAAACCCTGCACTGGCTGCAAAAAACAAGTTAATCTGATTATTAGATGAAGCAAACGTTACATCATATTCACTCAAGAATTTACATCCTCTTGTATATGTTGTGAAAGAGAATGCAAACCATATATTGGGAAGTACTTATTTATTATGGTTTCCAACTGGGGCAAAACCTTATTGCTTTAATTACATTACCCCCAAGTTAAATGAATAACAGGCTGGTAGTTGATATCTTATTACACCAACTCTATGATGTATTCCTAAATTAGAACAACCATAATAGAAGAATATAAATTTTATAGACTAAAATAGCTATGAACTCAATATAGCTATTAACCCCTTCCTGTTAGATTGAATGAAAATAGTTATAAAAAGCAATATAAAAACCCTTCATTAATATTATTGTGATAGTCTAAAACATCATAAGTTAAAAAATAGACACACATGCAAACATTCATTAAAATCGTCTACCCTTGTAATGTTATTTCAAAATTGTTGTTTTATAAACAGGCTATAATCCCATCAAAGTTTATGTTAAATATAGTGAATGCTCGCTCACATGGGATTGTGGCTAGGGTAAACTGGCCTGAAAAATGAATAAATTGCCCAAAGCGTGCCTAGCATTTCAAATTTCCAATACACAGGGTTATTAATATTTCTTACACAATATGAAATAAAACACTGGATGTATGATTCAAAATAGTAATATTCTCTCTATATGGTATCAACTTTAGTTTAAATTTATTGGTACAAAAACAAAAGAGCCTGATGAACCTACATGGGTAAACAAATTAATTTGAGCTTACAAAAGATAAAGTGCAACCTTGATTAATGTTTGGTGATGACATATTACAGTGTAACCTCCAAATACCGGACCTTGTCTGCACCGGGTCAAAAGTCCAGTTTTCAAAGTGTTCCGGTATTTAGAGAGGTTTTCAATTGAATTTATAACATGATCATGAACCAATGATATTTGTGTGTATGTTACATTCAATTTGTATATAGTAATTGTAGTATATATTACATATATATTAAGTCATTTGCATACACCAAAAATGCTTTTTGTTTTAAATATTTTATATCTGATTAAGAGTGTCAGATCTAAGATGATGTATTTTAATCTAGCACCCGTAAATTGATGTAATCAATAGTAATTGGACCAGTGTTACGCATCGAGTCAAACATCAAAGTCAACTTATTCCTATTTGTACAATAAAGTGTTTTTCTCACATTAGCTATTATTGCACACTTCGTGTAAACAATTGATGATTGACACATTTGTGTAGAAAAATTTATTAATTTAATGAAATCTAATAAAAGCAATACAATTCATAATATAACCAGGTTTTTGAGAGAGTCATTTAAAGTTAGGAAAAACACCTTGGATATATCTTAACTGTTTTTTTTCTATTTTTTATGTTTGGACACTATATCTTAATAATGTATGTATATCTGATTGCAAACTTGCTGAACTTAGTTTATGTTGTATTTTGTACTGTATGGTCTTTGCCACAGTATGTATGTAAATGGCCAAAGGCATTGTAATGCTGTTTTTTTCCTAATAAAGAATGAATGAATGAATGATAATTGGTGGACAAGATCATGTTGTTTCAGTAATAATGTGGACCCTCTAGGCCGGTATACAAAGTTTGACAATTGAAAATTTCGGCGTCCGTTATTCAGAACAAAAATAAAAAACATATAAAGTCAGTGGTCCTGAAAGATCGTACGGTTCCCAGAATTGAGAGAGTACAGTATTCATTGAGTGTTTTACGTAGGATTATATATAGAGAAAATCTTGACTTTGAAAATCGTCTGATATTTAGAGTGTTCTGGTATTTAGAGAGTTAGATATTCAGAGGTTACACTGTACTAATTCCTAGTGTCTCTTTGACTTAAAATTTGACTTCACCTTTTAAATAGGATGTATTGACTTTACTTTTTAGTAGGATGTAGTAAAAAGTATTGTAATCCTCATCTCAGGTAACAATATATTGGCCAAATGATTTACATGATTTACACCATTGTATCTTAATGGTACTTAGATAAAAATGACCAGTCGAGCTTATAGAGTTTATCAAAAACTAATCAAATTAAAAACTGAAAAAATAATAATGAAGGGCATTTGCAAAATATGTACATAAAAATACTTCATATGCTTCAAAGATTAGTGCTTATTCACTCTTAGGTCCAAGAGTCTAACTTATGATTGTAAACTTTTTGCACATATTGTTTACATATTGATAGGCACAAATAGAGATTTAGCACAATTATAGGTGCTATATAGGTTATAGAAATAATGAGAACATTTGTAAAAGAAATATAATTATGGCAGAAAACTTACAGTTCCAAGAAACAGGCAGAGTATAAAAATAAAATGAACAGGTCAAGTTGTTGGTGTTGATATGATTATTTAAAATTTTACCAATAACTAGAATTAAGTACAGAAACAATAATGGTGCAAATTTTGAATATTTCTTTTGATTCTCAACAATAAAAAGGATGAAAGAAAGCTTTGACAAAACTTCCTGACATAATACATAAATTGCAGTTAATTCTTTCACTGCAAAATTTCTGATAAGACACATTTCTCAGTGCCAAGTATTTCTTACATGTGCTCACCCTGTCTTCTGCAAGTAGCTGCAAACTTGTCCACATGAGTTGCTTGAATTAATGGTGGATAATGCTAAGTCTTCAACCAAATTGTCACAGTGATCATGTGTCATACCCATAGTTTGAATTCAGGAACCTGAAATCTGTAGACTTTACTGAAGTCTTATAGACTTTTCTGAAGTCCAAAAGGTGACGTTGGTACTCTGCATCAAATTGCCACATGGCGATATTGGCAGCGAGAAATTTAATTGCAGTTAATAGGGTTTTCCATTGATATGACTTAAAAAGTTCAAAGACTTCTTTCTGCACTTTTAAAAGCTTTCTTTGAAGACAACTGCAAAGGGAAATGATCCATTTTCCATCAAATTGTCAAAAGAATCTTTCCATGGCAGCCAATAACATGTCAGAACAGTTACTACTTAATAATGAAGTTCTATTTTCAAGGAAAGTTCTGTTATATTGTCCTCTTCTCATGTCACTTCTATAACAACAGTTCTTTTTACTTCTGGAAAAGGTCTTTTCTGAAAAAAAGACAATGTCTAAAAACATAAAAGTTTAGTTCCAAGTGAACCATTTTGTTGTATGAAACAACATTCCCAGGAAACTAATTATCTCTTTTACTTATGAAATGCTATTAATTCAAATGTCTTTATCACATTCGAATGTTAGGATATGATAAATTTATCTTTATGAAAATTGATAAAAACGGTTCTCACTGTTACTGTGGATTTTGCTGTTGTTTAAATTGATGTCAAGTTATTATATATATATTAACCACCACATCAGCTACTGTAATGTAATCTCCAGGCATTGGCTTAACACTGGCCAGTTTTCTGCACAAGGTGATCTTTTTCTGCATGATCTTCCATCATGATTATCTTTATTTGTGCATCTTGTGCTCTAACATTGACTATTCCAATGTCATCTTCCTGTAACAGAAAATATTGCCACTAATTAAGCTTTCACACCTTGTAAAAATAAAAAATTCGAAAGTATTCATTAACTAGGTGGAACTAGTTTACACAAGGTTTACTATCGGTATGACCATACCATTATGACAGTGACCAAGGAACTTTGAACTGCACATTTATACACTGCTCTAACACCGATGTAGGTCATGCTGTGCCATAGATCATTTTTCATTTCCTCTTCTTCTTTTCATAAATACCAGACCATTGGACCATTGTTATGTCTTTAGCTGTTGAGTAAATTTTACTTTTTTTTAAAAAAAATGACATAGACGGCTGTGGCTCATGGGCTAATCTGGTGAAATGTTTGGTCTTTGATTGACACATGTAATCTCCTGAAGACAGTTTTAGCTTGGAAAACACTGTGCAGGAATATATTTATCCAATCTAAACCTTTCGCTCAGAGTATATCATTGATGTATCTCTGTCATGACCTGTGTCAGTCATGTCCCCTTGTTTAACTCCATGGTTGGTGGGGAGCATCATTGATGAAAATCACTAAACTATCATGGTACCCCCAAAAGCCAAGTGTACAATTTTGGACTCAGTCTCCAAATCAACCCCCCAAACGTCTTCAATATTTACTACTCAAAATTTTCCGAGATTCATTGTCATTTCAGCAGTGGATACTGATAAACCTATTATAAACCTTTCTCCCATTGTCATTGAAAAGCATATTAACTCCATTTTTGGCATGTCTAAGTCAGTTAAAACCAAAACCAAGAATGTTGCTTGTGAAGTGTTTCTCAAAGCAACAATCAAAAAATCTTCTTTCTACTGAACTTTCTATTCTTCAGAGGAAGGGTTGCAGTGTTTGCTCCTGAAACACTTAACTCCTGTATGGGAGTAATTCGTTGCAGGGACCTCACCCACTGTAAATCTCTTTACATAATCTGATGTTACAGGCTGTTTCTGATGTTAAATGCATCAGTATAAGCAGAAATGGCATAAAAACTTCGAACAAACACAAATATCCTCACCTTTACAACTCCAAACCTTTCATCCATAATCAAAATAGATTCCATTCTGTCAAGGTTTATCTGTACGTGCCTAACCTGCTGGCCTGTTTTAGATGCAGTACAGCCATCATGGAACCAAATGTAAAAACAGCCCTGTGCTAAATATTCTCATGACGGTCCAGACCATGATTCCAAAATATGTAATAATACACCACTCAGTTTCAATTGCAAAACCTCTCATCCCTCATTATCCAAAGACTGTTCAGTCGGGAGTAGTGAGAAAGATATTCTGTCATACAAATACCATGAAAATGTATCTTTTATGAAAGCCAGGAAGGTGGTTCAGAAGTGCCAAAAAGAACAGGAGCAGGTATCTCCTACACAAATCGAGTTTTTCGTGAACATGCATGCATAATTTTGTATTTCCATCCTATGGTATTGCAAAAGATCTTTTTCTTCCATTTTTATTCTGTAACAGGATGCAATGTGCTGTTATCCTTAATTTATCCAGGTTCGTTTTGTATACTGATCTCAATTGCCTATAGATCTTATTTTGATTGTTTCGGTTAAACTATCAACTATTAATAAAGACAAAGAGAGATTTCCAGTGAATCAAGTTTATAATGATATAAAATGGAATTCATTTTAAATTTGTGTTTGCCACCAATTAAATTAACATGCAGTACAATATTTGCTGTTCTACCAATAATTCAAAATATATAAGTCTCAAAGTTAAAACATCATAATTAAGTTTGACATAAGAACAGAAGGTAAAAAAAGAAGAGAGAAAGAATGGCCTGGGTGATGCTCACCTTTTTGTCCAGATGACAATGGCAATGTACTGAAGGTCTGTTGGGCTTTTGTACCCTCCTGACACATACATGTTATCAGAAAAAAAGCATGAATATAAAACTGGACACTTCCAAATAAGGGAAAGCTAGGCTATAATTGTTCAACATATTAATTGATTGAAAAGTAATATACACAGTTAAAGGTATAGTACCATAGTTGGTTATAGAAATTACTAATACATGAATAGTGAGTATATTAAACTGATGTGTTAACAATGTATGATTAAAGTTACAATACCAATCTTTTAAAAATAATAATATAATTTTGATACATTCATTCCTGCTACAATACCTTTATGTGTAATGTATAACATTTTAGTAATTTTCAATGATGTTAATTCATAGTACTACTAATTTTGGGCAACTTATACATAATGTGAATACACATTAGCTAATGTAGAATTTGTACTTTTAAAATGGGAAACAATGAAACTATTGCAACAAAACATTTAATGGTTATGGACTCTACAGAATTTCGAATTTAGGCCTAAAAAAAGGTTTGTTTCCAGTTACCCGATGAACGAAATATTTTACCTGTCGACTCTTAAGTTTTTATGAGCTATATTGTAATTTTCACAACTCATTAATATTACAGCGCACATATTCCCATACAGTGTTGCTGATATATGTAAAAAAAACATAAAATGAAAAATCCCTTCATACCAACCCATATCTTTTTGGCCATGTAACCAGAAACAAACCTTTTTTAGGCCCTATGAAAGAATAGTCATTGATGTGAAAACCTGGGCTAGTCCTGAAACATTAACGTTTTTTAGCTCACCAGAACCGAAGGTTCAGGGTGAGATGTTAGGATGGGTAGGTGGATGCTCCGGCGTGTCGTCTGGCGTCAACAATGGTCTTCTTTTCGGAAACTACGGGTCGGATTTACTTCAAATTTGTTGTGTAGAAGCCTTTTGACGTTCTAATTACGATATGCGCATATTGCCAGTTGGCCCCTTTTAGGGGTCACTAGAGCTAAAATGAACCAATGGATGGATCATCACCAAACTTGGTCTGTAGCATTCTTAGACTTTTATCAGATTTGCTCAAATAAAAATGGTTGGCTCCTTTTAGTGGTCGCTAGAGCTAAGAATAGAAATACCTAAAAACGACTTTTTGTCATGATTCTATGGATGGATTATTACCAAACATGGCTTTTAGTGATCAGTCAATCTACTCCGGTGTCCGGCGTCCGTCGTCCACACCTGGGGGTTGTTAATGCTCTAGTGGTCACACTTTTGAGCGAATCTTCATCAGACCTAGTAAGAATGTTCGTTTCAATGATATCTTGGACAAGTACGAACATGGGTCATCTAGGGTCAAAAACTAGGTGACCAAGTCAAATCATTGGAAAGGGGTCACAGTTTTGATTGGATCTTCACCAAACCTTGTCAAAATGATTGTTTTACTGATATCGTGGTTAAGTTCGAACATGGGTTATCTGGGGTCAAACACTAGGTCACCAGGTCAAATTATAAAAAAAATTGTGAACACTCCAGGGGTTACAGTTCTGATTGGATCTTCACTAAACCTTGTCAGAATGCTTGTCTTAATGATATCTTGATTACGTTTGAACATGGGTCATTTGGGGTCAAAAACTAGGTCACCAGGTCAAATCATAGAAAAACCTTGTTAACACGCTAGGGGTCGCAGTTTTGAGTGGATCTATACCGAACCTTGTCAAAAAGGTTGTCTTAATGATATTTTGGACGAGATTGAACATGGGTCATCTGGGTTCAAAAACTAGGTCACCAGGTCAAATCACTGGAAAACCTTGTTAACCGTCTAGAGGTCGCAGTTTTGATTGGATCTTCACCGAACCTGGTCAAAAAGGTTGTCTTAAAAATGTCTTGGTCAGGTTCGAACATCTTCTGGGGTAAAAAACTAGGTCACCAGGTTCAATCACTGGAATACCTTGTTAACCCTTTAGTGGCAACAGTTTTGGTTGGATCTTCTTTAAACTTTGATGATCATGAACAGCTTTGAACATGGGTCAAATCAGGTTGAAAACTAGCTCACTAGGTTAAATCACAGGAAAACAAAAACCATAGGAGTTGCAATCTTTCCTCAGGTGAGCAAAAAAGGGTCATCTTGGCCCTCTTGTTATGTTTCTAGCTCACCAGAACCGCAGGGTGAGCTATTAGGATGGGTAGGTGGAAACTACGTCGTCTGGCGTCAACAATGGTCTTCTCCTGAGAAACTACCAGTTGGATTCACTTCAAATTTGCTGTGTAGAAGCCTTTTGACGTTCTAATTGCGATATGCTCATATTGCTAGTT
Source organism: Lutraria rhynchaena (assembly GCA_008271625.1). Classification (NCBI taxonomy): domain Eukaryota; kingdom Metazoa; phylum Mollusca; class Bivalvia; order Venerida; family Mactridae; genus Lutraria; species Lutraria rhynchaena. The sequence continues at coordinate 392,727 of VIBL01000064.1, forward strand.
GGCCCCTTTTAGGGGTCACTAGAGCTAAAAATGAATTGATGGATCATCACCAAACTTGGCCTGTAGCATCCTTAGATCGTCCTCTCTCAAGTTTGCTCAAATAAATTTGGTCGGCCCCTTTTAGGGGCCGCTAGAGCTAAAAATAGAAATACCTTTAAACGTCTTCCTCTCATGAACCAATGGATGGATTATCACCAAGCTTGGTTAGTAGCATCCTTAGATGGTCCTCTCTCAAGTTTGTTCAAATAAATTTGGCCGGCCCCTTTTAGGGGCCACTAGAGCTAATAATAGAAATACCTTAACAACTTTTTTGTCATGATTCTATGGATGGATTATTACCGAATTTGGTTTTAGCATCTTTAGATAGTGTTCTATCTGATTTGCTGAAATATAAATGGTTGGCCCCAATTAGGGGCCGCTAGAGCTAAAAATAGAAATACCTTAAAATGACTTGTTTTCATGAACCAGTGGTTGGATCATGACCTAATTTGGTCCGTGGTATCCTTCAGTCATCACGAATATTCTTTTGTAGTATCCTTTGATGGCCCTTTATCGGGTTTATTATGGTTCCCCATTATTTGCCCACAAGTGTACCTTTATTACCTTTTTAGGAACAAGTTAATTAACATCTATTCTAGTGAGCGATGCAGGGCCATCATGGTCCTAGTGTACTTTCATTTAGACCCTGTGGTGACTGCGGTCCAGTGGTTAGTGTGCTGGACTTGTAACCTGAAGATCCGGGTTCGAATCCTGGTTGCAGCAAGTCATACCCTTCCATGAAAATTTAACAAGAATGCGATTTTCCTCCAAATGTGGAGAAGTTCCAGGCTCCTTTTGGAAGGGTAAGTTAGTACTGGTTAGTATACAGTCCAGGAAAACTGGTCAGGTGAACTGTCCGAAGTTTATAACTGAAAAATTGTTGAAAATGGCGCTAAACCCCAGTGACAATAAGGGCGCGTTTGTTTTGCATAAACCGGTTTCAGTAGTAGGTTTAGGTTTTATGGCAAATTATTTTGAAACCAAATCTAGTTTAGATGGTTTGCAGTTGCTACTACAAATGCATGGTTTTAAAAATGGTTTGCAATCATGGCAGAACTTGTGTCAGCATTGCAGGGAATTTTTGAGGATGAAGATGAGTCAGACGCTAGTCATGTTTATTTATCTTCCAGAAATCACGCGATATATGCTCAGATCAGTGGCGTGCTTGCATTTAATACACTTCGTCATGAAAAAAGTAGAATTCGTGGCTATGTAGAGACTGTCTGCCGTCAATACACCATTGATGATTTCAAAGACCGTTTTCGAATGAACAGAGATACATTTGAAAAACTCTTGCATATGATGTCACCTTTTTTGAAGAACTCAAGGGGTGTACACCAGATTACGGCTGAGAAAAAACTACTTTTGTTCATCAAATATCTTTCTACACAAACTACGTTTCAGCAACTAGCAGACATCTTTGGTGTGTGTGAAACAAGTGTCCATTCTGTTATCCATGATGTGTCTGAGATGATTTGCGTCAAACTTTTGCCCGAGTTGATAAAATGGCCAACAGGTAAAAAAGCCAAGGAGACAATAGATGGCTTTCAGCAACTAGCTGGCTTTCCTGGGATAATAGGCACTATTGATGGTAGTCACATTCCCATCCGTACACCGTCAGAATTTCCAGAAAACTACATCAATCGTAAACAGTACCCTTCTATTGTTTTACAAGCCGTGTGCGATAGTAATCTACTATTCATCGATGTCTTTTGTGGTTGGCCAGGATCAGTCCATGACTCAAGAATCCTTAAAAATTCCCCACTTATGGATAAAATTGAGGCTGATGTTTCGCAAGTTTTTCCAGGTAACACGCATCTCCTTGGAGATTCAGCATATGCCCTAGCATCTTGGATGATGGTTCCTTACAAAGACTGTGGCAATTTAAACAAAGATCAAAAGACATACAACTACATTCACAGTTCCACAAGGATGTGTATTGAACGTGCATTTGGTGCGTTGAAGGGGCGCTTTCGAAGATTAAAGTTTATTGACTTGAAGGACATTTCTTGTATTGTACATATTGTGCTTAGCTGTTGCACCCTCCATCAGCTTTGTGTCCAGTGCAGAGAAGACCTGCTGGATTACATCACTGAAGGAATGGCTGAAGTTGACGAGGCTAACTATTTTGAAAACTTCATGCCACTTTGTAGCAGTGCAGAGATGAAAAGAAAAACAATTGTTTGCACTCTCAAATGACAGCTGTGACTTGTAGTACAAACCAAAGCGATCAACAGCAGTTCGAGTCATACAGACTTTGAGCTTAATTCAGCAGCTACACTTGTATCATTCAATTTTGTTCACTTCTTACAGCAAGCAATAGTGCGTTACCAATAAAATTGTTGTTTTATTTCTATATTGTCTTGTGAAGTTTAATCCTGAGTCGGAGACCTATACAGTTTCCTTGGGTACCTAACCGAACTTCTTTCGTTACCATTCACTTGTGATTACTGACTTACCTGTACGGATAATAACAGATACATACATGTAGGATGAAACTTCATAATACAAGATCTTTTTTTCTCATTTTATTAAACAGTTAACTGAAAACAATTATAACAGGTACAAATGAATGACAAAAAAGCAGAACACAACATATCAATGAAAAACTTCAAACAAGAGGGCCATGATGGCCCTAAATCGCTCAACAGAATAAAAGTTAGTTCACTCATAACTAAAAATGTAATAAAATATACTTGTGGGATGATTATGGGAAATATTAAAACCAGTCATTCTAAGGTATTTCTATTTTAAGATCTAGCAGCGCCTAAAAGGTGTCGACCATTTTTTTTAGCAAACTTAACAGAGGACCATGCAAAAATGCAACAGACCAAGTTTGGTGATGATTTAGTAGAACTGACAAGCTCATTCTGTTATACACTGGATTTTCATCCCATTTGATGTTTGTGAAATTTGTTTTCAAGTTCATTATTTGTCATCAAGCTAATCATAGTCTGCCTATGAGAGCAAGACAGACGAAGATGTCTGACACAAAATTTTAGTGTTTGATATAGAATTTTTTATTTAATATGAAAATGACATCAACATAGAATCACATTAATATGTTCAAATAAAGTAATTGACAAAGAACATATCAACTTTGTACTTCATGAATTTCCAAACTATCCTCTTGTTTCTATGTGCACCACACAAAAAGCCACATCATTCATGTTGTGTGCATACCATGTGTGCTAACACTTGATAATAGTAATTGTAGTTCCATTTTAATGTAAGTATTATAGTAGCATTCTTTACTATTTACAAAACCTTTAATACACAAGGTATAATTAACCCTTATCCTGCTGTACAACTAATGGCTTATCAGCCCAGCCAGTGCAGTTAAACTTTTACACCTGGCATGTGTAAAACAATTAATCACCATGTTCTTATACATATACAATATTACAAATAAATATGATATGATATACAAACACTGTTATCCAAAAAACTTTTAGCAAAAATTATTCATTCATCACCTGGTATAAATCTTTGAATGGTTGATATAAGATTATTGTCTAAGAAACTGGAGAGAGTTCACACAGAGTTCAATACTGCAGTGAGGAAAGTGTTTATGTAACAGAGACTGTAATTCATGAGAAGAAGGAATTTACAGGTAAATGTATTTCTATTTTTACCTCTAGCGGCCTTAAAAAGGAGCCAACCATTCTCATTTTAGCAGACTTGATAGAGGACCACTTAAGAATGCTACAGACCAAATTTGGTGATAATCCATCCATTGGTTCTTGAGAAGAAGACGTTTTAAGGTATTTCTATTTTTAGCTCTAGCGGCCCCTAAAAGGGGCCGATCACTTTTTTTGCAAATCTGATAGAAACTTATCTAAGGATGCTACAGACCAAGTTTGGTGATGATCCACCCATTGGTTCATGAGAAGAAGATGTTTAAAGGTTTTCTATTTTTAGCTCTGGTGGCCCCTAAAAGGGGCCGATCACTTTTTTTGCAAATCTGATAGAAACTTATCTAAGGATGCTACAGACCAAGTTTGGTGATGATCCATCCATTGGTTCATGAGAAGAAGATGTTTAAAGGTTTTTCTATTTTTAGCTCTGGTGACTCCTAAAGTGGGTCAACTGGTCTAAAATTAGCAAATTGCAGTTAGAGCGTCAAAATGATTCTTTACAGCAAATTTGAAGTAAATGTGAGTGGTAGTTTCTGAGGAGAAGACGAATGTTGACGCCAGACGACGGACGCCGGAGCATCCACCTACCCATCCTAACAGCTCACCCTGAACCTTCGGTTCTGGTGAGCTAAAAATATAAAATGATTTAACAGAATGTGTTCTGTTTATCATCAATTAGCTTTAATCAAGATCAACATATAGACCTGTGTGAGGTTACAATTAAACTGAAGATGCTTCTTGTACATGGTCACCATTAAAATTTACCAAAACCAGCTGTGCATACAAAATGTACCAAAGAGTGAGTTTTAAACATTCGTCATTTAATAATTACAAAGAAATAATATTCACTGGTGTGAAAATAATTAAAATGCAAAATAAAATATCTATATTACAGATATGTGACTTAAATTTTTAAGTGTGTACTGCCTTGTACATTAATAGCATTAACCATTTTCTCAAAAAGATCTAGTTTGCTTTTCTCATTTGCCATACGGTCTTCGTGCTGTTTGGTCAAGACTTCCATTAACTGTTTTTGTTCCTGCTTCATGTCATCACGCATCTCTTGTAGCATTTCAACAACTGCATCCTTGCGGTTATGCTTCACCTTTGACTTCTTTGATGTATGTTTGGTTTGTTTTTCTACATCTTTCTCTTCTTCTGTCTCTACAGAAGAGCTTTGAGTCTGAGGTGACTTGATTGAGCTGCTTACATATAATGGAGTAACATTGGGTCTGTACCCGTAACAGTCCTGCAGTTCATGGAAGTAAGGGCATTCTTTTGGCTCATTGCCTGATTTCATGTTATGGTCAACTGTGTCCCTATACACTTTTGTAATGTTTTTCCATTTCTGCTCGCACTGTGTAGCTGAATATGAACCATTTAACTCTGTTTCTTTGTTGATATCTGATGCAATAATGGACCAGATAGTTTTTTTCTTCAGTGAAGGTTTTTTGAAGTCTGCCTCGTGGTCTTGATGCAGGGCAATCAGCTTCAGGACTGCGGGTTTTGTCCAAACTTGTTTCTCAGACTTCATGTTTTCCGCAACATCTGGCTCAGCAGCCTCTGCAGTCCCATCATGGCCATTCTTGCTTGCTGGTGCTATAAATAAAATCAGTCCTTCACCATGAAATAATAATGTGAGCATTTATGTGTGACTGAATACATTTGAAGTCAAGTTGTTTAACATTTTCGGTCAGACCACAAAAATATGCGATTAACACTTGCAACATTTTGTCACTATGACAACCACAGTAAGTGACAAGTGAGCGGATAACTCAAAGATTTAGAATTGACATAGAAAAAGCAGTCAAACGAAGGAATGGATGCTTATGCCGCACAGAATTACTGCATTTCCCATCTGATCTTGATGGTATGGTTGTGTTTTGGTTACTGAAAATAGTCAATTAAATCCAGAATGCAACGTGGTATACTGGATATTATATCCATCTACTTTTTTGAAATATACTATATAATTCCTTGAAGAAACTCCTTGCTATAGGTTAACAAGTCATTTTTTGACTGATAATGATTATGCTGTTTGCTGGCAATACAGCTGCATACACAAATACAGACAAGCTGAAGCTGATAGTTGAATTTGTTAGTTACTGCAAAAAATAGCTCCGATAATCTACACAGACATACCAAGACAGTAATAATGCAAAAAAAGCTAATGTGCTAAGACGAATGGCCACTTCTCCATTAACTGTCTAAAGAGATGTCGTTTGAAGCCAACGTTTATGATGACGACAATTAAACAGATGATGTATATCTGACCATGACATAAGCTCTCCTAAGCTTTACTAGTATGTGCCCAGCAGTGCTAATAAAAATTATGGCTGGAGATGTTACTTACCTACACCATCTGAGGAGGAAGATGTCAACCCAGTTGATCCATCATTTTTCAACGCCTGTGTATCTGTGTTAGCCTTACTCACAGACCAACCTCTGTTTTCCTCAGCTAACTGCATTTGAACCTCTCCTCTAGAAAAATAACACAAGAGTTCAAGGGCAAATAACTCTAGAGAGCCACAGTCAGCATGCACAAAAAATATGTCACGCACATCTACACTTCATAGGGATAACACATGCCAAGTTTCATTGCCATATCTTGAAAACTGTAGAAAAAGTTTGCTCCACAAGATTGTATAACAAATCCGGACAGACTGACCAACAGACCGACAAACATGGACTCCAGTATACCCCCGTACCAAAAAACTTTGTTTGGTGGGGGTATAAAAATGTATAACCCACTGTTTATTAATGCAGTAACTGAAAAAGTGTTTTAGTATACCTAATCTCTGGGGTGGCGCGGTGGTCGAGTGGTAACGCGCTTAGCTACCAATCGAAAGGTCGTGGGTTCGAATCTCGGCTTCGCCTTTCGAAATTTCAGGGACGTTTTTCAGTGTCCCCCACTCCACTACTGAGCCCAGTACTGTGTATAGAAATCACAGGAAGGGGGTGAGGCGTGTATCGGTGCTTTACACCGGGCACGATAAAGAACCAGGAGGTCTATTCGAAATGAGTAGGGATATATATGCCCGGTTCTCCTGTATCTGATCCCCTCTCTCTGGGGCGGCTCTGAAATGACAATAGCTGTCGAATGGGCCGTTAAACAACAGATAAACAAACAAACATACCTAATCTCTGGCATTTCGCATGATGTGCCTGTTCCCGACTCTGCATTGTCATCTGTAATGGAAAGATTTGTTTATGTCACTTTCAGGCATTGTATTTCTTTCAATTACATGGTACAAAATGTACATGCATATAGAACTGGTAGTGGGACACATTTCTGTAAGGGCCTTTATGAAATGAAAATACTCAACACATGGAAGATTTCCACGTAAATTTATGAAACGTAATTATACAAGATTGCAGGGTATGACATACATTCTACACAGAAAAAACAGTACCGCTGTTACAACCTTTTCTTAAATATGACACCCATTTCCATGTCTTTCATACCGAACTTTATTTATTGAAAATTTCAACTTTTTAAGACACTTCTGTACTGCTAGATCTTTTCAATGTTCAATACAAACTTTAATGGTCATTTGGTCTATATGTTTGGAAGGTCAATGTTAAACTCCAAGAAGTTAGATACCTTTATGATTTGTTGTAGTGCATATGACTTTATCAAACTCATCCCAATCAATCAAGGTGCACAGCACCCAAGGATGTATCTCCTCGACTGCACCCTTACCAAGACCATTAAGGTTTTTGAGCACTCTTGGGAACACTGTGTTGGTATATTCCCGGACAATGACGGGAATGTCTGCTGGGCACATGCTCCTTTGCAGCTGTTCTCCATACTTTTGATCACATGCCAAATAACTCTTCAGAGTTTCTCTTGAGAGGTGTTGATGGAAACGTTGCGGGATGACACTGTGTAGAGGCCCAATAGCCATAACCCTGAAATGTGTTACAATTTCTTTCACTTAATCTGGCACCTTAACAAAAAAGTATGAAATACAGCATTTTGCTATTCCAAATTACAGATTATAACTGTATGTAAGCTAGAAATGTGTCAAAAGTACACCGATTCCACCGCTGGGAGACTAAAGTGACACAGAAATGATTTTTGATATTTGATGCAATTTCCTTTTAAAAGAAGTAATGAGTCACTCATGAATAATTCACATTCATCAAGTAGTTATATACAGTACTAAACATTACCATGCATGACAGAGTTACTACTTGGACACAACATCTTCCATCACTATAATTATAAAGTGAATGTTGTCAAAGTTCAAATGTCAACTGTGACCTTGACCTTTCTACCAAACTGACTTGAAATGCAACCATCCAATATTTACAATGAAGTTATGGTCCAGAAATCAGGGCAGCCAGGCTGGACATGAATATGCTTCATTACTTTAATTGTACGGTGAATATTGAAAATGTTTAAAAATCAGCTGTGACCTTGACCTTTAAGATGGCTATATGGTTCTTGGATGCGACACATTTGAAATCCCACATAGCGTAACATAGTTATGGCCATGACATGAACACCCTTGTTCACTACAACTATATCTGTGCTCAAAGTTAAGATGTCAACCGTGACCTTGACCTTTCAGCAAGCGACCCTGTATATGCAAACCACAAGTCATCTTGGTATGGTAATCACTAATTCCAATTTATTTCAAAATCCCACCAAGAACAACAAAGTTATGGGCTGGACATTGTTTCCATATACATCCATATACAGAATATCAACAAAAGCTCAAATGTCAATAGTGACCTTGACCTGTGAGTGAGTGACGTAGTTCTTGCACGGGACATGTTGTCTTGGTATGGTATATAATCACTTGTGCCAAATTATTTTGAAAGAGCGAGCATCATATGGTTCTTGCATGCGACACGTTGTCTTGGTATGATGATTTTTTAAATTGAAATCCCACATTGCGTAACAAAGTTATGCCCAGACATGGACACCAGCTTGTTCACTATAATTATTAGTGAATATGGACAAAGTTCACATGTCAACCGCGACCTTGACCTTTGAGCGAGCGACATAGCTCATGCTTGCAATATGTTGTCTTGATATGGTAATTACTTGTGCCTAATTATTTTGAAATCCCACCATGAACAACAAATTTGATACCAGTATAGCATTTTTGGAGCCGGGGTAGCGAGGGGTAAAAACAACATTTTCAGTACTGAGGAGTAAACTGGTGCAGATTTCCCACACAAGTTGTCACAGCAATTGTTTAATCTAGTTGAAGCATAGTGCTATATAATACGAATTAGTCAGATTGTGTGTAAGCGGCCCAGTTAGCTCAGTTGGTAGAGCGATCACCTTGTAAGCGAGAGGTCCCGGGTTCGAGCCCTGGACTGTCTGCACATTTTTCTGACCCCTTATTTCATTCTACAAATGCCGATCCAAGCAGGAACCTGCATGGTTAGGACATTGCAAATTGTCCACAGAAATTCGCTTTCGGGGACATATTTCAACCTGGAGTGTTAATCTTAATTTTGCCTATACATTGACAAGCCTATGGGCTACTGTCTCACACCCACGTTCAGAAGGCCAACGTGGTTTTATTTCATGAAAACATCAACTGGGAAACATTTAAAAAGGATCTGCCCTGTATGACATACATGAGCACTGATGAGTACACGACTGTCTGGGGTACGAATTATCTTGAACGAATTTCAACATAGAATTGGTACAAATGTTCTTTGCCGATCGCAGAGTGTCTTTACAAAATTTTATTTTGTACAACTGAGCTCACATACACAAAAATACCATTTAAATACCATCGGCCTTTCGCCATATTTGACAAATTCTTGTGTTTCTTTACCTGTTTCCATTCTCATCCACAAAGTCCGCCATTTTTTTGCACAAGTGCACGTAATTTCGGATACATCAAACCGTACAAACCGCCTCTGGGGGCAGTTTGGTCGGTTTTGCAAACCAGTTAGCGATTTTCGAAAACAAATGGTTCAAACCTTTTCTAGTTCCAAACCAGTTTTACGAAACAAATGGAAGGTTTGAAAAACCGGTTTCAAACCGAACTCAGTTTGTTGTAAACAAACGCGCCCTAAGTCACGTAATAACAAATTTACTTTTATTTGTAAGGTATTGTAAACATAAACATAGTAACATCTTCTAACTTATATTTGTAAATAAATGACTAGCTACCTTTAGGAGTGGTTCAACAAGACAAGGTTTAGCCAATTATCCAAGCATACATGTATCAAGCATGTGTTTGCAGCCTCCTCCAAATAAAGACCACCCTGTGAATAAAGGCCATTCTTCGAAAAATTGTCACTGATTCAGTGTTCAATCTAGCTTTTGTCCAAGGGGGGGGGCATTTGGGCTCATGTAGTTTCAAAAAGGGGTCCAACTTGAAAAAGAGGGTAAAAAAAATTTAGTTCAGAAAACACTTAACCTTTTAATTTACAGCTTGCAAAGCCTTCTCCTCATGATTTTAGAGTCACTTATTGCTAGTAAATGCTCTCCTGCTCTTGGACATTTTCCAAACTTGAACAACACCTTCATAGTCAAAGTCTTCAATATTTGCATTGCTCAAACAAATTCTCATAAGTTTTTTTTATTCTATCAGCAGACAGTCTGTTCATATCAGATGTTTTAATATCATTCTGTGTTGATAAGCCTCTCTCACAGTCTGTGGTCTGTAGTGGAGCTATTACAGCTAAGTCTGTTAGCTTAATGATATTTGGAACTAAATCCTTGTGATGTATGTAAATAATTTTCCGCAAGATATTGTTGTTTTTTTCTGTTGAATCACCAAAGAGCATTGATCACATAATTCATTATTATGTGTCCTACTGCGGAAACCTACGCTGTAGTTGAGCAGTGACCTGTAGAATAAATTCTGCTTTGATATTGTTGAAGTGTGTCTTTTGTTGTTTTTTTTTGTCATTTAAATTTTGTGACCCTTAATATCAAGATTATGACTTGAAGAAGTAGCAGATTCAAATATTTTCATGTGGTGACCATCATTTTCTGACAGATACTCTAGCTGAGTAATTGTAGACTGAACCAAGGCCTGGACCACTCCAATGTCAATGTTTTTCTTTTGGAAGGAAAGTCTAAGTTTAGTAAGCACTGGTATAATGTCCATTAAAAGGTATGTGACTGCCAAAAATTCATACTGAGTCAACTGTGCATAGATTGCTTTTGCAGTATCACCACTTTTAGTCTGTCTCTCTTGCTCGAAATAAATTACCAATGAGCCCCAGTTGTGAAAAACTGCTTCCAATGCACTGTAAAATGCAAACCATCTGACAGAATGCGCCTCTTTTATTTTCACCTTTTTGTCTTCAAGAACAGCAGCATGTTTTGACAAATCACAGTCCGCAGTGAAGAATGCTTAAAATAGTAAAAAAGATTGGTCAAATGTCTTTGTACTTCTTCAAGTAGGTAACATTGTCTGCTGCCTGGCAGGTGCAGAGTGCAAGTTTGTGTGCCATGTAATGGATGTTTACTACAAAAAGTTGATCTTCAGTGAGTCTGGCAGCCACTCCAGATTTACGCCCTGTCATGTCCGATGCACCATAAGAACCAAAAAAAGTTGTCTTTGTTGATAAATCTTACATATATGACCAACTTTTTGTGAATTAAGATATCATCACTTTGATCACACATTAGAGAAATAGCAACTGAGGAAGCTAATTTCTGTTCTGCAGCTCTCTCAGATTGATAAGTAGCATTACCACCCGAATATAATGATTCTAATGAATTACAGTCAAATCGGCCCAAGTCAAATCGGCCGCACAAAAGTCAAATCAGCCCAAGTCAAATCGGCCCCAAAAGTTATTGTAAGAAATTTGAAAAAGAAAAGGCGACAACGTTGTCTATTCAAAATATTTTATTATTTAGTAATTACGACATGGAAATTCATATTTAAGCAAATTCAGTTAACAACAGAGCAGAATAAAGAGTATTTATCAGTACAATTGAAACACGTGAAACTTCATTGTAATTTATCCACTGAAATTCATTTGAAGATTGAATATTAATTCATTAAAAACATTGCTCGCAGAGCGCCTGAGCATTTTAATTCATAATTCGTGTCCTAAATTTCATTTTCTGTGTATTGTAAAAAGTGGAGATTTTCTTCAGAAGGCTGCTAGCTGATATCTCGCTTGCGCGATATCTGAAAGTGAACAATGGGTAAATTAAGTGTGGAAATTGGACAATGAGATGAATCGGTCAGTATTTGTTTTTCATTAAGTTATGTAAGGTGTGACATATAAACGACAAATAAATCGTTTACACTGTTTACATTATACGTGTGTCAATTAAGACCCCGAGAGCGGTACACATTATGTTAACTGTAGCTGGATACTTGTCAAAACGTATTCTGTATTTAATACGCTACAAGTTCATAATTTTGTTAGAGATATGTGTTTATGATGCAGCTATTGACAATGGAAAGATCAAAATTTAATTTCTGCAAATCACTATTACCTATCCAATGCTTGAAAAATTCGGGCCTTTATCGTTCGATAGGCTGATCGCTGGGGACTCCGCAGTCTCATTTCAGACACAAGGTGCGCCTGGCTTTCAACATCCACGGCCTCTTTGCAGAATTTGAACAAGATTGTATAAGGACGTTGCCACTCCAGCCCTCACATTCAGGCTATGGAGCCACACTGGAAATATATAAAAAATATATATAACCTTATGATATACAGTTAATGAAATTAGTAAATACCTATTACAGTAGTATTAATGAGATGCTGGATATGTATATATAAAATATTGTGCAACACTATACTATAATAAATTTATTAATTACCTATATTGTAATATTACAATATTTGACTATTATTTTAATGAGACTGACAACATTTGTTTTCATTTCTGTTTCAGTTTTGTAAAAAGAATTCTTTATAATCCTATAAATTACCTTCGCAGTGGTTGTTCGTTCTCACAGACTGACCGAAAAACTCCAATTCTCCTCGGACCAAGTAGATGATTGAAGCCAAAAGCGCCTGATGTATTGAAATAGTGGATCCAGATGGTCAGCAGTGTTGAATTCCTGTAGGCGATCGAACCCTTCGGCGATGTGTTCTGCAGGCAGAATAATCTTCTTATAATCTTCTGTTATTCTGCCACTCATTGGAACGAAGACAAGTGGTACTTGCTTTGAACAATCTCCCCAACGCACAAAAACACGGATTGTAAGCAGAATCATGATCAATATAAACAAAATTTTTAAGCGACAGACTTTATAACATATACAAACACATGAAAATATATTTTATGAACCAGTAATCATGAAAGTTTCTCCTGTTTAATTTTCATTGCATTTTTAAGTGACATCCTAGACAACATATGCATACACATGTAGATATTTTACGAAGTAGTAATTACGTAAGTTTTTCCTTTCTAATTTTCATTGCATTATAAATAAAATTTGCAGTATTACAAATAACTGTAGAGCAGCCCATGATGATTGGATAAAACATTATGTTCTGAGATTTCTGTAAAGCGGACAACAAAGTAGGAAATGATACTCAGATTCGACTGAGTTATGTGAACAAACTTCGCATTTTCTCTCTGATCGCTGAATATTGTGAAATCTACTATTTTCTATTTCCAAATGATGGGATCTTAACCTAAATCTGGTCAATTCAGCTCTAATTTTTTTATTTGAAATCAAATCAACAATGTATTAGTTACAATAATAAAGTAATTAATTAGAAATAAAGTAATTACATATTTTGATGTCGTGTCTTTGCAAGATTCATAGAATCATGAATAAATTTAACAATTTTAAAGAGATTTTTTAGTTAGTGGATGACATTTAAGTTATGTAGTTATTTTTGAGTGTTTGGTAAGATAATGTACTAAAAATTAAAGTACATGCTATATCAATGATCGAAGTACACATTGATTTCCTTTAAAATCAACGGATAACACCAATAATTGTATACTGAAAGTTGCGAAGTTTTGACTTGCTTCCGATTCTAAATCCTCAACAGCCTGTAGTCTTAAAAGATTAAGAAGGGAACTATATTTAACTGTTGTAATCTGTTCTTTACATAACCAAAATACAGCTCTCAAGAATAACTGAGTACTTTTTGTCAAACATGATCACTGTGCAACATTTTTGAAGTTTGATTATTCTTTGTTATCAGTTAATGAATCGATGTGATTTGCTGAGGACATATATGTGCCTTGCAAGAGTGGAAGTGCGGTAATTGGAACATCCAGACACGTAAGGGTTTGATTTGGATGCAGACATACAAAAGGAACGTTGTATGGTTGATTTTTCCTCATGAAAACTAGCCAAGTCTCGTAACGGTTGTCAGTAAGTCATTTACGCTGTAACTCGCGGTTCATAAAAACAGTCATTTTTTCATTTGATGAAGCTTGCGCCGACACTGCCTCAATAGTTTTGCCTCCTTTGTTTTTTTTTATTTCGGCTTTTTGGCCGCTTCAGGCGCAAAGAAATCAGAAATTCTTTTCATTTTTAGCGTTTCGATCGTGCGCGAAGGAACAGCTGATTAATAACACCGATTACACAGAAGGGTTATCTAATTTTTGTAGGGAAAATGAGGACATTGCTATTTAATTGCGGACGCAGTCTATAAGTACTGAAAAGAGCAGTAATTAACAAAAAGACCGTTTTTAAGCAGAAAGAGAAATTTTCAAAATACGCGAGAAGCGCGCTCCAGTGGCCCACAGAAAATGCGCCAAAAAGTATTTGAGGGGGCCATTGGTGCAATGGCGCGGCCTAGATTGAACACTGCTGATTATTTTGAACTAGCTGACCTCCAATTAAAGCCATCTGTCAATAAAGGCAACATTCTGTCTTCCCAGGGTGGCCTTTGTTCACAGATTTGTCTGTATATATATTCATAAGTAATTATATATCCGATAGATCTTGAAGTGTGGCAAAATTGTCATTTAACATGAAGTTAAAAAATAAATAACACATATCATTGTCCATCACCACTGTTCCAATCACTCGTACTTGGAATTACTCATATATGCCATCTTGTGGTTCAAAAAAAAACTAATTCTGTAAACATGAAACATAGTTGTTATTATGATACAAATACTTGAATAAGATATTCCATAAGAGGTTGGGTGAGAATGATGTGTCTCTTGCCTTGTTGGACTGTTGAATGACACAATCCTTCAATTGTATTGAAATGCACAACTGAACAAACCCTTGCTACAAATAACTTTAGCTATCAATACAAAAACAGACCACAGATAAGTATATATATGTTTGTACACTATGTATAATACAATACAAATGAGATTTACTGCATTTGTTATATTACAACAAATCAATTTTAACCAATTTGTATCAGTTATTCTTCATTCTTATTAATATGTTATCCTACACAGTTTATACTTGTTGCCTCCTTTTTATTTAAATGCACGCTACATGACCATTAGATGTCTATGCGCCATAAAATACCAATAAGCTGACCTTAACAGGATTTGACTTAAAATGTTTTAAATTGGCTATTTCTTAGTTAAGTAGATTTTACCATTTCGTCTACCACCAACACTGCTTACTAGAATGTCTTGATACTATTCAGTTGTTGCCTGGGACCAATCCCAAATTAATCAACCCATATCACCCAACCTTGACTTTGTCCTTAATTGGATGTACAAATTTTTAAATGGGTTATCTCTTCTTTAACATGATTACGCCCTTTCATCTAGCATCAATGGCCATTTTTTTGTTAACTACATTTTACTGTCTAGCCTCAACATTGTTTACATGTACTGATTTTGGTTGTTATTACTTATTTTGGTACTGTTATGGGACTTTGTCATTTTTCCTCTATGGAATACATAGATCAATTATGTATATTTGAAACTTTGCTCCTACTTTTACACATTGACCCCATATAGATTAAAAATCTTTTGTCAAACATGCCATCAGGGGCATATATGTGTTTATTGAACAAAGCATCTTGTTTCCAATAGGACACTAAGGTCTGGTTTCCCCTTGATGTATTTTTCACATATTGTACACGAAAAAATCTTCCTCTTCTGACCATGGGGCCTGAGACATCTGTCCCTGTAACAGTTTGAAGACTTTTATTAAACTCACAATTTAATCAAATATTCTTTCATTTCAATTACTGTCCTTGTTATAAAAGATATTCTTCTTGCCAATTATTTTTTTATTTTTCGATTTACTTATATTAAACTCACAAAAACAGCACAGTTGTTCACTAATTCTACGTAAATGAATGTAATGTTATTCTATGTCTCTTGCTAGTGTAGGGTAATCTACCCATTGTATATGGATATTGTATGTTCTCGTTTGTAAAATACTGATATGTCCATGTAAACAAGAAGTTACTTTGGAATTTAAAAGCCAAGATAACCAATTTCCCATAACAAAATCATAATCTCTTTATGTCGCCACTTCAAATTGCCTCTTTTGTCCCGTCCTAAATAACAGATGGACTTTATCACCAACTATATTGTTTGTTTTTTTTTAGCATTTAACCATTCGCATTGGGAATAAAAACTAGAAATAATGTTTAAAAAAAACAACAAATAATGTGTCTAATAAAATCGTAAAATGCGTTGTCGGCAAAATGCGAGGAAGATACGTTACGTGGAAATCAAAGTACAAAAAACTAGTAAAAAAGCCGTCTTTTGTCTCCTAAAGTACTTTGTGAACTAATGAGTCATTATGGATCCCTAAATTAATATCACCCAGAATCCTCAATAATATTTGTGTTTCGGAAATCTGGTCAAAATTTGAAATCGGCGATGTTACTTTAACCAATGCAAGATACGTTACTTATGAAAGCAACTATAAGACACGGAATTATTTAGAATGCTCTATATTAAAATGGTTTGCTGACTCTCTGTCCACTTAATTTCTCATGGATAAAACTTCAAGCGTATATGAAATTAACTCTAAGTATAAAATGAAAACAGTTTTATGCCCGCCATATACGTTACTGCAAGGTACGATACCGGTTGTAAAGAACCAAGAGGAATCAATGTACGCAAGATGCCATCACAACGATTCTGTCTATAGAGCCACGTAATTGAAAGTATCATTACCTCGTATTTTTTAGAAATCATTTTACCAGTGTTTCGTGTCGGAATTATCGTCCTACATTATTTGGAGTAGAGGGTAAGTAAATTATATATTTTACACTTACGTTTACAGGTATATGAACTTCTTATTAAAGTTTGTTGGATCATGACTATTTAACATTGTATGAGTAAAATTGTTAACTTTCATAGAAGAATGAAATGAAATGTGTAACATGGACATACATACTGCAGTAACGTTTCTTGCAAGGATTGTATCTTGCCGTTTTGAATACATTCCTTTATGTAAGAAAGTTCGCAGTTTCTTGTGGGGGTTGGTGAGCTGCATAGTGGTTAACCGCTTAGGTCTCCTAAGTCTGCCCAGGAAAAATGAAATACTGTCCTCCATCGAAATAGCCCAGAATTGTGCTGCTGAATGCGGAAAACCTCAACTCAAACTTATTATTGTTATACTTTTCAGCATGACTAAGTCCAGGGCAGAGATCCAGAGTGGTTATCACGACAAAAAAGGCAGAAGGTGGTTGTTTTCTTGAAAAGGGAAGAAAGCGAAAAAAAATTCGCAAACATATTATCACCAATACTAAGCAACTGAGTATTAATTAGCTCGTTTTTCGAAGAAAAAATCGAGCTATTGTCATAACTCTTGTGACGTTGTCGTCGTTGTGCAAAACATTAATTTTATTTTTTGATTTGGAGTTCAGTCGGTCAGTGCACCTACTCATGTTTGCCTGGCTTACTCACATCAGTACCCACACACCATGTTTTACAAATTACTGTTTTCTCACTTGCATCAGAGGTTAGAAACGAATGTTATTTTGGTGGAAATAATGTCGTCCTGACCGAGAATCGAATCAGCGATCTCCAAATCGCGAGTCAGGCACGCTACCACCTGAGCTCTACCAGCTGGGACCCAAAATTTTAAACATGGTTCATAAATTTGGAATTTCTAAATATAGCATTTAAAAACTTCTCACACTTGATCACAACTAAAATACCTATATTCTGAGGGAGGGCCCTAACTCTAGCCTATATATTGACAGAATTGCCACCATTTAAAATTTGCAATACAGACGAGTGTTTGTACCCGCATGCGATGCTCTTGTATAAACAGCAGATCATTTTTACATAAATTTTGATAGCTATTGCGTTCTTACTTTGCACTGATAGGCGATGTTGCCGTTGACGATTAGAGAAGTCAGTCTGCCTTGACAAACACCGTTTTTATCATCAAAAAGGTAACTGCAAGATACGTTACCTGTCAGTTTACAGGATCTCTGTCCAAGAAACAAGTAATATTCTTCCCCGCAGCTTACTTTCCTTCGTGTGTTACTAGCAATTTAAGGTTATTAGTGTTTGACTTGTTTTTTTCAAACGTCAAAAAAAACGCACGATACGTTACATTTTTATGTATCTGGTTCAGACTTAAATTTTGTTCTAATGTTAGAGAGTTCTATTACAACCATCAAAAAGTCAAATCTACTCTGTTTATCATCGCTAAATAACAATTTTTCTGGTTCTGGTTTTTACAGAACAGATAAATTAGTAATAAGATTAAAGCGAGTTAGGCTTGTTTTTTTAAATAATACCACAAAACAAATATGGCTAAAATATTTTCAATTGAAGGAGAGATAAATTTATTATGTCTAAACATAGGAAATAGTATGCCGATATGTAAAACATGCTTTTATGTCATTATATGGGTTTTATTGTGTCCAAAAGGTATGTAAAACACCAGGAAGTAGTGCAGTAACGTATCTTTCAAGCTACACTTATCAGTGTTTTTTAAATCTAATTTTCTGTAGAATTATACCCAATCAAGATCATCGGCAACTGGATTCATTTAGCAGAAAGGCTGGAGACCAGATATATTCACAAACTGCTTATATTAAACTTAATTTTAAAGTGTTAGTCAGTTGCTATTTTGTCATTCTTACGTAGAATCAATGTACATGTGTATACATTTAGTTTCGATAGAATTTATTACAATTTTACTATGCATCACAGGCCCGTTAGCGCTACACGGTTTATTTAGAATACAATTGTTACAAGGTACAAATTCAATCCTAATTACCATGAATAAAATGGAATTGTCATAGAATAGGTCCCGTTCAACAGACCGACCAATACGAATACTAGTATTTTATTCACACAATTTTTTATTGAATTTAGGCGTCATAAGTCTAATTTATAACAATTTTACCATAACAGGTCCGTTACTACACAGTGTTTGAGTCTATGTGTAAACCCACAACCAACTATTGAATGAACAGAATCTGGATTAGTTAACTCTGTATATCCTCCATGGCAAATATATTCCACTGAGTTTTTTTGTTGGGAGCGGGTGGAAATTTTATCAAAACTGAAAATAAAATCAGATGTAAGGAAACTGCCGCGCTAGCTAACAGAAGGTCGGTGGTACTTACACGTACACCCAGGACCTTCTTCCTAAACCGTTTAAGCTGAAAAGGTTGCCGAATGACACTGGCTGTTTGTTTAACATTAAGCCCCAGAGAGAAAAACTGAATATCATAACCATATAGGAGTATAATAAAAATGCATGTGTGGTGTACTTCTGAAACAAGTCGAAATTGCTACCAGTTTCTGATAAAAAGTTCGAAAAACGGTGAATCAAATGCAATGTACAGCTATAGAATATTATATTTGAGTGTATTAAATCCAACTAAGCCCCAAGCTCCCTTGAGAATGTCCCTTCCTAAAGTGGACAAAGTCAGTATCAACTGTGCGGACGTTCCCAGCAGCTGATAGTGAAAACATCTATTTGAAGGTTGATTATAATAAGTATGATAGGAAGATCATTGAATATGATCCATTCAGGCTCAGGCCCTAGTAAGGGACCCGTGACGGCAAAATTGTAATCAATTCTATTTTAACTCAAAATTACCCTAAATGAACAAAAAATACTATAGTATGTACGCTGAGAAAATTGTCCACCAGACCAAAAATATATATATTTTCTCTTTTTTGCACCAGTTTTCAATATCTGTTCAGTTGTATTCTGTAGGGCAGTTATCCCAGCAGGTTTTCCTATATTCCGTACCAGTACTGACCGTGTTCTCAGAAGAAACTGACAACTTTTCACATTGAAGGTAAGCAAAGGAGGATGTATGACCTCATCCACAATGTTTTAAACCACCTGGTCATGTGCCGAAAATGTTGTGCTATCAATGTATGTGGCTTGAAGTCGACATTGAACATCCCTGAATTTAAACAGTTTATATCAAAGTTTTATTTATTTGCATCATTTGAAACGCGCCTGGACAATTATGATATTGTAGACATTGACAATTATAATTGTTTTAGTAAAGATCGTCAACAGAATTCTTTTAAAAGATCTGGTGGTATAGCTGTTTATATTAAAAATGATATATATTGATATTTTAATCTCATTGATACACCATGCGAATATGTACTTTGGTTCAAATTGTCTAAGTCTTTGTTTAATACAAATGATGATGTAATTTTAGGTGCGGTATACATACCGCCTGATAATACAATTCTTTTTCAAAAAAGATATCTATGAATCATTTTTCTCCGAATGTACTAATTTTGTTACCTCTGGAGAGTATATGATAACTCTAAGTGATTTTAATGCTAGAGTTTGTTTCAAACCTGAAAGATGTAACAATTTTTGATCCCAAAATTTTCCACAATGTTGATTCTAATGTTGTATTTGATTCAGATGTTACTACGGAATTAGCTCGACCATGGTTTAGCTTAAATCATACTTCAAAAGATAACGTTATAAACAGACCAGGTAGAACGCTTTGGAGTTTGTGAAGAATAATAATCTAGCTATTTTGAATGGTAGGGCATTTAGAGATGTTGGTATGGTAACTTTACGTGCAAAAATTCATCAGTTGTTGACTTAGTTATTGAATCATCTAAATCTTTGCATTTATTTAATGATTTTATCGTCGATGATTTCTGTTCACTATATTCAGATGTACATTGTCCGCTATTTTTTAGCTTAAAATGTCAGTGTGTCGTTCTGATACGTCTCCTATAATTAATGAAAAAGTTGAAAATCTTCAAAAATCTGATATGGCTAAATTCAATGAAAACTTAGATAATGAAAAAATAATGATATTATGTATGTCATAAATAGCACAGAGAATATAAATGAACAATTTATTAACAATATAATGTCTGATATTGAGACTGTATTACATGATACAACATTAAAAACCTGTGGTACTTGTATTAATAAGGTTAATAATGATAAAAGAAACAAACAAAATCCATGGTTTAATAATGAATGTAATCGATCCAGGAACCTGTATCATAGTTGTAGAAAAAAGTACCATATCAGGAAAACAGTCAAACTAAATATGAACTCTTACATTCAAGTAAGCAATATAAGAAAATAATTAATCAAAATGTACTTAGATACCAACGAATGCAAAAACAAAAGTTTAAAAAAATGAGGCGGTCTTCTCCTAAGGATTATTGGAACTACATTAATAGTTTGAATAGAAATACATCTAGTAGCTGTGATGATATAGACATATATATTGAGTACTATTGAAATCTTAATTCTGATAATGATCCCAATGAAGATGCTCCTATTGTTAATTTCCCAAATGTAGAAATGCATAATAATCTAAACGATGAAATAACTGAAACAGAAATAGATAAAGCAGTTTGTAAATTAAAAACCGGTAAATTACGAATGAATGTATCAAAGCTAGTTGCCCGCGTTTACTTCCACTATTGCATAATGTTTTTAATGTAGTATTTGAGTCTGGAATTGTCCCTGAATCATGATTGAGGGGTTGTATTATACCTATATATAAAAGTAAAGGTAATCCAAATGTACCAGATAATTATCGTCCAATTACACTACTCAGATGCTTAGGAAAGTCATTTACGTCAATAATGAATGACAGATTAACCTCATTCCTTGAAGACAATGATCTGTTAAATAATAATCAGGCTGGATTTCGGCACAATTTTTCCACATTTGATAATATTTTTGATATACATATTCTGTCTGAAATACTTAAATCAAAGAAGAAGAAACTTTTTGCGCATTCATTGACTTCCAAAAAGCTTTTGATTTACTTTGGAGGGCAAGTTTGTGGGCTAAACTTCGAAGTTATATTATTCATGGTAATTTTTTGACATATGTGGAAAATATGTACAGCAGTATCAAATCATGTGTACGTTTGAATAATGAAACATCTGATTTTTTCAGTTGCCAAAATGGGTCTTAGACAGGGTGAAAATCTTTCTCCAATTTTATTTTCACTTTTTCTCAACGATATTGAAAATTTTCTACTAAATGATAATAATTCTGGCATTGACTTAGAAAAATTATGTAGACTGAATTATTCCTCAAACTTATCGTTTTACTCTATGCCGATGACACTGTCATTTTTGCTGATTCTGAAGAAAAGTTAATTAGTAGCCTTGATTCATTTAATACCTTTTAATACATTTAATACATGTAATGAATGGAAGCTTAGTATTTATTACGGAACAAACTAAAGTCCTAGTATATGGTGACAGAAAAAAAAACGGAAAAGAAATATAAAGATAAATAATGTCAGTCTTGAAATTGTAGATTCATTCAGATATTTAGGTCTTTACCTTTCAAAAAATAGAAAGTTTAATGATGCTAAACAACATACACTAGAACAAGCCTGGAAGACACTTTTTTCACTTAAAAATACGGAATTTAAAGTTATCTATAGAATGTCAGATTAAGCTGTTTGATCACACTATCGTTCCAATTTTGACCTATGGTTGTGAAATTTGGGGATATACTGACCTATCAATGATTGAAAAAATGCATACTGATTTTCTGAAATATATACTGCAAGTTAAAAAAAGTACACCTCATGTTATGTTGTATGGAGATCTTGGGAGATTTCCATTATCTATTTGTATTAAAATAAGAATGATAGGTTTTTGGTATAATCTAATAACGAATGAAAATAAGTTGTCTTCTTTAATGTATAAGTTTGTTACACAGAATTTTGTTATAATAATGTAGAAAATCCTTGGCTTGTTAATGTAAAGAAATTTTTTGATGAATGTGGTCTTAGTTTTGCTTGGGTAAATCAATTTTATAATGGATCTAAAACACATTTATTGTCTCGGGACCAGCAAACTTTGAAAGACCAGTATTTACAATCATGGAACGTGGCTGTTGGCTCAAAAACAAAATACATTAATTATAGAATATTTAAAGTGAATCATGGCTTTTAAGATTATTTGAATATTCTACCCGAGAAAGATGCTTGAACAATTTTTAAGTTTCGGACTTCAAATCATTACCTGCCTATAGAAACTCGTTGTTGGCTAAATATTGAAAGAAATTCTAGAAAATGTTTTATATGTAATTTAAATAAAATCGGAGATGAATTTCATTATGTTTTTAATTGCGCTCTCAAACAATAAAACCACCTGGCAAAATGTGTAGCTCTCTAAATTGTAAGTAATTCTTAAATATCTAATATTGTATTATTATCGTTGTCTGATATTTATGCACCACCGTCACACCTACCGTATTATTATTTTTCTGTATTTATATGTAACCCTCATATCACATGTATTTGTGCTGAGTGAATAGACATCCTGGATTTTACTCACGAACCTGAGTTACATAGCCACAGCCTTCTACCAACTAACTGTACTAGACAGATGGGCCTCCATAAGAAAATCTTGGTAGCATATCAAAAGGATCAGAAAACAGACAGAAAACTATGCATAGCCTCAGTAAATTACTTGCCAGTTTCTCATGTCAATTACAGCGTATATATACAAAAATGAAAATATCTTTGAATGGGGGACTTGAAGATTAACTCTTGATGCCACACATTTTTGCCTCCAAGTTTATAGGCAAACTATACATATAAATGTAAATTTGATTTGTATAATCCCCAATGCACAAAGGAGTAACCAATGTCAACTGGTCATTTCTTCACCTAACATCATCAGTCTCTAGAAGTTCAAAATTGTCATCAAATTTTGTGAGGCTCTGTTAGTGGCATGAATTAAATTTGTACAAATAACAAAGAAATGTAAAGCAATATGGAGAGCTGGGTTGAACCAAAAATGTTGAAATTCTATTTCCAAAAACTACTTCCAAGAATTATTTTCTAAAGTAGGTAAATAAATTTTGACATAATCCTTAGGGTTGCATACTAAGTCAAAAACAATCATTTTCTTCTTCATAACAACTTGGTAAAATTTCCTTTAATTTGGCAGAAATCTGAAGAACCAGAGAAGTAACTAAACATTCTTTCTAGAGTTCATCATCGCCAAGAATTGCTAAGTTTGCTTGGGTGCAAAATTCAATAAAACTAGATTAGCAGTCCTGTTCTACACTGAATGATCTGTCATGTGATCACTAAAGAATGTTAAATGATTCATGTAACATGACAAAATTGTCATAAACACATGGAAAAAGGGTATCTTGAAAATTGAAAACAACAGAAATTCAGAATAAGTTTTTATTCTTACAAGATCAGCATCACATGATTTAAATTATCAACTTTTTTCAAGATTACTGTTCACCACTGTAACTTGGTAACTTTTTTTAATTGAATGAAAACATGTGATTTTACTGGGAAAATAGTATAGTTGTTTAACATGGTAACAATTGAGCATGCTCTACCTCATCACAATTTAAAATGAAACAATGACAATTTAGTGCTAATTTAAACAATTTTATAACCAAAACTGGCAAAGAGGGCCAAAATTGCAGGACAGGAAACAGGTTCTATATAATTTAAGTCGTAATTTTTTGAGTACTAGAGTCTTAAAAAAGAAAATTAGCATTGATTTCATGGCACGTCTAGCAATCTACATTTAAAATAGCATGACAAACCTAGAGTGAAAATCACTTTTAAGATACCAAAAAATGTGTACAGTATTTAGTATGAAAACAATTCTTATAGAATAAAATTAAAAAAAATAAATTGGATAAATCCAAATTTTGATACATATTGAAACAATGTATTTTTGATACATATTGAAACAATGTAATTTTGATACACATGTTTATATTGATTCTTGCTCACTTAGATTCCTCTTGAAATACAATTTCATCATTATTATACATTTACAATGAATCAATTTAATTATAACTAGCAATTAATAAAAAAAATATTTATGCACACTATTCTACAAGGTAACTGCAAGTTTGATAAATACATACTTAAGATCAATAATTTCTTACATAAGTTAGTGTACATTATTCATGTAATAATCAAGGATCGCCTACTGGAATTTAAAATGTCCTTCGGCTTTGTATAACAAATATTGATCAACACTAAAAATCAACCAATCATTAACCAATGTGGGACTCAAATATTGTGGCAATGAAATATGAAGGCACTAGCTGATGATACAACCTAAAATAATGAACAAAAAACAATGCTTTAAACCAAGATTAACTAAAAACTACATAACATCACCAAGGGCCTAGTCAAATATCAAAATAAAATAAGTAAGTAAGTAACTAAATAAATAAAATATCATTCTTTCTTACTAACACATATATTTCATATCAGTCAAATGCAGAATAACAAGAAACTGGGAAAAATGCAATTAAGTACAGCACCTGCTAAAAAATAAACAATAATACTGATGATACTAAAAGTTTACATCATAAATATGGTTAATTAAAGCAACTACACATAGTAATTTTATGTTTAATATTATTAACAAATACCAGATAAAAAAGTATTTTAACAATAATCACAAAAAATACATGTATTTCAAAAAGCATCAACAGAAACTTATGATATTTTAAATAAAAAAAATATAATGCACAAGACAAAATATGACTATAAATATTTTAATTAATGACCAGAAATACATCAATATTTATTTATTCTAACAATGAGTCACTTTAAAATAGGTTAGGGGATTCTGTAGTCCAGTACTTACGGTCTTCGACTAGTAATCAATTGCCCCAAATTGCTGTGAGTGCAAGTCCTACTTAGGACCAGTCAAAATTCACAGCTGAGGAAGCTGTCCGGCTGGCTTATGGAAAATTGGTAGTTCTAACGAGGTGCATGCACACCTGGGGACTTCCTCTTGTAAAGCTAGAGGTCGCCCAAATGACCGTGACTGTTGGCACAACTTTAAACCCAAGTGGAAAGAAAAAAATGGGTCACCAGGAAGTAATAATTCTAAAATATGTGTAGAATTCCAAGATAGTATAACAATTGTTTCATCAGATTCTTTTTTTCTGGACATTTCTGCTTTCATTGCTGCAGCTCTTATGAAAATATGTACATACCATCATAAACAATCATATTAACAAGGATTCTAGACTTATCAGAACAAAATCATTCAAGTCAGTCAACATAAAATATTTGATCATTCACTAGACAGGCTAATTCTCCATGAATAATTGCTTGTCTTGAATAACAGTCTTGATCTTACAGATGTGATCACATCATGAACATTAATTCTGAAAATATATTTTACACATACTAGTATATATATAATTAAAAGATATGTTACTAGTATGTGTAATATATATATATACCAGAACTTCTGAATTCTGAACAATTATATGAAAAAATTTTGACTGATTTCACACAATTCTATTTGCCCGAAAATCAAAAAAAATGAAATACCCTGCAGTGAAGTGTCATTGTTTAGTAGTTTTGTAGTAAAATGCTTTTTGTGTGGGTTTTGCAACAGTTCTATCCTAAATGCACAGTAATTCTTAAACGACTTAACTAAATGCATAAAATACACAAATTTGACAGCAGTGTTGTGTCAACAAATATTAAGATTTCTACTAAAGATTCTACAAAATAGAACTTTATCAATTAATTACAGACCATTTAAGTATAACTTTAACAAGGATTTCATAGTAAAGAATATGTTATGTAATAACCATGATTGCATATAAATACGAATTTTGTTATCACAGAATTGCCTAGAACACACTGTTCTTTCAATGATTAAAATGTAAATATCAGGCTGTATGGATTTCATCAAAAATTAAGAAGCACAATTTAACCCTTTGCCTGATAAGCATAATATGGATTCTTCCAAATTCAAAGCTAATATACGAAACATCAATTTATTTAAGACAATTGAGTTTATCTCTCTGACAGAGTGGAAAACATTGCAGCAAAAGAAACCATTACTCGTAAAAAAGCAATGGCTTCTTTTGCCACAATGTTTTCAAAAGTCATCTGCTCCATATGAGTGGAAATGTGGTATTATGAGGCAAAGGGTTAAGAGTACGAAAAACACTTATATAAAGTCACAATGTAAGAATAAAATTGCATATATCCAGCTGAACTAAACAAATACAGAAATACACAGAATATCAAAAATACATTTATATCTTGTTCACATAGATCGGATGATGAAACATTAGTGTAATTGTAAATGGTGTCCTTTTTTATGTTAAGATATAACTTCAAATAATGCTATGTGTGATTGAAATGCACTCTAACAGTAGATACATACATCATCATACATGAATATATAGTTCTGGTGAGCTATAAATGTAAATGGAATGTATATGATAACAGTTCATCATCAAACATAGCAACAAAAAACTTATTAGTTCATTGAGTATAGTAAACATGCAAACCATTTCAAAAGCACAAAATATGGTCAATAAGCCTGCTTCATCAACACATAAATTTTGCAAAAAATAGGAAGAAATGAAAATGCATCAAACATCAATCGTTTTATATCTAATTAGTAGATTAGAATAAGATCATGCACAATGTCAACATGTAAAAATCCAGGTGTTTTTTTTAAATAATATATAATTTAGCGATACAAAAAAAGTGTAATCAACAATGGGGCAGCAGATTAAAGATAGTAGAAAAACTAACATAGTAATCACTAGTCCCTCACTATTGCGAGTTTGAATCCCATCTGGGACCAAATTTCACATGTGAGGAGCTGTCCAGCTAGTTTGAAATCATACAAACAAGTGAATACTGGTCACTATGGAGGTCAACAAGTGAATATGAACAAGTGGAGATGAACAAGAGAATACTGGTCACCATGGAGACGAACAAGTGAATACTGGTCACCATGGAGACGAACAAGTGAATACTGGTCACCATGGAGATGAACTAGAGAATACTGGTCACCATGGAGACGAACAAGTGAATACTGGTCACCATTTGAACATGGACTTTTTCTTCAGCACTTATATAAGTTTTATTCAGGGATTTACTTACTGAACTATGTTAACAGACCAATAAATGAAGTAAAACCTCAAATAACAACCACCCCAATATTATGACACCCAGCTTGATAATGAAAATACCTCATTATTAAGACCGATTCTTTGGGTCCTGAATTATCAAGGTTTGACTGTGTGGGAATAAAGATGCAATGATGAAGGCCTTATGGTTTTCTCCACTTAGAAGTCTTTTCAAGTTTACCTGTAGTCTACACATTTTCATTGCACAATACATGAAATACATGTACAGGATTAACAAGAAGCATGAACCAAAATTTATAACAATGAAACAAATAATCACTCAGTTCACATTATTTCAAACCTCATTTTTACTGTAAATACTTATCCAACATATAAAACAAAACTCACAAAATATTCATCCAATGGATATCATATAAACATTACCACAAAAAGAGGTAAATAACGTACAATGATATAAATAACATAAATACAATGCACTACTCACAGGATATACATGTAAGTGTGACATAATGTTGAATACCTTATTTCACAGCATAGGTAAAATTGTATCCTGAAATACATTATACTAGCCATTCTTCCGATGAAACTTGCTTTTATTTTTAAAAATTGAGTTATGTAAGAGACACAAAAATGCAGTGGCAAAAAAGGCATTATATACAATCCTAAGTTTGCACAACCTTAACATAAAATCACGTTTCAGAATGGAATCCCATCACTAGGATAATCATAACAACTGTTGAGTCTTATCTGTATTTTGACATTCAATAGGGAAATATTTTATATCTTGACACATAACTTTACATGTCTTAAATCAATATTCAAATGAAATTCAGTTAAAAAACAGCTACAATACCATTCACAACCTCAATGCCAGAGACCAGCAAGACAAAATAAGATTTCCTAACTTAAAATGTTCACAGAACAAATAAAACAAGTTCAGTTGACATATTCAGGTTGTTCCATCTGTATAAAAATTCAAGTCATAATATTGGAAATTTCAGCAGAACTTAAATTCTGAAACTGATGATATTTAAAAAAATCATAGGGATCATAAAGAGAAAGTAAATCAAAAACATCGTTCATTGTAGCGAATATACAGCTCATTAATAAACTGAGGGAGATACCATTGTTCATCAACACCTTTACAGAATCTGAAGAAGGTATGAGACATGGTATGCTTCTGAATATTCTGGTGATATAATCTGTATGTTAAAATACTAAACACTGATTGGTCAAATCTATGACAATTGAAATAGACTGGTTCCTCTCTTTCCTTACAGTTGATATACTTAAGAATGTTCAAATCAGGAACCAGACAACCCAATGATAAAGCACAAGACACCCAAGGTTTCAAAATCATTTCTGATACTAGTTTGTTAGCATATATAATTATAAATGTAGCCTCAAATTCATTTGTTGATTTAAAGGTACAAGGTTGTTCTCTAAGAAATCTGAAGGTCTTGGTGTGTGTTCTAACAGCTACTGGAGCAAAACCCTTCACTCCCACCACGCCGAGATTCCGTGCTGCTTCAATTTGAGAGTCTAAATCTGTGGTTACAAACCTGACAGATGCATCCATCCAGAATACAAAAGGATGTTCCTTGGCAGCCATCTTAAATAAAAATTAGGTTCTATTAAGCATTTGATAAAATTCTAAATTCAAGTTGTTATATATGTAAGTTTATAGATCAACAAATGCAGCCAGACCCAACGTATCAGAAATACCAGAAAGCTTAATCTGAAACAATGACAATAATCTGCTACTAAACACTTGTATGGATTTGGGAGAAATTCGCTTATCACCAGACATGCTTAGTTTCTTTCATTCAGCTTAGTCATTTGTCAGTAAGAAATACAGCATGCATGTGATACAGTGTGCAGGTAAACCAGTACACAATACGTACTGCAGTACAGATTAAATACAACACCACTCACAGACAGTTGAGAAAATGGAATCAAAATTTTTGCATTATGATCATCCACAAAACCTCTACATTAAATAGGAAACATGTGCTTGCCAACTTAATTACATTGCTTTCATTTACTGTGATTACTTATTAATTCCGATGCTCAATCTAAGAAAAGTGAACAACATTACAAATTTCCCCTAGACTGGTGTTTAAATCCATGACCATGACCTTAATCAGAAGAGCCTAACACATGAAGAAAGTCCCATGACCTGGATGCCATTAGTGGTTCTAAACTGTATGTTTATAATCTGCAGACACCCACAATACCTTCCCATAAGTATCACTAACGGAAGCTTAGTTAAATGTCCAAAAAAGGAAAAACATGATCACTCCTGTATTAGAGTTTACAGTATGTGTGAATTATCTCACCTGTATGATAATTGGTTTCCATGCATAACCTTTCAGAATTCTTACATGTTCAGGAAAATTCTCAAAGTGAAATTTTCTAACTTCACATTTGCATTTCAGTGAAATCTGCAATTGATAATGTAAATCAGAAAAAAATGTACACATGATTAGACCATATACTCAGCTGCCAAAAGGAAGGAGATATTATTCACCTTGGGTTGTAAGCATACTAAAATAAGTATTCTTGACATTGAATTGAGAATTAATAAAAAATACAGCAATGTTTAATCATCATTTACAAATTTCTTACCAGAACTTTTTTAAAAAAAAAACAAGTCTTCAGATTTATGAAGAATCTTATTAGAAAACGTTCAAAGGTTAATCATTGGATTTAGAATGGTAAATGGCTACAGTTTCATAAAAAAAATACTGAAAGTAGAAAAGAACATTCACTCATGCATTACATACAATATTAACACTAACCTCTTCCACTTGGGATTTGCTGAACCCTAAATCATAAATTACTAATTTTATGTCCGAGTATTTTTGTCTAACAGCAGACATATTGTATACTAGATCCATCACTTCAGTAAAATGACTAGCAGATGCTGCAGTGACTAGCACAGGGTACTCAGGAAGATTGTGTTCATCTGGCAGATTAGGAGGAAACAATTCTGAAACCATACAAAATCAAGAGAGTAATTTCATATTCGAATATATTTCAAATGCACCCAAAGTTTGATTTAACAGGATTGCAAATACTCTTATTTTGAATACAATTTTATAATAAATTTTTGACGCAAAAGTATAAAACAACTCACACTCAGATCCAATTGCATTGACTGAATAACAAACACAAGATGATGTATGATTTTGAGTAACAGATGGCCAATGCAGAAATTAGTGCTCAAACTTTTGTGCTAATTGCTTTCAGCCACGGAAATACAAAAGCTGACCTTAAGTTAAATAGTTTGTGCACATGATGCTACATCTGAATGTAATATTCTTAAATAGATAACGAGCACAAATGAACATGTGGCTATTACTACAATGTACTGAAAACCCACAACAATTATAATGCCACCAAAAAATTAAATAAATAAAAATTAGTTTCACTTGAAATTAACATCACACCAACAATCAAGATCATTTGGTAGCTCCTCTAGCTTTTACAGTGGAAGAAAACTCTTGTCTTACACCAGGGTAGAACCACCAAACTACTGTAAATTAGCTAGACATCTTCTTCATTTGTGAAATGTAGTCTTGGGTGGAATTTGAACCCACAGTGGTGAGGGGTTAATGATTACTAGCCAGAGACCATAACCACTCAACCATGGAGGTTCTCTTTAATACTATCAACATAACACAAATTAATGGAATAAAATCAAACACAATGTACAGGTTCAAATACGTAAGAAATTGAAATTAAGAAACTCAAAAGAATTCGTGCAACAAACCAGTAGTATATTTCTCCACATCTGGAAATGAGTAAGACTTGATTTTTTCAATATCTTGTTTCACAGTTGGTCCAAGACTTTCATTGCATACTTTTCCATCAGTCAAGGGAATTTTTACTGTAAAAGCAATATTTATATATACATATCCATGAGATATGAGAGCAAGACATCGAGAAGGAAAATATTATCGTTAGGACTATACAAATTCAATTAATATATAATTACAGAAACACAACTAATACCACTGAACATTTAATCATCAAACATGATCATTTTATTCAAATGTTTCAAAATTTTCCACAGTTATTAAATTTTAAAATGTTGTATACCAAGTCATGTGTATAGATTTGATGTATTTATAATATTTTTCAAAGACGATGTATGTTATGTACAAGTCTAAGAAATAAAGTTTCTCTTTCTGTTTCTTTATTTTGTTCAGTTCAGTAGCAAACTATGCATTAACTGAGTATGTGCTCTCCAAAATCGGAGGTAATAAAAGTTTTATTACTTTTAGTAAATTGGTTTTGGTATACTGAAGACAGAAGAATGAAACATAAGCAACTTGATGAAAGAAAAATCTCACCTTCAGACTCTGACAACCAATTAGCAACTGAAAGAAAAACAGCACAAATATATGTAAGATTAATAGTGACATGGCCACCAGGGTCATATGTTGACTTTTCCAGCTTTAACAGTAGTGCTTATGTTTACATTATCTTATTAAGTAACTTATCATTATTATCTTTATCATTTTGATGTGCGCTGCATGACCATTAGTAGTTGATGCGCCATAAAACACCACCAAATAAATTAACAATAGTGGAAGACCCTATGTGCACACAAGTGGAACCACCGACCTTCTATGGGCTAGCTGGATCACTTCCTCACAAGAGGGATTGGTACTCACAGCAGTGAGGGTTGGTGATTAATAGTACGATACCATAAACCATTTGATAATGGAGATCCCTGACAGAGCATTTTTTTATCTCTAAAAGACAAATATGTTGTAAACTGTTTGTGTCACGTAATAATGTGGCTCAAGGCTGATGGCACCTTTGAGTGCTAAGATTAAGAAATATTGTATGCCAAATGATCCACTTTCGATTTCCAACTAGCATAACATGGTACTCAGGCCAGATTTTTTAAGTTTTGAATTTCTGGTTAGACCTAGGGTAATTGAAGAAATAAAAAATTAAATACATGACATGTCCAACCTGGACATGGGGTAATCATCAAAACTAATCATACTAATTAACAATCAATTAATATTTTCCAGTAGTCTGATTTAATCATTCATCATGCTTTTTGCTTTTTAAATTAATCAGCTTAAAACACAACCTTTTATCATGATTATTTTATGATCATGATTAAGATTATTGACTTTGACGTTTCGAATCAATACGAAAATAGAGACAAAACAAATAAAGTGCTATTAATTTTTAAATGCATGGCAGACTTACATCCCATATAAATGCATGATACATTTATGAATCAATACACAAATGAGAAAATATAGCAAATCCACTAGAAAAGATATAAAAACAAGTTTTAAACATTTGAATTTTACCAAACCACTAAACTGAATCAATCGCTGAAATGTTGAAAAAAAATAAAATAAATCAAGGGCACTATTTATTTTGATTTAGAAAGGGCAAGGTTACTGCAGTGCTCCCTAGAACTAAAGATGAAAAATTCTGGCTTTAGGCCACAATTAAATCATTTTGTCTTCCTGACTACCCATGCAATGGATCTCAATACTTTTAAATATTGAGAGTAATTTATTCAGTACAAAAAGTGTGAAAAAGTGTACAATTTTAATGATGTCAAACTTTTACAAGCGATAACTTACAGGATGAAATATGCCCAACTATCCAACTGAATCTCCAAATAACTTGAAGACAATCAGCGCATTTTTTATGAATTGTTCAGATACATTTTATTGAAAGCTGGTATATGATGAAATACATGAAATGTGCAAAACAAATGTGACACTTCTAGTTAACACTAAACTCTCAATGACTCAAACTTGTCAGGGCTAAAGAATTAAATTCAAGATAGAAACATTCTGGTTAATCCACATAACGTAATTTCAACACTGAAAAAATGTCAGTAGGCCCTTCACCAATGTCAAGCTAGACCATATTTTGTTTGCTTGGAAAGTATTTATAAACACTTTATATTTTGGACCAATACTTACTTATATAATACATAATGTACATAGGAATTAAAATCCCCACAAGAATCTTCAGTTTTCCTTGTCTTCTTGTCATCTTTGCAGCATTCACCTATCGATTGAAATATCTCACAGAATGACAGATATATCATGAAGTCATTTGAAAATACTTTACAACAATGCATCACTTAATACAGATAAATCAACATATTGTTTACGAATAAATGAATTGTACATTTTTAAAACATGTTAAATTAAACCCAAATAAACATCAATTAAAACAAACAAGTGGTTTGTTTTCTACCATTAACTTCCTGGAACAAAAGGGCCAGGCACCTAAGCTTCAAAATTTTACAATAAATTCTAGAGAAAAAATCCTTGGCGTGAAAAGGAAATTGAACTCAGGACCCTAGCACTCTATTCATAAACAAACACTCAACCATATTACTTAGAGTTAACTAATCAACAGGGCAAGCTACCATCACAACAATTCCCAGAGAGAGAGAGAGAGCAAGTCAACCTGTATCATATTCAACTCATACATTAGTCAACTCATACTAGAATTAGTCAACTTGTACCCATAGCAAACTTTGATTTATTCAACTCAAACCAGACTTTTTAAGTATATATCAAACACAGTGTTTAGTATTTTTGTTGACATTTTTTTATAAAAATGTTTGCAGTGACTTTTTGTCAAAGCATACTAAAAAAGCTAATACATCCTAATATTATTATGTTGACTCATACTTACAAAAAAAAGAAGTGTAGCAGATTTTTATACTTTCTTGTATTTTGCTGAAGTGTGCCTACAAAAAAATCTAAAACAAAACAAATTTTAAAAACCATCTCTTTCAAAAAATAAATTCAGAACACAAACTCGGAAAACATAATCGCATATACAGTATCATTCTCACCATTTTTTATTATTTTATTAATTCCAAGTATCATTAAATCAATATAGAACTTAAACTAAAATGTGTTACAAGTTGAACAAATTTTCTGTAGGAGTTGACCAATTCGGGCCAATTTGAGTTAGCTTAGTACGAGTTGACTAGGTGTCTAGGAACCTTTCCAGAAATTTTGTTTTACGTTTTTACCTGAAGTTTGGAACACACGATACACGTAATATTAGATATGCACGTCCTAAATATTTGCCTTACAAGTCTATACAATCATATTTAGCGATGTACGGCAATCACAGCTTAAATTCAATAACAAGTGTCCAGATACACCGCCTGTCCGAAATAGTGACTGGGAAAGAATTTGTTTAGTCTGCGGTCATGATACGGATGCGCGGTCACAAAAATGCGGCCATATTGAGCAGCACCACGTTTGAATGTCTGTTCTGTACAGGGACTCTACTGTAGTAACTGTGCTAGTATAGTGAAACAGACTATAGATTGTTATATATTATCAAGTATTCAAGACTTAGAACAGAGTTGTACTTGTAGGCTTTCTGACAATAAAGTAAATGTAAAACTTAGAGAATCTTAAGTTATTACATCTACACTATACACCACACTCATTATACATACTGTGAAGTCTCTAGTTTTGTAGTGGGTTTAGTGAATTTATGATTTGTTGGTTTCTGGTGAGCATCGCCTCTTGAAAGACAGCCGTTTCTTCCAACCCAAGTGCCACACTGACTTTCAACGGACCCATGACAGAGCTAGATACGTCTTGAGAAATGTAGCACTTTGATGTATTAGTTAAGACGGCTTTTATACGTCCATATTTTTCTTAGTTAAAATACAAGACTACGGGTAATATTAATATTTAAAGCGTTCAATTCCATGTCATTGTTTTTGATTATGATTAAGCATATTAACGCGTACAAACACAGAAAAATATTCTTTATTCTGTAATCAAATTTTTGTTAACAGTGCCCATTCCTTAATATATGCATTGTTAATATAGTTTATTATGTAATTATATTATTGTAATAATAATTGTAACAATTATCATTTTACAGCATCCAAAACAGAATGGAAATGATTAGGGCGACTATTGTTACAAGGATGGAAAGAAAAATTTCATGAACCACTTGAGTCCTGAAGCTGTCCGCCTCTTCATCATTACGTGAAGTCGTGTCTTTTTTAATTTTTTTTAAACTATATGAATGTTCAACAAGATAGCTTATAAAAACAGCTTTTTTAACTTAAGCGACAACACATTGACTACCATTTAATAAACGTCTCTCACAATATTCCATATATGGTGACGGGGGGAAATAACTTTCTAGTGTCAGTTGTATGTGCCTTTATGACAAAGAGACAAAAAGGGTCTAACCACGACTTTACAAAAAAAATGACCAAAACTACCATTCCTTGGAGAGTTATTTAAATTGTCCTCCATGCAACTACAAGTAAAATATATTTGTGAAAAGCTTATATAGATATCATTGCATGAAAATGAACGGCATGCGTGCTATAAAATTTCAACATATTTTTTCCCCATTTTCGAAGTATCGAGAACTTAATTCTGAAAAGAATTTTTGAAGCTTGTCAAATCACAAAACTAGTTATTTTTGATAAACAAATCGATGAAATATTATCAGAACATGGTTCAAACTGTATATCAGGAATTAACAATACTCAATTAGGGATACTGCTTGCTAAATCTAGACAAAAAATAAAAATCAAACATTCAATATATTAACTAAATATTTATATGAAATAATCGTTTCATGGCGAGTGACCGGCTTTAATGAAAATAACTTATTTTCTCTCATAAACATTCACAACCGGCTTTCATAGGTTGCAATAATTTTGCATAAAACGTAACTCCATTTGTAGACCCGTATTTGTTTCAGAAAAGATGTCATCATGCAGGGACTCTTCAGTAATCCTATTTTATATATAAATGGTATTAATTATCAAATTAGGTGCAGTTTAAATATATCTTTTCGACGTGGTTTAAATACATAAAATCACGTATATAATAAAGTCTCCAATGTGTTTACACAGATTTATCAGTGATAGCACAAATGATTCTGATGTAGGGCGATCTCATTTGGTGCGAAGATTCCTGTGCTGTAAATTAGCTCCCTTGTTTATCAACGCACCTTGCCTACAGGTAGCGCTACCAGTGAGAACTATTTTTTTAATACGCTTCAACGTTGTCATATACGTATAATTTCTGTATTTTTTGTTTCATCTAAGTAAATTTATAATTAAATATTCTAAATATTCTAAACGATGGTTGTTTGTAGTATATTAAGTCCTCTGAATTGTTGTTTCCGAATTTGACATCGCGGAGGATTATTTCACGGTGGCTGTGTTATGCGGTCTCCAAGTTGATGTCTAGGAAATTCCTATATGGGGCAATAAGAATTTTGTTTTAATAAACAAGCTTTTGAGTACAGCACTCAAATAATAAGATTTTCTTTCACTATAGACCCCATGTGGCCTGTTGTGCGACTGTCATAAATAGTTGTGAATTTAATCATGGCGAAATTAATAGCAGTTTGTCGGTCCGAGGATTATCAATTCGAACGAAGGCAAATCCCTCTTGTTGTTGACGACTCTTTAACTGTAAGTTTTCATGTTTTGCTGCTTTTTTTGTTTACTCACATTATTTTCAATGCATCTTATTGTCATTTATGAATTGCATTTTATTGCAAACCTGTATTTAGACTCGATTTTCCCATGATAACAAGGTCAACTGGACACCCCACCCACACTTTCGCCTGTATTAAGGCTTCCGTACAGCTGATATAGCCTGCTTAATGTTTCCAAAGGTATTTGACACTATATATGTGCCATTCCTTTGGTATATATATGCTAGATAGATTAAGAGTGTTTAAGAATGTTTAAGCTATTCCAGATTAAATCAGCCAGTACATATTTGTACCATTTGCTATGGGCAAAACATTTGTAATTATCTGTTTTCTCAGAAATGAATTATCCAATTTATGTAAATTGAAACTTGCAATACTGCAATGCAATACTTCCGTGCAATAACATCTAATTTATTCCTAATCAGTATCATTTATCCTGAAAGTGCTTTCGATGGATTCTGAAAGAAAATTTTGAAATGGTATTGTTTGTGGTCTTGCTAATTATTTTGTTATGTTCTTTAAGTTATAACATGGTATCATAGTCAATTTTGTGCTGCACAGTGCATCATAATTGTGTTCCCGACATTTACACTCAGTGTAGACATGATTTACAATTAGCCCAAGCACACAATTTTGTGAAAGTCCAAATAGAAATTTACTTGAACCAGCTTAAAGTTAGTGAGTTAGCACTAAGACTGAAAGGTTTTCCCTCAAAAAGACTACTTGAATACTTGAACTTATTACTTGTTCATATCATTTTATAGTGAAAAAGAATTATATTTTCTGTATGACATCTTCTAAAAATTTGTGCATCTGAAAATTGATTGATCTGAAAATTGCCTCAAGTGTTAATTTTTCAAAGCTTCAATTAGGAAGAGAATTTGAAAAAAAAGTGATTCAGTTATCAGTAATATTATATGAGTCCCATTTTATTATACTACTTGAAATGATTGCTGCAAACAATATTTAATGATTATCATATTGACCTGACTAATAACTTCATTTTTTATTCTCAGATGGTTGTACAGTTTGCTGATAAGTGTGTTGACTGTGATCATATTAATGGCATTAAGTGTAAAGACATGGAAAGATTTGTTCAACGATTTAGTGCTCTTTCTAAAGATGAGATTGCTGTAGCAATGATGGTAACGAACAAGGATATAATAAACTTGTTAACACACCTTGTACCCTGCGTTGGTTGTCGAAGAAGGTAAATTTTGTTCAACATATAAATTTTATATTTTTAGCTCACCTGAGCACATAGTGCTCTGGGGAGTTATTAGGATCAGTCAATATCCATCATCAGTTGTCAACGGTTTGGGGTTGTTAACACTCTGGAGATCACAGGTATGATTGGATCTTAACCAAACTTGTCCGAATGTTTGTTGTGAACAAGTTGGTACATGGGTAATCTAGGGTCAAAAACTAGGTCACCAGGTCAGATCTCTGGAAAACCTCATTGAAATTCTAGAGGTTACAGTTTTGATTGGATCTTCACCAAACCTTGTCAGAATGTCTTTCTTAATGATATCTTAGACGTCTTGGAACATGGGTCATCTGAGGACAGACACTAGGTCACCAGGTCAAATAACTGGAAAACTTTGTATAATATCTTCCATTAGTTATAACATAACGTTTTGAAATTTTGTATTTGGTTAAAATAATTTGTTGGCATTACATGTCATTTAGTAACATGTATTATGGTAGTTTAAAATGTAATGGTATATATCATATTACACAATTTATTTTAAAGTGCTACAACTTGTCTTAAAGTATGTCTGAGAAAAAATAATGTTCAACTTCATTTAAGAAGTTGCAGTCTTTACTTAGGTGAGCGAATAAAGGGCCATCATGGCCCTCTTGTTTTATGATTACTAGAAAATTTCCATTTCTGCATTTTCATGCATGAACAGTTTTTTTGGTTCTGTATGAATATCATGTTCATTTGTTTCCCATTGCTTTCCATCAGTACCCTTATATATAATTTAAAGGATAATCCACTTGCTTTAAGTTACTGTCACTTGCTCTAGGCCTAAAAAAATATGAAGAATTATTTCTGAAATATATTAGTTTTGAAATAATGACATATTTTCATGCTTATGTTTGGTCACTAAGACAAACTGCTATACTGGATTCTTTCCCTGTATAATTGAAATTCTTCCCCTTGTTACTCTTAGTTAGAAGCTTGATTGCAAAACTTTATATAATTGAAATTGATTATTTTGTTTACAGTGTTGAAAGATTGTTTACACAGTTAGTAGATTCACAACATCCAGCATTGGAACCACTTGTCATTACCCAAAGTGCTGAAATGTCTATCAACAGAAATTATCTTTTTGATCCCAGGGCCTTATATTCTTTGTTCTACATTCATGGGTATGTATTATCATTTTATTCATTGCTATTACAATGATAAATACACACAACTCGTTTATTCTGACTGAATCAATTTATACTGATTTGATTGCAAGAATGTCTCCATTACTTTTTATTATGGATTGGACACTTGCCATAATATTATATGTCAAATATATAATGTTAAATTGCTATTTTGACATTATTCAATGCTCAATAAATCCACTCGTAATTATGAGTAGAAATTGACTGAGGTTGAAATTGCTGTAGAACTAGTCTTTGTTGTTTAAACATGTGTAAAATAAAAACAATATCGATCCATCATGTCATTTTTTCTTCAATATTGGAATGATCTGTTTTTTTTTTACAATTGATTTTACGATGGATACACAATGCCCTGTGATGTTTGCTGTTTGAAACGTTTTATTATGTCATTTCAGAGCTAAGTTGTCAACTATGGTAGATGCTATTCCAAAGAGTAAAAAAAATAAACGATGTAATCTCCATTCATTGGAAACACATAAAACTAAAACCACTGGGTAAGATAATTGTATGGAAAAGTTCAACTTTATCTACACCTAGCATTTTCT
Organism: Lutraria rhynchaena; assembly: GCA_008271625.1. NCBI lineage: Eukaryota > Metazoa > Mollusca > Bivalvia > Venerida > Mactridae > Lutraria > Lutraria rhynchaena. The sequence continues at coordinate 433,065 of VIBL01000064.1, forward strand.
GATCACTTCTGTATACCAAACATGCTTGATTTATACTATAAATAGGGGCTAGATATGACTAACATTGAACCTTGTATCCCTTCTGTCTATTGTACTGACATGCAAAAATAAGCCCTTTTCAATCCTCTGTTTGTGACAGAATCCTTATTTCAAGTCCATACAGCTATTGCTGAAAAACTTTTGATAAACATATATTTTGTTCAGTGGCTGCATATTTGAATATATCATAGTTCTGAAAAAGATGTATGATATAGTGTGAAGTCTGCTGTAATTGAACGATTTAAAATTCTTATTCAGCCATTCAATACATGTTAAACTAAAATTCATCAACTGGCATAATCTAGGAAGCCCTGAAAAGTGTTTGTACACAAGATGTAAATCTGATTAAGAATTTAAGTCATTGTACGGCTGTACTTGTCTTCCTCAATTAAACATAATTTTTTTGTTTCTTTATTTTTTGTTCTTTTTTTGTGCTTCATTTCAAGTTGAGGTTGTTATTTAGATTGACTTGTATGACAAACTTAATTAATATTGTTTACATTTGTGAAACAGGAGTTGGATTGATATTTGGGATTTGCTGTCTCAAGAATGTCGAGAAGAAGTTGTACTCGTTGATGCAGATGGCTTGTTAGATACATTAGAAAATTATCTTCGTAAACATAGGTAGGTTTTTCTGCTTATGAATACAGATTATTGTAAATATATATTAGTATATACTTATATTGGATGCTCACTAAACATCATAAGTTTAGGGTAAAAAATGATCCTTGGCTGATAATAATTGGAAGAGCCACCAAAATTTATAAAGGCTTAATATGTAGTTGGATACATGTATATATAAATTTGCATTATGTGTATACTTACTTGGTCTCCTACTATCAATTTCCAGTCATGTATCGCCTTAAAAAACCTGAATGATAATTAACATTGTTCTTGTCTACAACTTTAATCACTTGTTTGATGTCTTCGACAAACAAAGTTGGCAGAGAGCATGCACTTAAATGATTACTGTTTTCATGTATCTTTACTTTATGTTGGTATTAAACTTTCTGTATTTCACAACCTGTTCTTTTTTGTCACTTACTGTTGCTCTTTTTTTCAAACAAGTTGATCATGATACCTTTAAACCAGAATTCATCTACAGACTGTATATTTATACAATTCTATTTATAGGTTTTGTTCAGAATGTAAGTCTAAAGTACTTCGGGCTTATAGTATACTGGTAGGCGAAGTGGATAGTGCCAAGGAGAAAGGGTATTGTCCAGCACTATACGAAGGTTTACGATGTTGTCCTCAAGAGAGGCATATACATATGTTGTGTGATACTGACTTTATAGCTCATCTCATTGCTCGTGCTGAACCAGAAATTATTGGAAGGTAAGCTTGTTGTATTGTTTTAACTTGACTACAGACAGGAGTATGCTTTACAATTAAATTAATACTTATTTATTATTGTTAAGTGAGGTATTTAAACATCTTTAATGGGAATTTAAAGCTGGTAATACATGTTACATGGTGAAATATATAAATTATAAGGAAACAATCTTTAAAATAAAATTTAGAAAGTCATGCCATGTACACCAGCATCAGGGTTAACACAAAAAGAGAGGACTCTCATTTCCATTGTGGACCCTATGATAGTGGTGTGACACGGAGAGGCATATAACAACAAAAAGAATCAATACTATAATAATTATCACTGTACTGTCCTCATTGAAATAGTTTTTATCCAGGGCATTTTGTACAACTAATGGAATTTCTTAAAATTTGGGGGAAATAATGCAATATTTTGCAAAAGGGGGAAGAAAAAACTTGATGTAAATTGAATTTTAGGGAAAAACTGTATGATTTTAAAGATTTTTCCTTAGGGGAGACGCCTATAAATGGCTCTGCTGTAGAAGAAAAAAAGTCTGTTATCACATTACGTATATGAGATTAATGACGATGAACAAGTTATTTATATTAAATAACACACATAAATATAATAGAAGTGCAATTAGTGCTAGCATAGCATGTATGTAAAACTTTTTTCGAAGGCTATTTGGCATTTGAAATAAAATATTATTGCATTAATTCTATTAATGTAATACAGTATTGCTTTAATTATCTATTTCTTATATGTTTCAGTAATGGTAGAAGAGATCGTCATGCTAAAACATTAGATATTGCCCAGGAAGAAGTGCTCACATGTCTCGGTATTCATACATATGATAGATTACATAAAATATGGCAGAAACTGAAAGCAGAGGAACAGACATGGCGGATTCTTTTCTTTTTGGGTGTAGATGCCTTAAAACAAAGTTTTGAGGTAATTTTTGTTTTGTTGTTTTTTCTACGAACAAATTAGAGTGATGTTAAAATAATTAAGTATATTCCATTGTTTTTTTTATTCCAGGGTGATATAGATTTTGATTTTGAATGATGAATTTAGTTGTTTAGGTTATGATTTTACATGCATAATTATTCATTTGACAGGCATATTTTTTTCAATAGCTATCTGTTCCCATGATTAATCTGTTCTCAAGGCATTCATATGGAGACATACTGTACCTACTGTTGCATCAAATACTCTTCATGGTATTAGATTTCAAATTTTTGTCTTAATTATTTCACAAAGTGATGCTGCAATGTAAAATTGAGTGAAATATTCTCTAGGGGAAAAGGTCTATCATCAGCAAATTTAGGCTATGCTCATGTTCTTTGTTTCAGATGGCACTTGAACGAAAGCAGGGAGTTTCTAATTTAGAATTAATGTGTGAAGAGTTGTTGGAGGAAGAGCGAGCAAAAGAACAACGTCAAGAAAAGAAGCGTCAGAGAAAGAAGAAAAAGAAAGCTAAGTCAGGACAGCTACCTGAGAAAGAGAATCAAGTAGTGGAAGAGGAGGAGGATGATGATGATCATTGTAATAATGTATGTGAATTCATAAATTTAAATGCATTGAATGCAGTATTTTTCTGGTTTGTTTCCTGAAAAAAATAATAAAATAAGCCGCTTTTTATGATTATTATTGTTACAGTGATACTCTGGTCGCTTACAATTATTAACTGTTATCAAATATTATGAGAAATATAGGTACTTAACTTTTACCTAAAACATTTATACATTCAGGTAGCTTGTAAGTGGTGAATGTATGTCATGTAGGTTTTAGTTTGACTTTAAAAAAAATGTTTCTTTCCAGCAATAAATATTAATTGACAATTTTTGATTGCAAACTTTAGATAAACTTGAATATATATAGTTAAAATTGTTTTTATTTATGATGTTTGTTCACTCACAATACTATGTTAACTCTGTCTATATTGTTACAGTGTGATAAATCTGCATGTAACATGACAAAGAAATCTCCTCAATCATGTTCCTCTAGTGGCTCGCATCACAACTGTGGGGATCATAATTCCAATACTACACTTGCGTCTATGGAAAGTTGCAGAAGCTGTGAGCGAACCTGTGATCCAAGATCCTTGAGCTCGGGACCTCCATTGAAGCCTCTGACATTATCGGGTAGTCGATGCAGTGATAATGGGTATTCATCTTGTGGTGACGGGTGTGAAAGTTGTAGCATGCCAAGTTCAAATGATGGTTCAGATATAGCATGCTCGGAGGGTGTGTGTACTGGCATTGATGGTAAATTATTGTTTATTGATATACAAGTCATGTTGTCTTTTAGCCTTTACTACATTAGAGGTTTTCTTTAGATGAATTAAAAATATGAAGTATACCCATTTAATACAAAGATTGTTCGTTGGGCTGTTTTTTATTTCTTAAGCTTACACGCTTTTTGATGCTTGAATTATACATAATGGTAATAAATGGGGACAATATATTTATGATGGATATGGGCTTGTTTTAATTGAAACTTAGACTGTAAGGGAATCCTTTGTCTTTGGTCACTTCTGTTTGGCAGGCAACTTTCATATTGCTTTGCTAAGATATTGGTGGTTATTTTCCTAGTAGTATTCAAGTAGAATTTCATTGAGAAAACCAATTTTTTGACAGTTCTGTGTAAATTCAATTATGAAAAATAAAAAAAAGGTAAATGATAGATATTTTAATGTGCTTTAATTTGTATTTCTTATTGTGATGTTTTGGTTGTATGTAATTCGTTTATTAACCATGAGATGGATAATAATGTGTATTTGAATCTGCTGAAACTTGATTTTTTTTCATGTATGCTTTACTGTTGTTTCTATTTTAGGTGAGGATCACATACATGTATGTAATCCAACGGGCAGGAAACATTGTCCTATGGCAGAGTTATCCCCAGAAAGGAGCAGGGCTTCCTCTCCCCTCTCTAAAGGAAAGAAGGTAAAAGCCAAATCTTTGACTGAATGAATTGAATGTACAGCTGTCTTCATTTAATGGCTAATCCTGATTGGATGAAAGTTGTACAGAAGAAATAATCAAAATAATAATTATATTAAACATTTACGTGTTTTCTAATGTTAATTGCATATTGTTCTGTCACAGAAGGAGAATGCTTCATATATTTGTATTAAATGTCAGTATATGTTGAATCAGATATGTTGTTATGTTACATCTTATCTATATTTGAAAACAGAAAGAATTGATCTGTGTCAACCTGTAGGAAGTTTTATTTAGATGTTGTTAGTGCATGTGATTGTGAATGTTTTCTCTATATTACAGTGTGAAGGTTATTTCATTCCGATGTGTAAAGGCAACAGTGAGAAACAAGGCCAATACAAAATGACATACAGCTTAGAAGACATGTTAGAAGTATGTGCTTATTATGTTACAATGATATCTCTGAAGTTATGTTCTTAAATGTTACATACTGATTTCTATATATTTACTGTACCGATCTTTGCTTGATATAATATTTTATCTTACATGTCACTTATCAGACAGGTTGAACAATGAATAGTATAATAAGATAATGACATTTAATGCATTTTAAATTACAGTAGAGTTGTTTACTGTTATACAGATTTTGTATTTATATTTTCATTGTGTGAATTTAGAATTAAACGACTTCTGTTGTTAAATATTTTTATTTCTATTTTTCCTTCTCTTACAAAATCTAATTCAGGTTGCGGCAGGTCTTACCCTTCTATGAAAATTTGACAAAATGGAAGGGTAAATTAGTACTGGCTAGTATACAGTCCAGGAAAAACTGGTTAGGTGAACCAGCTGCTGTAAATAACAGAAAAATTGTTAAAAAACCCAATGAAAAAAAAATTCAGGAAATTCATAAAATTCATCAAAATTCATTTTAGCAATATTAGTGCAATTTCTTAAATTGGATGAAATATTCTTTTGTAGCAATTTTGTTCATCTGAAGATGAAGCTGTCATATCGGAAGAAGAAATCATGCGATTCAGAGCCAACGAGACGAAATTGATGCAAAAACGACAAGAGCTCAGAGAAACATTACGTCAGCGGTTTAATAACATGCAACATAAGCAGCAGTCTGATGGTGTAGGTAAACAACCGCCTCCCAGTGAGATGTCTTTTGATCAGGATTGACAATAGTGTGCATCTTTTTACTTTGATGAAGAGTAAAGTTTTTGCCAGAAACTTGTTTACATTTAGTTTCTTCGGGTCTTAGATTATGCTTTTCTCTTTTTTATGGTTGTCTCACAATCAGAAGGAATATGTTGTTTTTGTTTGTGACTTAATTTTCATACATGTTGATAAACTAGCCACGACTTCTGTTCTCTTTGTTGATTGATTTTAGATTTGCTCATACATGTCAATAATATGGTACAACTGTATGCCTTATGTCCATATTTGTAATAATGGTTCTTTGGTTTCCTCTCATACAATGATGCTGCAAATGAAGAGTATGTCTTGATGACTTTGGTTAGTGACTTAGGTTATTATGAATTCCTTATGAAATAGTTTTTTTTAATTTTTATCATGAAATAAGTGGTTTACATTATTAGAGCCGAGAACACATGAAAAAGAAAAACAAAATAATTTTACATGCGGAATGAGCATTGCATGTTTTTAGCTGGGACTAAAAAGGTTTGTGCATTTGATACGTAGATCAGTCTTCCTTGGTATTAATTTAGGCCTGATGAATTATATTATATTTCACTGTATGTATTATATTTTGACTGCATGTAAACTATGACTTCCAAGGCAGTTTGTGTGAGGGGAAACAGATATAACTGAAAAACAGTGACTTGCTGGTATATTTGTGTAAAAAAGTTACAGAATCAGTAAAATAATCTGTGATAGTGATGCTGTTACCTAGTTTGATTTTATTTTGAACACCTTACAAGTACTACATTTATGTTCAACCTAATGTTCATGTTGATTGAAGCAGTTTCTGTGTTCACTATGAAGTGCTGATTTGTTTGCAGAATGCATTCCTGTGTTGAACTGGCAGTCTTTTCAATACATGTTTCATATTTAAGAAAAATATCTATTTATTATTTGATAATGAGAATCAATTTAAGAAATTTGATCATGTCTAATTATTTGGCTCAACATTACTTTGTACTATTTTATAATTTATTGTTTAAAAGTTATTCAATGAAATTAAACTTTTTTGACTAATTCTCTTGGTTATGCAAATATTCTGATTGCATTTCTATGTGATAAATATTTTTGTATTTTGCTTCAACAAGTTTATACCAATGATAAAATACATTGACACAACTTTTGTCACATTTTTTGTTATACTGATTGTTCTTGTGTATTGTTTTTCATAACTTAAAGACTGTACCATTTAAAGATGCATTTTTGCTATCACATTTTTAAAAAGATAAAGAACGATTAAAGAATTCACCATGTTTACCATTGGCACACAGTTATAAAAGCAGCATTTATTTGGTGATTAGTGTGAATTTAGAACAATTATGGAATAGTGAGTTATAGATATAATAATGCAGTATTGTTTTACATACCTGAAAACATAGCCAAAATGATATAGAAGAAATGTTAAACTGCAAAATAATGTGATACTCAAATATGTTTCCTAATGACTTATCTAAGGGTTTACAGATTGACTATATGATATAACATTTCCTGCAGTAAATCTAGAGATCTTATTACGATTTGTGTGTTCTAGTGAGAAAACCAGTGGCTGAAGTAGTTCTGACATTGATTTTTAATTGGTACCCATTATTTTCTGTAATTCCTATAGTATTATAGGTAAATTCAATATCAGAATATGTTATTCATGTGATACAAACTCCTTGAAGATTTACACACTGTGAAAATCTTTAAAATATCATTACTGTTCTCTAATTATGTAAAGCTGGGCTTATCAGTGACATTCTTACATGTATGAGTAATGTTAAACCTGTATTATGTTGGAATGCAGTATTTGTATGATTATTTTGGAATATATCTATAAACTTATTTTTTGTTAATGGTCAGAGGACTTGTTAAGAAATGCTTGTTAAATGATTGTAATTCATCAAGCATTATGATATGCTGCCTACATAAGTAAAATATATTTACCTTGACACGATAATTTGAACTTTGTTATCCTTTCGTTTGAAAACTTCTAAAAAAGTGTTCGGGTAGAAAGTATTAGTGGAATGCTATTGTCCATACTAACAGCTAAAATTAGTATTTATACAAAAATCATATTTGTAGATGACTTCACATATTTGTATAATTTACTGTGGATTCATTTAACATGTTTACATACACAATATCATATTCATGTACTGTGAAACATCTTCAACAAACAGTTTAAAATCTCTTACTTGGATACTCAAAACTTACAAATGTAACCCTGCTAATTCAGCAACTGGGAGACTGGACTCGGGCAGCAGTAACAGAATTGTAATAGTAAAATTATCAGAATGATTCAAAGCATTCCAATTCTGCCAAATAATAGATGAACATGTAGATACTGAGTCTATTTCCGATTACAATTTTACAAACTATTACAATTATTTATCAAATGTCTGTTACTACTGTCTAGTGGGCAAGTGTTGATTTAAGAGGTCTTGGGTCAGAGACATACATATGATACATGTTTCTCTATGTCAACATAAACAAAATACATGTACATGTATTTTTTCTATCAAAATTATATGTTGCGTGAAGGAATATGTTTACTTACCTGCTCCACAGGTTAGTTCAACCGATAGAGTACATAATTATTTTCTTCCCTTGGCTTTAACATCACACAAATTGTCAGGGTCATGTGATGACCTTATGTCTTTAATGGCAACAGATGAGGATCTTATATATCTGGGTAGAACGATTGGCCATTCATTAGCTAGCTGGACAATTTCCTCACAAGTGAAAATGTGTCTGGTCCTGGCTAGAACTCAAACTTACTGCAGCGAAGGGCTAGTGATTAAAATGAATCAATGCAATGCTTAATCTTCAATGTACATTACAAGCTGTCATTCTTTGCAAATCATAGTACATGTATTTAGTGTGGCCCTTGTACATTTCAACCCAAAGTAACTTAATATGAAGTACACATGGCTCCAGACAATTAGACTCCACAGACATTCGACCCCAAGATAAAAGATGATGATAAAAACTTAAATTTATTATTAAATTAAAGTATGCAATGTTGATCACATTTCAAAAACTCATGTCACTCATCATTATCGAATTAATATAAAGTTTCTTCAGTTAATTTTTACATGGACTGCAGTCCCTGATTTACGTACATTATATATTTAATCTTTCATTCTGATCTTCCCTAGTATACCGCTTAATTATGTTTTTTAATGCTGAACAATTTTTTTCAAATTTTGTGACACATTGTCGAATATTCATAATGTAAACGTAAAATTATAATACTTCAATAACATTTAGTACTGCAAGACACCTTTTTGTTAATTTTCACTCTTTCCTTATGATATATTTCTTTCGTTTAATTATGGGGATATTTTATTGAGCCGGATACCCAATCTCTATCCAGAGTTTTCGTTCGTTATCCATCACATACATCTCTGTCAACGTCTGGAAAGTAGTTCAAAAACAAGTGTCCGTGTCTCCTTTAGTTTCCATCTGATACACGGAATCACACTTTTGTTTCTCTAAATGTACATTTTTTGTCATAATTTTACACGGTTACCTTCGATTTCTGCGTTTCTTTTCCATTTAAGCGGCGTAACTTTGTGACCTAATTACCAAAAGTAAACAAATATACTTGGTCGAGAAATAGTGCGCTAGATAAATAAAATAATTTCTCTGATTTTCAGGTAAATTACAACATCTTTTGTCTCTAATGCATTATGAAAAATAAATTGCTTCGCTTAGTTGTAAATGTTGTACAATATGTGGCTTTATTTCTTGTTTTACAAGAATAATGTAAAACGCTGAGATGTTGACAGAGATGTATGGGAGAGATAACGAACGACAACTCTGGATAGAGATTGCCGGATACCAGCTGGTTCGTGATACGGGCATTTGTTTATAGCCATTACGTGTCCTTTTGTTTGTAAACACGGTAACAATTTTGCAAATTGTTTATTTGTTAAGGTATGTACAATATTCCGATACTTTCTGTTTCGTATATTCTAAATATGCACCTTTCCGCATGTTCGATACGTCCCAGAACTAACGCAACCAGTTGACCTGTTGACACGATTTCAGACTTAAAAATGTCTATATTTTTTCAGATTTCATTATGTCCAATTAAATGAACTCTTTGAAAGCGGATTTCGCGATCTTAGTTGTGTAGGAAACTTCTAATCTAGAGGCTGTAGAGCTCATAATATATTACATAATTGGGGGTACCGCATAATCGACTGTACTTTTCAGAACTTAACTCAGCATAGGTCTTTTTTATAGATGGATAGATTTATCAAGGCATCAAGTACATATTATGGTCATTAAAACATGAAACATAACAAAAAATGCATATGAAAATTAATCCATGTCAGTAACATCACACCAAGGATAACACAAAAAGAGGTAAACCCTAATTTCCATTGTGGTCCTTGATTAGTGATGCTCTGACATAGGCATACAATCAAGATAAATTACAAAACACATGTTGAAAGACTGAACATGAAGTAAATAGTGGGATGTTAATTAGAATAAACGTATATTACATGTACAAAATAAAACCATACCGCCTATACTGATGTAATGAAAAAATGAATATCACTGTCAATATTCCTAAATTACAACCAATAGTAAAATTAGATAGGTATTGATGCAGCAAACCTGAAGTAACATACAGGGTGAACAAAACTATAAAATTTATCACAGTTGAGCTTTAAGAACAAATTCTGTAAAAGTATGTTTAAAAACTGAAAGGTCAGAGATATTTTTATATGCATTGGCAGTTTATTCCAAAGACAACATCCATTAAAAAAAAAGACTGGATCAAATCCTTTCATTTTTTGTAAAATAAAACAACCTTCCTTGCTTGACCTTGTGTTATATCCATGAATTGAATCTAAAGATACAAAATGCTGAGACATATACTCGGGAGTCATACCATTTCTTATTTTAAAAACGTGACACAAAGATGTCTGCTCTACTCTTTTTCATACAGGCAACCAGTTCAGAGTTTTGAAATATTCATCATTAATGTGAGAAGTAAAATTTAAGTTTAGCATGAAACATATCAACTTATTTTGTTTAACTTGAAGCTTATCTTTTAAACATTTACTAATGTCATGATGCCAAAAAGAACAGGCATCTAGTCAAAATGGCATTGTATTAAACTAAAAACAAGAAGCTTTTTAGTATACTGCATTAGAAAATTTTGCTTTCTGTATAGGAATTTTAGCCTAGCATTGGCTTTCTTGATTACTGAATGAGCCATGGTTTCACATGACAAACTCTGATCTAGAGTGGCACGCATGACTGATGATGTTGGATTGATAGTCTGTCCAATACAATTAATTTTTAAATTACTACTCGACTTCAATCTTGGTTTTGAACCATATAGTATTGATTCAGTTTTTCCCAGATGTAAAGACAATTTATTATCTACAAGCCAATTACTGACCAATTTAAGATTTTCAGTGAAATCCTTCTCAACAGTAGCCTTTCATTTATGAGAAACCATAATGGCAGAATCATCTGCATGAAGTAGAAGCTTATTCTAAACAACAGCTGACATATCATTCACATAAATCAAAAATAATAAAGGTCCTAAGATAGAGCGCCACATGTAACATTGCAAGGAGATGAGTATGTGCCAGTGACATCTACTAATTGTTGTCTGCATGAACTGAACCAAGTTATAATATCTTTACCAAGACCTAACCCTTCTAGTTTCATTACAAGAATTAGATGGTCTACAATATCAAATGCTTTCTGCAAGTCAAGTAGAACCATACCGATAAAATTACCTCTGTCCATTTCAAATCAAATATAGTCTGATAGATGAATAAGACAAGTGTCTGTTGAAAAACCTTTTCTGAAACCTGATTGAAACTTATATAATAAATCATTATCAGTAAGATCGGTATCAATCTGATCAAAAACAATTCGCTCAAAAATCTTGGAAATAATGCTCAGTATGGACACTGGGCGGTAATAACCAACCTCAGTTTTATTTTTCTTAAAAAGGTGGACAACTCTGGCAGATTTTAAGTCATCAGGAACTACACCTTGATTTATTATATGAGTGAGAGGAGCAACTATGATGGTAGTACTATCTCTTACAAAACGTGAGGGTATACCATCTAAGCCTGTGGATTTGTTGGCACTTATGAACATGCTTTTGTATACAAATGATATTTTTAGTCTGTAATTGCACATCCTGACTTATTACTATATACAATTGAATCAGCTGTTGTATACTAAGGTATACTTTAGTCATATTCTATTTTATAATCAATCAGTTTTATCCCGTAACAGAAATCAGCTTCTATGCTTAAAGACTTAAAAACATTTTGATCAAATGGCTGACTGTATAATACGTATGAAGGTGGTATTAAAAGTCACATTCATGAGTGATTCATCAAATGATCATTTCTCCAAATATGATCTTTTTGATTCTTAAACAATCATTTTGTCTTGTTCACCGAAGTGTACACTTGGTTTACTTGTAAAACCTTGAATTACTAGTATGTGAAATATACTTGTGCAACTTAATTTTTGCATTTGAGTGTTGATATTTAAAGTAATACTTTTACTTAATAGCTAACTAAAAAATTGAGTTAGCTGAAAAGCTTGATTGTTGTTTTTGTAGGGAGTAATAATATTGTTGAATTATTTATATTGGTAAATGACATTAAATTGTAAATAGTTTATATGTAATGTTTCTATGTCACTTGTTTTTTCTTAAAATTTTGACATAATGTACTGAAATCCTTACCAACCATTAAATTAACATGTATATATTCTAATTCCATTGCCCTTTTAAAATATATACAAGTGTTTAACCATGTGTGCGATGATATAGATAATTTACGTGTATAAGTAGTTTGGCGTAGGTTTACAGTTTTGAATTTGTTTTGTTTTGTTGTATGAATTATTCATTTGTACAGCTTCTTATAAATATTTTATAACTCTCTGTTACTGCTACAGGTAATTGTTAATGTCGTTATTTATATTGATTAGCTCATACAATTAACTGGAATATTTTATTGGCTAATTTTCAATGTACACAAAATAAAATTCAAAATGCATTTAAACACTGTAATATATATATACACACAATCTTTTCCTTCCTTTTATTTGATTTTAATCCAATGTAAATTATTAAGAATGTTCATTATAACTAACAGTAATAAAATATAATTTTAAAGTTTTGGCACATTAATATGGGCATTAATATGTTTACTGCTACCTCTTACACTTTATTAATGCACAGTTTACCAAACATGTATGTTAATTATTTCAAGTTACCCTGGTGCACAATTGGATCCATTAAGGTCAACATCAAATCAGTGATACCACACATCCCCTAATGAATGCCATGGTGGCTTTACATTGTAGAGATATTTTCAAATTTGATCAGTTTTCATTTGAATGAATATAGAAGCATTGAACATAACTTGTTGTAATATGAAGTATCATTAAATTATTTATGGTGAATTACAATTCCTCTAGAAAATGTGAAGGCTTTAATTAGGTGAGGGGCATTTATCAGGGAAAATTTGGTAATTTTATCAGTTAGACAAATCATGATTTATACCTTATCTTATGAATGCTTTCTGTGTTATATTTTCAGATTTCTAATCAAACACTGCAACAATGGCTGATGGGTTTGACCCATGTGAGTGTGTGTGGAATCATGAGAATGCTATGCAAAGATTGATGAATCTGGTAAAAATTATTTCTTGTTCATTTTTGTAAGCTATCTTTTTATGATTGGTTATGTTAGTTACTCACTAGGAGATGTTAATATCATACTTTTAATTGAAAATATTTTTGAGCTGATACTTAAACATAAGAAAAAAAATTCAGGAGTATGATTATGTGTTAATTTATGCTGTAAGGACAGTAAAGGACAGTGGAGAATATAGTAAAACTGTTATTACGAGCATCAATATCATTAGCTCCTGACATATCTTGAGGAGTTTTTAAAGTCCCATCAATTTTTGCTCTCATTTATGTATAATTTTCAACCAATGAACAAATTCCTCATTATCACGAGCACCAAGTTTATCTCGAGTGTTTAGACTGTTCTGATCATGACTCCTCGAGATAACAAGGTTTTACTGTAATTTGTTTTGTAGTTTGATTTGTACATCTACAAGAGTTTTGTTATTCATCATTTACATTTTAGCTGAGAAATTCTCAAGATGCCTGCACAGACACACAATGCTTCAACGAACGTAAGTAATGGTTACATTATATAGATATGACATGACTTCCTACTCCATGTCACATTCATATATGTTGAAAAATATATCACGATTATTTTTATTATGCTGTGTTCTTTTCATCTTGATTATTTAAGGGCTCATGTTGTATCAATCTGTCTATTTGAACATTTGTAATGAGACACTTGTATATACTTGTATAAGTAACCTAATTTATGTTCAGTTTATAATATTATCATCAGTTACACTGTTAATTCAAATTCAACATGCTTCATGGTATAAATATCTCATATTACTGTGGCAAACATGGTGAGGAAACAATTAACAATAGACTTCACTTTCAACTGTTCACTTATCCTGCTGTTCTTTAGTATTTTGGAATTGCTGAGCTGAGTAAATGAATTCATATCAAGTGTGCATGAAATAAAACATCAGGGTTTTTCAAAAGTTGAGGGTAAAAAATGACTCTTCGCTGGTGACAATTCAAAGAGTCTACAAAATTTCCTTCTAATTTCATAGTAGATTTGACCCTTTGATACAAATTCTCATGAGTCGAAAGCTTTATTTTACAGTTTTTAAGAGTCAAAATGCTGTTTTAAGGGTCAAATGAAAGTCCTGTTACATGCATATGAATAAGGATGAAAATAATTGTCATAATTTGTGTACTTTAAATTGGTTTATGTACTGTATATTACAGTACCAGGAGGGGACCAAGCACCTGATGGTGGCTTCAACACAATGATGTTAATGCTGTTTGGATGGCTTGTCATGGCAACAGCCCTATTTCTGTTCAGGCCGAGAAACTTGCGTAACCTTGGCGACACAAAACCAGCAAACAATGTATGTATACAACTTTTGGATGTAAATTCTGAAGTTTACTTTTATGATAATAAATGCTTCTGTCAGTGGTGTAGGATTGCTGTAGAAACAACAAATTTAACATAGTTTATGTTTATGCCATTGAGACTCGTTTTGTGTTATCTTCACGGATTGTAAATCAGATTCCCAATGCATTATTTGAGATGTAAATGATGTGTCATATGTATTTAGATTTATCCATTAATATAACATTTGAATACACATACTGTAACAAACAATAGTTGCTGTTGGACTGTTTTTTCCTTAAACATATGATAAGTAAATGTCACAGGCCATTTAAGAATTTTATTTCTCAAAGTTATATCCTCCGTGAATGTTTAGATAAGTTTCCAAACATAAAATAGAGTAACTATAGAAATAGAACAGAAAACTTCGAATAATTTGTGGACCATATTTATTAAAGATCGTTATTTCTGTAAAAATGGGTTTCACTGAACACTTTAAATATGGTTTCATCTGAAATATTTCTGTGAAGGGGGTTCAGAAAATCAATGATGTCAGATTTTAACAATCATGAATATCATGAATTATTAAAAACAATTCTGCAACTTCTGTCATTGCAAGTTGTTAAAATATAAAACTGTTAAAATGTTACTATATTCCATTACTTGATTTTTATTGGATCATGATAATGTGTGTGATATCTAATATCCTCTGTTCATGTGTATTCAGGGTAGAAAAGTTTTGAAACAATTTATGAATTATTAATGCAACTTAAGGGAGTGCTGATTTCAATTATGGATCTGTTATTCTTTTGGAAAAATCTGTATGATATCATTATGTTAAGTGTATCACTTAACTGCTCAATTCATTTGTAGCTTGATTCATTAGTTATAATAACTGACTTAGAATGTGCCTTCAGAATGCTGTTGAATTAGAGTTACTGAGTACCAATTTCTATTATCTTCTTAATTGTATAATAGTATTAGAAAAGATCTTGTAGGAAAATTTTCCTAGTCTAATATTTATAAATTTTCACCTTAACATCATCAAAAATAGAAATAAAACAATAAAACTAGCAAGATTATTGACCGAGCTATTGCTAAATAATAATCAAGAAATTTGACAGTTTGTTTAAATGTTTGTATTTATATTATACAATGTTAAATGATACATGTTTTTATTTGTATTTCTAGTTATTGCTTTAAAAAACTATAGTACACTTGTTGAACTATGTTTGTCCTTTCCATAAAATATTATCATATTGTAAATGGCCAAAGGCAATTTATTATTCCTGGTTATGCCAATAAATTTGAATTGAATTGAAAAAATATCTAGACTTATAAAGACAATAGTAACATTATCCAGATTAATAAAGACTATTTTATGATCAACTAGATGAATGAAGTGTAAGATAGATCTAAATTTATAAAGACAGTCATATTAGTATCTAGATATAATTATGAGGACAAATGTTTTATATAATCTAGATGAATAAAGACTGTTATATTGTTGTCTCGATTTATAATATTTTTGGGTTATATGAAATGATTGTGTGAGTTTATTTCTTTTCCAGGATTCAGGAAATCCGCCACCACCCTCACCTGGGGTACATTAACTTGACAGTCACACAGTGAAGACAATAATACACTATGTTTCCTATCTTTTGAATGAAGATCTGAGTACCCGGTACACATTCTATCATAACTTTGTATTATTAAGCGGTCCTTTTGCACAAGAAATTGCATACATTGAGATACAAACACACATACACCGTTGAAAATATTCTATTAAAATTGAACAGCAAGATGACCTGAAGATTTTTTGGGGGAAAAAGTGAGAATTTCCTGCTCTTATGAATAATGTACCGTGATATAGAATTAATTTATTAATAATAATATGTATGTACATGGTTATTTTTCTCTTACTTTGGTTAATTTATTTTTTTTATATGTTGGCCTTTTATCCAAAAGATAGGAAATCATTATTTGACAGAAAATTGGTGAAAATAACTTATCAGAAAAGTTCGTAATTAAATTAGATGTTACTGTGTTGATTCCTGTGTTTTCTGTTAACGGTGAATCCTTAAAAAAACAATTCATGTATTTAAATGGCTTAATTATGTGTTCAGTCCTAATTTTATCCTTAAATTTTAAGGTCACAATAAAAGTGTATTCGCTGATAAATATATTACAGAATTTTATTGACATAAACTACGATGATATAAAAATTGGATCATTTGTAGGGTACACATAATACTAAGTGTTACTGTTACTTTATATGGCTTCAGATCTCTCTACTTTCTTGTACATGTTACAAACTTAACTGATTAAAAGTTATGTGGGTTATTTGTAGTGTCGTTCATTTTTGTTTTAATATTAAGAAGATAGTGATTATCTGGATGTATGATTGAATACGTGTTAAGTGAAAACTCATGAGGGATATGTATCTTGATTATATTTCAAATTTATTGCCAGTCAGTTGTCCAAATATTCTTGTTCCATACATTTATTTAATTATTGAAAATAATAGAAATATCAAATATTGGAACATAATGTCAAATAGGTTGCATTGAGAATGAGGTATAAGCATATTTGGTATGGAGTTAAGAATTACATATTTTTTTACGTTTGTTGTTTATAATTGGTTTAGAGATTTTTTGGTTTTACCTGTGATTAATATTTAACCTTGTGCAATGTACATGTATTAATGGTTTGGTTATGGTTTGTTTAACATGCTTGCATTTTAATTTCATGGCCATTTCTACATATTGATACAAATGTCACATGAATGTCATTCATGGACGTATACGTACAATTTTTTTTGATGTTATCAAATGGCAAATAGCATTTAGTGTTGTGTGCTTATTCAAATTTATTTACAAGCTTTGTTATTTTTTATTGTCGAAAAGTCAAGAAAATTGAATTGACATACAAATATATTGTCGGTTTTGTTACTATAATAACTAAATTTTGAAAATTATTTTCTTTTAAATTCCACTGCACTTCTGTATTTGCACCAAATGCTTGTTAAAATTTTCATATTTCTATAGTTTGTTTTGTAGATTTATGCTTATTGGTGATAATGTTTCTAAAGTAAGCTTATTGACATGTCTAATTGTTCATATATTTAAATTGAAAACTCAAGCAAACATGCTACTCCAGTTTTGCACTTAAGACCTGATTAATTTGTGCTTTTTAAAATACAGCCTTAATCTGTAAAATGTAAAATAGAAAAATCATGATGATGATGAAAATTTTAATGTTATTGACCTGTTCTTTTACAGTTATTATTAGACAGTCATTATGTTTTCAAGTGGACTTTGTTTGCTTAAGTCTTTATATGTGGACTATAAACAAGTACTATCAGGTTAATATGTGACTAAGCTGCTTTTATGATCACTCGTTTTTTATGATGAGTTTTGTTATTATTTTCCTGCTGATTTGGTGCCAGTTTTTGTTTTGTTGTTATTTGCAGAAAGCCTTTCTGGTCTGCTGAACTTATGTGTGTATCTATAAATATACAGTGTAAACCCTGAAAACCAGACCCTATCTGGACGGGGCCAGAAGTCTGGTTTTCAACATATTCTGGTTTTCAGGGAAATATTGATTAGAGGAGAAGAAAATGGGGTTTCAGAAATCGTCTGATTTTTGGAGAATTCCAGTTTACATGGAGTCCAGTTTTCAGGGGTTATACTGTATATATGTAACACAATTGACGAATCATTCTTAGTATTTGTTTCTCATTGACTTATGTTTAGAATACCCTTTATATGACAAGTTAAACTATTAGTCTGTGAATTTGATTGATACTGTATTTAATATATTCATGACTAACATTTGAAACAGAACCGTTAATTGGTATTCAATATTAGATCAATACTGCTTTGTAATATCTTGAACAGCATTAACTACCTTGTTCTGTTCCCTGCATTTACATGTATGGAAGAGAATTTGGATAAATTTAAAATCAAACAATAATTGATATCTCCTTAGTAGAAAACTTAAATACTTTTAACATTAGTTTCAAAAAATCTATTTACAGGTAAATGTCTATATTTCTGTCAGCAATAAAATATCCTTGATAGTTTATAGTTATTTTGGACTGTTTATGCTTAATAGAACATATGTAAAATGAAACACATGACAAACTCCTGACTGAAATATGCAATTATGTATTTTGTGTTATGAATCTGTTACTTCTAATACTATATATCTTATATTGTGTTCATTCAATATAGGGCTCATTATAGTTAAACTGATAAACATTACTTTGAAGTTGGATGTTGTTGTTATTTTATTATATATGTTAGAGTTTGTGTCATATTCATGTCTTAGATTATATTTGTTGATGCACATATATAACTTTTTTATTGTTCTATGAATACTTTTTGTTGTAAAGGCTGTTTAGAATGTTTCTGCATAATTGTACATTAAAATTGCTTTATGTTTTACTGTTAAAGATAACACTTCCATACTATTTATTGTAAGTCTCCCATTTTGATCTAAGAAACTACATTAAATTTCTTGTGACAGTATGCGAAAACGTGATTCATACTATGTCCATCATAACATGGCCCAGCCTAGGAAAACTGTGGTCTTAAGCAAAAGCAGTAATGTATGAGTTTTCGTTAAATGTTAAACAAAAGGACTTGATTTTACTAAGGATGGGATAAAACCACTTGCTGTTTCGACACATTGCTTCATATACATGGGTAGATTTGTAATATTTTTTTCTGTTTGAAAGTGTTATGTTTAGTAGACAGATCAGGTGGCATTGTTATGTATTTGTTATCACTTCCATGTACATGTGAACGTATATAGCATATAAGACAAATATATTCAGATTTAGCCGAATGTCTTGTATGGAAACTTTTTGCAACTGTGGTCTGACTGCTTTAAGCTGGGCTTAACTTCTGATGTGCAACATTGTTTCTAACGACATGTTTTTATTGAAGTGGTGTTCACCATGTCTACAAATAGACTGTTTCTGTATTCTACTTGCACAGATTGGGGGGGGCGGGGCAGGGCGGAGCTGGCATGCACCCCCTCTAAATTCTGGCAAGCATAAGTAAAAAAGTCACTGGTCGTGTCCATATTCTATATAAACATCTAGACTTTATACCCCCCCAACCAAAAGTTCTGTATCAGCCCTTTTATGAAGCATCTGTTTACTAAGAATTGTCTCTCTTTCTTACCCTGCTTGTAGATATTTGTGGCTTCTCCAGAACTGTAAAATATTTTTTAATGATATAAACAGAAACATAGTCACATGTACATGTTCCTGGTCACAGATCAATATGGAATTTCTTTTCTATTATCAATTATTGTGGAAATAAAGGGGTCATACATCATTATATTTTATTTTTGTTTCATCAACTGTTTGCACATGCTTACCTTAAAACTTCACATCTTGCTTTCTTGCACATGGTTTTAGCTTCAAATTTATTGATACATATATACAAGTACATGTATGGATGCCAGACTTCTCACGTTGACATTAATACGTATATGTATTATTGAAAAAACAACATAGCAGTAATATAGATGCTTCAAAAATAGTTTGGAACTCTATTTACTGTTGTTTGTTGATAGAAGCAAGCACATGCATATATATTCATGATATGATACCATGTTCTGATATATATTTGTGTATTATATTTTATGGCTTCAGTAAGTACCATAAAACAACAATCCCTTTATCACAACCTTATCAATGAAGACTGGCTTTATATGAAAACATAGAAGTTTCAAAACACACAGTTTGTTCATAATTGCAAACTCAATGTGCTTGTAGTATATTCAGAACTACAATTGTATGTTTTCTCTGTCATCATGACTAATGACAGGGCAGTGTATTTATACTTACATACTGCTTCATCAGATGCCCAAAATACTCAGACAATGACACAAGCATTCACTGAGTATTACATTTAACTAAAATACACCCAACCATCTCTAGGTGATTGGAACCTGAGCATTTTGTTTATCCATCAGTAAAAGTACTTATTGCACATTTGTGAATGGCCTTGTGTTTATGAAATATATTACTGTCTTGCTATGGTAACAAATATTTTTCATCATCTAAACTTTACATATCCTGGTGGGGATAAATTTTGACTTGACTGATTGTTGTGTTAAAATTATAATGGATCTTTAAGTTAAGCATCATTGACAGTAAACATTTTCTGACATTTCATCAATTATACCATGATGAGATTTGCGTCTCTTGCCAGTTCACCAGATTTACATTTCACTAACATTTGTTCTTACTGTCTGATTTTATGACATATTTTCATCATCATTTTATTTTTAAATATAATAATCAATCATACAGAATAAAGCAACCATTTAAGTACATTGAGTATTGGGTATTTGAAACGAATGACCCTGTTTCAACATACTATTAAGGCCAGTAATTCATTCTGATTAAACCAGTCAACAAAAGATATTTTCATATACTTAAAAGTACAAGGACAACATTGTGTCTACTCTATAATTTATCTCAACATTAAGATACCTTCTGAAGGAATTTCAGAAACAGGATTTGTTGATTGAGCGTAAAACAATACTGACCCTAGCAGATCTGAATGAAGGGTCGTAATCCATGGAAGAAATAGAAAATAGTCAAATTACTTCCCTTGTACTATAAGCGAAGGATTTGCCATTGCACATAGTGTTTTAGTGACACCTCAGTCAAACAGCAATGGATTTCAGTGAAAATGGGCGGAATGCTTTTCCGTCGCACCCCAGTAATAATTGATAATGCATAAATTGTTCGTTTTGTACATTGCTTTTACTGCTCTATACCCAGTTACATACCTGTTTACTTCTACGATTTCGCCGTAGTTTCTACGGACTTTGATATAAAATTCAGCCATACGGACGGGGAACGAAAAACTACGAACTTTCGTGGAAAAATTTTCACCGAAATCGGTAAGCTGGTTCGTTTTTAATCGTGTCACTTTTTATAGCGAAGGGAGACAACGCGTACTCTACTTAAACGCTATTAATACGTGTTGTCTCCCTTGGTAGACGCTTACTGCCAAACGTTTGCAGGTACTCGGATGCGATGTTAAAAATGGCGTCCAAACTAAAGTTAGACAATGAACGTGACGTTGAAAATGTGAGTAAAAAGAAAAAATAATGTCAAAATTTTAAAAGCTTTTACACAGAATTATTTCCTTGTCTGACACGATCATCAAGAGGAGAATGCATCGTCCACTGCAATGTTTGTTGTTGCGATTATGCAATGAAGCTTGTACGCAAATTTTAAAGACTACGGACGATGAAAACGGATAAATAGTTCCAAAACTACTGACGGGTTCAGAATGAGGTAAACAGGTCTGCAGTTATCTGATAACTCACGCAGAGAGGTTGGTAGTTACTTGTAAAGAACAATATTAGTACTGGTACAGAACACATGAAGACTAGTTAGGTTAACAGTCCGCCAGTAAACAGATGAAGAACTATAAAACCCGAAGAATTTTCTGAACAAATTATTTTATTGAAAAATTATGCTTTTTGTGGATGGTAATAGACAAATTACTTGGTAAAATATAAGTTTTTTCTTGTCACCGTGCAATTATCTATTTAACTTGTAAAATGCGCGGTGAAGGGAAGTAATATTTGTCCTAAGTCACGATTTGTTGTAAGTCGGATCAAATGACATTTTTTGTTACAGAAGCATGATATACATGTACAGCGCAATCTCTCCAAAGCAACACCTTTTGGGGAGGCAAAATCATGTTATTGTTGAGAGTTTGCTGCTCTAGAGAAGTTAAATTAATAGTTAAATCATACAGTAGGGGAAAATCATTCTGTTGTTGAATGGAGGTTGTTGTTCAAGAGAGAGCTGCTTTGGAGAGGTTGCACTGTACATACATTTACACTCTTTTGTCACATTATTAAATGCTTGCAGGCGTATAAAATTTCATCAAAATCGTCATATATGGTAAAGAAAAAGTCTTCTGATATGTGATACACGGATTGTTCATTACTGTGATTAGTACATACATATATATATATTCATGTGTAGACAATGCGCGGCAGCTCTAGTGTGGGACAATAACTGTAGGTGCTTCATCAAAATAAAATGCTATTTTGGTGACTATACTTGATCCAACGCGGCCTCAAATAATTGTACGGTCTTTTGCTCGTGACGTACAATAGAACCTCACATAGCGACCACCTCAGTATTACGACTACCTCGTAATAACGACCACTTACTTTCGGACCATCTTTCCAAAACTCCGTTATAAGTCAACTTGATAATGATACTACCTCATTATTACGACCGATGTTTGGGTCCCGAAGGTGGTCGTATTATCAACGTTTACTGTACCTGTCTCAGTGCAATATTTGAAGTATTTTGATACTTACAAATTAAAGGCAACAGGTTTGAACACAAATATGGACTCATTGTTTTAAATCATTTCATCATTTAACGGTGATTTCTTGAGGTAATTCACAAACATTCTCTTTATTCCCAATACTAAGATATGTCTACCGCCTCCTAGTAAAATCATCGCGTGGACCGTCTAAATTAATTTGTGTTCTGTCAGAGATTTGACGTGTGGGAACTTTATTCAAAGTGCTATTTCGTTAGGAAGTAAATAGCAGAGATGTCATTTTTTTGTATTGAAAATTCAAATATAATTCTCTAGACTGTTAAATTGCCTGAAAACTCACGTTGGACAGACATTAACTATTTATGTGATCAATATATTCCTTAACTGTCTGCTTAGAGTTAAGGAGTGCATTAAAATCGTTCCTTTGTGAAGGTCAATTGGACTTTGTACTACGTCATGTTTGTAACTTTCAATTACATGTTATGTTTGTATTAGTATGTACGCCGTTTATAAAAAGGCACTATAAGTGATTGTTCTTTTATTAAATTAGGAACTCAGTAAACATATAGAATAATCAGCTTTAATTTGGTATTAATTCTAGATGCAATTCATTTAAGACAATTTGGGATTTGTCTTGTCTTGTCTTGTTGCCGCTAAAATTTTAATGTATTCATTATACTGAGCATTCCTTACATCATGGAGGTATACGAGTACGTACGTATTCAACGCGGAAATACCAAAGTAGTTCTTAATATCTGTAGAACTGAGTTACATATCGAATGTACGAAAGTGGGATTTTTCAACCACTCATCAATATACATGTACTTGATACGAATCGTGTGGGTACATCACCTAGGTATGTCTATGTAAACTCTAGTTGATTTCTTATGTTGTGAGTGACGAACATTACGTTTTACCATAGAAGCTTACATCACATTAACAAGATATTCTTTTACACTCATACACATGCAATCAGGTTCTATAAGTGAATGTTGACAGTTTGGTGCGCATGTACCAATAGATAGTAACTCTAAGTAGACTCGCACTATTAAAGTACGCAGGGTTACCCCATGGAACCGGAATTCTGACGAATCCTGTCAGTCAATTACTAGTTTGTTTGACTTGATACTCTTTTTCGGTTTTGGAGAACGATGTGTATATGATACCATTTAATCAATTTAGACATGAGGTACTGTAAGGTATCTCGCAAAAATTGCATTTTGGCGCCTTATTTGTCAATGATGCTGGTGTAAACAACAACAACAACAACAACAACAATGAGTTACGGCAACAAGTCTTTCTTATTTTCATCTAATATCAACGTCTGTTTCAATGTATAAATTCCACATAAGTGAACTGTACCACACATACATAGTGACGTGCATTATATATCCCAACCAACGAGAGACTAAGACAACACAAAAGAGCCCACTTTGTTCAACTAGTTACATATTGCATGTATACGGTTCTGAATATAACCAAAGAACCACGGAGGAGCAGGTTCATTTAGGGCATGGTAGCACAGGACTCTCATCATAATATGGACTTCCATGCTCTTATACTGTAGAGTAGACTATTATATAAGTATATTATCTTGCATATAATTTCGCAGAGTAAAAATGACGTGAACAATGTTAGTAAGAGCGTGAATGTGTACGTGTGTGTGCAGTGACATGACGTCGCGACTTATATAACCTCCGAAAAAATGATTACATGACTAGATCAACCAATCAAATGACTGGCTTTACCAACCAATGTAATTAGCCTTCCAAGGAAACGGTTAATAATACATTACACTGCATTAATATATAGTGGCTTAACATTGGCTTCATTTTAAGCTATTCAAAGCCGTCCTAAAAACCCATAATAACAATAATAAAATACAGAACAATAAAAAGCCACGAACTTTTAGCACGACGCAGCGATACAGACAAAGTTTCTAAACTACGCACCACAAGGTAGTGCCTCATATCAAATAACAGTGCAAATAATTGATTATTAGTGATCATACGACTGGCTCAGATTTGATTTTAAACTATAGAAATACAAATTCTAAGTTTCACAACAGATTACAAAACATTCACCAGAAGCCACACACACTAGTCGTGAAAGTAGTCCCAAAGTTCACCGACCACTAATACTCAAACATGATAAAATGGATGTGATCACTGGGTGTGGTAAAATTCACAATTCTTGGAGATTCGTTGATTATTCTTCCTGCAAAATGTTTCACAAAACTCATGGATGATTTAGACACTTCGTAAGTTAGTTCGTACTAAGTTTACGCGAAGTCATGTGGGAATATAATGATTGGCAGTTCAATGTTGTAGTTCACATCCGAACTTGAAGATTGTTTTTGTAAGCAACATAAATGTCCTCCGTTCTTAGTTGATACGTCCAGAATGGTGAGTTATTAATGATTTTACAATAATGCTGAGACTGATGATTATGTACAAAGTTCATATTGTCCTTTCTTGATACGATGTTTGAAGAAATGTGATTGTCACTAGTTTTCACGACCTGATATTTAATGTTATTCGTGAAAGTAAAGTCTTTAGACTTTTAGAGTCAATGAAGCACTTTTGATTATAAAGATAATTTACAGAATAACGTATGTGATATCCACAGTCCTAGAACTTTAATGTGATGTTAATAATAATGTAAATAACGTAAGGGTTTCCCTTACAATACAATGGGTCTATAATGTCCACAGAGCTTTGTTTGATACAACCACACCAAGCAGTCCTATTTGTACAATTCATGCCATACCAAACATTTATAATAAAGGTCTTGAATACCAAATAAAAGATAAATATCAAAGAAATTCAATCCTATCGACGGTATTCGGAACAAACTGGTAAAGGATTGCACCAAGTCTACTGATTAAATGTAACCTGTTGGCCATCATTACATGTAGTACATCTGTACGTACGGCTATTAGGTTCACAACTTGCCACCACATAGTCCCGTAACAAAATGTTTGATTTATGAAATGCCCGGGGAGCTGGGTCATGTGATGCAGTTTAAATCGTGAAATAATTCCTAGAAACTCCATTTTATACAGAACACTGTAGGTTGATAAGCATACAGTTATATCATATACATATCTGACCTAGAAACTGTTAGACACATTGTTGACTGTCGTATTTTGCCGTTATCCATTACCAACTTCTTCCTTATAAAGATCCAGGAAGTGAGACAACCTTGTTACATAATGCTCCATGACAACTCTTTGATTTATGACCTGCTTTTATTTTTATCATAACGTGATATGATATTGAGACTAACACGGAGACTATGAAATACCAATTAATTATATTGTAAGATGCATTCATTATGCTAAATTATGTAATCTAGAATCTGACGGAATGTGAATGCTTGATTGTATGATTACTGTTATGAAACCCAATAATTTGAATTACGTAAATACGAACAAAATTGCATGTATGTATGTTTGACTCTATGACTGTTCCATTTATTTCGCATGGTTCTGAACTATGGATGCATATAACTATAAATGTGTGGATAAACTACATGTAAGATTTTGTGCTGGGTGTGGACCTTATACGCCAAATAATGCCGTCTTTGGATACTCTGGGAGGTAAATCTACATGTAAGATTTTGTAAATATGTTGGGCGTTGGGCCTCGTATTCCATATAATGCCGTCTTTGGATACATTGGAAGGTAAATCTACATGTAAGACTTTGTAAGTATGTTGGGCGTTGGGCCTCGTATTCCAAATAATGCCGTCTTTGGATATATTGGAAGGTAAATCTACATGTAAGATTTTGTAAATATGTTGGGCGTTGGGCCTCGTATTCCAAATAATGCCGTCTTTGGATACATTGGAAGGTAAATCTACATGTAAGATTTTGTAAATATGTTGGGCGTTGGGCCTCGTATTCCAAATAATGCCGTCTTTGGATATATTGGAAGGTAAATCAACATGTAAGATTTTGTAAATATGTTAGCGCCCAAGATATGTTAGGCCGTACCTGTTGTCTCCGTTGAAAGTAGTACAAAAGAAAATATTTCAAACATAAAAGTAAAACATTTTATTCGACAAATATTAAATATTACAATAAAACACCGCATTTAACAACTTATTCATATAAAATTAAAAGTAAGACAATATGATGGTGATGTGTACATAATGATAATAAATAATAAAACTTTTTTTTTCTGCAAATATTTGAAAATACTTTCTCAAATAACTACCAATGATTCATTTCAAATTGGCGATTTTACTTATAGGACTAAAATGTGGACAACCGCCAAGCTTCGGCTTCCAGTCGATTACTTAACATGTCTGTTCATTCAAAATTAAATTTGAATCAGTTTTGTTTTTTATATTGATTATAGCAATTTATTTAATCTAACCGATGATACAGATTACATAAAAGTTTCTGGTATTAATACATTCACAAACAAGTAACATTTAATTCAATCAAAACTTTACACTCACAACATTAAAAAAACACCGATCAGAAAATTTCAAATTAAAACTGTCAGCTTTTTCTTTTACTTTTTTCATTCATTTAAATGTTGTAAGGATGAGAAAGTGAGAGCTGAACTCTTCTCAACATTGTACAGGAGTGATAGGCCCTAACTGACAACATGCTCGTTGTTAAAATATTGTGCCTTATTATGCCTCTCCCGAGTTCAGAGTTAGCAATCAATGTAAGTTACGTAAAGAGAATAAAAGTGTAAATGACAAAATGAGTCCACACGAAAAATTATTTTTCAGTAGATATTTTTAAACTCTTAGATAACCAGACGCTTATTCCAAACAACGAAATATTTTACAGCGTCAATGAATACTAAATAAACAAGAAATGTGTAACAACACCACATGTCAATCGAAGTAAATACAACCATTTACATTCTGTAACAAACTCATGTTCACACGTCAACATAAACAATGTGTAATATATTTATTCATTTCGTGCGTCAAATGTTACACTGCACGTAAATTTTGCAATCTAATGCAATGTGCATCAGTTTAGCACGCGAAGAATGTCAACTACGATGTTACAAATAAGCCTTAGTCAAAATGACCAAACCAAGCTGAACTGTTCATCAAAAGCGTCCAAACAGTGCCATGACAACGATGGAGAACATGATAATGGATTTAGTTGCCAAGTTACTGTTGCCACTTCCGGTTGGATCCCAGGTAGTATTGGTATTTCGTGAATCCTTGTCATTGCTAAAATCTTTTTCCACGTTGAATTTATCTTCAACCACTGTTGTAGCAGTCTTCTTTCTGACGAAGATACGTCTGTCATTTAATCCTTGGATTGGTCGAAAGTTGTCAGTGATGTTAGAGACAGAAGACAGCGCTCGGAGTTGATTCATCTGTTAATAATAAGAACAGGGGTAAGATTTCACCGAGTTTTATGAGGTTAATTGATTAACGGATTAGAAATATTGGTCAAACAGCTGAGGTAAAGAAATAATTCATAGATTGTGGTGAAGGTCATAGATATACTATTTCATCTTTTTCATCATTTCAGTTAAATGCAAAATTACTGTATTGTTTACTTATATTATCAATCTTATCTGCATTTATTTCATTACCTGACTTTCTGAGATTTCGATGGCTTCTCTGAATACGGTCCATACAACGCTTTCAGAACAAGGTGGGGTGGTAAGACTTCCGTTGTAGCGGTAGTATGTCTCATAGTCGTTTGGTAACAATTTCTTCAGAGGGAACGGTCTTACATTGGCGTAATCTCCTGTAATAATAAACGAGTCAAATATAGGAACCTTTATACAGTAAAACCTCACATAGCGACCACCTCAATATGAACACCACCTCATAACGATCACTTATTTTTAGACCGGTTTTCAATATTTCCTCTTCATTTGAGCTTTATAATAAGATCACCTCTATATTAAGCGGATTTATTTGGTCCTAAAGGTCGTTTTACTGAAAAGTGGCACAATAATTAGTTTACTGCGTGGATTCACCAATACTTAATAATACATTTATCTTCAATATTTATCGTACATACATTTTCTTATTAATCTAATTTGTTATTTCCTTTGGCAATGTTAATCTTTAATAAGCTTCTCGCATGTAGCCCATATAAATCTAATTAAACCAACAACCACGATCTCAAAGGACGTACAGATATTTCATGAACACCAAATAGAAAAACATGCAAATCTACCGAACGAACTCTTTGTTCCTATATCTACGCCGAGTTCATAAAGATCTAACCGATTTTTAACTAAACATTCCATAATTAGATTTATTTATCACTGAAAATGTCATTATATGCTGGATGAACGTCTGACATTTATGACTCTTTATATCATAGACACATGGAGACAAAAAAACTGCACGATTTATCATGACTTATTAAATTATTTCCATACTAAAATTTAGTATGATAAATGTTTTATAACTTTCTCAGGATATAAAAAGATGCCATTTTAAATTTTAACGCCAAACATGTATACTTTATTTCGCTTTGTTGTATTTTACGACAACTGATTGCAATTCAATGTCGACCAAAGCTTCAATAATTGATAATTATATCAATGGTAGTTAATGTAGAATTGCTCAACGGACAGAAAGAATATCAGTGTGTCGCCCTTTCTGAAGCAGCATTGGTGTAACAATTTACACGAAAAGAATAATCAACAATATTGTTACGCTGATATAGGTATTTAAGTATTCGTGAATATATCTCAATTCCTAAGACAGAAATCAGATTAGTCCTGACAAATGAACAACCATTCGATTATTAGTCCCCAAGGATGATTGGATTTGTTCGTAAATGACAATTTCCTGAATAGCGGGATCATTCATTGCTTGTCATCAGAATGAAATATATCCAGTGTAGGGTTTACAAAGAAGTTTGGTTAAAACGAAAAAATGTAAAGAGTGACATCTATCTATATACAAGAAACAGATATATTCTATATAATTGGAAATACAATTCCACATCAGATTTTTTATAAAGCTCTGTACAATAATCGTTGATGATACATAATGTATTTCGAGTTATTTATTTCTTGGCTGACCCCTATTTTCTATGCTATTACCCTTATAATGACCGTGACAGGGCCTTTTTCCTAAAATTGAAAAGGGACCTGAGCTTTTCATTTTTGGAAATTAAAGCGCCATTTTCATACAAATTGGGAAAAGGTTGACAGATTTCAAGATGCATGAACAAACAACGACTGACACGACCCCTCTCCAAATTGGGAAAAAGAGGCTTTTTGCAACTCAGAAGTCACCGAATATCGACCTCTATTATAGAAGGAAAAAAGAGGAAAAAATCTCTGCGTGAAGCTAATTTCACTGAGTTATTTTCACAGCTTCCTCATACCAACGTTTAATTGTTATATTATTTATGGATCATGTTTCATGTGCAAGGACAGATGCATCATTTCTTAACTACTTTATTTATTTGATGTAATTGTGTGTGTTCATTTCGTTCGTGCAACAGCACACAAATTACACCAGGACATAATTACGTATATTGTGCTCATTAATAACACAATTAGCTTTTTAACCTCCTCTAATTGAATCATCCGTCAAGGCAATATCACTAGATTTATGTGTAACCTTGTTGTATGTATCTTTCATCATTTTAAACAGTTTCATACCGCTTCTCTCATATCACCATGAAGCTATATAATTTCATAACTTAAGAATATTGGAACTGCTTTATTTTGCTATGTATTGAAGACGCAATGGAGGGAAATAGTAGTCTGTGTCTTTACGAGAGTATACATGTACATTATATACATGTACTTTGTCTATGAGCATTAAATTCCAGTAATTTATTCTTAAAACTTATCAATATATGTACCATCTTGCTAATTATTTACAGTGTGGCTTGATTAGTACTATAGTACTAGACAGCTTCCTCCAAAGGAAGTTTGGCTGGCCCGGGCGAGATTCAAACTCACAGCTGTGAGAGGCTAGTGATTACTAGTAAGAGACCATAACCACTCGACCACAGAGATTCCATTTATGATCCATAGACTGGGTTGGGTACGTTTTAACCGTCGAAATTACAAATTTAGCCAAAAATGAGTCTGGTATTTCCGTACTATCTATGTCAAAGATTACGTAAGTCACTTACCAATATCTAGAAGTCTCAGGTTATCGATGATAGCCTGGAAATATGGATGTGGTTTTCCGATCTTAGCAAACACGCCAAGTACGGCCAATCCTGTGGGATCACTCAAAGCTGCTGAGATTTTCTTGTGTCGGTTAGTCTTATGAACTAAATGCATCTGCAAGATAAAAATAATTCCATGAATCAGAATCGTATCAATAAAGTTACAGTCCATTACACTGTTCTGATCATTGTTTACAAATCATCGATGCTAAATATTGGAAAAACTTTCATATAAAATGACCAAAGCCAGATTGATCTTAATTATTAATTGTACAATATAGCGAGTGAACATGAAAATAGTTTATTGAAGATTTGCAACAATTGAAGATATAAGAACCGAATGAGGAAGTTTTTCATAAACAAATGTTTTCACAAATGTATCTTGTATCGAATCGATTGTGTTTTTATTATTTGTCACTGACTTCCACTTTAATTTTATACACAGTAAAACTTCGATATAAAGCACGCCTTCAGAATCCTCCTTAACGACCTTATTGATAAGATGGTCTCATTATCAAGTTGCATTATAGAAGAAATATCGCAAATCTATCTGGAAATATGAGGTCATACAGGAATGGGACGGTCTTAATACTGAAGTGGTCTCACATCGGGGTTTTACCGTACATTGTACTCGTAAAATACGATCGTAATATTAACATGAAATAAAGCAATTTTACGATTACACGCATATTAACCCCATGCATCTTTTATTACCGACACGACCAATGGTTCAGATGAACCACAACTGTCACGTGGTATTTGATTTACGGTAAGCACTCACTCTATTAATAACCCGCCCTAATCTTGTATACGTCTTACACACCATCATTAAATGTCTTACAATAAAGAATTCATTTTCTAATCAATTTGCAATTGATTAAGTATATCCTATCACCTAACATCATATTTGAATCAAGTGCCTGTCCATTAATCGTTCTATATTGTAACAAATTACAAATGTACAACAGATCATTGTCACAAAGGGCAAGTTGCGAAGTTGATGTTTTCATTTATCTCTGAACATAGTTCAATGTTGCTGATTAATCATGCAAGGTATTACCGCACATAGGTGGTAAAAATGATAAAGATCATGACAAGCGTTAAATAAATACATCTTCATGTGACAAGCCAGGATGACATGCGACATGGGAGTTGTCGAGTTAATGAACTTTATTGTAACAAAAAATTGACGTGATGCTGTGGCTTCCTGCGCTTCGTCCGAAATAATAAAACACAAAACCAATCTTCAAACTTTAATCTTTCGTTCATTCTCAGCTTGTGTTAACAGCTATGAACTCACAAACTAAATACAGTGCAGCCCCTTCAAATCAACACCCTTTGGGAGTAAAAATTATGTTGTTGTTGAGTGGTTGTTGCTCTGGAGAGGTTAAATTAATAGTCAAATCATTCATGCTGTTGTTGAAGGGAGCTTGTCGCTCAAAAGAGGGCCGCTCTGGAGAGGTTGAACCGTACAGAACGCATAATGAATAATTCTATCATAACGACCTAAAATCATGCAGCACGCAAAATTGAGATTTGAGCTCGGAGGCAAGACACAAATTTTTATGACCTCGGCCCTGGTTTGTTGTCACGTGGTGGCTCAAATCTTGTTTGGGAGTCCATATATATATATGATCAAGTTACAGTAACTGATAATGGTAGACATTAAAACTTCGTTTGAGCAACAGCATCAATACGACAGTATAACGACCATTTATTCTCAGTTTCCACTATTTCCTCTGTATTACAACTTGATGTTGAAACCATATCAATATTAAACGCTTTTTTTGTCCTAACGAGGTCTTCACATCAAGGTTTTACGGTATACAACCAGGTACAGTTAACACATACCTCTAATGGATAAGAGACACCATCTAGATAATGTTCAGATCCAACGCGGTCAGAATTTCCCCAGTGGAAATGAAAATGTTGCAACGCGTACAGACCGTCCAGTCCACCGTCCGAAATCTTCAAATCGCCATGAACCCTGACAGTTACTGCAAACAGACAGACATTCAAAAGATAAATACAAAACGACCAAGCCTGAGTTCTATTATAAGGGCACTCGATTCAAGTAAGGCGTCTTAGCTGTTTTAAGGAAATAGTGATGAAGTGAATAAATTATGATAGCTGTTGGCCAAACCAAATGTTGTAGAATCTAACTTTCAGTGTTCATACTTGTGTGGGATAAGACCCAGAAAGTGACAGAAATGACAAATGTTTTCTTAAGAAATTATCCTAAAAAATTATTTATTACATCAAATATGTATTGAGAACTATGTAAGTGAACTAAGTGTAGTTAGTAACATACGTTAGTGTTCTAATGTCTTCACAATGTGTTGTTTTATTATTGAACATATAACGGTACAGTGGAAACCCTCTAAACCGGTTCCTCTATGAAACGGTTTCCCCCTCTAAATCGGTCAAATGTTCTAGTCCCAACTTCATAACAATATAATTAAAAATACCCTCTAAACTTGCATCCCCCTCTAAACCGGCCAAATGGCCTGGTCCGGGGCTAGACCGGTTTAGAGGATTTTCACTGTACTACAATTAAACATATACATTCACTATGTCCTAAATGGTAGAATACCTACGTGTTGGCTTTTATCCACAGGGTGGAATAACATATCGGACAACTATTCAATCATTAGACAGGATCATTTTTTTTCTAATCATAATTATTAAATTCTTTTACCAGAAATGTGTTTTTTATCTTCGTTTTGAATGGCATCTGAATTTTGATTAATATTACTGTCACTTCCAGGCAATTCTGTACGATTTTGTTTTCAAAATACAATACAAAACTTGACGACCGAGGCTGATAAAAAATCCAATGTTTGCTATTTTGTTATTTTTTATATCAATTTTGTCTTTCGAGAATGGAATAATTACATTAGACATTGAAGGATGAGACATAATTAAAACGTCAAAATATTGTTATCAACTTGTAAAAATTCTTAGAAAGCTCTTATTTTTTAAACTTGGGATAACAACAACAATAACTAATTCAAGACATGAACAAACATGGCCAGTTATGACTGTCTGGTCCTCCTCAAAATAAAGAAAGTTCTCATTGCTAAGAATTTTAGAAATAATCTTCACATAGCATTGCGTCTCCTCAGAAGAGACGCTACTATGATTTCCATGCTTAAATATATCTCCCGTAAAATACATATTTCATGAGATCGAAAGAGACATTATGTGTCTTTGATGGTAATTCAATGTTTGATAAACAATTTGGCTGCCAAATTGTATTGTATTGTATGGGTTGATCACTTTTAAAGTGAGGGGACAATATGGTTTGACGATATAGATATATACATATTATCCAAACAGATACAATATATCGACACAGCAGTTTCAATTCACATCGTGATATTGTGATGTTATAGTAGCTCTGTGTCATAATCTCCAAAGATTTTTTATGGACTGTATAATAAATTGTACAAGAAAGGACATGTCACTTAGATTGACACTTTAGATATAATTGTATAAGATGTATAAGGTTAGTTATCAAACACTTTACATTGTCTAAATTGCGACATGTTATAGGCATTAGATATTGTGAAGCATTTTCTCTGTTAGTCCAGGAACTGTAACAACTTATCGATGGAAGAACAAAAACAATGTTGTTATAAAATAGACAAAATGGATTGTTCTAGTATCGTAAAAGCAAGAGCACTCATGGACACCATTGCATTTTTACCAATTTTGATACTGGGTCGCTAAATGTATCTACTACCATATCTTCGTTCAGCTTGAAGACAGATGGGTACAGATAAATATTTATTTAAATGCCGAATATTCGCGGATAAACAACCATCGCCTTATTAGCGTCCAAATCTTCATGAGACAATAGTGACACGCCATAGTTGTTTTTATATGAAGTCGAATTATAATCAATTTGTACTTAAAGCATTCAATGAACAACTTGAAAATTAAAAAAAACAACAGTAAAATATAACATAGGGGATGCTAATTTTCGTTCATTACCCGTATATCCATCATTCCATACTGTAAGGTTATTAAGAGTAGAAATGTCATCGTAACCATGGAAACGGAATCCAGGTAATTCAGCGTTTGGTTCAGCCTTGTTGTGGTAAATTTCTACTGGGGACTGTTGTGCTTTTGAGCATTCTGGATACAATAAACTCCAAAAATTAGGACCTGGAATTATATAAAGTATACAAATGTACATTATAAGAGATTTTAAACATTGTTATGAAGACAATCACGGAAACACCGATTTAATTGTACCGTTAATGTTTTTGTATAATTGGTGTTTAGTTGTCTGTGATTTCTTTTCGTCAAAGCACGAATTCCGATGTCTACAAATTTGCTCATATTGAATAAATATTTAGATGCAATTTATATTTTCTGCATAAGCTTAAAATACTACACATAGAAAATTATTTTAATGATATGTTCGTATTTCATAGTTACATTTGTTTACAGGATAACCACAGGATGAACTCAATCAGGCCACACACGATACATGCCGCACAATGATAGGTCATAATGATTACAGCAACCCATTAATTTCACGTACCGTATTAACAATATTACCGTCACTAATTTGTTGTATGTCTTGCAAACACATTGTAAATCATATAGGTATGAAACAACATCATATTTAGACATATTACTTAATAGACGAAAACTCATGACGCTCGAGGTGTTAAAAGTTAACAAAAAATAAGCGAGAAGGAGCAATATGTTTCTAACTGGAGGACATTTTTGACATTCGTGGGAACCCTGAGCTTCTGACGAAAAATGGGGTCAAGTAATAGGCCTTACTGTTTGTTTTTATATTGTAATTGATAATTCAAATAACAATGCCGCATATAGACATATAAAGGTCATACATGTATATGCCTATATACACGAGTAGTGCATTATTTATGGTACAACCATCTAAAAATGTCTCCATCTTTTAAATTTGGCTAAGTCCTGGTTTGGCGGAATAAATTCTTCTTTAGTAAAATTCAATATAAACTGCAATATATTGCGCATGTTTACCCAATAATCATGCGAAAAAAACATAATCTGTGCCATCAACTACGAATTGTATTTGTTTTAATGTTCCACTAACAATGTTCTTTTCAGAGGGTGTCTACTTGTAACAAACACTGTGATGAGATATTAGGATACATGTGAAGAGACACATTAACCCGACCTTAGGTTATTCAATCCAATCACTGGGTTCATAAAATTGAACAAAGGGAACAAATTAATCCACATGTACTTTTATCAGGATCTAACCAGTGACTTCCTGCAGCCGATATTAAAACTTCGTCTTGGAGTCACCGACATGGGGTGCAATACCGCATAATGTTGTTCAATTAGATATCAGAATTTTCTGCACGTCTTCTGCGGTCATTCTGATAAAAAGTATTCCCCTAACGTAATTCACATCGTTGAATTGCAAAAACGTTATAATAAATTAGTTTGGGGAAATCCTACGGTACAAAAAGTTTAAAAAATCACTGAAAAACGGAATGGTACAGATTAGAACGGATCTGATCAATACAGCATGTAACCAGTCTGTTCACACAAATACAGCATGTAACCAGTCTGTTCACATAACCTCAGGCTGTTGATTGTATTTGAAAGCGGATATAAAATGAAATGAACCGGTCAAGGAATTTATGGACAGCTGTATTACTGTTAATTAATAATTATTACTTGACTTTTTTAAATCAGATGATATGATCGTACCACATCTTTGCATCACACGGAAAGATTTGAACCATGTAATTTGATTCTATTTATACGCAAACGTGAGTCTGTCATGTTATAAATAAATTTAATGTGTAAAACTGTAAGGACGCTTGTAAATTCATTACACCGGTACAATATTTATATTTCAACCATGATTAGTTTTTGTTTTCATTAATTGCAAATTATATTCATGTCCTTAATGGGTTTCTGGTGAGTAATTTGCGGATTGCTGTAATCGTTTGTTCTTTGGCACGCTTTTAGATTCACATCGTCAAAAAAATGCTAACTACACTTTGTGTACGTCTGTATAAGTGCCACAAGCATTACAGTGACTGCACTTAGGTAGATGTAAGACAAAAACGTGCATAAACATAATTTTCTAAAATAAACCATTAATCACTTCAACTGTTGTAACTTTATGTAAAGTCGGCTAAATGCCTTATATCTTTGTATAAAATTTATTATAATGAAACATTATTCAGACTTTGTGTCTGTCTGAACTGTAGGTGACAGAAAGATAAGTACATACGTAAGTTGGAAGCGTAATAGAAAGATATCACATTGAGGACATTTCCAAAAACAAAAAAGTCCACAATCTCTATGGAAACAACACACGGACCACAAGTCGGACATCGTCGAAGTATAAAACGGACATTGCCGAAGTACAACACTGGCATTACCGAAGTACAATATGGCCATTGCCGTACTACAACACGAACATCGCCATTGAACAAGTACAATGCGAACAGAAAAAAGTCAATTCAATCTGGTCGGTATATGTGTGTTTCGATTGTCACAAACACGAGACTGGAAGCAAATATTTAAGTTGTTGGAAGACTATATGGAAATATTACCTGTCTCGCCAGAGTAGGACCACTCACAGTCTGAAAATACACAAAATATGAAAAATAAATGTTCAAGGCGACAATATGAGAAACATTTGCGTATTAAATTTAACTGTATTAACTTTACTAAATGCTCGAATCAATTACACAGATAGAACTTTTTAATAGATGATAATAAGTCAGTGCCTATGTTGTGCTTTCCAGAACCAATATAAATGTCAAGAATTATGTTATGTAATTATGTAACAAATATTTATACTTTCAATATAAAAATTGCTTGCTATTCTTCTACTTCAGAAATATTGTAAGGAACACAAACATATTGTGTTTTATTCAAAATCTCCAACAAGTAAAAAAGGAACGTTGACTTAAAGAATTAAAATTCCGAATTAAACAAATAAACTTCAGAAGTTTAAATAAATAAAAAATCATGATTTAATCGCTGAAAAAATCGCATAAACCACGAAAAATGGCGTTAAATGTGTATTCGGAATTGAGGTTGCGATTATATTATTCATGAAACATGTAAATCATGTCCGCAGATGAAGTTGAAACATTACATAACCAGCTGTCACTTTACCGTGTTTTTTGTTTCCCCAACAAAAATTATTTACATGTCAGTTTATTCGTCTAGTGAAGTCATTCGTATATCATGAATGTCTAGTGGTAAACGATTTTGACAAGCCCTCCGACAGAACTGGTCACCAGGTCACCGCACATGTTATGTAGACTGACCCAGTATACAAGAGAAAATTAATTAAGGGTGCGCAACAATTTTCAATGTTATGTCTTTTTTAAATACTATAAGTACTATGTTTTAGTGTTGACACCTAACGATTGACATTAATCTTATTCTAAAACATGTGCTTTTTGTTTCAAAGACAACATCAATGTTTGATTAAAGTAACTCAGTCGAGCTCTGCAGAAACGAACTAAGCCCTCATCCTCTGGACGGCGATAATAAATCTCTTTATTATCTTAAGATCTGATTTGGTCGACAAACTAATGTTATCGTCGGAATGTATACTACAGCTAGCATTAAGATTTTTAATTAAAGTGTTCATTAAACAGATATTATGCAAATTACTTTTTCTTACTGTGACGTCACTATAGTTCACGAATACTTAAATATTTAATAGCAGGATCTAGCATGAGCAAATTTACTACACAATTTCCCCGTTCTTCATCGTCTCCAGTCCAAAAACGTAAGACTTTCCACAGAGGAAATATCGTAATTTAATCTGAGAGCACGATTTCCGTCAGTAAAATTAGCCTTTACGAGAGTAATCAATACACATCTATTTTCTGGACGACACACGCGGGAGAACTTGTCAACATTTCAGTCAGAGACTAGCGCTTTTTTCCCTTCTTTCAATTAGAGCGTACTTAGAGTTATTACCATCAGAATTGAGACTGACGGCCTTGTTTTATTTTGGCAGCTTTTGAGTGTTTTCCTGATGCAAAACTATCTTATAACTGACAAATTATAAGACAATATAATTTTTTTATTTGAAATCACTGTAAAACATTTATGTGGTATGTAGTGGGTCGGCGGTCACAAATATTACATCAGGAGTTAAATACCCTTTCATACTTAATTAGAATGTCTTATTCGCTGTGTATTCAGGCATTAAATACATTTATAACAACCCAACCGACGCTCTTGGTAAAGACTCAAGAAACATAATATTATATCAATAACACCAGTAAATCTTACACAAGCTTCGCCAACAATAATTAAAGAACTAATATCAGACAGAAGCCTTGCAGTTAATTAAAAAAAATAAATATAAATACAACTGCATTTAATAGACTTTAAATCAGATAAAAAAGTTCTCACACTGGGTCTTAACACTGCACTGTTGCCAGTGTATGAACAATCAAACAAAGAGTATTTCGAGGGAAATTATATCTAAGATCTTTTTGTAATTCTAAGTGTAAACGAGCAATATCGTCCCACACACATTATCACGACCGACCTTAACTCATAAAGGGCATAAAAACAAATGGTAAAAATATTAAGATTCTCTTTAATTGTGAAACGTTTTCACAAACTTTAATTTTTTTACAAAAAGCATTATAGTGTTTCACTAATGAACGTGCGTAGGTCGGTAAAAACTGTACGCATCGTCCTTCGATAAGCTCAAAGGAATTTCGGTGGAATTTATAACATTTTTAGAAAAGGTCGGATGAGCTTTTTTCTCAAAGTGAGCACTGATTGAATACACAAACAACGTTTTTATTGTCATACTCAGACGGTCATGAAAACTAGACATAAAAACATTTGTACATGTCTGGAAATGACATGTTATTTTCTAAGAAGACATTTATGGGGTACTGTACATGTCGACATTATGACGCGACTACCTAACGGTCATAAGTGACTTTCACGCCCGGGTAAATTTTACGGTCGCGAATTCCCATATTCTTTCATAATATGATACGTTTAAATATAAAAACGAATTAAAATACTAAGAAAATGTTACGTAATTTCTGCATTTAATCACTGCTTTGCGTTGTGAATACTGAATATGTTAAGTATAAATATAAAAATAGTTGATGGAATAATTGAACTTTCCCCAAATAGAACAAATCAGATCTTCTGAGTAATATTTACGCCATTCCATTGACATAAAGTGTATTATGGTAAATGTTCATGCGTGGTACCAGAGCTTTATCAAGCCAGCGAAGTGCTCCTCGCTAAATTGGCTTTCAATATGGAATTTTAAACAACGCATTTTGACATTTTAAGATGATACAAGACTATAATTAACAAGAAACGAGATGCCGTCGGAAATGTTTAAACAGAGTAATTAGTCATCGTATATGGACAGAATTATACAATTAGAATGGATGATTAATGCTCTCCTGGACCAATCCAGTCATTTTCTATCCCATGAATTGTTATTTGCCGTGCGCCATTGTAATATATTATTTGCGTGCCTCGTAGAAAAATATTCTATCGGACTTTTTTCGGTAAAATATTTGGTGGTAAAATGGAAATTTTGCAGACTTCGAGGACTGTGTAATCAGAACATAATGATGAGGCCATTTGAAAAAAAATGTTGGTTTGACTCATTAATAATCGCCGACCCCAATTTTTTAGCGATTTCGACAATTATTTTTCGGTCCGTATTTCAGCTACTCTTTTCCATGTATGCCTGAAGTGTAACCAAAAAAGTACATACCTAGCAGTTGTCAAACATTTGGAATGTTTTTGTAACAGCAAGTTTTGCATTTTGTTACAATGCTAAATAATATTTTAATTCGGCGACTTCTGTTGTTGGCAATATATCTAATACTTTTTGCTAAGAATTTTACACCTAATAAAAACTCTAGTACAAAAATACTAAAAGATATTTTTCACAAATATTTGAAGTTTTATTCGACTCAAGTATAATGTTTGAAGTTTTATTCCACAAAAAATATTAAGCCGTTTTACATATACCTCGCACTTTTATAGCAAAAATATTTTTGTTTAGATTTTTAGAGATGTGTAATAATTAAGTTTAACTAATTAATAATCCAATAATCCGAATATTTAAAGTTACTTACGATTTATATTCATACAAAGTGCCATAACTCTTAAACAACAATGACAGTTGATCATGTTCACGAAAACTTGTAAACAATAAATTGCTGACGTGTGTAATTTTAAGACAATTATAAATCTGTTCCATGCTGTAATTTGACATACGTTGTGCTTCTGTTTAGTAAATAGTGCAAAGATAAAATAAATGGAGTGAAACTTCACTTGGCGATTATTTCATTATTATGACCAACTTATTTTAAAAACATTTATTTCAGGACAAATTTTAAATATTTTCATTATATTACAACTTGATAATCAGACCATCTCAAAATTAAGACGGATATTTTGTGTCCCAAGTATCTTAATTTCAAGGTTTGTACAAAATAAACATTAAATATATAACATAAACATAGCCATTTAAACACAAGTATAGAAATTTTAAACTAATTATCAATGTGGAGTAAATAGCCAGAACTTCTCCTGGATGTCCTATGGAACCTTATTTTAAAGATAGCTATTTAATTCTTGGGGTTAGTGTCGTGTATTTGTTTTTAAAATAAAGACATCAAATATCGCCTTTTCTACGATATGCAGTAATCAGTAATTTATTATTATTATTATTGGCAGTAAGTTATCAGAAGATACAAAAATAAAACCAAGATTGTGAAAATGGACTACAGAAAGTCAGTGTCAATCCTTTCTACTCAAGTCATGATTCATATTATATGTGGTCAGTGTTTCCATAGGAACTATTAACACCGATTGGAAAGTTTTAATTATCACTTGAATTTTTCATCGCAGAAAATGGTCGCTACATATTTTTATAAGTCCCCATATATAGCGCATTTAGATGTATAATTCAGAATATATTTTTTAAAAATCACCATATTGCAATAAAGTACGATTTTAGTCGTTTTGATAATTAAAAACGAGCATGAAACAAGGTATAAAAAGTAGATTAATATATGAGTTGAAAAATACCCTGTAATACATAAAAAAAGAAATATATATTTTATATGATAAATATTATATAATGCTATCTAACACTTACCGACAAAATTGTACAGGAAAATAACTGATAACAAAAATATCTGTTTCATCTTCGGTTAGTTTATGAAAATTCCGAAATCTTTCTTTCAAACAAAATAATCCATGCAGCTGCAACGGAAA
Source organism: Lutraria rhynchaena (assembly GCA_008271625.1). Lineage (NCBI taxonomy): Eukaryota > Metazoa > Mollusca > Bivalvia > Venerida > Mactridae > Lutraria > Lutraria rhynchaena. The sequence continues at coordinate 475,326 of VIBL01000064.1, forward strand.
TATATATACTGCTAAGTTCGCACCCCGGCGACTTCAGTGTTTGTGCCAGCCAGAAACACCAACTGTAAATAAATAGTGGACACCGATCAGTTCATAACTATCGTTTGTCATAAATCATCATCTATATAGACAGCATTACGACATCGTTTGCGACATGTACACGTTTTACGACCACCGATTGTCAATTATTCTTTTACACTATCAGCCGCGCTTCTAGAGTTGCGACGACTTTTAAAGGACGTTTGTTTAATTTTCATACGTTAGTGAGTGTTTTTTTTTTGCTGTTTCGCGTCTTCTGTGGTATAAGAATACAGCGTGGGAACTATTTGCATCTGTCACGTGTCCTCTCACGTGATGCATTAGTGTAAGTAATTGCGTCTGGCGTTTCCTTATAAGGAACCATCGTCCGGAATTAAATTTATTGGATGATTTAAAAATGATTGCATAAAAACCCAAGATAATGTTCGGCGGTAAAAATTATTGCTGTCAAGAAAATTGAAATGTGAACCAATAATCTATTTTAAAACATTAATTTAAATCCTCCAACCTACGATATATACGCTGTGTTTTTAAAGCTAATAAAACAAGATGATAAAATGGTATTAATCTGCCGGAAACATGTCGATAACTCCATAGATATGTCATATAAAACGCAATATCTGGCTATAAAATATATGATTATTTAAATGAACAATGTTCAGCCGGAGAATTATTTAAAATCTTTTCCCAAAAAATTTATTATCACAATTTTAGAAACACCGTCTAGATATGAAGAATGAGCTATCATAGATTGTGGTGAGGGGATGTGCTTTGTCTTTTCATTTGTTGGAATGTCACTTGTTTATAAACACAATACATTTAAAACACGACTGTTATTCATGAATTAAGCACAGCATGATTTTGATTTGCAGACACTATGATTACGTTCAAATCTTCGCACGCGCTGCCTTGGTCCGAGGTTGTAAAACTTGAGATCAATCTCCAAACTCAAATCTCTTATTTCTACATTGAATGTTTCTAAGTTAGTTATGATATAACAATGATGATATTAATCATACACCACTCTGTCAGTATTATTGAATTTTCATTTAAATGTTAAACTTTTCAACCAAACACTTCCAAGAACAATATTGAGATTTGAGCTTCGACATTCTAAGCCTTATAAGTTCGAGGCTCGGTACTTTCAGTATCAATTTGCCAGTAAACATTCTTTCATTCTGCAGATTTCTAAGAATTGTTTGGTACGTTCATATTTGCATTAGGAATATATGTATACCCTATTTTGTTAACCACAGCACTAGCAATTAATTGTTGTTATCAAATCCTACTTAGACAAGCATAAAATTCAGATGTGCTCTTATGCAGACTTCAACGATTGGGTTTTTCAGACCATTCATTCATGTGCGAATTCAACTGTGATTCATAAAGATATCAGTAAACTTTTACTTTTAGAAAACAAATGTTTCGTTTGGTCCATTTGTACTATTTCAGAAAGAAAATTGACCATTAAAACGAATTCCAAACAAAATACTAACGTGCATGATAGTACCTTCATGTATGCTGCAAGAGCCTCAAATGCAAACTATCATAGTTTCAGATTAGTACAAGCAGAAATGAGCATTTTTTTAAAAAAAAAGAATAAATTAATAGCATCAGTTATATACATGATAGAGTGCTTTATATTAAAAAGTGCAACACATTTAGAAATGACCGCCAGTTGTCATGGTGACAAATATTCCACATTGGCAACGTCTCAATTAAGAGCACATTAGTGTCTGATAATAACATGGCCGGTTCTGATACTTTATACAAATTGCGACATTAAACATTATGCTCCAGATGTGTCCATGTTTGGTATAAAAATACATCAATGAAATGTCTGCAACATGGGAGACACATACTATGTTGATTATATTACTTTTTAATGTGCGGAATAATTAATGACACGTGTAAAAGTTACCAACATTACGACGTAATACGGGTGTCTGTCGTTAGTCTTATCATAAATAACAATGTCATGTACTGACCAAACTTACAAATGATCACTAATCATGTTGTACAAGATATGACCACGGATATATACACCGCGTGTAGGCATACACCGGTCACGATATCACGAATCACGTTAACAATATCCCATGTACGTACAATATATACACATTATTTAAAACGTTGTTTATTTATAAATCATTCACAGATAAAATCGTAAACTCTTGTTGACAAGCATTGCTGTTGTATGTTTTCATGACAATATGTGCACAAGTATCTTATTATACTCCTGCATGATAAATCAAAGTTATTTTACCGCATATACAGCATATAGTTGCATCCAGACTTCGGGGTTTATCTTCTCTCACCAGACATGTTGTAGAACACATTAAGTTGTTATTACTGGCAAATTCGACAACAGACCAGGTAGGTTTTTGGTTTTGTCTCCGCAGCTCGGCTCAGTCCACGACCACATAGTGTGTATGGACGTATTTTTATATCGTATTTTTAACTGCTAGATACGCACAGTTTAAGATTTAGTATGTACAAAGCATAAAACGATTCGACAGTGGCACCTTTAAAAATGCAAAAATCATGAACTAGATGTAATAAATTGAATTACTAATAAGACGCTATTTAAACGATTAAGACCTCTGTAGGACTACATTCGTAACATATCACATATGCCACAGGTATTACAAACAGGATCACTTATACAGCGGTAATTAAGCACATATGTAACACATTTTAAGACGAATGTTATCCGTGCCGATTTTTTATGTGTGATCACATTCATAAAATATTACAAATATAATGTGTTACAAATGTGGCCATATAGAACATTAAGCTTCTTTAATGAATTATTCCGGGCAAAGTAAATGAGATTACAATTTTTTTTTGGCGTAAAACATTTCACAACGTACCATCTTTAAGTGTGTATGTATACTGTATGTGCATTTTAACAACATTATCAATTTATTATACACGTAATTGTATTTTTTGCAGCAATAGAATTAAAGTCCATTCCAGTCGGCGGGTATATCGTAGCTGTGTTCATAACAAAGAAAACCTGTAAAATTCTATAATATTTGAATGAAATTAATTCTAACAGTATATTAGAATGTATAAAGAAAACCCATGTCAATATTTGCATGAAATTTGTAATATTCAGTTTATTCAGTTTTGGTACACCGTGTTGTAGTTATTATAGTGTAGACCATCGCTTTCACAACACAGCCTAAAAGGTTAATTTTTACCACACTCCCCTGTATGTTTCGTACAAGTGTTGTCAGAGCTTCGGGTAGGTTCCTGCCCAATTTTCAAGCTACATTTGTGCATGCATGTGTTTATTCTTATCGTCTTCCTATAATTTGTTTACAAAATCGGTGAACAAAGGTTAGGTAAATTTTTTTGAAGCATAAGATGACTCAATTTAAACTGTAAGCAAATGTGGAATTAAAATGTCGCAAATAGTACTGCGCCCACATTACAAAAAGGGTAAATGTTTTCTCGCCATGTTGTCATAATTTTATACTTACGTGATTGATGCTGCTTCGTTCATGACTCCATATATAGCTGAACTAGACAACTGAATAAAAATGTAGGACAAACGGCAAGAAGAAATATTTTTATCACAAATTAATTAAAACACAAAAAAATCACCCCAATGTTTTGTAATTCAACATTCAGCCACATAGTTATAATGTTTAAACAGGCTGTTTTTATAATTCAAACCTTAATTCATGGAGTCGTGAAAACGCAAAAAGTCGCGCGAATTAATGCATTTGTGACATAATACAAGATTTAAAAACCATCAAATACATGCAATACTTTTAATGATCATGCGTTTTACATTTTGTGTAAAAACATTATTTCAGTCGCAGATTTTTTTCAGTATTTTAAAAGCCCAATTAACTCCCACCTAAATGGAACAGTGATCTATTGCTCTACAAACCACGACATGCCTTACTTTCCCTAAGCATTTCTTCTCCTCTAATTAGAAAATTAATCACAAGCCTTTCCTCCTTTCGTAGACCTTTTTTTTATTGTTGTAGCGAATTGATTACCACAGTATATTCACGCGGAAGTAGAGGAATTATATTGAGCGAAGCAGCCAAGACAGGACAAGATAGTACATGAAGTCTAAAGGGACTCAATGTTAATCTCCAACAATACATGACTTTGCTTGAACTTTGAATATTAAACAAATCTTGAATTAGTTTCGAAGTAAACTTTTTTTCCGTTAAAGTTTCAGATTATCAAGCGAGCTAGAATTTTTTTGATGTTTTATCGTATAAAACGGAACCATGTTATCAAATTAGCGAAATGCAATCAGAAATTTCTATAAAGCCATCCGTCTTTTGTTTGCCAATTAACTAACTTCTCCTTCACAAAACTAGATTTAGGAAGATTTTGTCATGAAAATCAATGGAGATAGCGTGGATATCTGAATGTTGTTTATGTTGCAGTGGTTCCAAAAATCTCTCCGCTAGTTTTTTCATTGTATTCCACGTAAAGCACGATTTGCACGGGTTCAGTCAGGAAAAGGCAGTTCAGTTCACTAGACACATCAGTAAACAAATAGAAACTCGTTCTATACAATTATCGCATTCATATGGACATTATTCATGTCGAATTACCATACAAAATGTTAGCACTGACATCACTAATTTTAAACCCCCAAAAATATTCGTAAAACATGTTTTTTTTTTTGTAATGAAAACAATCTTAGTTTCCATGGCTCCAACTTCGTTTTTTAACCAAGGATTGTTGTTTCATTAAATCATTTGATTATAGTGTGCTAGGAACGTGGACAGCTAATATGGAAACATCGCTAATATCTGCCCACTGCAGTGCCATACCCAGACCCATATTTGAACCGAGGCAATCTTATCATTAGGGCTTATCATAAATTTGCCCTTTTTCCTTGTCCAAATTTTAACCTCGGTATGCGTCAGTGTAGCACTGCGTATATTTATAAAATTACCACACTACTGTATATATGATAGTTAGATGTTAACTAGTTTCTTAATATCTAATATTTTGGAAATAATGCAGAATATTCAATAATTTTTTTTATAAATCATTTCACGAAAAATCTCTTTTTGTGTTTTAAATGAGACTTAAAAGACTTAATATATAAAACTTGTATTTAAATATTTGCTCTCTACAAAGTGAGTCAAAGAAATAATTTACATAAACATGGAATAACGAAATGATAGCTGTATAAAAATTATGCCAGCAAAATTGTGTGGGAAAATATTCATTTCTTTGTTTTGCAATTACCAGATCGTGCGGAGGTTGTCAACATTAGGTAAGACGTGACTTGTTTTTCTCCCTAATCTTGTTCGATTTGACCCATGACATGTCCTAGTGTTCATTCATTCTACTTTTATTGAGCATGTGAGTACAAATATATGTTTCTGGCCAACATACCAATAAACGTGACCTTTAGCTCAACATTCAACGGAAATAGTTACCTTATTGTCTCTATTAACGCTGTACACGAAATGCCACGTACTAGTCACTCGTACTTTTAATACTTTATTTGATATTTTACTATCAATCAGGTAATTGTTCTAATTAAGATGACATTCACCTGATTCGATGAACTGCATGAAAAGTACGTGAGTCACGTGCATATTGGCTCAGTTAGGCCTCCTATTGGTTAAAAATGAAAACCATATCTACAAATCGAGTTACTACAAGCAGTTTATAGTGTTTGCAATAACCAAAAACAGTCACCGAATTATGAATAATACAAACAAAATCTTGTAAAGTCAATTGTTTACACGCAAAAACATTAACTTGATATCAATCATATTTAGGCATGTCAGAGGTAGGTAACGTTAACAAGACATATTCTACAGTAAATAAAACATTATAAACAAAACTTCGACAACAAAAAGTATCAACAATTACAAATCTTTCTTGTTATTATAATTTGTTATTTCATCGGTAATTACGATATTTTATTGTGAATTATGAAAGTGTCGTGTTTTATGCTTAATTTAATTACCCTGTCAAACATTAAATGGTGCATTTAGCAAATCAATGTCTGCGTTACAAAACTACATTCTGATTACAAAATCCTACAGAAGTGAGATACAACCGTTAAGTCACTTTCAACTAACTACGTGGCCCCTAAAGGACTTAAAGCAATGTGTTCTTTATCAATATAACATAAAAACTGCTCATAACAAATAAATGTCATGTATAATAAATTACAAAATCATATAAAAAACAGCGGGCTCGTGAATGGCATATATTAACTATGAGTATTTGATAAATTGTACGATTGAATATAGGAGTATGATTTTTAAAAGAGAAAAAGTTGCACCGACATTGACTTAAGGACGCTGGAATCATCAAAGACGGGAACACTTTGTACAGAGAGATCATTCACCATTATGTTTGTGCGAATTTATTTTGACAGCATTTTACGGTGCATCAGTAAAACCCTATTTTCAGATAATTTTCAGCATAACATTTGGTCACACAATAAGTTTGATAATATTATGGCATTGTAGTTTTTTTGTTTAGTTTCATATCAGTCGCATTGATATATACATTTTCTAAATTTCAACATTAATCAGTGAAATATTTAGATGAATAATGACATTCCATATCAGAGTAACAGAAAAATTAATATACCTATCTTGTATTACAGTCAGATGTTCTTATATATTACGTATAGTAGCAAAGATTTCAACAGAAGAAGCCTTATTGGTTTATGGAACTAAGAAACACATTTATATGTGTTCTACTCTTCTTTATGGTCCTACAGTTTGGAAGCATAGATTTATGTATAAATATATACGTATAGAGTTGTAGCGCAGCCAGTAAAATTCCAGAATCTTAAATATGACATAATCACAAATCAATTTGTATGTATTCTGTGAGAATAAAAGGACGTGTTTGGTTTAACGTTCCTATGACGTTTTCTCCTGTTTCATAATGTTCCATATGAAATCATATCAATAAATGTAATATACCCCCAGAAACTATTGCGCAAAAAGACCAAGTACATTCAAGTTTTCTTTTTTTCCTCACTTTACTCAAAATTTCAGTTCACCCTCTTCCGCCGACCCTCTCCCCTACATTTCTCTCATTGTTATCGGTCTGATGTAAATCAGTGACTTTGTCTGTGTTATGGCTAATCGAGTTTTAGAGCTTTTGTACCCAATCAATTTAGCAAAATGTCATAAGTTTAATTTTATCGACCAATGCGTCAGTGTCACATGACCTCTCATTTTTTGAGTACTATTATCATTAACAAATGATTGAATGAAAATCATACATTTGATTCAATATATCCTACACAAAGTTATCACCCCTTTTTAATTCATATGGGTTCTCTCCTACGTGTGTTTATGTAGAATACTTTTATTTGTAATTTGCGCAGTTTCAAACGAATTATCATAAAATGTTATAAGATGTAATCTTAACATATGAGATTTTTGTATTTACATATTTTACATTGTATTTCCTGTATTTTGTTAACACAATGATACTAGTATATCATTCCATTAACAGGATGCAGCTCCATACAATATGTTTTGATTTTATTATGTAAATACAAAGACCGAAATATTCCGAATATCTTTGTTTGAGTTGCCACAATTATTTCTCAAATCCTCAATGAAATAAAAATAATATTATTTGACAACCAATCAATAAAATAATTTTTATTTACTTTCGTTTTATCTGGGTTCTAACGTCGGACCAACAGCTAAGATCATTTGGCGACTTTTCCGGTTTTAACGATGGAGGAAGACCCCGGGTATAAACTTACTTTAGTATAAACTCTACCTTCTGCAAGCCAGCTAGACAGCTTCTTCACAAGTGAAATTTGGTCCTTAATGGATTTGGGCGGGATTTGAACTCACAGCGGCGTGTGGTATGTGATTGCTTGTCAGAGACCATAACCACTTGATCACGGAGACCTCTTTATCTAACTTTATGGAGAGTATAATGATGATTGCTATCATTTATCAAAAGTGTTCAATCATACATATTTGTTGAGAGTCTATCGTCATGAAAAAACGATGAATGGATGACAAATAGTTATTTTGAAGTATGATTGTTATAAATAACTGCAAGCATTTATTTAGAAATGTATAACAATAAACCACGATATGTGGTCTCATTATCTAGATGACTTATAAGAAGTTATTGAGAATCGGTCTGAAAATGAGTGGTCGTTATGACAAGGAGGTTGTAATATTGAGGTCGCCGCTGTTTGAGGTTTTACCGGATAAAAGAATGTCAGACATTGTTTAGTTACATTTTAAATGTTCCATTGACATTCAGAAAATCAGGACTGGAATAGAGAAATCATACCGACAAAGGTTTTCTAAAAATTAAGTCCACAAAACATACTTAAAACATGGTTTTTAATATGACAGTAGTTAAGAAACACATGGACAGACAATATTCTAACTAGATATTGAAGTTGAAGAAAGCAATTACTGAATTTAGTCACGGAAAGCGTAAAGTTAAGAATAGTTTGAATATTGCATATACTGTCCAACCTCTCCAAAGCAAACCCTTTTCTCCAAAGCAACACCCTTTGGGATAAAACAAAATTATATTGTTCTTGAGGGATTGCTGCTCTAGAGAGGTTAAATTGATAGTTAAATCGTACAGTAGGAAAAATCATGCTGTTTTTGAAGTGATGTTGTTGCTCAAGAGAGGGCCGCTCTGGAGAGGTTGCACTGTACAAGATGCGACGGAGTTAGATACATGTATATGGATAATTTATCGGGAACAACTTGTTTTTGATGTGCATTGATGGACAGCTATCTAATAACTAACATTTGTTAAGTCATAAATCAGAGTGCCTCAAGCAATAATTGTCAGAGATAGCACGCCTCAGACAGTAACCACAAATAGAATGACTTAGAACATACTAATTTAACCCAAGAGTAACATTTATCTCGGAGGCGAGGGTAAACAAACTCAATAATCAAGTGTTACGCTCCTGATAGATTTGGGATGAATTAAGGTACATATATTTGAAATCTGTCAATCTAAAGAATGTTAGTAATCGTATTCTTTGTATTTCTGTTGTGTTTTTATGTATCTTCAATATGAAAACATACACCATGCATACTCTTTAAAATTGTATTATATTCCTTTTGGCAGTTGCAACTTATGCTTACTAACCGTATTCTACACAAGTGTCTACCAACTTCTCCATAGAAACAATCATCCTTGAATGTCGAATGGCTTTTGACGCAAGGCCTTACGCAAGATGACATAGTCTGATATGTACCGTATAATCACTTTAACCCGGATCCCTTAATTCGGACAAATTTGTCAGAAGCCGTGACAGTTTTAGTATCTTTCGTTTAAACACTTTGCATATTTTTGTCGACAAATAAAAACATATCTTACTTATCCGGACACCCTTCAGATCCAGACATTTCCTTTGGTCCAGACACGACCGGATTTTAGAAATTTTGCTGTAAATAATATGTTGTTGACCGGATGGTCATCCTGAACAATAAATCCTGTTAATAAGTCCAATAAAACTATAAACAAGGTGATGGTGTATTTTATTTCACTTATGCATACATTACAAATGTACAACATCACATCAAAGTAGCACCATGACATGTATGGGGAATTTATGTGTAAATTATGCAGATATCATGTATCTACATTTTTTGTATATCCAATGCGCCAAATAGTGTAACATTATTGTACGTATAATTAGTCGCTTGTTAATGAGTAACATAAAGTGCATTACATGAAGATATCAGCTCAGTTATGTGAAATATAAAACGCTCTTATAACGATTTTGCTGCATTTATCACTGCCTGGCTTCTGTACTATTTGTTACAGCGATTTTAAACTGCAATTCTCATTATGAATTTATTATCATAACATTAAGTGCTGAAATGTGTCCGCCAGTTTTAATTGTGACAACTGTACAATATGAGAAATGTTGTGTTCTATTTCATAACCAATTGTGCGAAACTCCGTAAATCATGGTAAAATGTCTGAATTCAGGGCTAAATAATAAATAAATAACAATTAAAACTGAAACAATATATTTCTTTCGTTTGGAGGTAATAATTTTTAAATAATTATTTTTGCAACCTTTTTTGGTTTATGCCAAAGCTATTTCTGTTTTACATCAGCGGGAAGTTAACCAAACCAGTTTGTATGGATTCTGTAACCGTACTTACCTGGATCTCAGCGAGTAACCTCTACACTCGTACATGAATAATCAGTGGATGAATGGCTTAATAAGGGGGACCGTTAATAAGGCGCAATGCGTTGAACCAGATCAGAGAGCATGCGTCTTGCCAAGGGTGTAAACTCACATTTTTCGGAAGCTTGATTCCCTGATACCTGAATAGTTTTTACGAATGTAGTAATCTCGTGTATTTGACATTTTTTCTCGTGTAGTTGACATTTTATCTCGTGTAGTTGACATCTTATCTCGTGTAGTTGACATTTTTTCTCGTGTAGTTGACATTTTATCTCGTGTAGTTAACATCTTATCTCGTGTAGTTGACATTTTTTCTCGTGTAGTTGACATTTTATCTCGTGTAGTTAACATCTTATCTCGTGAAGAAATGTTATTATGGTGAAGGTCCGAGATAAGATGCCACGCGCTCATAGTCTTTTATTGTTGAGTAAATAACTGTGTGCCAAAATATATTACCATTGGAAACGGTAATCGGTAATAATTGATAAAGTAAAGTTCAAATTGCAATGAATATATAAAGGTCATCTCCATGTATGTCATTTATTATAACACGTACACGCATAATGTGGCCCATTTGTTGAAAAAAAGTATTGTAATCATATGAAACATTGAATAAAAATATGATTATCTTGACATAAACTCTCATTAAAGTCAGTTGAAGCAAATGTTCTTCTTCTGAAATTATTGCTACATCATCAACAATAAATGAACCTAAAACTAGATCACGCAGAACAATACAACCTCTTTTAAAGTGTCCAAATCAGTTGTCAAAATAATGTCTACTGGACAGACAACAGTTACAGCTTGCATACTGAATAAAGGGGTCAATGTCCTTACCGATTATGTCAAGAAATTGGTCACCAATACGTACCATAGTTTTTTTAGGAGTTATAAAAGTTATAAAAGTCTTGATGTAAAAAATATGGTTAAAAAAACTCTGTGATCTTTCATTGAAAATCGTTAGGTACGTTTTAAAACAAACCTCACCGTGCTGATTGCACGAAGATAAAGTTCAAGTTTCATGTAATGAGTTCTCAAATAAAACTAATAGTTGAACAACGACCGTATCAGTGAATTTTAAGCAAGTAAATTTCCCTAAATTACAGGACAGGAAAACAATATTTAACTGTTATTACAATGGTTATATTTCTTTAGTTTTGTTAGAATTTCTTACGTGGATAAAGTACACCATGACTGAACAATAAAGCTTAATGATTGCTTAATAAATGAAAGTAAGGCATGCATTAAAATGAAGCAAATTGACATTAACATTTAATATTTTCCTTGAATCTAATTAAGAAAGATTGAGGGCACTTAACAGTGTCGCCAACATTTATAGCCACGACAGTAACGATGTACTTAGATGACTGTGGTAATATAAGCGATGTATTGTTCAACAAGAGCTAAAACATTCAATTTTGTTAACTCAGACTTTGCAAAACACGCATAGAAGCCTTACAATGCACACCTAACATAAATTTCAACAACAACAACAACAAAAAAACAAGTCATCCCGATTTGTTAGTTTGTCTAGCATATTTTTGGTAATGCATTATGACTAATTACTATATATAAATAGTGTTACGTTTTATTGACGAATGTCAGAGACATATTTAAGTCCTTTTCATTTTTTTAACTAATAGAATGATCGTTTTTGTTAGCTTGTTTTTTTTTGCAAAAGTTGTTTCAATTACAGCTAAATACTGCAGAAATACCCTGGAATAGACGTTTATATCGTGAAAATGTATAAAAGTTTTAATATCTATATAAGCGACATTAGAAAACATGAAGATATAAGAAAGTGAACAGAATGACTCACTTATCAACACAGCCATGCTTACGCCCAGGATAACAAAATAATGACAAATGGAATCACCCCCAACCATGTGAGTATTGTATTCTTTAGGAAAGCGTTTACTCTACTTTGATCATTGCCAAAGCACATGTTTCATAAAAAGGACAGACTCCAGAATGCAAAGATGCAGCAGTTAAATACAAGGAAGCAGTCAAATTCCTTATAATAGCTTTCATTGTAACATTCTGTAACATTCCTAGGTCTATTTATATCATTACAAACATCTCTTATAGAATGGGCTATTCAGGTCGAAAACTTGACAGTTTCTTAATGATGCACGGTACGACACGGTTAGTGCTTTTACAGAAATCTGGAAAACTGGTTAATTGCCTAAATTGTTTAGAACAAGCGAAATCCAGAACTTTACAAAAAATATTTATTTCCTACAGAAACCTGGAAAACTGGTTATGTTAATTGTCTAAATTTTTTAGATCAAGCGAAATCCTAAACTTTTGCAAAAAAACTATTCATTTTTTACAAGAACAACATCGATCAAATAACTGGCCTCAATATGGCATGCTTAAGTGAAAACAAGGTTATTTATGAGAATTCCGTGAAATATTAGCCATGACAATATATATGATATATCTATGTCCGAGTAATCAATAAGACAGGTAATAGTATAAGTACTGTTTTACCAAACACAATAAATATGCGGCCATCTATCTTGCATGGACGGTGTTGGACAATGTGGTGAAAAAATAACTGTTTATGTCGAATGCTAAAGTAACTTTATTATCGATGCATTCATAACACTAGGTCATTGTAACAAGCAGTCATTATGAAGGACAATATTTCTGCGATTAATCATAACCATAAATTAATCAATCATTTGTTATGAATAATAACTGTATGTAAACAAGTTATCCTTATCAATTGGTAGAACACTGGGCGGTTGATCGGGAGTTGGTTATTGCTTGGGTACAAGGTTATAAAACTTGAAATTTGACAAATAAAGGGTTTGGTCCGAAAAACAGCTGAGACTGATTTTGATATCTGAGCTGGGAGACCGATCTTAAGATTAGCAACCATTGACCCAAGGTTGTATCCTTGAAGTATTCGTTGTTGACAGGTCGCTGAAAATATCTTTAAAAGCGGCGCTCTGAGAAATACATACAAATTGACTGTAAACATCTATATGTATGTATGATCAAAGCATACATGAAAATGTAAAATACTGATATTCAGTTTTAGACATGTCGAAGAAAATATGTTATGATTTTATCATATTTCATAATAATACACGTAACAGTGCTTGTAACCCGATGTTTGTTATTGAGACCTAAAAAATGGTTGAAACGTATTTCTTTAGTTATGCACGTTTTTATGTAACGTAATAAATGACACAAAACAATGTATTGGACGTGCTAGCAATTAATAGATATAATAATTGTCAATAAATGTAATAAATCATTATCGTAAATCAAGTTCACGAGTGATTATAAAACTACATTCTGGCAGGGTGAATATTGCAAGGTAATGCTGTAATATGTAGCAGTGTAAGTAAATAGTGTTGGGGCTAAATACTGTAGACCAGCTAACAACATGGGAAAGTATCATTGTAAAAACAACAGCATAAATAATACGAACCATAAAGACACAATAATATATGAAAGATCAAAAGGGACACAGATAGAATATCATTTTATAGAAACGATATAAATAAGAGTAATGTATTATTGAAAAACAAATGATATATTATTGAAAAAAGACACTGATTTTATATTATTGGAGAAAAAACACAAACATAATTATTGATGAATAAAAGACAAAAATAATTGAACATTGTTTAAAAAGACTAATCCAAAATACTGCTGGAAAAGAAACATTCAATAAAAAGAAACAAATGATATATTATTGAAAGAAAGACACCAAACAATATACTATTAAAAAAAGCAACTAAAAATATATCTTTGAAAAAAGACATCGATGATATATTATTAAAAAAAATAATAATATATTATTGAAAAAAGACACTCATGATATATTATTGAGAAATGACACCTATAATATATTATTGAAAAAAAAACTAATAATACATAAGACACCGAATAATATATTATTGAAAAAAGGCACCAATAATATAATAAGATAATAAATAATATTATTAGTAATAAAAAACTTGGGAATACGACACAAGTAATATATTACTGAACAAAAAGCAACAAAAAGGCGGAAATGAAATACTATGAAAAAGAACATTGAATAAGAAGAAATATATAATACATTATGAAATAAAAAAGACACAGGTGATAGATTATTGAACAAAAAAGGCATAAATGATATACATGTACTATTGAAAAAAGAGACAGATAATGCGTTATTGAAAAAGTCACCAATAATACAACAATGAACAGAAAAGCAACAAAACAACTGTGAAGCCGTTACCATATGTTATATACATTAAAGATTTGAAATAGGATAAATTACAGTCATAATAAAGATCAACATCTGGACATCTTATCATATATAATATAGCGGCATGATTTAAAATAAATGTCAGGTAATGTTATATAAATACAATTACATTTAACGTGTTGATATGTGACGTCATGGTTTCATTCATTCAAAAATTCTTATGTAATTTATAATTCACATCATTCGGTAAATAAACAATGATGAATAATGTATTTTTGTTTTATTGGACTTTAATTGTGAAGAATTAATGAGTAATTAATTATTGTAATTAATTATTCACGCATGGTCGATCCATAACAGTTGAGATGCATCACACACTAAAAGGGACTTCTGTGTTTATGGTCCCTGGCTAGTAATCACTTGCCCCTCACCGCAGTGGGTTCGAATCCGGGACTAGAGAAAAATCGCAGCCGGTTTATGAAAGGTCGTAAGTTCTATCCAGGTGTAAGCCTGTTTTTTTTCCACCAGTGAAACTAGAAAAGCCAAATGATTCCCGCTGTTGTGCAACGTTAAACCCTTGTGAGAAAAATGCGTAATAAAAACGATGTATACGTTTATGATAATATTTTGTTTATATAAACATGATTAATCTGGCCCTGTTTATAACGTTGATAACAAAATACCAAGGATGTATCCATACTCGTAGGTATGGTAAAGAGATTGTCCAATCTCTACATTTATAAATTGATTGAGTCGTTGGAAATATTTTTTATAAAATAATGATCGTGCAATAGTGGAAATTATAAATTAGTTTTAAAACAAGTTTACTACAATAAACAAAACTAATGTTTCTCAGTCGGAATCATTGAACTTATGAAGTATTATCAGTTTAAAGATAATATCGACCGAGTGGACAGCAAGACGGGTTGATATGGTTAAGATTTATTCAACAGTTTTCATACTTATGAAAGACATTGAACTTCCTGGTGTAGACACAGGAGAACAATTTCTTTTTAAATGTGCATTACAGATTAAAAATTGCCAATATGTTATCGTAACTTGATTTAAATAGAATTTAGAGAAATATTTATTATTAAAACATCATTCCACAAATTGTATTTACATTTATGAACCTAAAAATATAATAGCCACAAATTCCTCAGTAAAGCTAAATTGTCCAAAATCTGAGATCATCAGTTTAGTGAAATATAATGTGCTTTAGACAATGTAGGTCACGTATTGTTCTATTATCATTTGGCACACCTCACTGACTTTGTCTAATCTCAGCTGTACCAGTTAAGCTGACATTGGAACTATTTCCCGGATATAAATTCAGTTTGGTGTATATTATGTACTACAGAACGTAAAAGATGCACTACTTGAAGGACGATTCTCCAATGAAAACGTTAGATAGACGCCGGCAGGAAACGTTTTAGGACTTAGTTATTAAGCGATTTTTCTCCTCAGCAATAAATCGTCAGCCGCATCACAAATAAAAAGCGTAGACGTATATCAAGTTTCCAAATACGCCTGAGGTTAGGTGGAGGTACGGTATTGGTCCAAGGGTTCTGTATGGTTCACTATCGATGAAAACTAAAACGTTTTTCGGCATGTTCTGTTTTGTTAGTCTGTTTTACATGGTGCATTGTTTGTAATAAAAGTTTATATCTATGAACTATTAAACTCGAGTATAACTATTTATGAGAATAGCTCATGTTCTTCTATTTGTGTAGTGATTTGAGCATTGTGTTGTCTAAAATACCTATTATCACAATAAATGTACAGCAATATAAAATTACATTCTGCACTATTTCCATACAAATTATGAGCATTGCGTGACATAATCGCAGTGCATTTGCAATTGAGTTTTCCTGTTGGGTTAAAAGAGAAACACTGGGTTTGACATTGTTTGAGTTCGAACCCTGGGCGCGGCACATGTTCTCTGTATCTAGTGTATTTGCAATTGGGTTTTCCGGTCGGGATGAAAGAGAAACGCTGGGTTTGACATTGCATACAGTATGGATTTTCGCTTGTGTACTAAAGTAAGTGACAGTAACCTCCTCGTGTTTATTTACATTCATTGTGAAAATTACAAGCTGAGATCATGAAATCACGCTTTTCACGAAAGTGCTCTAAATATAGACAGGAATACATAATTAACACGCTACTAACAGTAGTACATACATATGTACACTGCCAAAAATACAAAAAAAAAAATAAAAACGCTAGTCAAAACAATTAGAAATCACAAAAATATTATTGATATATGCAGTAAACAATGCGGGGGTGTTCGTGCCGTTCACTACAAAAAAATAAACACTATCGGACGTTGCCTTCAGATATAATATGATGGAGTTACTGACCTTACAGTACAGTACAATTTTCATTGTTTTAAACGTATGTGTTGCAAGAAAAGTGGTTCTCCTTATCTGAAATGAACCATCAACTGGGTGTCCTTTTTCTATGCAATGAAAGTTTTGTTTACGGAGTTTTATGTGAAGTCAACATTGAGCTTAACGCAGTCAACGCCGTTCAACAACAGTTTTCCGCAACATACGTCGGGTAGGTCACATAACGATATTACCCTCCCTTACAGCGCTTTGATTTTTTTCACTCTTCAACTGAAATACAAAATGAAAAAAGCGATGTATGGTGAGTAACCAAACAAGTGTTCACAGGTGACCTAGGGACCAGTGTTAACCTGTTTTCTTTTCATTTTCTCAGTAGCAATCAACATTCCATTATGTGTGAACAAGAGAAAGCGGAAAATTGGCATTAATTTGTCACGAACATAAAAGAGCGTCAATTTTTTCCTAATAGGTCAAAAAGGAAATAAAAAAACAAAATTAATTTTCTGCCAGCCGAAGTGTGTTATTCAAATTTGTGCCAAATGACAATCAAAACATCATGTCAAAATTACATCATTTTCCTGCACGGCTTATTTTTTTAAAAAATGAATTTACATAAAATAGCTATGGAGAAATGATGATAAGATTGACGTTTAAAGTCATTTACTCTGGTTCTCAGTTTAGGATATTTTTTATTACGAATTTAGATTGTTATACTAGACTTTTATGGTTTCAACACAGAAAGTAAAAATGTCAAAAAAACAATGGTTCTATTACCATTATTAAAGATCCACCAGGTGGCCAAGTAAATTCTAATTCAATCAAGAATGCTAATTTAGTCGAGTCGGAAGCCATCATGTACAACTAGTCGGTAGAATTGTTCCGTTTTTTTACTGTAAAATATAATCTGCTTATTTGCATTTAATTTTTATGAAAAAAATATCATCAGCTTATTGATTTCTGAAACATAATAGCTCCTTCACAGACGCTCCCACTTTCTTCGTGACCACATTATAAAGTCCACACAATTTGCTTACCGTGATACCATGTGATGATGAATAACGATTATATTTAATGGCAAATGAAGAAATATTTATAAAATTATGCATGTATTTTACAGCTTGTCCGATGAGGGATATAGGTAGAACGACAGGCGAGTTCGAAACCTGAGCGCTGAAAACATGTGATAAATCAAAAACGTTTTCATGTGATTTAGATATACATGTGCATGTAATTGTGTCTATTTCATACCTCGATCTGCTTTTATTTTACAAAATCCGTAACACTTGTTGAGTGAAGATTAGATATACATTGTCTATAGGTCTGTCTCGAGTCATGTTCGCAGTGTGATTTTGCCACCTATCCTTTTTGCTTCTTTACGTGTACCTTTGCTTAAATCCGCTCTATTTTTTGCCTACCCAATCCGGTGCATTCAAATTGACCAAAGAATCATGATAATTAAGTTGTTTCTATTTTTACTTTTAGTTTTCAAAGGCAAAACAAAATTTTTCATTGCCACGACTCAATGTTATTATTCGCAAGTTTGTAGAATTCATTTCATTCGCTAAAATTTTTGTCAATACAAAGCTAATTATTCATGTTCTAAGTATATAGAAATATTACCGAATATTAAAATGATTAAATTACTTGCTAAATTTCGATTAAGTTCCCACTCTTTGGAAATAGAATTAGGACGCAGAAATAATATCCCGAAAGAAAATAGAATCTGTAAGTTTTGCAATCTTAATCAAATTGAATCTGAGTATCATTTCTTAATGTGCTGTACAAAATATAGTGATATTAGAAGAAAATATCTATCCAACACTTCCTGGCCATCTTTAGGTAAATTTGTTTCTATCATGTCCTCAAATAGTAAAAGAAATCTTTTATACTTATCATTATACTTAAAGGAAGCTTTTTTATTACGAGATAATTCACTTAATTACACATAACAAATTTACATTATACTCATTTATGAATATGGTCCTATTGACCTATTTTATTTTATATGGATAGTACATAGATATGTAATTCCCGTTTCATGTCATGCTGTTTTGTGTTGCTGTATATATATGTGTGTGTATGTTTGTACAATGGCAAGTACTTGCCGATTTCTGTAAATAAACATAAAAAACCTAAAAATGTTACTAAATTTTAATGACATGTTTTAGTGTGAAATTTTTATAACATACATTGTAGTTATAAATGTACAGTAAATGTGTTATATTGTCATCCGTGAATTATTACAGGGAAAAAATGTCAGTTTGATTCTCTGCGGCGACGGATAGAGTCATTATTTAATTTGTATGAATATCTAATATCTTAAAATTAAAAACGTACAGCATATTGAAGTGTTCTGATTTTTATAAGAAGAAAGTACACTTGAACCCAATTCTCTGTACATAATTTATGACTGATTTTATCACCATTAAATGCGCAGGTGATATATGTAACTTTTGTAATTTCAACTTTAAGTTACATGCAAAAAATTATGTCATAACCTTTTTTGCATTTATTGACATTAATTACTACATGAGTTATTAAAACGTCTGATATTAGTTAGATGCCAGAAGTAGACATTCTACACTTGTGTCACGTTATTATTGTCACTTGAAATTTATTGCATTTTCAGGAAATGGCAAATATAAATATATGCAAATGCATACACAGGACTTTAATTTGACCCTTAAAACAAGATTCTGACTCTTGAAATCAGTAAAATAAAGATTTTTATTCTTGCCAATTTGTACCAAAGAGTCAAATTTCCAAAAAAAATGAAGAAACTCTTTTGACTCTTCGAATTACCATTACCCAAGGGTCATTTTATACCCTCAACTTTTGATGTCTTGTTAAAACCCTGCATACAGTATGAACATATTCTTGTAAACAGAAACAAAATGTATATCAATTGGTAAGAACGTCGTTATTTGATTAATTATATTCATTTTTATTCATTGCTTCGTGCACGTCGAGTAACCATTTTCACATTCCTAAATATGATTACTCAGATCACTAATGTTTTATTTAACTCGTAAAGATGAATACACATATTATACTTAGTTTACTGACACTGGACGCGTCAAAATACGTCGTACTAGGATTTGTTTAAATAAATAAAAGACACACACACACACGCACGCACGCACGCACACACACACACACACGCAAGAGCACCAAGGTAAACATGACAGAATTAACATTTCCTTTAAACTTGTATGACATAACACATTGTAGCTAGTTAGATTGCATACATCATTCAGCACCCTACATGTATTTTTAGATTATTATTCATCGAGTTGATGGCGACAACTGACCAGAGCATTTTTTCATCAAGGTCAGGGATCCAGCAGATGTCTATTTAAGTGCAATTAGTCTAATTTGTAAAACACACCATGAGACAGTCATTATGTCATAATTTGGTAATTTTACTGTGATCTCTGTCATAAAAGTATTATATTTTTAATGCTTATCAGCCTTAGGGTACACCACATCACAGTTCTACAAAGTGTTTTACTGCATTACTTATTTGCATCTGTCATCCACCGTCTCATTCTGTCAAGGTGTGTCATCAAATTAATGAACCGTTCCATGTAAATTGCTTGTTTTGCAAGGCCAGCAGTCAATGGTTGTATAACAGGTGCTGTATCTGAAGCGCGTTAATGGTCTCCATAAAATAAAACATGATATTGTGATGAAATTATTGCAGATTGATAGACCAAGCGCATTAACTAATCTGAGTCTGGTTTCATGTTGGGTGTATAAGACTGGGTATCCGTAGAAAACTCATATAGCAAGAAAAACAACACTACCAGGACACCCCATGGTGGGTGGACGAAGCCCTCTGGAAAGACATGGAAAGCGTAAAATTCCACGAAGTAGGTTGACAAAACCTTCATATTTCATATTTACAAGTTTGTATGTATAAACACATAAATAATATGTTGCCTTCGTGACTTTTGAAAAGACCCATACCTTATACATGTACAAGTTACATCATTAGAAAGAATGAACGTCATTACAATGAAATGACAACAGAGTTTATAAACTCAGTATTATCCAAAAATAGCGTAATTCATATGTTTGTCTACTTAGTTTATTTTTTACTGAGACAGGCAAAACTGTTATGCATCTTAGACGAATATTTTACCTTCTAAATATTTAATGAAATTAATAGAGTGCCATTTCATAAAGTATTTTAGCTAAGATAGCAATTTTATTTGCGAGATATTGTTTGTAAATAAGAAAATATGGCGACCGAGTTTGCTTGGCGTTCGTCTGGCAATATATCAAATAAAATTTGTCAATATCAGTTCCATGTCCTAAATTTTAGCTTAAAAAGTGCTACCTTTAGCTGTAAGCAAGCATTGGAAGATCAACCATTCTGTCATGATACGGAAGCACTATACCAGGATGACAATGGTAATAGGGCAATAATCACTCCCCTTTGTGTTATCCCGGCCATGCGATACCTTAAATCTTTGTACAGAACCGAAATTTGATTGATATTCAGTCAATTTTATAAGTTTAATAATATTATAGTATATGTGTATTAGTCAGTGTTTTATATAAATGGTAATATTTGCACTGTACTAAGTTTGGTTAAATGCTGAATACATTAACACGCACGCTCACACGTATTGATACGGACAAGAGGTTGATAAAGACGGCCACATTCGTGTGCATTTTAATGGCAATGACAAATACCTGTATTATTAAAGATCGTGTTGTTAATTGCTCCATATCTATGTCGACTTTAAAGGTACGTACACGTTTGTTGTTATATTCTGAAGGAATAAAAACGTCGTGACAACATGGTACAATATATGGGTGTTCAAATGAATGTCGATACAAAACAATAACTCTTAGACGGACGTTTGATGCTTAATATATTACCGGTGGAACATGACAAAGTCGCCTTGGTGTTTGTACACATAAAGAATATCATTAAGTAGATTGAAACCATTTGGTTGCAGGATTTTTCTATAAAAATAGTTTTGATCGATAGCTTTTACAAAGACACATTATTCAAGCGCAAGGCATTTTACATATTTTTTACTGATCAACTTTCATTGAATACTCTGTCTCCATGTTATAAAAGCTTTATTTCTCTTAAGCTGTAGCTACTCCCGGTGTTTGTGGGGTCTAGGATGTAACTACTTGCAAAATTTCCTCACTTTATCTCCTGAAATTAGTTGTAACTACCTCATTTGCTAATCTTTGGATACTTTGTAGTTAAGTCTAGTAAAAATCACCTAATCTTGTGAGATGGAATATTCAGCACAAACATTTGAGAAATTCTTCCACCGTTATTCAATAGGTTTGAATTACTTGTCAATAAGAATCTGTGACAGTAGTTATAACCTTGTTTCTTCTGGTTTATGTTCTGTTTTTTTTTCCTTAATTTATTTCTATGTTTAGTGTTGAGAAAATATCCATTGTCATTATACTATAACAGTATGATAATTGTAAATATAGAGGACACCATGTTTTTATGTAAGTGGAGAATGTGAATAGACATTGGCGTTGCCCTGTATTATTCAGATCTGTAAGGAATAAATCCTTCTTATTGTATTTGATCTGAATGCCATAAAGAATTTATATTCCACGTATGTTATTAAATTTGGTCCAAATTTTGCTTCATGAACATAAGGTGTATCTGTTTAATATTTAAAGCCCAGTTTAATGTGCTAATTTCAGTGCGTGTTTGTGAATGTTATACAAAATCATTGTATTTGTTTTCTACGATGAACGTGTGATAAATTTAAATTTAGACAAAAATACAATTTATAAAAATAAAAAGGTCTATACAGAAATGATAATCTTTTGTGTAGTGAAAGACTGATTGTTTTACCACTCGTTTATGCATGATTCTGGTGTTGACTATTACACATGTCTAAGGTCATTGTCATGGTCAACTAAAAGTGTTTTCCCTAGACTTGTTGGTGTTTAAGCATAAAGCTTAATAATTCAAAATTTTTACCTTCCCAGGATTTTGACCATATTTGTTAAAGGAAGTGTTCAAAATTTATTACACCTATGTTTATTACATATTATATTGTTATATGTTCCATAATATGGTTTTATCATTACTTCACAGTTGTAATTGATTGGCTGACAATAGAAATTGTTGATACTAATGTCAGATTTGATAGATCTCATCTCCTGTAGATTATGTCTGAAGTAATAATTTCCTTACGTAACGCTCTGTAATGTGATATTTGGTGACATAGTAATTGAACATGCCATGTTGAGCATCATTTTTGTGCAAAAATGTTCTACCTCTATTTTTGTCAAGTTGTGGCTACAGTAACAGTGCCCTAACCCCTGATAAATAAAACTTATGATGTTGTAAACCATCTTTTCGCTGACATTTCATGGTTTTGGCTGTGTTTTCCTGAAATAAAATATTATATGTCAATAAAAATGTGACTTTAATGGAGAACTATATCTAACCATTTTTATATAAATTTTTACACCATTTGTTTGGATAAGGGTTCAGAAATGGTTACTTTTTTTCCATGTCATATGTGTTACCAATGACTTCTTCTGTTGTTTTATGTTGCTATTCAGTGCATGTGTAATGATTTGTCTTGCAATAAGGTTAAATGCTTTGTAGGAAAGGTGAATGTACCATGCATGTGATATGTACTTCAAAATACTACTTTTTTCTCTTCGATTGATCTTTATCATCTATTAAGTACTGAAGGTGATTCTCATTAAATAGACACCTGTAAATTTGGTAAAATGACGCCATTAATTCTCCTGATATTTTTGGGTTTATTTTCTGTTTCAGACCAATATAATCAACAGAACGCTAATCAGCACCAAAGTCAAGATTAAGTGAGTTGTCAACATGCATGGATTTAATAACGCTAACATACTTAATAACGCTAACCAAAAGACAGACATACAAGTGGACAATGGGATTAGTATATCACCATTTGAAATGCAAGAAACTGATATTGTAGTCTTAAATCTTATTCATCAGAGATGTTAAGATATCTTTTCGAGTGAAATCACTGTATGCGTTGTATATTAGACATTATAAGCCTGACTGCGAACAAATACAAATAATTCCAGTATGGAAACATGTTATACATAAAGTAAGCTGAAATGTCGATAGAAATTGCTGTTATATCCTTATTTCAAGCAGTCAGTCAACAATATCAATTACCAAGTGTGGCCAAAGATAAACGGCAACATAGAGCAAACATATAATGTAGACCATCTTACGTTATTTATGATAATCGGCAAGTTGTGGACAAGACCTGACAAACATAAAACAAATAAGACTAACGCGAGTCATAAATTATGTTTATAGAAGCGGTGCATGGAAGCCGGTCTAGGAGCTGGACTAACAGCTTACGGGAGGATGGAATACGGTAATCTAGACTGTATGGCGTACAGGCCTAGGGACGGAGTTTTCTGAAACATGAACAAGTATTTCTCTATGTAGTAGACGAAGAATCATTTAAGTCTTGCGAACATTTCTGCACATAAACAGCAACTCAACTCCTATGATTACTTCATGGCTTTACACTATGAAATATGTTTCTGGTTGTAAACCTCCCCTGTCCCATTCGATCTACAATATTTTTTCAAATAACTTCATCTACATTGACAGGATGGCATTTTTGTATACACGCTTGTTGAGTTGTTCATTACATAATAACCGATGTGTCATATGTCAAACTGCCCAGCAATCTCACAAATCAGTTATATGCGTTTGTTTTATTTCTCATTTACATACATGTACTCATAATGACTTAGGCGGCGTACCTTGTTGTCAACAACACAGTGAGCGTGTATTGTCTTCATTGCAAATAATGTTTAAACCTTAATGGCTTGTTTCATATTGGGTGTATATAAATCATATCACAAAAATATTAAAATAACCTTTTCGGTATAAGTTTTGTTATGTAACATCATTTATGTAAGGTATACACCAATAAATTATATGCTGAAGTATAACTAGGTCTACAGTAAACAAATTAACACAACAATTAATACATGCAGCAGCCAGTGAGACCGCTGTATTATAACTGCAAGTGTCGCTGCTTAAGAAATGGTATATCTCTTCAACGTATGTTGTAAACACTGATTCTCCAATAAAAGGCCTGGTACAATCTGGTTTAAGAAATGTTTTTTTCCGTTGTACAGTCAATTTGAACACACACGCACGCACGCACGTGTGTTCAAATTGACTGTACAAATATATACATGTATATACATTTGCACATGTTTTTTCATGATCAACAAATGGCCAGTATTCATTATTAAAAGCCTCACCTCGTGTTTCATAACATTATTATCCATCTCATTAACCCATCTTCCATATGGTCCTTTGCATGATGCTGCGACAGCGATTTCAGTATCAACATAAAGGTAACAAGTACATTTGTAGTTTTATGATACAGGCGTGTATTTTAAATAGATAGTTAATATGTTATGTTTCCACAGTCATTTTTTGTCTCTACATGGACATTTGCTGTCGTTCACTGAGCCTCAATGTTTTTTCGCTGGGGTTTAATGCCACGTCATCAGCCATAGTCAACTATAATGCAAGAGAAAGATAATTGGGGAAAACCATTGACCCTCCATAACAGGACGGCTTCCTCACGTGTGAGGAATATATGTTAGCCTGGTCCAAGGTGGGATTCTAACTTGCACTGATCAAGGACCAATGATTACTAAGAGGAGTATCACCCGTCCGTGAACAATCAACTTCTAGGTCAGCACACCATCACACTGACTACAAACCAAGTGCTTTAAATAATTACAACTACAGTAATACGATTCTGATGTTTTATTCTTTCTTTGATATTTTTTTTGTTTATTCAGCGATATTATAAGAAATATCAACAGATTTAAATAGCATTAATTACATAGCACTAATAAATGAACTCGGGGCAGACTGTCTTTGTTATTTTTAGGTTTACAGCCAACATAAAAATTACAGCAAAAACAGAACAGCAAATACTGGGTATAGAATGTATCAAGGAGTATCTGCATATCTGTGTTCAGTTTAACATACTTAAACTGTGTACAGCAGTTGGTCAAATTTGTGTTCCAGGGTTACCTCCCAAAACTAAACTGTTAATTCCATCATACTAAACTAAGATTTGTCAGTGTGTAAATCAAGATACAGACAAAAGATTAAATAAAGATGGCTTTTACCAAATGTATACATAACAATTTGGATTCTTTTTTAAACTATTTTATAATTTAACGGTCCTAGCCTATCAAAACAGAGTGCTGCAAGCTCTTATAATATCATAACATTATTTAATTGATTACTGCTGTTACAAACAGCATCACATAAGCCAGAGAACCTAATAATTAAGAACAAAGACAGTCTGCCCTTAATGTCATGATCTAATCAAGAAACATGCACATAGTGAACATACAGCCTTTAAATACGTTACAAGCAACAAACTAAACATTAATAGTTCGGCAGCATACAGATATTTTAATGCAAAGATTTCGAGAAGTGGTAACTGCAAATCAGCACATGATTGGCAAGTAACTGAATCACACAATAATATACTGAGTGAATCTATACATACATTCATGATACAAGTACACTGTTTTCTTTTCTCATAATTAACGCATGTTTCTATACAATAATGAACATAGAAACACAAATCTGTACAGATATTACTTTTAAACAGGTCAACACATTTTACTCTAATATATAATGAATGAATTGTCCCATGTTCACGTGTTAAACTGTTGGTATTCATCTTCAATCTCAAAAATACAGATATCGACAAAAAAAATAATAAAATGTTCAAATCAAGAAAATGCAAGAAGAGCAAAAAATGCCAAGATTTCTGTCAAATATTTCACCAAAAAGACAAACAAACTTCACAAGAAATGAAAACAATCAAGTAAGTGATAAACCACAAAAAAAAATGCCAACAAAATACTTCAATCCTCAAATCAGCTGATCACAAAAACACTGACGTTGTTTTCCCCAAGTATGAATGACTCTGTCTTTAACTTCCAACTGTAACTTTCAACACAAACTGTACAAAACAGTTGTATTGAACAAATAAATGTGATAGTAATTGATAGAATTAATATGTCTTCTGTTGTTGATTTCTCTGGTTTCTGCGATCTGAAAATATACAAACAAAACATACAATAAAGTAAAATAAAAGGACATTTCATCTTTTTAATTATTTACAATTTAGTTTCACAATGAGTAGTTGCAGTTACAATGTTTTACATCAGAATTCGTAACAAAGGGATTGACAAAGAAAAAAAGAAAATTTACCAATTAGGTTTCCTTGACAACAAGTGTATCATTCATTTTTAGTGTTCTTACTATTTTATGTTGAATAAATCAAACATCTAAAAATGCTAGAATTGTATAAATTAGTAAATACACTTTGTATGTTAAAAACAAAGTAAAATTCATACAATGAGCTAGTTTATCGCACTACTGAAAATAAAACTTAATACTTAAAAAAGATTTTTTACTTTTTTAATTAAATAAATTGTGATAAAATGGTTCATGGTCTACTTAACACAATGGACACAAATAAAACCACAAACTGGACATGACTAGAACTGTATGGTGAATTAATCAGTGAAGAGAAACATGCAAAAGTCAATTAAAGCACAGGGTACCAGGGTACTATAAAAACATGACTGAACTGGTTCCCAGAATTGGAATGCTAAAAACAATCAGGAAAACAAAAGTAACTAAATAAACAACAACAAAAACAATAACTACAGTAAAAATACCAATTTATCACAAAAATGCATCACTACCAACTTCATGGAATAGTAGTTTCATCACATAATTCATCATTTCTATATATTTTACACATACTTGTATCATAAGGATCTATTTACACAGAGAATCATTGATTATGCCAACAATACAACAACAGATTTACTGACAAAATCGGAAAATTGAGAGGAAGGGATTTACAACAACATTTAATATCAACCTACTCCAGCCATGTTGTTGATAATTGTAGTCCCGATTCTCTACAAAATTGTAAATAGTATTAAACTTGAGAAAAATCCCCAATACTTTGGTAGGCAGCTAAGTTATGTGTCAAAGATCAAATACTATCACAAAGTGATTAACACCGAACTAAATGACAAAATAATGTAGTCTATTCTAGCAAAACACACAAACCATTCCTGCTCCACAGGTATATTATTTGCCTAAAACTGATTTTAAGATTTGAAGAAAACGCATAGAGAATTTGACTGAAATCATTGACGATACTAGCACAAAGTTCCCTTAGTATGAAAACCTAGCAAATGTCACATGACATTTCCTAACCAATAACAAAACTAAATAAAATCAAGAAAAGCCAATGCAGCCAAGATAGCATTGTAGAAGACATCAACAAAATACTTCAATAATCACTCGCAAAAATTAAAATTTAAACAATAAAAGCAGCTGAAACTTCAACTTTAAACAGAAATACAGACTGGTTTTGTAAACTTTCAATCACTTCTAAACTTATAAGTGATAATCAAAATAAAATACAATAGTCAAAGCCTGCCAGTATAGTACATACTGTGACTAAAACATAGTTGAATATAATAACAATGTGTTGTAATGTAGAGGATGAGAATACACAATGTGATTGAAGTCTGAATTTGTAACTGGCTGTGCTCAAAATAAACATGGAATAATTCCAATGGACAGATGCTGATGTCACTTTTGCAGACACCATATGATATTTAATGGATATTTAAGTAAGCAAAGAAAGACAAAAAAAATAGATTAGAAGTAAATTTTTAGGTTTAGGATAACGAAATTAAGAAGGGTGCACTGCAACTTTTGTACGCACAACCTTGTTTGAGAGATATACACTCAAATTGTTTACTAAAATATTTATTAGTAAATTTAAGTAAAACAAAAAAAAAACATGCAGGAGGACTTTTAGCCTCAGATGCAAAGGCTATAAAAATGAAGAGATGCTCAAATGTTGCAATAAAACTTGTTTCTTACTTGTGCCATGAAGGCTGTTAACAAACTAAGATGAAATCAACAGTAATGTTTCTCATCCCTGTAAAGAAGAAGTAAATAAAAAGATAACTTACTGCCACTCTGGTTTTGCTGTTTATACTTACTCCAATTTTGTTGATTTTGTTGGAAGTTAGAGCCCTGTTGGTTAGTTTGGTCTGAAATTGAAAATAAAAAAAGAATTGGAAAAAAATCATGATTATTTAGGATATTGCTGCAAATGAATCCATTTAGTAGACTACAGAAGTCTACAAGTACAAACTAGAGCTCCGCAGAGCGGCACAAATGTTTGTCTGTTGTCGTTTTGATATCTTTGCAAGTGTTTGAGTAACAGGCTAGATTAAAGTTTTTGTATGGCAATGATGACTACTACAACGCAGTGATCATAACAGCTCGACTTTTTCTTTGGAACAGATGAATAAATAAAAATGGGAAAATCGACTTTTTCTTTGGAACAGATGAATAAATAAAAATGGGAAAATCGACTTTTTCTTCGGAACAGATGAATAAATAAAAATGGGAAAATCGACTTTTTCTTCTGAACAGATGAATAAATAAAAATGGGAAGAGCAAAAGTAAATTGAAGCTGATTATTTTGTCATGTATTTACATCCATGGTACATGATACAGATTTTATTTTGGTACAGTATACCGTCTAATTACAAGATTTATTACAGATGTCATAAAATGTAAATAATGGCTTATTCTGGTGTAGTGTCCAACAATGGCGTAAAAACATGATGAAAATCTCACTACACAACAGTATGAACTAGCAGCACATGTTTACCACATTGCAACGTTTGGTGTAAACTCACAATAATTATAATCAGACAGGAATGGATGACCAAAAACTCAAAGCGTTTATGCACAAAACCTCTCAACATGACATGTTCACATTACAGAGTGTTAGGTAAGTGAATTATTACTCCAGACATAATCTACTGCATATAAGATCTACTACATCTGACATTAGTAACAACAATTTCCGTTGTTAGTCCAATCAATGACAACTGTGAAGCATTGCTTAAACCTTAATATGGAACATATAACACTTTTATATGTATTTAACAAGGAAGTTATAAAATTTAAACACTTCTTATAGTTCTGGTCGTAATGCTGGCAATGTGGTGGTT
Organism: Lutraria rhynchaena; assembly: GCA_008271625.1. Classification (NCBI taxonomy): domain Eukaryota; kingdom Metazoa; phylum Mollusca; class Bivalvia; order Venerida; family Mactridae; genus Lutraria; species Lutraria rhynchaena. Next base: position 505,228 of record VIBL01000064.1, read on the forward strand.
TAAAGTATTTTATTTAATGTTAATTCACAATAAAGACAATGAAAATTTAATGCCGCTTTAGTCTTAGTAAATTATGACTGTGACCTATGACCTCTGTAACAGTTAACACCAACAACCATACATAATAAAGTTATAAAACAGTAGGAATTTTACCATACACAGCATAACCATTATGTCATGGAACATTTTGTAACTTTACTTACTGCATATTTTATCAAAATTTATCACAAGTTCATACCAGAAAACAAATACAATGGGTTTGTATAACATACACAAATACACACTGAAGTAAACAGAATGAACAGTCTAAAATACTGAACATGTAAAACTTATGTTCATGAAACAAAATTTGGACCAAATTTAAATAAGTAGAATATAAATGAAAGTTGAAAATTTTCAAAATACTGGAAATCTTAACCTCGGTGCTGCAGAAACATTAAACACCAGAAGGGTCCAGACCTGGGAAAAACTGGAGGTTCTGGTAAATTCCAGAAAACTTTCAACCATGTACAATAGGAAGGAATTATTCCACTTCCTTACAGATCTGAATAATACAGGGCAACGCCAATGTCTATTCACATTCTCCACTTACATCTAAACATGTGGTGTCATCTATATTTATAATTATCATACTGTTATAGTATAATAACAATGGATATTTTTTTCAACACTAAACATGGAAATAAGTTAAGGAAGAAAACAGAACATAAACCAGAAAAAACAAAGTTATAACTACTGTCACAGATTCTTATTGACAAGTAATTTGTATGAATAACAGTTGGCTTTTCTCATACTGGTGAGGTTTTGAATATATCAAATGTTTCATATAACCAGACAAAGTGATTTTTACTGGACTAAAGAACAAGGTATTTAAACATTACAAAGTCAGAAGACAATGAAGTCTGTTCAACTGATTTTAAGTGACATCTCACAAGACCTCAGGTTTTAATAAATACGGACATTGCAAAAATCATATCCTTAATATTTTCTAATTAAAACAAGGCATCTTACTAAACCAGAAAAGCTATTTATCTAACAAACAGTGCATAAAAAGACTGGCTGAATAGTGACAGTAGTTATAACCTTGTCGGTACTATCACCTCCTTCCGTTACCAGTAGCTGAACAGACCCTTCACACCTGGTGAGGGTTAAAATGATAATGGGTTAGTTTTCATGTAACTCACCATATACAACAGTTAGTCAAATGAGAGGGACAGCTAAAGATTAGATACATACAAGCATAGATTGAACAAAATCAAGAACAAAATTACAAATTCCTACAATATGGTAAAAAATTTCACAATAAGCTTGTATATGTAGGTAATGAACAGCATCACAAATTTACAGTTGACTTACAACAAAATAAAACACCACATTAAAACTGCATACTTGTATACAGTTAATAGATACTGTAAGCATGTTCTATAATAGTATTTGTCCAGTAAAGTCAATGGTATCAAGATTGGTCTCCCCTGATTATTTTATACTCTTAAATATATTTTGTGAAAACTTAACATGATAAAATATCAACAAGGATACAAAATAAAGTCAATCTTCTAGGAAAGATGAAACAGTGTAACAAGAAATGGCCATATTTGTATTTGAATTTCCATATTAAGCATCCTTTTTTGAGACTTACAAAAAAGAAAGTAACTTCTGGCACAAGATATTAGAACAGGCTTGAAAACGTAAACAAGTGCAGCATAATAAACTAAAATAAGGTAAATAAATTGCTTTCAACATAAAATGTAATACATTTATCTAAAGCAGTGCAGCTGTCAATGTAACAATATAACAGTTACAGAAATAAGATCTATAAATATTCATAGATCCATCATTTCTGAAGATTATTTCATGGCAAGTGCAGAGCAAACTTCAGCGATTTTTCTCCATCTTTGTTTGAGTCCAGTAAACGGCCCCTTACAAACTGAAAATAAAGACATTTTTTCCCCAATTCCAAACCTAAAAATTCCCAACTCACTGTGCATTTTTTCCCAACTGGACCGGAACTGGACCCTTTCCCAAAACTGCAAAAAAATCACTGAACTTCAGCATATATTTTTCATTAAACAACTTACTCTGACTCTTATTAAAGAAGAAATTTCCTTGTTTGATTTCCAGGATACGTTCATTGTTTTCCACAAGAGTTCCAACTTTCTCTGAGAGTTGTAAAGCCAGTGCCTGAAGACGTGTGGGCTCTGTACGATGCATGATCACAGTCTGTGTCGGTTCATCAAGAGAAGCCTGACAAGGTAAACAATATAAATATTGTATATATATATACATCATATAATGTCACTGATAGTCAAAGGGGCCGCAGCCATGGTCCAGTGGTTAGTGTGCTGGACTTGTAATACATGGATCCGAGTTCAAATCCCGGTCACGGCAGGTCATACCCTTCTATGAAAATTTGATAAAAATGTTGATTTTCCTCCATATGTAGAGAAGTTGCCGTAAGTTAGTACTGGTAAGTATACAGTGCAGGAAAACTGGTAAGGTGAACCTGTCACTGTATATAACTGAAAAATTGTTGAAAAATGGCATTAAACCCCAGTGACAATAAGTCACATAAAAATAAATGAGAGTCACAGACCTCATCAGGTAAGTAATTATATTCAAGGTTCCTCAACTCTATAACACATCATCAAGGCAGAAGTTAACTGCTTACAGAATGTAGGAGACAGGTTAGTACAGACAGTTAACCTTAAAACACTGGTTAAGTAACATGACTAAGTCACTGCTATACAAACAAATAACAGATAAACTTTCCTAATGGTTAGAATTTTCACAGTAATGTTATATTTTTGCACAGCTGTTATAAATATTTAGTAACAGAGATTTCCCTGATGCAGGTTTCTTGCATCCCTGACATGATATTCAGCCAAGGGACTCGCATTGAGAGTGACCACCCCATCCTCGAACCCCTTCTGACTCGGAAATTAACAAAGGAGATTTAAATAAAGTAATACAATACATCTATGTTAAAACAAACCAAGGTGAGCATCTTGTTGTACAAGGACAAATAATTTTAATACAGCTGCATTTCACAATTCCTAATACAGAGGTTCATGGCTCTTATTATTTTTCAGCGAATTCCTACCAAAGCAATATTTCAAAACAACGCAGAGCTTGATAAATATAACAAATAGCAAAACATATCAGATAACTACACCATCAAATTGTGTATGTTTTCTAGTAAATTCAAAATAAATCAACAAAGAAGAACTTACTAGACCAGGAAGAAGTTTACAATTTTTAAACACCATCATAAAAATGTGTTTGACATAAGACAGACTAAGACCGACTATTGTTTTATTGAAAAGAATCAACAATAAATGGTTCAAACTTACCATAAGTTCTTCATTAATGATCATTTTACTGATGATAGAATGAACCTTGTATACATCCAGCTCAAACATCTCAGATAATGTGATCAGACTCAGTGTATCGTACACACTACTGTATGTAAACAGGTACGTTCTCAGACTCTCCTCCTGTATCTTACACACAATCATGTCACGAACAGAATCCTTGTCTTGAAACAGATCCCAAACCTTGAAGAAAAAATCACCATATAACAAATTTCGATCAAATTATATAAATTAAGATGAAAGTAGGCCCTAACATGAAACTTGACACATCTTTATACTGATACGAAGGCAAGAAACAGATTTCGTACAAGAATTAACAGTTTCTTACTTTGAAACTAACAAATACAATGAAAAAATGACTTGAAAACCATTCTAACAGGTAAAAAGACAAAGAGCAGGCATAATGATTTGAATACTAGACATTGGACAGACAGGTTTTCATTTTATTCCAAATGAAAGCTAATACATCTCCATAGAATTAATAGAAAAATAGTAACAACTTTCTACAGTGTCAAGTTACAACCAATCAATATATCAAACAAATATTGATCTGAACTCTTACAAAGAAATAATCTAACTAAAAAAAAGAATCATTTTAAATTGGAATAAAAATAATCAATTTGTAGTTTAAGATATCATAAAGGTGCAGAGAACAATAAAAGAACTTTTAAATATTCCCATTTGTCTGATTACAAATTACCCAGTAAAATTAAGTTTTCTTAGAGAAGCATAAATAATCCACATATATTTACCTTGGAGTTCATTTTTTCATTAATAATGTAGTTTTTACAGGCCTTCCAGTCTCCAGTTTTCATGGCCTTGGATGCAGCTACTATATGTTCTCTCATACTTTCAGGTGGACCAGTCAATGTTTGACGTTCACTCATACGTAGAACGTGATGAAAGTTCTTGCTGATCATTCTACGTCTAGCATCCATCTCATGAGCTGTTACGAGATAAACATACATAGTATTACCTCAAATAGCAACCACCTCAATATTATGACCACCTTGTCATAACATCCACTTATTTTCAGATCGGCTTTCAAAAATGCCTAAAATTCAACTAGATATTGAGACCATCTCATCATTATGACCAATTTTTTGATTCCTAAAGGTGGTTTCTTCATCGAGGTTTTATTGTACACAACTATTATCCATCATAGCAATACTCTGTAGTATATCGTAAGTTAATATATCACAATATTTGGTAGGAAAAAATATTCTGAAAGTACTGTTGAGTACATGAATCATGATTAGTCCTTCGCAAAATAAGATAATCTTCCAGCAGGAAATATGTCAGTTTTTGCTTGAAATCAATGAAAACCTTTAAGCAAGTAAAAGTAAGCTAAAAAAGCGCAAAGTAACACTTACCAGCCATGTAAGGAATTTCCATCAACATAGCAGACACAAGATAGACACACTCCAGCAGTTCAAGATTAATATGCATGTGATAGGGGAGTAAACGACGTTTCTCAATCTTCTCCTGCTCTGGTGTACGTTCGTGTTGTCTTTGTAACAACAAACCCTTGAATAATACAATCAAGTAGTATAATTAAAATATCTTCAATTCATGAAATCATACAGCAACAAATGGTTAAATTTGAATAATTTTAACTAAAAGTGCGGTATTAGAACCAATTTGAGTCTATGCAATTCACTCACTCTACTATGAATCCTGACCCAAATAGCTGTATGTAATACCATTTCAAAAATGTTTATTAAACATCCAATTGAATTGATCCTACTCACTAAAACAATACTTTTAAAGTGTAATTATTTACTAATTAATCTTTGAAATAAACATCAGTATAGAAAATGACAAATACAGTAATTTATATTTCAGGCCAATCATGGAACCTATGAAGTCCAACATGTTATATACTACCTTCAATGAAAAGTAACAAAAAATCTGAAAATTGTTAATCAAGGTACACATTACAAGTGCAGGGATTCCCTAAGGTTTTTCACCTGATGGTCCCGGGACTCCCATCTCAAACATTTTAGGGGTCCCTTGGGATTTTTGGGGTCCCACACAGAAAATGCCAAGGACAAATTCTGAGTCGGACAGGGCCAAGAGGATGCGGTGGTCACTCTCAATGCGAGTCCCTCAGCTGAATTTTGCGTTAGGGACACAAGAAACCTGTGTCAGGGAAATCCCTGCAAGTGTGAGACTTAAGTGCAAAAACCTACGAAGAAATCAAGGTAAATGAATGTGTTATCATTTGATGAACTATTAATCTAGCATTCTAAGACCAGTATTTATAAGATAAATTATTGCAAGTAGAGAAAAGTATACAGATGATTTGTATAATATATCATCAGTAAGGTATACCTGGGCAAGTAATTCCTTAGCACGTCCACCACTCTGTATATCTACTAGAGCATTGTGAGCATCCTTCGTCATTCCTTGTCTAAATGCGCATAAACCCAACTGTACCATAGTTCTGTTGTACAATATCTGTTATACACGAATACATATTATCATAACGTAGTAAAAACATTTAGTCAATAACATTAAATGCACAACTTAGGGTAAAATAATATAAGTAGATGATTGGAGTGGCAGAACAATAAGTACACTTATACTCAAGTTTGATAGTATTTATTGTACTGAATTTGAAAAAAAAAATCATAACGCCATGAATTTTTTGTCAGCAAGACCATTATTGATTCCATCATAATGACAATGTTAACAAGTGTTTTAGAATGCAATAAATCTCTAAGTCTTTGGAGAAACCAATCCAAGATAATAAGTCATCATGTAATGCATGACAGAGTATCAACACATTTGAGTCAAACTAATAATGTAAGAATTGTGAACATAACTCCAAGATAGTCAAAACATGTAATCACCTGAGTGGGTACATCTGAATGTTGGATAGTATCCTGTAAATGGGACATCAGCATGAGATCACGTGCCTGGAACCATCGATCGTGAAGGGCGTGGTGATAAATATGGCAGAGTATAGCACGAGTTCTCAATCTGTCAGTGCTGTCCTTTGTATAAATATACTGACATAATGTACTCATCTCGCTCTCAGAACATGTACCCATCTGTAATAAAAACCTGGACATATATACCACATAAAACAACAATAGGTTCAACTAAGCAAACAAGAGCTATAAAAAACAGAGCTATAAAAAACTTGTCTGTTATACATCATTGCTATGTAATACGCAATTTCGATAAAAATTCTAAGTTAACAGGGGACATATACTCCAATAATACAGCTTTCAGAATAATGCCCTTCTCTTGTAACTGTGCCTTATCATGATAATCAAGTATTCCAAGTGTTGTGTTGATATCTTTTAGTGCTTTTTCTTGTAATGGGTTACATTTAAGTTTTTGAACAACAACAACAACAACATTTGAAAAAGGTGTGCTAAAAAAGTAGTTCACTCAAAAAGTGAAGACAGACACATAAAGAACAAAAACCTAAGTCAGACAGCTCTTAACTCAGTCAAAGTATGTTGGAAAAGTGAAAACAGTAATAAATCAAATTAACGTATTTCGTGGTTAAGACAAAAAGACCACTACAAATTTAATAAACATAGAACATAGCTTTCACCTTGTAATAAGTACTTTCAACTTTTCTAAGATAAACACGGCAAACTTCCTCAGAGGTTGATCGTCCAACCAAATAGGTCACTAATTCATCTATGATGTTACAAACAGTCACATCATCTCTTAGTCTGAAATAATATTTTTTTCATTGAAAGTATGTACAAAAAAAAAATGGAAAAAAATTAAGTCATAATTATGAAGATGTAATGTAATGAATCATGTACTGTCTGCAATTCAGATTTCACAAAAAATAACAGGTAGAACAAACATTATCATAATTGATACAAAAGACAGCAAAAATTGCTTTTGACTCATTCCCCATTAAACTAACAGGCATGGTATATTAAAGAACAGGATGTTTTAAAGCAAAGCCATATGAAATACAATTATATCAGAAATACTTATCAACAATATCATACATCCAGTACGGAACAATGCTGACACAAAAATTAATCAAAAATACATTTAGATGAAGTTAATTAAGTATGATAATGAAGATAGACATATCTCAGCTGAGATAGCAGCTTTTTAAACTTTAAAATTATGCTACTGTAACAGTATACATTTAAGAATTTACTGTAAATAACTGACTTAAGATCCCTTAACAATTTACAGAATAAAACACTTTTATTCTCAAACTAGGCGTAGCAAGATCTTAAGCATAAAAACTACTATACATGATATCTTTATAAAGGTATGTCTATGACATGGGCTGCAGTTTGTCATTCCATATACACATCCACACAACAGTATTTTTTGTCTTAATCATGTCAATAATGAACACTTAAAATTATTTACAAATAACAGGCTGCAGTGAAACCCCAAAATAAGCAATAAATGTAGAATAAGTATTTTTGCCTTTAAACATAAGCATTGGCAAGATGATAAGTTGAAAAACTGCTACCTTATCTGAAATAAGCCAAAGAAATGATAATATTGAGATATACACTTGCACACATACCTCTCAACATATTCAGTACTGTGTGCATCACAAGCTTGCAACATTTTAATATATTCCTCACACATTCTTTCTACAACTGTTAAAATACATCCACGGACACGGTAAGGTGAAGTCTATAATATAAAAAAACCATCATATTATGTTTGTTTAAATAAGGGTGTTGGGTTGAACAGGGCTCGACATATTTATTTCAGGCTACTCCTCCCGCAGGACAACCAGCTAAGAATTTTATCTAGTCCTACAGCAATTTCAACTCATCCTTAGTCAATTTCTACTCGTAATTACCAATGGAAGAGTGATTTGTTGAGCTCTAATTAAGTCATTCACAACAGTATGTGGTTCACAAACGATACTTCAAGTCACACCTGTACAATGACCTTAGACAGTGCTTTTATAAACCTGTACTAATTTCATTCTGGCAAACAAACTAAACTCCATGTAGTGTGCTACACATATCACCCGAAGTCATAAAAACCAGAATTGAAAGTACATAATAAATACATGATATCATTTAGCAGATTTTCATGCCATTGATTACACCCAATGCCGTGCCTGATTTTCATTAAAGTCAATATCAATACCTGCAAACTTCACTACATGAAAAAAACGTAGTAGAGGACAATTATCTTTGTAAATATTGTTTTCAACAAAATTGTCACAGAGAACAGGCCTAAGGTCTGTAGACCTAACTATCAACTAGTAGAATGCAGTCTTTTAAAAGGATAATTTTAAAAGGATACAACAAGAGCAGGTGAACTGAAAAGATTTTACCTCGAGACTTTCAGAGTCCTCCGATATATTAGCCCCGATGGTAATATCTGGATTTTCCTTTAACTCTACTTGTAACTGAATCACGTTCTTCAAACACCTGATGTAATGATAAAAAACAAAACTTTAAAAATTGTGAGCCAAGTTATAGACACTGGTTCCACAAATTTCAGCAAAATATTGAAGCTATCTAACTTGGTTTGCTGAGGAATGAGTAGCAAGAGATTATTACTGAAAACTAATATCTGTACAACCATAAAATTGTTTATATAATAAAATTAAATTTTTGATGTTGTCCAGAAAAAGCGACAACATCTGAACAGTACATCACAGACATTAATCCATAATCTAACACTAATTATATCCAACCAAATTTTTGTGAAATTCCAAAACTGAAGAATATTTAGAATTCCCAACAGATAGATTTATTGAAGATAAGACACCTTTCATACCATGAAAATGTAGATTAGATAAAGTAGCACTACTTACAGTTCCCACATTTCTGGTTTCATACAAGTTGCTATGTTGGGATTGTAATCAAATATAGCAGCGATGATGTTAAAGCCAATCTTAACAGCCATAGCACGACCAAGATTGTTCGTCTCAGAAATTGTGTACAGTTCTTTCAACAATTCAATCTGTTCCTGACGGTCAGTACCCTTTTTCCCTCTTGCAGCTATTATTTCCACCAGTTTCTTGCAAACAGCTTCATGATTCACTTCAGTATCCTTAGGAAACATCTTAGGTTTCTCCTGCAAATTTATGACAATTATCAATGGAAAACATGCTGTTTTTTTGAGGGGGGATTTTTCTGATAAAAGCTCGGCATAGAATTTGGCTATGAAATGTTGAATGCAATTTTGATATAAAATGACAAGTGTACTAACCTCCAGTCAGTCTTTTCTCAATTACCAAATGGGTAATATACATACATGTATGTAATATGATCTTATCTTGTCATGAAATTAAATAAAATCTGTAAAATTATGGTCTGCACTAGAATTTTTTAAATGGATATCTGAGTATCATTTATGTCAGTTATCATAAAAAACACAGCATATGCCACTTAATCAATACATGAATAATTTCCTGAACAATGTTATTTCAGACAAGACAGGGACGGTGAAGTAATGAACTGCATTTTGAAAGCATATCACAATGAACCAATTCTGCATAAGACTTTACATACAGCAACTATTACTGTTCCACCTTTGCCAGTCACTTCTTCCCATTCACCACCTTCATCGTCACTTCTCTCTGCTTCCTTCGCTTGTGTCTTCTTTGAACTACGGCTTTTCTTAACTTTGGTTTCTTTCTTTTCATCAGATGTTCTACAATACAGAAAAAATTCATTTATTGTCAATTCTTAGGGACAAAGGCAAGGGTCCTAGTGGTTGACTGGTTATGGAGTTCAAATCCTACCCAGGACCAAATTTCACATCATATGTAGAAATGTTTTCATGTAGCTTGTAAGCTACTAAGAGTAGAAGGGGGATCTGGAGTTCCCCCCAAAAAAGGCAAAGGGGCAATGTTCCCAGTAGGGAAAAAGTAGCCGGTGAGAATGCTCAAATAGCCGGTTGATTTTTCTGACTTCTGGCTCATTTCTACCCCCCTCTGAACATGCACAGAAGCTGTCCAGTTAACTTACAGAAGGTCAGTGGATCTACCCAAGACACAGTTCTTCCTACACCATTAAAGCTAGAAAAGTTACTAAATTACCTCAACTCTTTGTGGGACTTGAAATCACAGAGAGAAAAGTGCAAGACATGACATCTTTTGTAAGTATTTCTAACAATTTCACTTGGACATATAATATCTACCACTTCTGTATTTACCATAGCATTTGAAGTAATGTTTTCAACAAACTTACTAAATCATCGAATATTAACATTTATTAATTTGAGCAATGGCTACCTTGATTTAAATGCGGTTTAAAATGAAATGATGACACAAATACTTACTTGTCTTTTAAGAAGTATGCTGCCATGTTGGTGTAATCGGCAGGAGCATCTTCATCTGTTTCACTGTCAGAGCCTGAGTCTGAGAAGTCGTCATCATAATCATCATCATCGTCATCATCATAGTTTTTCTACATTTAAAATAAATACATCAATATGACATTCACACAAAAATCAAACAGAACAAAATCCAAGACAGTCACAGAAAACAACTCTTTACTAAAAATCCACTGCGTAATCTTTATAATACATTAACTTTGAATGAATGAGAAGCAATGGATTGAGAAACAATAAGGAACAAACGAAAATGGTATTGTAGCATCTTCATATAGTATCAAGTAAATAAATATGCAAAGAAATTTTTCATTTTCATTTTTGAATTCCATATTGGACAATGTATCATGAGATTTAAAAACATAATCTTTTTACAGCAGGTTTCGATGGTTTTTCCTTCTTTAAAAATGCCTGAGCCATGATTGGTGCCTCATCCTCAGATTCTTCAGTGTCTGCATCTCCTGCAAATAGAATACACCATTAACATTTATAACAGGTCTAGGGTATCAATAAATGAAAAGGACATGAACGATCTGTCTTCAAGTATTATAGCTAAAGTCATTCTGTAAAAACCAAAAGCCCATTCAGAACAGACAGGTACCTCGTTTAAGCTTAAGTAAATAATACTAACTTCCTACACATATCATGATAAAACATGATTTTTGCATATATATATAAAAACATAGTAAGACATTTAGAAGGATTTCTTTATTAACAACGATACTTAAGCAAAAATATGTACAACAATCAGGCAATTTATCTTGAACTTACCATCATCAGCATCAAATTCGTCGTCTATATCACCGTCATCAGGACTCTGACGATAATCCTCTACTTCCTTCTCGAAATCACGAAGGTATTTCTTCAGCTTCTGTCGCAGAGTGGTCAAACTTTTAGCATTAACCTTGTTCATCTTCTTTCTACCTTCTCTGTCTTCCCAACACTATCAGACAAAAGGCATTTACTATTTAGACCACAACAACATACATCACCTAAATGATCTGATATAAGTTTATATCACAAGACATTGAATCCCTTTACATTAAATATCACAAGGATTTCCCTGATACAGGTGTTTTGTGACCCTGACGCGATATTCAGCCGAGGGATTCACATTGAGAGTGACCACCGCATCCTCAGGACCCCTTCCGACTCAGAATTTACCCTTGGCATTTTCGTTGAGGGATGCCCAAAAATCCTGAAGGACCCCTAAAATGTTGGAGATGGGAGTCCCAGGGACCCTCAGGTGAAAACTCTTAGGGAAAGCCCTGATATCATGCAACAAAATTCTCAGGAAAGCTTGAAAACATTCATTCTATTTATGCTACAACCTATTTTGAACCAATGATTAAGTCTTATATATTAAGATGTTAAAACAACAGTAATTAACACAGTAATTACCTCTCCAATAAAATCATCAAGCTCTGCTAATGTACGGATATAGAATCTAGGAATTCCTTCTTTCTCAACAACCTTCTTAGCTTTATCAAAAGCTTTAGTAAGAGATTCAAAATCTGAAAGAAAATGACCATGAAATATTACCATAAATTCAATCGAAACAGTCCAATTTCAATACAAACCAGACAAGAATATTTCATTTTATTACTACAGCTAGTACATAGTCATTTTGATGATATTTTGAGATTGGAAAATCAATTCAATAAAATACAACAGGCCATACAATGACAAGACACACTTCTAAAAACTGCAAGAATCAGAAAATGAAATTATAATGTACATGACACATAGAAATATTTCAACATGGTGGATCAAGAATTAATTGCTTTGAAAAAAAAACAACATTCAGCAAGTTTTAGGTTTTAAGTTGTCATGATAATGCAGCCATAATTAGGACTGTCACTATATGCCACAAACATACTGTAGTATACCGCAGTATATGCCAGGTATATACCACGGTATGCAGTCTTACTTTAAGTAAAAAAGTACATACATAATTAAGAATGTCTGTGAGAACAATTCACAATTAAACATATGCAACAAGGAACCAAAATCATTGGATTAGGTTTGTAATAAAAACGTCCACTGTCAACATTGAAATACAAAATGAACACAACTGTATCTGTATCTCTCTGCCATGTTCATTTGTTTTAAAGTTTGAGTATATGAACATGTGATACACCGAAATGAAGAAATAAAGCTTATATCTACTTGGTGGATAATAAAACCGAGAAATATCTGAACATGCATAGTGCAGTTTACAAGTAAACTAGTATATCATGACAGCTCTAACCATAATACACTCACCTGAAAGAACATTGCTCATATCCTTGATTTTCTTCTTGTTTTTAAGACTCTTGATAATGTTGCGCAGCTCATCATATCTGAGACAAAAAATGCATTTAGGTCAGGATTATACAAAGGAATGAAATGACACACTAATGACACTAGTCAAGAGGCATATCATATGACAGATCTTTAAAAATCATCATAAAAGATAGAATGATTCCATCTTTTTGCTTTTATAAAAGGGGCTGTTTATAGGCATCTTCCCCTCAGGAAATATCTTAAAAATCATGCAATTTCCCCTAAAATTCAGTTCACATCAAGTTTATTCTTTCCCTTTTTTGCAAAAATACAGTGATGTTTTCCCCAAAATTAAAGAAGTATCAAATAAAAAAGACAACGGCATTTTATAATTTTTGAAGATAAGTGACACAACCTAACTCATTTAAACAAATTGTCCAATCACTGATGTTACAGGTGTAAGATATTACCTTTTGTCTTTCTCACTACGTACTACACGCCTGGTCTCCTCCTCATCGTCACTGAACTGAAATACCCTGCAAGTAGGTGAAAACCATTATAAGCTATTACTTATCAATTTAGTTGTCATATGATGATAACTGCATGTACTTCATGTGATATATCTTGTAATACCTTGATAAAAAATAATTAGTATATTTAGACTGAAATACCCTGCAATGGAAAATAAACTATGATCACAGAGGTAAAAATTTCAGACATATAGAAGCAAGCTGCATTTAATATTCATTAACACTTGATGAATTCTGTCAAAAAAATAATGATAGAAAGTCAGTGTCGACAGTGACACCATGCTAAACATCAAGTAAAACGACACTAAAAAAGATGGATGTAAATGAAAACTCCTGAAATGCCAATTAAATCATAACTTTATGACTTACTTAGCAGCAACTGTTGGTCTCTGAACTTGAATTTCAACAGAATCCTCAGAGCTATCCGAGTCTGAGTCCGACCCCTTGAAAAAACGTGACATTTTGGAAACTCAATTATCTGAAAATGGAAATAAATAAAGTAAACTAAAAATAAAGTAACACATCATTCTGAAAATCACATATTCTAGTACACAGATATGGATTGTTGCTACAACTTTAGATTGACAGACACCTAGTTAATAGTGAGTCTGAACAAAATGACATCCTAACATTTGTAACAGTAGCGTTCATTTACGTTTTATTTGATTTAAACCATTTCGGTGTTTCCTAAATTCATATTATCCTCCCTTTGTTGCGTTTTGAAGTCTTTTTGAAAGCTTCGTAGTCATTGGGTAATTTAATCCTTCTTTTAATATAACTCTATTTGGCTTATTGAAATATTACCCAATCACAGTTAAACCAATGAAATTTTACTTTACATTCACCCGCTGATCTGAAGAGTATAAAAGCTGTTACATCTATCTCTCTGGTTAACTAGGCTTGCTGACCGTCAGGTCAGTAAACTTTCTAGGCTTAGGCTTAGACATCCTTTTTGGAAAATATTTTTCTGCTACTACTAGTGTTTATACACTATATCAGTCGTTTTGTTACATTTTATATTATCTTTATAAACAGTATTATTACCGACTGTCGATATCTAATTCACTATATTAGTTGTTTGTTATATTTTGTATTATCTTTATAAATGGTATTATTACTGTCTGTCTCTGTCGACATCTAATTCCTATATCAGTCATTTGTTATATTTTGTGTAATCTTTATTAACGGTATTACAGTCTATGTCCATATCTACATAACTGAATTACAATTATATTGCTCATCTCCTTGAATATATGTGTTTGTCATTTATGTTTATTTAGTCTGAAAGGTAATTTCGGTCTGTGATTGATCAGTACACACGAGAACTAAAATCATTTTGTATCTATGAAAACACAACGCGAAGTACAAACAAAATATTGAAACATTACACACACTCGTGAGTCATACGATTCACAACAGAACTGAACCTGTTACACATTATACCAGAACTGTAAGATGAGAAATCTTTACCACAGATGAAAGGCTAATAAACCAGAAAGATGCTACTACAACATGGTCCTAGTTAAACAGCATCGGTGCACAACTGCAACAATCTGAACATATTTGAACCTGTACTAGGCTGTAGGATGCTCCGGAGGTCTGAACTTAATGAATCTTAATTAATTGAATTATTTTTCTCTTGCTGAATAGAGGAATCCTTGCTAAATTGAAGTACATCGAAAACCTGACAAAATGTGAATTTCATATTGGAAGGATTTCGATTGAAGCGATGATTAAATTTTACAAATATCTATCATATGGCTGAACTTCGTAACCGGCATATCAACGTCATGTTTACAGGCAGTCGGTCTTCCTAATAACAAGAAATATATTGCGCGAAATTCTCAAACAAACGCTTACCTACTTTGCACGGAGTATTAAATACAGTACATATATCCGATATAATGTCAATATACTGATGAAATATGGTGAAAATGTGTTACAATTCACCGAATGGCGGAGAACATGCACATGTGATGTGTACTACGTCATAAGTATACGCGTGTTAGGTGAAAACGCCGTAATCCGGGACCAGAAACTTTAAGTGATGGTTTTCTCCCTTGTCAATCACAATGACAAAATAAATAACCACACTTTCGATTATATTCTCTAGATTTGCTCGAAAATGAAATCTCTAACATACCTGCCTAATAATTGAGATATTAAAATGATATATTTGAATATAGATTGCAAATTGGAGCATGCGAATATCAGAAGTTGGTTCCATTATATAGTAAAGTAGTATTATAGATATAATTCATGTAAAACACTCTTTTACTTAACATAGCAACCGTCCCTGGCCTTATTCTGAAACTCTAATTAGTTTGGAAATATCATCCTAGATATATTCTTCAGACAAAATTTACAGAATAAAGATTATGTTAACAAGATGCAGCCATATATTAAATATTTGAATGCTGGTGTTCTAACAAAGCTACAATTATTTTAGCCTTTTCATGTGATAGTTGTCATACTTCGTTACGCTCACATTGTTCCTCAATGCTCACTAAATTGTAGCGTGTATAATTATTGTAAAAAAGAAAAACAAAAGAAAAAAAACGATGGATCTTTAAGGAACTGTTTCAGACAAATACATGCAAAATTATTCTATTCCGTATTGACACGCGTGTGTACAGAACTATATACATGTACAACTATCCATGTAATGAAAAATGATGATAAATATGACAGAAATCAGTTAGTATGGGCAAAGAAAGTTTCATTGATAATACAAGGTAAAATCCAAAAGTACAGATTACTTTATTTAATTCACCACAACTGGGTCCACTGAAGACAATTTGAATGCTTAATTTTGTTGCCTAAATTAGGAATTTTCAAGTACTGCAATAAAGCGCGATCATAATGGAAGTAGTGCCCCGACCGTCTTCAAATTGATAACATGCTATTACAAACTAATGAAATATCAATTTAGACGCAACTAAATGTATATATATGTAAACTTTTATTCCTCTAGTACAGAAGAGCATCACATTTACAAGTACATACAAGTGACAAAGCAACAGTGAAGTGTGCGTGTACATGTATATAACATACAATAAAACCCAACTTAAGTACCCTCTTACCTTCTCGCTCGTACACATTTACACATAATTATAGAAGTACACCCATTCACCACGCACTATAATAATAACTAATAAACACGAACGAGACATATAAGCTCAAATATATACAACAGTTACCCAATTAAACATACATATATAATATACATGCAGCGATGAACTCTACTGCAATCATATTTCATAGATACAAAGAAACTGTACATACTACAAGGAATCTTGACAAAAAAACGGAAACCATTATGATGTATAAAATATTATAACATAATAACATTACATTAAGTACACTTACGTCAATATATTAGCAGATCCATATTATGATAAACATACTTGTATGTGTTATGGCAAGATAAATGTATGAACTGACAGTACAGTTTGGCAATGGGTATAAATTTGTTAGCAATTATTGTGTAACATACATGCATTGTATTTATAGTTATGTAGAACATTTTTAAGGCATTTTAAACACACAGACATCTTGCAAGCTTAAAATTTAGTAGGGCAACATCTAGACCGTCCACTCCGATTGTTAGAAGTCTTATACATTGTTCAATTGAACCCATTTTTATTAAGTTTATGTATTCATAAACACTAGTAATTTCCAGGGTAGGATTCCAAAGACGTGCACGAAGTGATAATACTGGTTGAACAAAAACGCAAGTGATGCGCAAGAATATTGAATGCGGGCATTGAACAATTTAAGCATGTCTGCTCGATGGTGCAGAGGTAATAATACCAATTGATGCACAAAGCTTTTTGCACAAATCAATGTCTTCCGGATGTTGTTTGGCAAAAACCTATAATACATCAGGCTTGTTTGCACATAGGTTTGACTATGTAAGAGATACTGAACTACTGTTAACACATAGGCGACTGAGTGTAGCAAGCTTTGTGGGTTATAGAATATTGTCTGAGAGCATGTTTTTCCACACAAGTTAAGATGAAAATATGCCTGTAGTTTGGTTAAGCGTATATTATATGCTCCAAATGATTTTTCGGAACATTGAACCTGAAAGAGTGCACCCGAAATTGGAATCTATCTATTTCCTGTGTTTAGTAACGAACAATCGTGGTTTCTTCATCTTTTTGATGAGTACGCACCTTTTCGGAGACACGGAAGATCTGTTAAAATATCTTCAGGCGACATCAGAACATCATAATTACACAATTATTTGTCCACCCCCTTCGAGCACATGAAGGTCCTATTGATCCACATATGAGTGAACTTAGAACTTTGTTTCTTCTTTAGGTTCTGTCTGTAATTTGGAGTTCACCACCTGTATCATTGTTTGCCCGAACCTCATGGGAAGACTGTGGTTTGGTCCCCATTTTTTGTATGTTTCTGTGCGTTTGGTGGATTTTATGTTGGTGGGTTTGGGAGAATGTTTTATATTAAGGAAAGTATGAATATTTGCATTTTTAAGAAATCCCTTTCTTGTCTATATTCTAGCAAATCGAATTCCAGCATCATTCACGCTACCATAAATAGCCATGAATAACATACATGCAATAAACAATTAACTGTTTACAGATGTCATCTAAATCTAAAGAACAAAGCACAAAGAAATTATCTGTCATATTCGTGCTCCAGATGTCATATTCGTACACCCAATGCAATATTCGGGAATATGACCTGTGCTAATATAACATATCAATATAAAATTGAGTGAATAACAAACCAATTGGTTGTATTTTCTATCATTTATATTTATTTCTTTAAAAAGTATACGAGACAAATCCTACATTAGCATATCCTTTCATAAAATATCTATATAACACAATACAACAAAAGTACATGTCATATTCGTGAAACCGAGATCATATTCGCGAATATGACCTATATTCGCACTTTAGCTGTTCCCTAATTGTATTATTATTCTGTAAAATGTTAGCATCAGTTTCGGACATTTGTCGCTGGTTTATGCGTACGTATATGGATAGTATTTACATGACGATAAACAATGCTTATTGTGATGGGTACATTTTTCATTGTAAGAATCGTAGACAGATGGCATAATATCAGGCATGAGCTCCGTAAAAGATGCATATTTTGTAACTAAAAATAAGATATTTTGTAATTATACAAAAACAAAACATTTTTGTAATGGAAGATTACGCATTAAAATTGAAATACTTTGACGCAATTACAGTCTTCTGCTTCTACACAGAAACTGCTTACGATCAGCTGTTTTAGTTTCGGGCACACACATAATACCCTCGGAGTTGACAGCCCATCACCCCTGTTAAGTAAAATCTCACCACCTTGTAGATTCATTGTCATTTTCCGGATACAGTGTGTATCTGATTCACAGAGAATGATACAGTCAAACGCTGAAGAACAAACAATGGCAAAAGGAATTTTTATGTCTGTATTTTCTGCAATTTTGTTACCTTTCATGTCAATACTCAAACATACGTTGTTCTTCCAATCGGATATAAAAAGCGTCTTTTCGTCCGGACTTAAAGCTATATATGCAGGAACTGTACACAGTGATGATACATCTGGTGCAGGAACCACCTTTTCAACAACTCTACCATTCAAATCCATTATCTCAAACATCAATGGTTTGGAGCAGGACACTAGAAGTTTATCCTTAAATGAAACTACATCATAACACAAACCATCCACACGAATCGTTTTACCGACTTTTAGACCATTCGTTACTGACAGAATATTTATCATTTGCTCATCGGTAAGAGTGACCGCTAGTTCATCGTTGGACAAAAGCGACAAAGAAAATGGTCGACCTCTCAGTTTTACAGAATCTTGAACTGTGTCGTTTTTGATATCGATCACTTTGATACTTTTGTTGTTTGAATCACCTACTACCATAGAGTCGTCTGATAACATGGCCATACCTATAATAGAACAGTCTGCACTGTCAGTTGATAACTTGACATTTATATCTTTACGAAAAGTTAAATTACTTAAATCTCCTGTAGAATCAAAATCGGATGATTTAACATCTGCAGATAGATGTCTCCCAGGTGTATTGTTATTTGTCCTAACATCAGACACGTCTGTAATACGATGCAAATGTAGAATAACATGTCGTTTCAGCGTTTTATTTTTCATATGATGTCTTATGCAGGATTCACACAAGTATTCCGCACATTCCACGCAGTATCCAAGAGCTTCGACATGACCACCTCGGGATTTACAAGAATCACAAGAACATTCAAAATCTTCCGACGAACTAAGATATACCGACGACTCGGAACTTGCGACACCAACTCGAGGAAATCGTGTTTCACGATTATCCGCCATTTTGATCAATACACATATGTCAAGGATGCGTTACTTGAATACTTATTTGTTGGGCCGTGATAGCATAGTCTACTTATTGTGAACGAGCGTAGTAAGCGCGATTTAAATTGTTGACAGGATAGGACCCCCATACAATGTTTTGACTCGACTATATCGTTCCAGTTATGCATAACATTTATTGAAATCAGTATTACGATGAAGATGCCGTTTTCAAGTGTTATGGGCACACTGATTTTTACATACTTTCTGATACTGGATGATTGGAATGTGTGTACATGTCTTATGTAAACCGGGGGAGGGGGTAGAAAAATGAGTTAGATCAATATTTAGTCAGACTTATCTGTTTTCCGTTTACGTGTGTTTACGTAAATAGATTATAGCTTATTAACAAAAGTCGAACACCTCTTACTTAGACCATGGTTGAACAACTTACTACAATTTCCTTTTTTAAACGATAATCTAGCAGTAATAAAATAAATACATGTAATTATTTTATCCACCCGAGTGCAAATTTAACAGCTACATGTGTACGAAATATTTATAGAATTTGTGTTACCCTCCTCCATCTTAAGTAAAAAATCATATATTCGTCTGGATTTTGCATCTATAGAACAAATAGAATGTGTTATTAAATTTACCAAAATCTCGTTTGAAATAACAGAAATAAGATTCAAGGGGACTATATACAATGGTTAGATCCTTTTTAGAATTCAGTTGCGTCCCTTTCTGATATTTCCGATGAAGGATGTGTACAAAATAGAACTTCACGATATTTGGATGACTTAGTTAACGTCGATAACACCTATCTCGATAAATTATACAAATTTATTTACAGTTACATACAGTTTATGTACAACGACTCTGTTTTGCGCTGCCAGTATTCTGATTTTAACTTAATGATGTTTAATGCCTCTCTCCATGATGCATATCAAGATATAAAATATGTTCCCATGTTTTATCATTTGATAAAGTATGGATAGGAGTTCGGCTGGGCACAAGATAAATCATGAGTAAATAGCATTCTGACATTCTAACAAAATCTGCAACTTTGCTTATATTTACATGTAAGAAGTCAACCCACAAGTCATACTACAATCAAACATAGTTGGGTACTCCATTGTACCCATCCCATTGTAACCTGCTAATAATATTGGCAAAATACAGTAAAACTTGTGGGCAAAGGCCACACTCGGGAAAGACAAAATGTGGCCTTTATTGACAGATGACCTTTATTCGGAGGTCAGTTTGTTCTAAATAATCAGTTACGATTTTTCAAAGCATGATCTTTATTCACAGTGTGGTCTTTATTCGGAGATGGCTGCAAACGCAGGTTTGACTGTACTTTGAAAGACTCTCTTTTATGCAGTATGAGTATGAGACATGGTACCGGAAGTACACATGGTAATAAGCTACCCTATACAATCACAATAAATCCAGAATGCTATTAATACGTTTCAACGCTTGTACTTCGAAGGATCATGTCATACTGAACACAACAGCAAAAAGGTATCATATGGTCCCATTTTTTATAAAAAATGGTACATGAAACAAGTAACATTCAAGTATGTTTTACCAAGTTGGCTTTCGTTGTTTTTATTGTATGTTTAGTAAACAAATACAACACGCAGTTGATTTAATATATGTTTATTGTAATCTTATAAAACAATAATGATAAAAGTTGATTAAGTCAGGTACAGCACAGTTTATTTAACATTCAAGTAATTAAATCAGCATCTTGCCTTTCATTAAACTCGCTTTTTATAGCAAAACTCTTCAAATATATTTCATAATTAGTTTATATAGATACACGATATGTAGATAATTAAATACATGTACATGCATTACACATGTTAGTGTTTCTATCCGAAATGAAGCCGATAAATGTTTACTTTGTTGCGTTTTTCTGCCGTCTCAGACTGACTGCTTACATACAAATTTTGTTGTTCGGGACAATACAACAGAGCGCGAGGATAGACCACATCATCTCCGGGATTCAACATTATTTCACAGTTTTCCAAATCCATTGACATGCGCCGGATATTGTGTCTATCTCTTTCGCAGACAAGAAGAGATCCAATGTGCGGAGAACAAATAACTCCGGTCGGGTATTTAATATCCAAGTTCTCGGCAATTTTGTTGCCTTTCATGTCTATACTCAAAAGTACGTTATTTTCCCAATAGGTAACGAAGATGTTCTTCTCATCCGGGCTAAGAGCTATATGTCTAGGAATAGTGCACAGGGAGGATACATCCGATCCAGGAACTATCTTCTCGAGAATTCTTCCTTCAAAATCAATAACTTCAAACGTCGGGGGCTTATCTAAAGACACCAGAAGTTTGCCGTTAAAGTAAACGACACCATAACATGCGCTTTCCATACGTAATACTTTCACAACATTTAAACCACTTTGTGTTGATATGATATTCAACATGTGTTCATCACCGAGTGAAACCACCAACTGGTCTTGTGGTGTACACGTCATAAAAAAGGGACGACCTCTTAGTTTCATCGAATCCCGAACTTCGTCGTTTTTGCTGTGAAACACCTTCAACGCTTTATTACTACTGTCAACTACGGCAAGCGATTTGTCCGATAGAAGAGCAATGGCTTCAATAATACATTCTTTTTCGTCACTCTTAATCTTTACATTTACACTTTTATGAAAGGTTACATCTCTTAAATCTGTTGCAGCTTCAAAATCCGAAGATGTTTCTAATTCTGCCGAATGTATGTTTTGTTTACTGTGTCCAGATTCTAAATCAGATACATCTTTAATCCGATGTAAATGAAGAATATTGTGCAGTTTTAATATTTTATTCTTGAAGTGATACTTGACGCAAGATCCACACAAAAACTCAAAACAGTCAACACAGAATCCAACAGCTTCCACATGATCACCAGAAGTTTTACAAGAACAGCATAAATCTTTAGACGAACTAAGATCTACTCCAGCGTTAGTACTTCCTACATTCATACGCTTAAATCGGGCATCAAGATTATCCGCCATTTTGTTTCAGTCGTGTGAAAATTTATGTACGCTTAACCTCAAATCGTCGTTTTATTTTCCTGTTTATTTAAACATGAACGGATGTATTTCACAATGTCATATATGTCTCGTTATCACTGTACTTTGTGCTTATATGCTTAATCATATCAGATACCAGTATAATTAAATAAGTTTGCTCACACTATTATGATAAATTCAACAGAAAAGTTTACCACAAAACTGAGCTCTGCAGTATTTGAGATAAAGAGACAAATCAAGTGTCCATGTACCATAAACCAATTGAATGCATCATTAGATTTTGCACTTTCCCGAGATGAGTGTCGAATCTGGAGTGTTTTGTATTAGGTATAAACAAATCCGTTGATCTAAATTAGGTTGACGGCAAGTTTACGGAACGCACGTTATTTATACGTCGGTAAAATTTCCACACATTGTCATCAGCATAATCATTTTCACTGGATATTTTGAACTAGTCTGCTTAAAAGTAACATTTATGAAAAAAGAACTCTATCTCGTTGTTCACGCATGACTGATTCTTCGTACTTTTAATACAACATACAACACATTGCGGCAAAAGATATTACACTGACTCTTCACTGTATCGCAGCTACCTTTTTGGCAAGTCTTATCTTTAACATATATGTTTTAAACTTAAATCACAACATTTCCCTACGTTTTATAGAGTAATTTGTCTTGAAAGGATTATTAAATGAAATAAACACAGTCAGTATACACAATATCTGGAATAGGGGAAACAACAACAACAACAACAACAGAAAACTGCAAAATTGTCAGTCTTTCTCATAAGGATAACGGGCAAATTTTGAAAAGTTAATGACAATATAATAACATTATCTGCACTTTATGACCCAAAAGCTATTACATGTACAAAGCTTATACGTAAAAATAGCTCAAAGAAAGCTTAGATTTGAGCATCTGAGACTTTATGCATGGTGGTCCTAGTACCAGGAAGTGTGGATGACAAGCCACGAGTAACTTCCACTAAACACATGATTAAAACCTTACCTGATTTTTTTTTATCAAACTGCAAGAATGTAAAAATGATAGCAAAAATGAAAATACTTGTAAGTAAAATCACCATAATTAATAAAAAGGATGAATGTAAACATATTACATGAACGTTTTGCATCTCGACTCACTATTTTAATAATACAATTTCAAATATACAACTCTTTAATACAAATGAGGGTTATATTTGTAGATAAACTGCTTACTAATAATTAATTAAACAATGTTTATTGATATAAATACATATATGCATCTGTCTATTATTATTTGTAGTAAACATAAATTGTTCCATGAATGAGCTCCGTAAAAGTTCATGGTTTGTAACTGGAAAACAAGATCTCTTGTCTTTACTCATACATCACACTAGCTGTAGGGGAAATTATTCACTAAAACTGAAATATTCTAACAAAATTACATTTTTCTGCTCTTGTGGATATACTGCTCATAATCAGCTGTTGTTGTTCAGGACACACACATAATGCCCTAGGAAATAATGACCCATCTCCCTTGTTAAGCAAAATCTCACCACCTTGTAGATTCATTGTCATTTTGCGGATACAATGTGTACCTGCTTCACAGAGGATGATACAGTCAAACACTGAAGAACAAACAATGCCAAAAGGAATTTTTATGTCTGTATTTTCTGCAATTTTGTTACCTTTCATGTCAATACTCAAACATACGTTGTTCTTCCAATCGGATATAAAAAGCGTCTTTTCATCCGGACTTAAAGCTAAATATGCAGGAACTGTACACATTGATGATACATCTGGTGCAGGGACCACCTTTTCAACAATTTTACCATCCAAATCCATTATCTTAAACACCAATGGATTAGAGAAGGAAACTAGAAGTTTATCCTTAAATGAAACTACACCACAACATGAACCATCAACACGAATCGTTTTAACCACATTTAGACCGTTTGTTGTTGATAGGATATTTATCATGTTGTCATTAGCCAGACAGACTGCTAGTTGATCGTTGGACAAAAGCGACAAAGAAAAGGGTCTACTTCTCAGTTTTAAAGAATCTCGAATTGTGTCTTTATTTATATCGATCACTTTGATATTTTTGTTGTCTCTATCAGCTACTACCAAAGAGTTATCAGATAACATGACGATACCTATTATTGTACAATCCGTTTTGTCCTTTTTTAACTTAACTGGTATATCTTTATGGAAAGTTAAATTACTAATATCTTCAGTAGAATCAAAATCAGATGATTTCATTTCTTCAGATAGATATTTCCAATATGCATTGTTATCAGTTTTAACATCAGACACATCTGTAATACGATGCAAGTGTAGAAGAACATGCTCTGTTAGCTTTCTATTTTTCAAGTGGTTTCTTAAGCATGATTCACATAGATATTCTACACAATCTGCGCAAAATCCAACAGCTTCGACATGATCACCTTTGGGTTTGCAAGAATCGCAGGAAAATTCAAAATCCTCTGTTGAGCTCATATATACTGACATATTCGAACTTGCAACACCTACTGAAGGGAGCCGTGTTTCAAGACTATCCGCCATTTTGATTAAATCATGTATATCTTTCATATACGCGTCAATTGAATACTTATAAACAAATGATTCACAGTACAAATAAGCAGTAAGGAAGTACACTCAGTAATAATAAATGTTCCGGGACGAGTTAACCGGCTTGTTGTCAATAGGCGTAGTAAGCACGATTTATTTTGTATAGTGTAATTGTATCCGTAAATATACATGGTTAGGCAATGTTTTAAAAACATATTTCTCACATGAATAGTTGTGTAGTAATCATTAAACGCATATGCAGATATGCACTCCGAGTGCAAATTTAAAAGCAACGTGCATACAATGTATTTATAAAACTTATCTGAAGCACTTGACTGTAATAAGACGATCCCAGTTGACGTACAAAATGATGTGAGCGGGCGTAGCAAAAGAGAAAACAAACGTTAGTTTGGATGTACGTCTGTATTTAAGAAACAGATATTAACAAATATGTACCCACTGAACGTAGATTTTATGTGGATTAGACAGAACATGTGAGAACAGTAGAGGGGTTTATCAACAATCAAAGAAATACATGAAAACAAAAGTCAAATACACTAAACTCTTAATACACGACCACTTCTACATTGAGATTCTTTGGTCTCAAATGCCTTCTTGATATTGAGGTTTTACTGTATTTGATAAACATAAATTATATCATGTATACTATGTAAAACAAAATACTGATCATGTTGGTAGAGCGTAAATTCCAAGTCTTTCTCTTTTACGGATCATAAGTAGACACATTTTTATGTGAACCAGTTGGTATTCTTTTTGTTTGTTTATGAATTATGATTTTGAATTCATGTATGGATATCGTAATGACATTAATAAAAGCCTAAATTTGTCAATATTTGTTCCAACACTTAAATATCTGTATGCTAATAGAGCCTTCTGTCCGTTCAGGCTGACTGCTAACACACAAATTAATATTGTATGAGACGAAAATCATCTTATCATCCGGGCATGAACCTATAAATCTCGAGACAGGACACCGAGAGGACTGGTCTTGAAACTATTTTCTCGAGAACCCCTCGCCTAAAACTGAAATATCTTAACAAAATTACATCTTTCTGCCCTTTTGGATGTACTGCTGACAATGAGTTGTCGTCGTTTGTGACAGACAAATAATGCATTTGGAAATGATAAACCATCTCCCCAGTTAAGAACTATCTCACTATCTTGTAAGTCCATTGTCATTTTGCGGATACAGTGTTTATCTGCTACACAAAGGATTATACAGTCAAGGTTTGGAGAGTGAGCAATACCAGCAGGTGCCTGAATGTCTGTGTATTCAGCAATTTTGTTACCTTTCATGTCAATACTCAAACATACGTTGTTCTTCCAATCAGATATAAAAAGTGTCTTTCCATCGGCACTTAAATCTATATTTCTTGGACGTGTACACAGTGAGGATACGTCCGGTGCAGGAACTACTTTTTCCACAACTCTACCATTCAAATCCATTATCTCAAACACCAATGGATTAGAGAAGGAAACTAGAAGTTTATCTTTAAATGAAACTACACCACAACATGAACCATCAACACGAATCGTTTTGTCGACATTTAGACCGTTTGTTGTTGATAGGATATTTATCATGAACACATCAGAAAGAGTGACCGCTAGTTGATCGTTGAACAAAAGCGACAAAGAAATAGGTGGACCTCTCAGTTTTACAGAATCTCGAATTGTGTCTTTATTTATATCGAAAATTTTGATACTTTTGTTGTCTCTATCAGCTACTACCAAAGAGTTATCAGATAACATGGCGATACCTACAATTTTACAATTCGCACTGTCTGTTGTTAATTTGACATTTACGTTTTTTTGAAAAGTTAAATTATCAATATCACTCGTAGAATCTACTTCGTTAGATTTTTCATTTGCTGTCAGCTGTGTACTTTGTGTATTATTGACTGTTCTAGCATCCGACACATCCGTTATACGATGTAAGTGTAGAAGAACATGTTGCTCTAGCATCCTATCTTTGAAGTGACGTTTTATGCATGATTCACATAGATATTCAGAACAGTCCGTACAAAATCCAACAGCTTCGACACGAACATCTTTGAGTTCACAAGAATTGCAGGAAAACTCGAAATCCACAGATGAACTAATATGTACCCATGATTCCGAACTTGCGACGCCAGCGCGTCGAAAATGTGTTTCAAGATTATCCGCCATTTTGTTTATTACGTTTTTTATACATATGATTCACCTGAATATTTAAAAGATATAACTGAATACTTGTAAGCGGGTGTAGTTAGCATGGTCTATATTGCTGGCAACTGGCCATGGCGCTTCCCTTCACCGTTTCATTTACGCCCGACTAAAACATAATATATAACTTTATTCAATCGTTTATGATTGGCCTTGATGTGTTTTAGTGGTTTAATAGTTATGTTATACTCGTTTACTACAAAAGTTTTAACCTAAACTACGTTTAAGTGTTTTTTTTTCATCGTCACAGAACAATAATTTTAAGGACTCCGCTTGTTTTTGGCATTTAAAGCTATCCGATGTCAAACATATTAATAATACTGTGTTAGTCACCCACCCTTATCGTAGATAACCAATATCTATTTTAGTCGATGATCGTTATAATTTATTCTTGTCTGTTTAAGTATGTTCAGATCAAATTAGGTAAGGTATCAGTTAAAATTTTCGCTCTGAGTTTAGATTTCATAAGACACATTATGTTTAGTTCAAATATACTTAATTCAACTTCAACTTTTAAAAATCTATTGTTCATGTAAAACACAAAGCCATACTCTTATATATATTTCACAGTCATTTATACGCGGAAGATATGTATACAAAGTGAATCGATAACAATCATAGTGGAGAACAAAGCGGTATTATTTGATCTTAATAAGATCAGACAGATTGTAAAAACTGATTTCAAGTAAACATAATCTCAACATACGCAAATACGCAAAAACTTCAGTTTAACATTATTGTTTAATCATCAAACCTATTTTTCAAAATTATTCAACATGACATAAGCTAAAGGACCCGGAAGAATTTGAATAAAGCTGGAATCTTGCGGCATTTGGATATTATCCAATTATCCCCACTTGAACCTCACCATTAATGTGAGTCATCGGTAGTCCATTTACTTTCTGAGATTTAAGAATCTACTTAAGACACATTTTACCCAAATAATCTTCGTCTTTGTATTGCGCTAGATGTGGTGCAAATTTAATATTGAAAGTATGGGAAATACTGGGTCTCATACTTTTCTGTATATTTTAAGATAATATTTCAGTAAAAAATGGAACGAAAATTGCTTAGGAGTATTATTACCATGTATAATGTGGAACTACTAGTATTTATAACACAGACAGAAAATAACATTTTTAATCTGTTATAATTACTTGTACTGTACGCTACAGAAAACAGACGATTTAAAAATCCATTTATTTCCATTGAACTTTACATTGTCCTGGTATTAATTTCATGTGGTACACACTTGTACTGTTTTTATCTACTTTTTTGCTGTCTCCATATATTTTTGTCTGGATCTCCGAATGATAATTAATCCAATGCGTATTACTTATAAATTAACACTTCTTTTTTCATGCATAAGAGAACTTGGCGCATGTATCATATTTAGGTAATGATCCTGATCCCTTATTATTAAACTTCCAAACACCATTACTGATACGGACATACTGTCAGCCAGTGAAACAGAGACTAAGATTATAATACTTGAGATAGGTTTCCAAGCTCAAATTTTTTTTATTGTCTAATATTTTTTCTAAGTTCATTATAACAAAGATTATGATAGTTATCATACATGATTCAATCAGCATAACTAATCTTAATTTGTATTTAAACGCTATGCAGGAATATCTTTTCAACTGAAATACTTGTAAAATGAAATTTTGAGATTTGAGCATGGAGACTGTTCTCAAGTTTTATGAACTTGGCCTTTGATATTTATTGAGATTCATAAACGACACATCAACTACCATTTGTGACCCTGAAGAGTCAGATACAAGTACGGTGAGTCAAGATTCACCTGTTATTGAACCACGTGAATATGATGTCACTAATACTTAAGATTAAGAGATTAATGAAGATACTGCTACAGCAACTTCTGAACCACGAATATCTGGCCGATATAGACAACCGCCAAATGGCTAAACCAGCGGAATAATGTCCTATATTAAGTTTACATCATGCTAAGAAAGACCCGCCACTATCCACTCATATTGACCAAACATGACTCGGTTGTGTTGATTACAAAATAATGAATGACAGAAATTATGAGTTATTTTTTCATAGGTCCATATTTTTATCAATTTTTATCAATTTTTATCCATTTTCTTTTATATTACTTCATCAATTTTTTAATTACTTAAGTACGTTTCATAAAATAATTCTGCGGGTATTATGTTGTATATATTTGCCAAGAATTCATTACAAGGTAGATTTTGTGTACAAAGTATAGTTTGATGTTCTCTCTTTGTGTGAATGGTTTTGTAGAAACGAGTACTGCATAAGGGGAAGCAACTACGTAAAAATCATCAGAATGAAATATGAACACGATTAATCTCCCTTTGACAAAAGAAATTTCCACTAATTTGTTGTCATTTGTAGTCTTTCATAAAGGCAATCATTCACCAAATATATACATATAAAGCACTTTACGACAGAAAATGTTTCTGTGTGATAAAAAATAATTATAGATACCTATAGATACCCTGCGTCAATGTTGGAAAACATTGTAATATAACACCACATTGTGATTTTTCTCATTTTGAGCACTTGAATAAATATATAGTGATAGTCTAGTTCATTATCTGAATACTGATTGATGTTTTGCTGACTTTGTGTCTTAATTATTAAACTTAGTCTCAGGAATGGAACGCACGTAGTTGTTTATGTATCCTACAGCTGGTTAAGGATCAATATGGTGCTTGTACAGATCGTAGAAATCTTATGCGTAATATTTATGTTTCCTATATTGTAAAGAAATTAACTTTCATTAGATACGTAAAATTTCTACAACCTGCGTCCCTACATTATTCTTGGTATACCTCGTATTTTCTCTTGTAATTATAATCAAATTATCTTAAAATTATAACAGGGACAATCACACTGTTCACGTAAAATTTCATAAGTCAATCGCATACATATTTAATCATTAACCAATCACTTGTTGTCTTGATCGTAGCGCATCTTTGAAATTTGATCAGACTGGTACAATAACAGGTACAACATAAACTGTACTTATCTAACTATTGCAGAATAAAGTAAATAACAGTAAGAAAAATATCCGAAGTTGTGACGTTGCTCAGATATTGTTTGAGTTGTCATTCAGTTTGGATGCAGTATATACTAAAACCTGAGAGAATTTCGGTCATTCAAACAGTTAACGTCCCGGAGCTAACTATTGTGTAGTATATACTAAGAATTGTCGGTCTTTAACATTTTAATACAAGTCACGATCTTTGAATCGGGAACCTAGTGAGAAAACTGTAAACTTTATGTCAAAACATAATTGATTTATTTCATTTCGTTTGTCCATCAATCGTTGTTAATCAATTATTAGAAGGTAAGATTAAAAAGTCTTTATTGTAGTTGTATAACAAAAATTATTTCTTGTCAATCTGTAAGCAAATATTATATGTAAGAAAAATATTAGCAGTAAGCCTGTACAGAAAATAACATACCCTACTGTAAGGTGTGTTGTTGTCTAATCATTGCCTGTATACTAAAAACGTAAACTGCTCTAAAACCAAGCATTACACTGCAATAAAACATAATTGGCTGATCCATTGTACCCACCCACATGTAACCTACCAATAAAAATATTGGCAAAATATATTAAGATTTACTTTCATGCAGTATGAAAATAAGACGTGAGACCGCGTAGAAAACGTGTTAATGAGCAAGTAGATAAAATTAAAATACATGTATATCCAAATGCTGGTCATTCCTTTTAACACATATTGTAAAGCACCATGTCAATATTATACCGAAAGCAACAGCAAAATGTATATCTATCAGAAATGTAACCGAAAAACGTTTACTTTGTTGCGTTTTTCTGCAGTCTCAGATTGACTGCTTACATACAGATATTGTTGTTCTGGACAATAACACAGAGCGCGAGGATATACCACATCATCTCCGGGATTCAACACTATTTCAATATTTTTTAAATCCATTGACATGCGCCGTATATTGTGTCTATCTCTTTCGCAGACAAGAAGAGATCCAATGTGCGGAGAACAAATAACTCCAGCTGGGTATTCAAGATCTAAGTTCTCGGCAGTTTTGTTGCCTTTCATGTCTATACTGAAAAATACGTTTTTTTCCCAATAGGTAACGAAGATGTTCTTCTCATCCGGACTTAGAGCTATATGTCTAGGGATAGTACACTGCGAGGATACGTCTGGTCCAGGAACTATCCTCTCGAGAACTCTTCCTTTAAAATCAATTACTTGAAACGTCGGGGGCTTATCTAAAGACACCAGAAGTTTATCGTTAAAGTAAACGACACCATAACATGCGCTTTCCATACGTAATACTTTCACAACATTTAAACCTTTTTGTGTTGATATGATATTCAGCATGTGTTCATCACCGAGTGAAACCACCAACTGGTCTTGTGGTGTACACGTCATACAAAAGGGACGACCTCTTAGTTTCATCGAATCCCGAACTTCGTCGTTTTTGCTGTGAAACACCTTCAACGCTTTATTACTACTGTCAACTACGGCAAGCGATTTGTCCGATAGAAGAGCAATGGCTTCAATAATACATTCTTTTTCGTCACTCTTAATTTTTACATTTACACTTTTATGAAAGGTTACATCTCTTAAATCTGTTGCAGCTTCAAAATCCGAAGATGTTTCTAATTCTGCCGAATGTATGTTTTGTTCACTGTGTCCAGATTCTAAATCAGATACATCTTTAATCCGATGTAAATGAAGAATATTGTGCTGTTTTAATAGTTTATTCTTGAAGTGATACTTGACACAAGCCTTACACAAGGCTTCACTACAGTCGATACAATATCCAACAGCTTCCACATGATCGCCTGTTGTTTTACATGACCCGCATGGAAACTCAAAATCTTCAGTTGAGCTAAGATGTACTGTCCCGTCAAGACTTGCAACACCAATATTTTCAGCCATTTTGTTCACTGACAGTTAATATATGTATATGCTTTTTAGCTTCAACTTTTATCCCGATGAATTACCTTTAACATGTTCATAACAAGTTTCCTTGTACGACTCGTATGCTAGTATTTATGTTATATGTTTAAATCCACTTATAAGAAATTTATAAACACATAATACCATGTTGTAACATAAATCTTTGTACACCCGTGTTTATCTTGGGTTGAACCCTCTTGGTACAAGTTTATCATTGTGATAAGAGTACCGTAAATACAAATCTACTACACAACTTGTGTACACAATATTAATTTAGATACATGAACCAGCGGATACACTCTTCCTATCCACTATGTTTAACACTTCTCCATATATCGGCATATGAGATTATTTAATTAAATGTATTTGTATGTGACCGGATGTGTTGATTTCTTTCAATATTCGCTTAATATAGCTAGGTCGTAACGGATCAAGGGTGTTTTATTTCTCATAGCATTCGATCAAGGCATCTGGATCGTAACGGATTAATGCATAGTCGTACGTTGTCGGTACATTTCGTAGCGAGGTCGGTATATATCGCCGTACACCGGCCGAACTCCGAGTACCAAACTGTTTTTAAACAAATACGATGTGCATGCTTTTGCTACATTATCATTGAATTATATGTATACCTCAGCATCATGACGCATAGCTTGAATAAGTTTTTCAACGCTAAAAATACTTTAAAAAAAACATAAAAAATAAAAGTAATGGGATTTCCAATACAATGACTTCATTGCAAGAATTCCCGTGTAAGCAGAATGGATCGGATTTTGTGACCATCGATGTAAATGTTTCGCAAGTACATTATTAATTCTGATTCCGAACGGATACTTGATGGCTGTGCCGATTGTTACACTTGTTTATTTAACGATAAAGATCACACTGCGTCGTTTCATTTCTTTTTATTTTTCATTTTTTTCGCAATGAAATTCGTTTCACTGCATGTTTTGGTCATCTCTGTGTTTCAATTTCTATCAATTATGCATAATTGGCATTGGATTTTAGCTTAAAGTTTGTTTCAATCACTCGTTTGTATCACAGGGTTTTGCCTTTTTATCTCTGTTGACAGTAAAAAAAAATAATTATACGAGAAAAAAACGTAGTATACGGGAAAATTATGGTGGCATATCTCTGCATACACATCGTAAACATTTTTATTTTCATGAAAATATTTTATTTTCTATCTGGTGAAGAAATCTTATCATGAAAAGTTATTGAATTTTCGTGAAAATGTCTTTGTTTTCATAGAAATATTCTGATTATCTCATGCAGAAGTATGCTACCATAGAAAATGAATAATTTAGATGCACCCAGATGGTTTAATCGTGTCGTATGGTAAGTCCACATATTAACCATTTCTTTGACTTAGTAAATGTTTTTGAATCTCGAAGATGGAAAGCCTTTTCAGAACCCAACTGCTTTGTACATTAAGAATTGTTGTATGCCTGTATTTAAGTACGCAATGTGCCTTCAATTAAGTATCATTTATTCTTGAACGGAGCTGTGAGAAGAATGAAAACTATTTAAAACTATATTCTAACCCGATCTGTTAATTGCCAAATATGTACCCTTAGAAAACCAACCAATTATCTATTCCACGATGAAAAATCTGTAACTGTTCCATTGTACGCGTCCAATAGTATTCCAGCAAATGTAATAGCAAAGGGCGTTAGGACTACGAACTTCAGGCTCGCGAGATAGATCCCTGTTCTCTGTGATGAGTACGTTGGGACGTTCAAGGCCCTTAATTTTGTCATTCATCCGCTGATCATTCATGTGTAGAAGTTGACAGTTACTTGCAGGGAACAGGGTTGGTAACAGCAAAACAATCGAAGGACTCTGCTTATTGAATTAAGGGCTGATATATATCTGACTATAGACAATTCCAAGAATTTAAAAGATAGTTGTTTATTTGGGATATCAATTATACTCATAATGGGGTCTAATCGTCAAACCACTCAAGCACGCATTTTATCTTTCCATCAATTATAGATACGGAAGTTTAAGCTAGACAACTTTGAATAGACGAATATTTTTAGAAGTAAATTTTCTGAAGGAAATATGTAGAGAAACGTATAATTATTACGGGTCTGTTGATTAAGGTGTGACGCGATGTGAATCTTTTTAAATTATGATTATTTGCTTGATATGAGGAACAAGTTTAATCAAATATCGGACGAATTCCAAAACAAAATGCATGTTGTATAGCTGCATGTTTCAAGAACAATCCTTGATTAAATACGCGTGCAACAGTATGTTGGTGTCTTCCTTTTTTAATCAAGATTTATGTTGTTTTGCTGGTGTTTTGTATGAAGGAATTGGTACTGCCATAAAGTCATTCTTTCGGTCCAATTTCTTATGATTGGATGCTCCTTAATCAAATATAGCTACCGATAAAGTTCCACGCAACTAAATCCGGTTTCGTCCTAACAAGAGCGTACAAATGAAGCATTCCGTTTGTGAAAGACTTTCAATATACCGAAATTCAATTATATCAAGGGAAAATTAAATAGACGCTTGACAGTAAATCAATATCATTGAACGCTCGCAAATGAAAGAAGAAAATCATCGGACAATTGGAATTTTGATTTGCATAAAAATGGCAAAGTTCGTCCTCGTGAAAAAAGGCTTTGATTTATCACAAAGAGAAACTTCATCTGATGATTGATATAATATAATCATTAAATGTCATCTTATATTGTATGGTCGGACAAAAGTTGCAGAGTTCAGAAAAAGGTGCGTTATAATTTGAGTAACTACCCTTTGAATTTGTTCAGTCAAACTACCATCATCTTTAAATCTTGCACAAGATTTACGAGCTTTGTTGGATTTTAGAGCATATATCTGCGCTAAATTATCCTTATAACAAATATGTCTAATAACATGTTATAAATATAGAAATGTCCAAGCGAGCGTTTTACGAACGTATTCAGTTTTAAAGTTTTACGGCCGCGGCCGTGGTCCAGTGTGCGCTAGACTTGGAACCCGGAGATCTGGGTTTGAATTCCGGTCGAGGCAGGTCATACCCTTTCATGAAAATTTGACAAAAATGTCGATTGTCTTCCATATGTGGAGAAGTTGTGAGGTCCTTGTGGAAGGGTAACTTAGTACTGGTTAGTATACAGTCCAGGAAAACTGTTTATGTGAACCGGTCGCCGTATATAACTGAAAAATTGTTGAAAAACGGCGTTTAACCCCAGTGACAATAGGTCACATACAAACAAACATTAAAGTTTTACACGTAAAGTTTGACTCTGTCTATCATTTTGCTTTGACCTTACTGGACAATTACTAATAATTTACCCATATCCCAACAGACCAAGCCGTCTCATTGTCGTCTGCTGATTCATAGCATCAATATTCCATTTAAGTCCACAAACCAACTAAATCGGAACTAACTATAGCACTGATTGGTTTTTCCTCTGTTTAGTTTTGACAGTCATATTATGCGGAACCCCTTTGTTAATTTTATTTTAGCGATTTTCCATTGATCAGGATGATTCACGAGCATGACCGTTAAATAAAAATGGCGGATAAAGTCTCGTAAATTCTCTCGGGATTAGAAAAGGTTAATCTGCATGGAACAATGGTTGGTCATTATGAATCTCTCCATGCAAAAAGTGATTTTGTTCATCGTTTGTCACTAATGAAAATTGTCTTTGAATCGACATGACTCACATATATTGCTAAGAATACCATATTTGCAATCTGTCACTTTATATTGATGGCTTTTGAAAACAAATTCTGGTATATGTATACCAAATATTGTGCAAGAAGTGCTTATTATGTAAAATTACCATTGCATTCAAAACATTGAACCTGGAAATGTCATTTATACCGATATGAACATTAATCATATTAGACTGTTACAATTGGAATCTATTTGCTCAGCATTGGCTTTTTGCAATTGATATAAACGTCAATAATCGCACGAAATGGAGTTATTTAATGACGGTTTATAAGAGCTTAATATTGTTATAAATAGCTTGAAAACAGTAAAATGTTCTAGTTACATGGAGGCGGGTCCCGCGTATCGTGTAACATAAAACCAAACCTCGATATCGTATGATATAACATTATACCATGTTATCATATAATATAATGTCATTAATTCTGTGATGTATTACCGCACCGAAACCATACTAAACTGATTAGTTACTCGTTTCTATAACAAGCATATACCAAGTAGTGACCAGTCAGCACAATTTTAACAATCTTGGTGTATTACAACCTGGGGGTCGTACCCACGACGTATCAGTCGGTAGTAGGATGTTTTCCCCCGAACTTACAGTATTACGGACTTCGGTGTCTACACATTTCGCTGTTATATTACGCGGGAAAAATACTTTTGCTTCATTAAATATTCTTTAAATAATTGATTTCATGAGCCTACGCAAGTTTGTATCAAAATTGAAACCCTGTAACCAAGTTTAGATATCATGGTAGTATGGTATTACACACACAAATATATAATTCATGTTCGACATTTCGCTGATGAATCACCAATAAATAGCGTTCCTTTGTTTAATTAATTATCGTTATTTATCTATGATCTTTACCTGAGATCGATATGTTTTGTTTCAGTGTTAAATAATTTGTTAAATATATCAATTCCAGGAGAAATGCACGCATGATTAGAATTATGTTACAGCTATGGATACCCCCGGCTTATATCACGTTCGTGTCATTGCTTTAATACAAGAGGCAATGTATTGTCATTATCCTGAAGTCCATTGACTAAATGATGTTTACAATGAGGCCAAAAAATCTACTTCACAATAAACAACCACGGAAATTAGCAAATTAGAATCATTTAACCAACATTTAGTTTCATTTTCTTGCCATCACATAGCTTTTTTTCTCTGGGGTTTAAATGTCGTACCAACAGCCAGGGTCATTTGGCGACTTTGCCAGCTTTAAAGATGGAGGAAGATCCCAGGCTTACAACTGGTTAGAAACACCGACCATCCGTAAGCCATCTGGACGACTTATAACATCACTTATATTTTTACTGGTACCGGGTGGGAATCGAACTCAGAGCTGTGAGGAACGAGTGATTGCTTTTCAGAGACCAGAACCATCCTACCACAGGCCCGTTATGTAGCCGTAGTATTCCTTACTATTCATTAATACCAATACCCTGAGTGTTCTTATAAAGGTTTATTCGCCACTTTTATCCACCTATGCTCCAAAGGAAGTTAGATCTTCTTAATCTTGTGTTTTCAATGAGGCAGAAATTGTTTCTCATCTACCAGTAGCTTTATACATTCGATAATCACCATAGACACTATAATTTACTCATTTTTATAATACATCAGTACAGCAAGAAATCCTAAATAGTAAACAAAGTACATTAAGTACATGTGATATTAGTTTAGGATGAACTCAGTGATGATAAAAAACACGGATTAATGTTACTTGGAAAGGTTTCTACAGTACTGTCCCATGTATTATTATCACCAATGACTTTGTTTTAATATCTATTACCATTCCCGATCAATGTTTGAACTTGGATTTCAAAGTTTTCTGACAATAATGGATACTAAATTTCAATCTTATATCGATATTTTGCAATCCAACTCAATTTATTAATGCTAGCATATAATACTGGCATATCACAGACGAGCCGCGTTCTCAAACAACTAAAGTTCCACTT
Source organism: Lutraria rhynchaena (assembly GCA_008271625.1). NCBI lineage: Eukaryota > Metazoa > Mollusca > Bivalvia > Venerida > Mactridae > Lutraria > Lutraria rhynchaena. Next base: position 543,456 of record VIBL01000064.1, read on the forward strand.
AAATTACCTAAACTCGATGCCCTTGTTCTAGACAGTGGTCTCCATTGTGACAGAGAAAAAGTGAAAACAGGCGGGACAGTTTCCATTTTCAACGGAACAAACAAATGGATATCATGTATACGGTGCTGATCGATAAACTGATTGAAGTGGATTGTGCACAAACAAAAGACAGATGGGGCGTTCAAAGTTAGGGTAAATAGCCATGATGGGATCCAAAAGATAACCAAAATGACCAAGGTGCCATTACACTGACATATGTTAGCTTTGATAAAAAAAGTTCCAAAAAATCATACCAATGGTATATGTTTTACTCATTGACACTGATAACATGTGATTTGTTTTAAGATATAGCTAGAATATGGCATTATCTGCTAGAATATGGCATTATCTGCTAGAATATGGCATTATCTGCTAGAATATGGCATTATCTGAACGGAAAGAACACGTGAATCACGAGTTCTGATACTGAAGCAATCGTTACTATGACATGCACATGAAACTACACATAGGTAAATAGACATTATATAGGCTTTTTCTTGATTCTAGTTATAACCAAAACAAATGGACAGGCAATTGTTTGCTATTATTTGGCAAGATATGAAAAAACTTGACGCTTTAGGAATTCTTTCTAGTGAAACTGGGACATAGACTTCCATTTTAAATCAATCCACGAAATTCATTATTTCCTTAGAAATTAGCATTTATTTTGCATTTCTCCTAAAATAAATAGGTTGTGTCCCGATTGAAAAAATATCCAGACTACAATAAATATATTTTGTAAACTCTCCAGGCTCATTTCTAAGACACATGTAATCACTATTTCTCCGTCTATACAATACTTAATGCTTTCTTTAATTAGATTAACGATGTCTATTGAATCAGTAATTTCAACTGTAGTCTTAACTGTATTCTAATGATGCTTTGCTAGGAATAATGGGAAAAACATTTTATATACTTAGATACTGTGTTAGTTGTGCTTATAGAGTATAAAGGTTTACGTTTGAAGCGCAGAAAAAGTGTATATATATTAATTGTCAAGGAAATAAAAGGATAATTTTGTTTTGAAAATATTACGGGCTTTAGCCTACTTTACTAATTTTACATTTATACGCCGGTAGATAGTTTGTTTTCCTTGTATCAGTATCATTGCTTACTTTGCTCTCCGTAGGTAACTGCCAACCGTTTACACGGATCATTCGAGGCGGGGGCGGAGGACGAATGACTAAGAGACAATGTCTTTAACCAAATCGTCACAGAGAACTCGTGCCGCACCGCGGATTCGAACTCTAGAATCATAGGTCCGTAGGTCTGACGTAATCAGCCAGTGCGAAGGCTGCTGAAACTATAAACTTTGCTGTGAATCCTAATATATTTAAAAATAAGACAACTCTCAATGTCTTCCATACTTTTGCTTTTGTATATTTATCAAAGTTCTTCTTTCAGCAGATTAACACTTTTATACAACCATACAACAACAGAAAACATTTAATGATTATATTGTACCTATTATCATAATAAGTTCAATTGATTACCGTTCGATCATCCTGTTTGTGTGTTATAATGATAGGCGAGTACTTAGATGTCAGTCCTTTTCAGTCAATTATCAGCATGCTTTCAATAGTCGAATGATTTTCACAGAAGATATAAACATATGTAAAACTAAAATAAGATTGGGGCCTTCGTGATCGAATGGTCATGTTTTTTTTACTAATAATCACTCTCCTCACTCACCGTTGTAAGTGCAAAACCTATTTGGGACTAGGCAAATTCACATGTGAGGGAGCTGTCCAACTAGCTTACGGAAGGTCGGTGGTTCTACCCCAGTGTACATATGTGGTTTCCGGTGCCGATGAAGCTTAAAAAGTTGTCCTTAGTGGACCACGTTCCTATTCCAGAATACAGTATTTAGTGCAAAAATATACCAAGTCCACACGTTCATATTCCCTCATTTACTGTACACATATTAATACCGAACATGCAATGTTTTGATTTATGGAACATTTTCCCCACGAGTCACATTACCAATAGAACCACGGAGCTCTCCAATGTACAACTGGCATGTGTTTTCTTATAAACCATTGATCATAAAATATTTCCATGAAAATCATGTAATATGGAATTGAATAAAGAAATAAACCCCACGTACTTTCCGTGATATGATCGACCATTACATAATTGTACATGCTTTGATTCAAATGATGAACGGCCAGAGCGAAGATCAAAGAAAAACTGAAAATTGAAGGAGGGTCGTATAAGAACTGATATCTAATTCAGCATACGGTTCTGTAACCTCACTGCGTTATCTACTATTAATGGTTTGGTATTAATGACCATAAAGCGCGTAGGGGGGCGGAGCTGCTTTAATTTTTTATTGTTGTTTGTATCACGAACGATATGCATGGTTTTCTGTTCTCGAATATTTTCTAATCAGTCTTATAATTCTCAATGCGTTTTTCAAGTTGCATGTCTAAATAGGCACGGCGGTTTTTTTTTGTCATTTAAAATATTATACTCGAGCTACAATTACGGTAAAAGTCATACATAATCTCGTAAAAGGAAATTGTTTCAGTGTACATTAAAATTCAATTTATAGAGAAATAACAGCTCACCTTTGTACTCAGTTTCATTTCATTTGAAATAAAATTGTTTGGGTATAGATTGGTGTAATTTAATCCTCTTTGCGAGAATGGGGGTAATTTTCCGTACTTTAATTTTCTGCGCAACAGTGTAGCAATGCGTATTTAAATCTAAAAAAATACATATAATTTTCCGAGGAAGACATTATTAGAAAATGTGCGTGAACAATGGAATTAAATTTATTTTCATTTAAATATCTACATTTTATAACACCTCAGTGTATAAATAGCACATTTTGATGATTAAGAATCAAATAAACGTATTAATAGCGATTTGAAACATCGCCATTTCGTCATTTAAATACATTTCTGATAGCTGATTTAACATTGTTCTACATTATTTTGTATCTGTGTACATCTGATATGTATGTAGTAAATAACAACCTTCCTGAATACCCCTTTCTATGAAAATTTGACAAAAATGTCGATTTTCCTCCATATGTGAAGTTGCCAGCTCCTTGTGGAAGGGTAAGTTAGTACTGGTTGCTATACAGTCCAGGAATACTGGTTAGGTGTACCGGTCGCCGTATACAACAGAAAAATTGTTGAAAAACGGCATTAAGCCCAGTGACAATGTCACATAAAAAACATACATACAAGTGTGTTTTTTCAACATGATTCGTTTGCATTATGTGTTCTGTCGTTCATATAAAGAATACGAGTGTAGACAGCAGTCATAGAAAATTCGACCTTTTGATACTCCTCCGTATTTCCTGACAAACGTCAGAATATGGTAATCTGATGGATGAAAATGCGTTTCTTCTTATTTCGCCGAATACCATCCTGCACTCTCTCCGGAACTATGTAAAGACTGGGAATTTTCCAACAGCGGTGTGGCGGTGCAACCCGACTGCACCATGAAATTGAAAAGCAATAAATTATGATATAGTGTAACATATTGACAGAGATTAATAGAAATTTTATAAAGTTGATAATAATAACCCTTGTCACGTGATATTTGTCTGGTGTCACGTGTCTGAGAGGAGCCCGGCACTCTCATAAATGAGACGAAGCTACGTAATTCAACAGACGGTTATTTTTGATTTATTACAAATTGATACTCTTTGGCCCATGTGGGTATTGAGAACTTTATTGAGGGAACCTTTGCTTTATTCGCGATGTATAGGTGTTGATAGTGCAGACGATTTATCCTCTGGGATTTCACTCGTTCATTAGCCTTCTATCACTTCTAGACACAGCACACACAAACCGGAAAGAAGTCAATGCCTTGGGGCAAACTGCAAAGATAGATCGTATGAAACCATTCGCGTACACATATATTATAATACTATACTATGCTACCATACCCAAAAATATTTGGGTTTGAATGAAAACTCAGACACATTTTTGATTTTTTGTGAGCTAATCTTTTTGTATCTAATGAACTGAGTATTATGAAATTATTTCTGCATGATCACATGCTGTGAATCGCACGTATTTGTGTGTGTTATCCGAGTACCGATACAGTATCTCGTGTCATTTATAATAAAATGGTGGGTTTCTAGTCGCAATTATTCTGATTGCAAGACAATGTATGATATGATATCGTTTTATAGTGCACTTTATATTTTATAGATTATTTTATGCATGCATTATAGTTGTTGTTGTGTATTGGGTATTTGAATACATGTATATGTTCACTGAATGCACGTATATGTCCAATGAATACATGCATATGTAAACTGAATACATATATATGTCCAATGAATACATGTATATGTTTACTGAATACACGTATATGTTCACTGAATACATGTATATGTCCACTGAATACACGTATATGTTCACTGAGTACGTGTATGTGTTCACTGAATACGTGTATATGTCCACTGAATACGTGTATATGTTTAATGAATACTGTATATGTATTGTAAAACCTTCATATCTCACAATTTCTTTATCCAATATATGCATCTATATATACTAAAAAGATTATTATATGTCAATGAAAGCGTTTAATCATTTACTGAACAATTTGAAGTGTCATGGTGGGCATTGATCTGACATGTACTGACAGAAATACTCTATATTGCATACATCTGGCTTTTAACTGTATGTAAAGTGTGTCTAATTGGTTCTAACGGTTACTATGTTTATCTCAGGGCATTGTTAAATATCAGGTTAATGATTAAGTCTAGTATATGCTGGACATACACTCGAGGAAGTATTTGGAACATATTTATACGATGATACAATATCTACAATGTTGTTCTGATATTGTATTGTGCATGTTCATTCAATGTATATTATTCAACTTAGTTTCCTTGTATATATTGTGAATTCATCTGTTTTGTTACCGCCTTATTTGTATTACAGTAGTTAGTGCGCTGAACCAGGCGATCTGGGCTCAAATCCCAGTCGCATCAGGTCAAACCCTTCTATATAAATTTGACAAAAATGTAGATTTCCCACCATATGTAGAGAAGTTGCCGGCTCCTTGTAGAAGGGTAAGTTAGTACTGGTTAGTATACAGTCCAGGAATACTGGTTAGTGAACCGGTCGCCGTACTAGGCATTGAGCCTATTGACAACATCACATAGAAACAAACAAACAAACAAATAAGTGAATGCTTTTTCAACATGATTCGTATGACTGTATTAATTGGTGTATCGGTCTAAGATAACACTTTCTGAACTTGAACAAGTGTTCCCCATGCTGTACGTTGCAGTCATTTAACTTTTAACATATCATTATGTATTGATCTCCTGAAACAATCGATAGAATAAAACGATTTCCTTCTTTGAAAAAAATCTTAGGATTTTACGCCAGTTTTCAACAATATTTTACAGTGTAAACACCAGCAGGTAGTTAACCCAACCAGTCTCCTTATGTTTGGTACCAGTGCCAACACAACAAGAAACTGTCAACGTCTCACATAAATGGTCAGCAGTGGATAACGAATGGCTGAGACGTTAGATCTTCAAGAAAGTTGTAAATAAGAAAGTGTGTAGCGCGTAGGGTCCGGACTCACGAATCTAAGATGCGTAGAACTAACACTATTTCTGTTGAACAAAATGGTGGGCTGTTGAGGTTAGCGGATAAACTTTTGGGGTAAAATGGCTGTTGAGGTTAGCGGATAAACTTTTGGGGTAAAATGGCTGTTGAGGTTAGCGGATAAACTTTTGGGGTAAAATGGCTGTTGAGGTATGTGTGCAAAACTCTTTATCAACAAGGGATCTCAAAATTGGCATACACAAACTATGTTTTAAACGTATAGACTGCTCTTGTTATTATGTTATGTCCCTGGTGTAGTCTTTTTATTGTTTAACAGTATTCTTAAAATTATTTATACATTTATTTTATTTAACATTATACAGTAACCGTTGTCGGAATGCCCACTTTCCCTTCTAAACCCATGGCGAAACGTACTGCATTTTAGTACATCATGTTTTTTTAAGAAATTACAATCATAACAATACAATTTATTGTTAAGGTCGCGTGTATCTGCACAATGTCAGAAGTCCAAGATCAGGACAAAACTAATAAAACTATAGAAAAACCTCCACTCAGATATCTCAATTTCATCTCTGAATATATTTCGGTAAAAATACATTTTTTTTCGTTTTTTATCATACAAATAACGTTAGAGAAAAACTCATTGATTCATTCACTTGAGAAAATCAAACTCAAGAAGAAAATCAATGATTTAAGACAAAAAGTGATCAAGTTGTTGATGTCTAACACTCAAGTGTAGCTCTATCGGTAAATTGGTTTGATCTGTGATCTCTTGGTGCTGACGCCGCAGCGACGGAATCCGATCCTCAATCTATCTTATATAACGTACTGATTATGACTGTGTACTTATGTGTCTGTGTTTGTTGACTATATTATGTAGTGTTGATGATGGTTCATAGTGCGTCGGGTTATTTCTACAAACCCGCATGCCATTTTTCCCATTTTGAGAAAATCGCATTTGAAGTTTGAACTGCAATAACTTTAAGCGAGTTACGGTTTCATGGAATTGGGATTAACCCTATTTAGGATATATCTATAAGCAGGTAGGTATAATCATCGTAAAGAGCTCATCGGGACGATAAAAATGATTCCAAAATCTTAATATTGCCAAAAAATAAGTTATGGGGGGTGTAGAAATAAGCCGACGAATGGTAACTTAATTGAAAATTGTAAACTTTGTACATTACTTCAAATATAAACACAATATAACATAAATATAAACAAACACTACATCATGATAGTGACAGTTTATTGACTCAGTCATTCAATGCATTATCTTTTAAAAAATCAAACATAATAAAATTTCAAGTTTTCAACAAATATAAGTGTATCACTGAACCGTGAATAAATAAATATTACATATAGTTTAAAATAAATAAATGAAACAATTCATTACATCTGTCTCACAATAGTGGCTTGGCACAAATCTTGCATTTTAAATGCATACATACAATTCACTCAAGCAATCAAATATTTCCTCACAAAAGTTAAGTTATTCAGCAGTATCCGTGTTCTTAAAACACAAGCAAGATGCATAATATTGTAGTCAAAATAAAATAAATAAATGATAAAAATGCACAATATCTGGCGAATAAACATACAAGGTCTGATACATTTGTTTCTCAACAGAGGGCCCATGTTTCTCAATGTGACAATTTGACTCAATATATATTGCATTCATGGACAATTGCCCTTGACCTTGATTCGCCCATAACGCGGACAGGTAGACAATCGCTCCGGAGAGATAGATGGCTAGTGGTTAGAACTGTCAGTTAGAGGCTGTTTCTCAGACAAAACTTATTTCTGATTTCTCAACATATCAAACAAACGTATTCTCTTATGATATTTCAAGTAAACTTTCAAAGGTGGTCGTATCAATCAGTCCTGATTGTATGTGATTTCATGTAGCAGGACAGAGGCGGAGAAAATAATACGATTGGTTTACCATAATCCTGTTCACGATTCGGAGACATTTGGACAGTATACAAGATTAGCCTGGAATTATTTTTATGCTTTCAAAACCTTGTGTCACAGTGAAACTACTGTGCATATAGTTAATTTTTGCGTCGTAAAAGTGTCAACACAATCAATCCGACATTATAAAACCACGTGACGGTTACCCTTAACTGCATGTCTTTGATCTGTCACGTGATAAGATTCTGACAGTAGTAAAATCACCGATGATGTGATAAAGACATTCTAATACATTCTTTATTTCGTCCACATTATGTTCAGAAATCATTTTCCATTAAGCTTGACATAAGTTGTTTTTCACGATTGATATACACGTATATCAAAGCATTCATTTTCTTTCCCTTTTGTGAAATTAGCAAAATAGCATAGGTTCTCTGAAAGCATTTCTTGCATCAATCGATGGAGGCGTACAATAGGATTGAATTTAAGCTTTTCAATAAATATTCCTCTCTTCTATGTCATTTCTAATAAAATTTTCAAAATAAATCAATGTTTCATATTTATGGAACGTGCACAGAGAATAACGCAAGGAGATTGTGTACATATTGTGAACATCTGAGTTGAATTGTGTTTCGTAACTAAGCGTTGAATTGCAATTAAAATATTTGGCATGCCTAACTTATATCGCTAGAATTGTACAAACTTTGAAATAAGCATTTTTGCTTTAACTTTTATTCTAATCAGCAAAGAGTTAAGAATGTTGTGTTAGTAACCAAACTAAATTAACATTTAATTCCAATAATGTAATTATGAGATACAGTCGTGAAAATGTAACTTTGTAATTGATCAATTAATTTGATAAAATTGACTGTTATTTTCTTTTTCAAATGAACACAACATAGAGTCGATCAAATGTTGATTATTATACGTTGTAAACAAAAACGTCAACAAACTGACATCATTAATTTATAATATCACGCTGTCATAATTGATTCCCAGGAACCCGGATATTTTCTTCTCTATAATCAAATTACGCTTCATGCATTACCTGGGAATTGTTCACTATACGCGAGTTCACTATAACCGCGTATTACTGCAGTTGATGAAACGTTACCAGTTGACTGGTTTACACGTGGTATGCTTTGAACAGACTAATACTGTGATACGTGTTTATACTGTTAGTATAATAGTTCCACTTCTACGTGCTGAGCCTATATATATATATATATATACATGAAACTGACGTCTCCAAGGAACATGCGTATAAATCAGATGTTTAGTCGAAGGTTTCCATACACCACGTGACCTGGGTAGACTTCTGACGTGTGGGAATAGAGATATCGACTAACAAATAATTGACCATATGACTGCTAGCTGTGAATATTAATCAAAGAACGTTATATCAGTATCACACGATCAGACTCTGGTGTATTACCAGCACTTTTGCAATATAATAAGTTTGGACGCACAAATTGATGTACGAAAGTTTCTTGTCCGTCATATATACTCACAGATCTACGTGGGCATTAATTATAATATCCGTTGTTGTGGATTAATGTTGATTAGTTTGTAACTTGCGCGTTAGACTGTAGTAAATATAAATATATCACAATGTTTCACGCCTTGGTGAAATTATAAGTACTTTTGGAACATCTGTGTAATGTTTCGCCCTTTATCCGGAATACAACCCTTTTCCGGTGGAATAATATCGGCCCTAATTCTAGATAGTTGAACACTGGTTACTCCATTGTGTAAAATTTAGTATTTGCTGGCGGAAGAACGCAGCTTGATTCGCTTACATGGAGGGATTATAATCAAATGTTTATTATTTAGAGAACATATTCACAACACAACTCCGAGTGGCAGCCAGCACTTTCTGTATCATGCCTTCAAACTATATAAATCACTGTCGCTGTTCTCGTCAGCACTAAAATATGATAAAATTGGACAGAAGATGGATACAGCCGCGCCGACGATGGCTAAAACGTATGTCCAGCCTATATGACAGGCACCGGAATGATAAACATTAGCTTCGTCTCCGCAATATAGACGTAAATAGTTTGAGTCAAATCCCAGGGGATACACCAATAGTCCGGATGTCATAAGAAACACTGAAAAAACATACAAACAAACTAATTAATTTAGGTCATAAAAACGTTTAAAAATCAAGTTCAATCTATGACATGTACCTGATACAGTCTACTGCATATTTATGTATATATGAGTAAAAAGTATGGCAGAATCATACGTATAGACATGCTACAAAATATCAAAGTATTATGCTAAATGAAATATCAGTATTCCAGACGTATACAGTCATGATAATAAAAGAGGACAGATGATCACAACAATTACACAATACCCTCAACGCTCTGAGTTCGAATCCCATCCGGGGACCAAATTATACATGTGAGTAAGCTGTCCAGCTAGTTTATGGAAGGTCGATGGTGCTACCTAGGTGCACGCTGGGGGTCTTAATCCAATGTTTAAGCTGGAAGAGTGGCCAAATAACCATGATTGTTGGTGTGACATTCAAGCCCAGTGAAAAGAAACACATTCAGCAGATGGAACAATTTAAAGTATCACAATTAACATTTGAGACTCAATTTTTCCTGAATACAATAACAACGGAGATTAAGAAAAATCAAGGTTTCGAATTCGAGTATAAATATGAGTCTGTATACGAAATAAAATCATTATGGAGAAATGAATCCTGTTTGTGTATTACCTACTTGGTATTATAAGTAATTAGTTTAACCATCCACCTGCTCTTTGTTAAGTGTAGAACATATTTCGAAGTGTATTGAACCCCAATTTCGTGTTTAAGAATAATTGTAGGTATTCTAAGTGAAGCTGTAAATTTAAATGACTGCCTGTCACGAATTAAGATCCAAATCTCGTGTTATCTCGTACATATCGCACGTTACGATAACAAGTTGTGCTGGTAACTTCTTCGATAAGAGATTATTGAGAAAATTAATCTAATGCAATGAAAAAATAAACTTGTGTCCTTTGATTTGTGCAATGTGATATTAACTTCAAGAGACCGCTGTCTTTGATGCACGCGAATAATGATATTTACTTTGAATTTCAAACGTTTAAATTTTTGCCAAATGTCATTATTTTATCATTTTATTTATGTTTGATTCAGTTTTAAAGCAATATTTTTACATTCGTTGTTGTTGTTGTTGTTGTTTTGTGGAAATACTGGGTAGGAATTCTTCTTTGGTGGTTTCATGTGTTTTTTGGAGAAAATAATGAATTTTGATGTTAAAATGGTTAAGATATATATCTGACTCATATTTGACATCAAAGAACGGAAAAAAAAACATACGAAACATTTAACATATCAATAAATTTGCTCACGGATAAATTATCCCATATAAGGGATTCGATATCAGTATTCTAAAGTAAAATCTTTACGTTGATGGTCAGTTACATCGAGGTCATGATGAGCTTGTATCTTTTAAGTGTCATCACTATGTGAGCCTACTACGGTTTATTAACTGCTTAAGTACACAGAGTATAATTTAGAATTAATTGATTGGCCATATATTCTGACTCAAAAAAATTGAAACGCATATTCCTATAATCAACTAACGTGTCAGACTAAATCGGTAAACCTTGGTCATTTTTCTGATTTCGAACAGCTTGCGTATCATATTTGTATTTGTACACGCAGTTATTAGATTAACTCTAGTCGTAAAATATACCAGAGTCACGTGGTTAACATTATTTCCGGGTAAATATGAAATTCATGATGATCATTTCTTCGTATAAAGTGTGTGAAAGATGATTGTGGTAATATTGAATATTTAGTAACGTTAATAGATAGCAGTCTAGACGAAAACATGACTCTTAATATGATGTTAAGTTTGACAACAATTATTTTACAGAGACATTTCAGAATCATAGGTATGTTTATTCAAGATATATATCATTGAAAACAAGAACAAAATTCATGGTTTACATTGCTTAAAACTTTACTATAGTCATCCCTCTGCTCGCGGCCATTTCCGAGTAAAGACCACCCTTTGAAAAACCATCACTGATTATTTAGAACAAACGGACGTCCGAATACAGGCTATCTATTAATAAAGGTCACATTTTGTCTTTAGCAAGGATAACATTTGTTTACAGGTTTGACGGTATTTTTGTATCTGTCTACTATCTATTCAGATAATACTACTTTTTAGTTCCTTGGGGTCGGGCACGCCCCTGTATCTTTGCAACAGACAATTTCAAGGTGTTACCCTCCGGTGTTTTGTCCTCCATTTTTTGTATAGTCATGTATGCTGTTTGTATTTAGGTTAAGGAAATATTCATCTTGATTTTCATATGTACTATATTGATTTTGGACTCACATGGGGTATGCAAATTGTCCCTGTCCGTGAAACATAGGCCACACTCTGATACAACCTATATATCCATTAAAGGCCATGATCTATGTGAGGACTCTTTATTTATTATTCCACAGCACAATAGTCTTCTAATTCGTGTCATTATTTTCTCATCTATAAATACGGTCTCATTCTTTTTCCTATTACCGAAACTTAGATACAAATACAGAAAATTTACTGTCTCGGAGACGATAGAAAATCACGTGACTACCGTTTCCCGTCATTCCACTCAGTTTCCCGCCAACTCGGTATAAAATGCTTCCGGTGATCGTGTACCCGAATCTGATAATAAAAAAAACATCAAACCGTGGAACAATACACTCCACGTGGAAGATGGATTTCAGGACACGATCGTGTAATTTCATGAGATAAAAATCCCAGACAACAGCGATTGAAATATTCCTATCCTTAGAGACAAGTGATTGATATCGGCCGAATACGGAAATTAACCGGAGAAAGGGAAATTGAATCTGTTTCAGTCCATGAAAGCTAAATAGGTATCTATTCATTCATTTGGCAAAAAGGGTATGGCTTTTATGTTATGGAAATATTCGTATCTTTTGATGACGTGCTCGATTTATTTCCATAGACACTTGTAGCGGCAATAATCGTCTGAAAATATGAGTTAATTGACTGGCTCGCGCGATCCAAACGCATTAATGCTGTCATTGAAGCGTTTATTGTTGCTCACAGCTATAAATTTAGTGGCATCGGAATCCATCCTAACAACAGACTCATCAATTTTTTACTTCTTGTCCTTTTTATCTGGATTCAAGCTGTTGCTAGTTTTTGTTTTTGAAAGATTAATGTTGATACCGACTTAATCATCTCGTTTTGCGCGAGAAGTGTTCAGAGAATACGAGAAGCGAACAAAAAACACAAAACGTTGAAAACAGCAACATGGTGATTAATATAGTTTTCATTTAGTAAATGGGGAAAAAAGTAATTCCATGTAATTATCAACGAAGCGTTCATTAATTGCGTATCATTCAGTTTGATTGCGTGAAAATAAATTGCTATGGTATTATATATATACCCAAAGGGTTGTTAATAAAACCAAAGTTGTTATTATTATAGAATTACGGTGTAATATTTGATATGCTTTATTATTGTTCATTTGGGTTCATTCCTTAGATAATTTTATGACGGTATGAAATGAATGATGGGACTCTACACAGATTTTATAAGTTGACAGTTGTCGGGAACTCTTAAATATTTTGTAACACAGTAAAACACCGATTTTTCGACAACGGATTATCCGAAAATCTGGTGTAATCCGAAAAGAAATTCCAGTCCCGATTTTTCCCTATGTGTTTCTTTAACGTCTCGGAAGGTACGAACAACAATTTAGATGATTCACATCTAATTTTGACCTTATTAACAAATTGCTATACTGATATCATAATTTTACTTTAATAAGCAATTAACATTAAAAGTGATCACTTTATTTTTGTCAAATTGTCACGAAGTGCTAAAAACAAACAATATACATAATCTCCCATTATTGTTACATGATTAGGACGACAATGATATTAGTGATGCTAGTACATATGAGGCTAGATTTCCTTTACCCCGGATTATCCGAAACCCCGGATTATTTGAAATAATTCTTTGGTCCCGTCGATTTCGGATAATTGAGGTTCTACTGTATAACAATTAATCTCAGATATTCCCGACTTGAGATTTTCGCAGGTTCGGTAATTTGATCATTATAAAGTTGTAAAAATAATCACCCTTGTTATATTGTTATAACAATTTTGTTTCAAATTAGTGTTGAATAATTTGAAAGGATTGTACATATAATTTAGTGTTGTATTAAATCACGTGGCCGCGTTTGATACACAGTGCAACCTCTCCAGAGCGGCCCTCTCTTGAGCAACAACCTCCTTGCAACAACAGCATGTTTTTTTGTCCCACTGTAGTATTTAACTGTTAATTTAACCACCCAATGACAACAACCTCTCATCAACAGCTTACTTTAGCAAAGGGTGATGCTTTGGAAAGGTTGTACTGTAATATATCGTATTATTTTGAAAGCATTCAGAAATTCTTATTAAACATTTAATAATTTTACTTTAGTCAAGTATTGTAGAGGTTATGGTTCTTCAGAACCCCATCACACAAGAACAAAAGATAATTCAATCATATATTATTTCTAATGATGTTGATTGATAAACACTGAAACACGCTGATAATAGGCTCCCAGTTTTCGAAACTCATCCAATTTAAATTGAATTCAAGACAAATTTTATCCCCTATGAATTAGCATAATATGTGAAAATACTTTCACTTCACGTATTGTGATCATATTTCTAATATAGTTCACGTTTACTGTACAAATCATTTAGTATACAATAATAAGCATAGTCTTGAAAAAAGTACAATAGATCCACACTATGATGGTTAGTGAATTCAGCTATTGGTTTCTAACCAAATCATCGTTGATACGTCAAATATCAGATAAATTTTAGATTGGGCTAGAAAAAGCGAAGTTTACGGTTATTTGACGAATTAGGGTAGATAATTTGAAAACTTTTCTAATTTAATGTCTAAATACCCTTCGCGAAGACACGAGGTACGATTCATTCACAAATATTTTCGCATTCAGATTTTGACGTCCGAAACTTTAGGGTCGGCTACAAAAATTAGGATCGGTCGTGTAAAACACGTTTTTTTGTATTGGCCTTAACCACGGACCATGCGAGCATGTGAAAACTACGTAATATTAGGAGACGTTTAAGCCTCGTGTCTGGTTCACAAATCCTCACTAATCATACAAAGTCGATTTGGGAAGTCAATCCAGAAATACAGAAACAATAGCCTGACCTATTAGAAAATATCGATACATGGCTATTTACATAATTGACAAATACACATTACGTCAGGGAAATATCGCTAATGCCATTTTTGTTCCAGAATCCCTTTTAAAAATATTTGTTTTTCTCTCGTTGGATTACCAACATAGGATCGGTTATTATTATGCACGATTTGAACCGACAAATGCAACTGTACGAGGGCTGTCCTAAAAGTTCGCGGAGTTTGACTATAACTAGATACAACCGTCCGTTCATGAACATTAGACCCACCGCATGTATATACATAATGTAATAGAAAATGTATGAATATTCTATAAATACTACCTTTATCTAAGTGAGTATATCAATATTGTCGATCAAAAACAATGTATATACGAAAAAGTTAAAACAAAAAAGCAGTATATAATTATTGGCAGCAATTGTAACGCCTGAATAATTAGATACCGACCCTTGACAATCTAACAGTTCTATTTCTTTTTCTTGCATTTTTTTATAAATGTATTTTTTGAAATAAAGTAATCTCTTTGATAGATTAAACATGACTGGAAACCATTATTTTTCTCACCTGATGATATTTGTAAATATCTTGTTGCTAGCACCAAAGTTTTGTCCCATCCTGTACGTACACACATAGTTGCTAAGGAACACAACGCCCCGAAGCAAGTAAACAAAGATCCACCTCCATACAACAGACAAGCAGCCTGCCATATTGTACACGGAATATTACCAAACCCGAATCTCCCGCCATAAAATCCACAAGTCCTTTCACTCTCAGACGTTCCATGACTTCCGACACAAAAGGCGTAAATTCCAAAAGCATTGATAAAGTTCGGATGGACGATCCATTCCGGTTGTAAGAAACAGAAGGAACAAGTCACAGAGACAAGAATGGATAAAAGTATCCATATGTACTGTACATAATTCATCCTCTCGCTTGTGTCACGTGATTCCGACCTATACATTTCCATCTCCGTTCCATTTCCTCTTGGACATAAACGATAATTACAACATATAATATAGCAATTCAATTCGTGTCACAATTACCATGAAGCTTGTAGTTAACCGCATTTCACATTATAAATGATAAAAATAACGGCAGTAAATTACACAACCGCTCAAATCACTGATTAGTTTCTTAAGTATTTATTAATACATCTACTTTAGAATGAAGTACTTTTCTTAGATAACAATTAGCAAGTTGTTGATATTTAGTAATTACAATTCCGAACTAATAACATCCTGCTATTTTTCTGATTATTCCGCTGTTCTTTTTCTAGAATGCCATCAACTCATTGAGCATTTTTCTGTAACGTGTATCACCTCAGCGCAGTTAAATTCATGATTTCGTCTATCCTGAAATGATCGTAAAAACATAATAAAGAGAGTCAAGAAACACATTAAGTATAGTAGTTCAGATAAGACAAAACCAATACGGTATCCACTTGTATCCTCTTTCAATATTTATGCTAAAGCTTTTAACCAAATCTTTATATATTTTATATACAAACTAATTTATCACTGTATTACATATAATATGAATCACGCCTCCCTACGGGACACTCTTTCATTGGCAATCTGATAGCACGTCATGAAGGATGTATCACTGATATAAAACATACAGCATTGTTTGTCATAGAAGAATCATTTTCCATCACAGACATATAGAAGACCAATATGTTTCTCTGGTAGCCGATTCTTCGATTAACCCTTTCCAATCTTATACAATATTCCAATATCGCTATAGCTGGAAAACCGAAATATAAATTAACCGTTTCTTTCATGTGTTTACTAAGCTTAAAAGCGTATTGCCATCTTAATAGAACTGCATTGTTCGTAATACGATATAGAGAGACCGTCTGGATATTTTCCGGAACACTGTTCCTATGTATGTGAGTTAGATCGCCCCTGATATGTGATCTGAACGCAGATAAAGCTTACAAAGTCGGAACAAGACAAAATTGATTAAATGTCTATTGTTTATCGGTTAATTAAGCCAAACAAAAGATATACGAAATCTAATCTCAAACTGTAGGCAGATACAACTGATTCAACAAACAAGTCAGGAATCGCGTGCAAATAATAAGTCACTTTTACCGATTATCTTTTAAGATAAATAACATTTGCGGCACATCAAACAATTGCATTTTGCATAACCTTTTGTTTCTTAAACATGATAATGCATCAAGCCCGAAAACTAAATTGAGAATTTTCATAAATATTTTTCCCCAAATAAAATATGAAATTAAAACAAAATCATAATGATAGTTCTCATACACTATTTTTCTCAAACGTTATCTCACACTGTTTTAAAGAACGGATAAGAAAAGTTTAATATATATCCAATTAAAACGCAAATTTGAAAGTCCCTTTTTTCATTTTTTCGACATACATACTTACAGCTAATGTATGCTTATGTTTCATAGTCTTTTAATAGTTAAAATTAAACTGAACAGAAAATTACCTGGTGAAGTATGCAGTCGTTAATTGCCAAATGATGATATCTGAATTACTCTCTGTTTGAACCAACAATATTGCCAACTACCACAGGCATTTGTATATCATAGAGGAATAAAGTATTCATATTTCAGAAATCTATTTTGTTCCAAAGTCTGTCGATCACAACATACATTCTTCATGCATTACAAGTAAACTCACTGATCATATCCACATAGTTAATAATAATAAAAACATATGAATATCCAATCCAAAACTTTATTCAATAAATCCATGTACATACAGAACATGGAAAAAATAACAGAATTCACATAACTTGATTTAATACAATATGATGATCAACATATGATGTTTAAAACCTGTTCATCTCTGCATACATATTCTACTTCTAGATCTGTACTCAGATTACACTACTTATCTTCAATTTCCACTAAGAACACAGATTTAGTCTGTAAACGACATACAAACTATATAGATAACGGAGTCTAAAAGCCATACTGATTCACTTTTATCCACAAATCGTCTGGTTATAGTTTCAATTCCAATATTTCTGCTATGTTTACAAGCACGTACTCGCCAAAATATTATATTTCAATTATTTTCCATATAACCAAAGTCTCAATTCTTGCTTCTTTGCTTGAATATTTTGGTCCAAAATGTTTCCCGACATGCAACAGTTGCCAAATTAGTTTCTATTGTGATGGTATGAGCAGTCACTCAAGTTAGAATTCCAATATTTTGTCCGACCATAAAGGTCTGGACTCCTAACTAAATTCACTTGAAAAATCCTGAATTGTTTTGCGGTTAACACAATGTTGACAGTCAAATAACCAATTATTGAATCTCTGTCGTTGAAATGGCTTGCTATAAATCGTTGTTACTAGACGAATGGGGTGATTAGATATCGTGCAAAGAGAGATTGTGTTGTAAAAATGCATTAATTCTAAACGTACAAAGACAGAAATACGTCATCAGGCGGTTTGACGTTATCCATTATGAATGCAGTTAAAGCATTATGAGTTCTAATGATTGTTTTGTTCGTGGCGGATTAGACAATCCGCTTCAAGGATTTCTTTCTCTCTAGCGCCGTAACTATTATTTATTTATAATTACAATCCGGTATACAAAACATTAAACAAGTAGGTAGTGCGTTTTGGCAAAACTTTCTTGATACTTAAACTATACAATAAAATGCAAATAACAGAAATTCATGTTATGCTCATGAGGAATGTAATGTATTTAACGGAATGAAGAATACATGATTATGTTGTATTGTATGTAAATGCCAAATTTCATGTACATGTACATACAAAGTACACATTAATTAATTTACTTGTTTCTGAAGTGCAATATTTTGTACTAACAAGAGGTTAAGATACATATAGCCAGTGCAACATATTAGCATTATTGAAAAATGTATGTGCAATTATTTATGTTCGAGTCTTGTTATAACTTTTCTACAAAACATCGTAATGATATGATTTTATTTATAAGTTCATTTTCAAAGCACCACTTGAAAAGGAATAAATCATTTTAAATTACATATGCAGTTATAACGCCTAGGATAATTTGATTTGTGGCTCTATAACATAAAACATTAAAGGGACTCAAAACCAGACAGACGTCATAAAATCGTAATTATGGAACTTACAAAAAATCCTTCAAGGGTTTATAATCAATCATAAATGTTAAATGTATGGTCATCATAAATGTTAAATGTATGGTGGTCATCATAAATGTTAAATGTTTGGTCCATATATGAATGCGAATAGGTCAAGGTTAAGTTTAGACTTAAGTATAGCGTATTTATAACACCATTTAGAAGAACTTCGTCTTATCTTAGAACATTTGCAATTGTTGCTTAAAACATAACGTTTATATTAAGTCTATGGCTCTGTTTTATATCATTAATTCTGCCATTACAAGGAAGTTTTTTATACAAACATATTTTTGCTCGATTGCGAAACAAACAATTTTGCCTATATTAATCACGATCGAGTCCACTTCCTGGATACTACACCAGTACTGCGGCCGAAAAAAATAGGATTATGAAGTTCATGAACGAAACCCGTCGAAGCCGGGATTCGATCTCAGGACCTTCGGATCAGAGGTAGCACGCTCTACCTCTAGACGACGATGCCTGCCATTGCAAGGTAGTTCTCAGATTTCGAAAAAAGTAATTCATACATTTTATGTCTAGTCCCTAGAGAGTTAGATACGTTTTGTTTCCATACTAGATCCCAGAATAACGTATAATCCTGTTAGAGGGTGATCTTTATAACGGACACTGATGTTCTGTTGATCATCGAGGGAATTATTAATCGTATGTTGTCTAAATATTCCCTTAGGAAGGTGACACTCATGATTAATATGAAGTAACTTTCCTGTAAGCTTTTCTTATCTCATATTTGTATAAATATTTTTATTTTTAATGTAATGTCATTTCACGATAGCATTTTGAGTGTTTTTATGCTAACAAGTACTAACTTACCCTTCCACAATGAGCCAGTAACTTCTCCACATATGAAGGAAAATAAACATTTTTGTCAAATTTTCATAGAAGGGTATGACCAGCTGCGACCGTGATTTGATCCCGGATCGCCAAGTTGCAAGTCCAGCGCACTAACCATTGGATCACGGACGCAGCTCTTTATCTTTAATTGATTAAGTATGTGATGTGCAAACATTAAGTGTAAAAGACCTGTCACATACATACACCATCACTACTTCATGGCTGTAAACAGGATTATGTTCCTTAGACTTTTATAATTAATGTATAAAATTCCATTCAAAGGGTGACGTACCGCTCAATCTATTGATGATAAACATGTAAAATACAATATACAATGTTGTTTCCCTCTTTAATTGATACATATAACAGACTTTCCGCCTAGGCAGATATCAGTCTATTGAAATAAAAACAGTATGTACGGTCCTTGAAAATCAGATAGGATGATGGAACAACTATATTATGCTGAATGTGTAAAATAACATGCGGGCAAATCACGTTACAATTAGTTGTGTTTATCAATTAACTACAATTTTGTATTAATTATAAACATTAAAGTGTTCACGAAGGGAGAAGTCGTGTAACTCAGAATGGATTCCTGAGTGAACATGTCACGTGTCAACTTCAATTCTGTGCAGATTCAGTTTTGATTATACAAACTGTCGCTTTCAGAACGGACGATCCCACGGTGCGAGTGTAACTGAATGTGACCGACACGTATACAAGAGTTTAAATGAAACTAAAGTAATATTGATGTAATCACGTGTCAATGCGTTTTGATGTAAATCTATTAAAAAAGGTTCTGTGTTGTTTGATAGTCTGACAGTCATGTACATTCACAATTCATTAAAAAACGCATATTGTAGCGAATTAAATTACTTAATGACGAAATAGATCTGAGATATAACTCCCAGAAGAGTTCGTAAGGATCCCAGAAGACTACGTAAGGATCCCAGAAAACTACGTAAACCGGGTATCCTTAGTATTCTGGTGTTTCCAAGCAAGCGTTGTACCTATATGTCTAAGTACAGTCGAACCTCTCTAATCCGAACCTTTCCAATCCAGAATCCTCTCTAAACCGAACTCGTCAGCTGGTCCCGATTTTTAAATTATCTATTTAATGCTAAAAAACTTTTAAGATTCCGGAACCTTTTTATTCCGAAAATCTCTGTAATCCGAATATGTTTGTCTGTGTTAGCAAGTCCGGATTAGAGAGGTTCTACAGTACAATGAACGTGTTTATTAATCTACATAATAAACTCAGTTGTTTTGTCGACTTTACACGCGTTTGTCTGAGATTTTATGTGTTTATTTTGAGCTGAAGAGATTATTATTGATGATATTCAATATAAATATGAAAATAACATTCACGTATGATGGTACAAGCATAAAATGATAAACTAAAATTAACTGATAACTGACATCGATATTAAGCCCACATTTGGGACCAAATTAATCCGTTTTCATATTAGAATGGTCTCATTATTAATCTAATGTATGGATGAAAAATACTTACAACCTGCATGAAGTTAGAATAATGACTGCTGTATTGGGTGGTCCTAATAATGAGGAAGGCGCTGAGTAGGGTTTTACTGTACTCTGTCGTTCTTGTTTATGTGAAAATTATATGAAAATTATATGAAAATTATATGAAAATTATATGAAAAATTATATGAAAATTATATGAAAATTATATGAAAATTATAGTAATACTTAACAGCGCACTTTCTTTCAAGAATGTATGTGTACTAAAAGAAATACAGGATAACTCCTGAAAACCGGACCCCTTCCGGACCGGGTCAAAAGTTTTTGTGAATTCCGGTTTTCAGGGAACTTTTGATAAAGAGAGAAGAAAATGGGATTTGATTTTTTTCAGATAATTCTGGCTTTCAGGGAGTCCAGATTTCAGGGTTATTTTGTATCAGAATTTTACACCAGTTTATACCAGGATATTATATTATAAAGAAAGTGCTTCTATAACGGGTTTTACATTATCAAGACAATGACGCATTTCCATAAACTTCTTAAGTGTGCAGTGTACAATAAAACCATGATATTAAGACCACGAGTAGGACCAAACAAAAAGATGTTTATTTTAAGACGGTCTAATTATAAAGTTGAAATACAAAGGAAATAGAGTAGTAGCTTAGTGAGATTTTACTGTATTTAATATGCTTACAATAATTATTCAATGCTTCATCATATCCTGCCAACTTCTACAAGCGTTTCAAAAATCAAATACCAACTTGTTATTGCCAATAACAGTGTTAATGATGCACATAATATTTGTTCTACATATCGCGTAGTCTGTGTCTATAGAATGCAAATGTATACATAATTCGTTTCACTAAATGTCAAATCGCCTGAAATATCTTAATAAGAAGCTATATCTAGGCAACTAGTTTGTTTTATATCTGATGAACAGACCTGATATTACATGTGGTTTAAATACAACATTCTTCAATAGAATGTTGTTTCAGATTTATCATTGTGCAATTTAATTTTACGACTGTCTCGTCCAATTCCAATTTTTTTCTTTCATCTAAAATCACATCGAAATGTTATAATAATTCGTATACTATTAATTGATTCAAAACTCTTTTTGCAATTAAAAGTACTACATGTACTTAGAATTGGTGTAACAGTCCATGAAGTGTCCAATGAGTGATTACTGAGTGATAAAGCATCTAAAATATTTTAACTGAAATTATTATGATATATCCATGTCGTACATAACAACCCAAACAGAACAGAATATATTTATCAAACAAGTTTTGTTCATCTATTTTTCTTGGTTTTGAAGTGCGTTTGGCTTATGTTTCAATACACGAAGTTATTTTCATTTTGCCATAATAAATATACACTCGCCCCCGCCTCGTGGTCGAGTGGATATGGTCTCTGACTTGTAATTACCAGCCCCTTCACCGCTGTGAGTTTAATATCCCACCCAGTACCAAATTTCACATGTGAGAAAGCTGTCCAACAAGTTTACAGAAGGTATGTGCTTCTACTCAGGTGTATGACTGATGTCTCCCTCCACTGTTAAAGCTGAAAAGTTGCTAAATGACCTTAGCCGTTGGTGCGAGGTTAAAGTTCAGTGAAAAAAAAAACTAATGCATAATGGACATTTAATTATTTTTTGTTCATTTGGAGTTTCAAGGCACTCTTTCATGTTATCTGATTTTAACGCCGTCTGTTGATGAATAGAAGAGTTACTTAAAACATTTATTGTCCTTTTACAAAATCAGCTTAATATTTATTGCACTTTAATCAAAAACAAATGTGTATGCCCTACAAAATGTGATTAAACTTGTTGTTTAATCATTTCAATTATAAATTTATTCCTAACTTAGTTTATATCACTGTCGTAGATTAAATATAATTGGTTTTAAAAATATTAAACCGTTGAGTTGAAGTGCATTATTAATTAAACATGCCGTTAAACAGTTTTATTAATTAATTGGATTACGAAAGAATTCAGGATTATCTCTGTGGCTAATTTAATTAATGTACTGCTGAGAACAAGTGCGTTCATTAATTTAAAGTGTAAAAATTGGAATTTAGATGTATGTGTTAATATACAAATGTACAATGTTTATATTTGTGTTTAAATGAACATATTTTCCAACATTTAATATTACATATGATTTTGTTTTTCGCTGGGTTTAACGCCGCTTTACAACAATTTTTCACTTATATACGACTTCCGGTTCACCTAATCAGTTTTCCTGAACTGTATACTAACCAGTACTAACTTACCCATCTGCAAAGAGCCGGAAACTTCACATATGGAGGAAAATCGATATTTTTGTCAAATTTTCATGGAAGGGTGTGACCATCAGCGACCGGGCATTGTACCCGGGTTACCAATTCAGCGCACTAACCACTGGACCACGATCGCGGCCACGTATTTTTATTGTTATATCACCATTTATAAAAATATTATTCGCTAACATGCATCCTGTTACACACTGATATTTAATATTAGCCGTGTTGGCGATTGTGTGTTCGTGGCTTGAAATTGTGTTTTTTTATTATTCTGTATTCCTTAATAGTGTGATGTGATGGTATGTTAGCGACTATGTAGTTGAGGGCATTAGCTAAATTATATGTGTGGTTAGGTGAAAATTTCTGCATGAAACATTTCCTGGGAATCAGTTTTTACTTTCTATTCTAGAATGGAAATTTCAATATTTAGTACAGACAATCTATCATGTTATTATATTTCGCTTGGATGATTGTTTTGATAAATTATTCAGGGTATTTAAATGAATAATTAGTTGAATTGGATATGATGGGTCTTCCGGTACACACATTTATTTTGTTTAAAGGCTATATTAAAACTTCATTGAAGTGTACTTACTCACATGGAGGAAGTATTGTTAAAGTTGTATGTATATTAAACTACACCTTCATTCTTGCCCTGGGCATAGATGATTTTTTATTACTCAATCATAGACTGAACTAAATATCGATTGTTTAATTGGAAATTTAAGCTGATGTTTTCCTCAGCGACTTTCGGCCACGGCTAAGAAAACTCAACTTATAAATTGATATATGATTATAAAAATATAAACTTTTTATCATTTATAAAAACTGGAGTATGATAGTAAGTATAGTATATACAATTTAGTACATATAGGGGAGGTATGTGAGCAGTCTGCTGGAACTCTGGCCTTGGCAAAAGAATGGTACATATCATTACAAGGTCGGAAAAAAAAACTATTGAGATCGAGGGTCCAAATCTGGAGGAAACCACGGCAACAAAGAATTACTACATTGATAAATATATATACAAATAATGAATATAAACGTATATAAACTTGCGGAATGCTAATATATGCGAATAAACTGTTAAGATTGGAACATGAATCTGACATGCTTAATTTTTTCTGTAGTTATCGTGCATGTTTACATAGACTTGAAAATCACCAGAAATAAACTGTGAGAAACATATGTTCTAAATGTTTTTGTCCGTTTTTTCCATATTTTTGTTCTACAATATTTATGTTTATTTAGTGTATCATGCATAAGTTATAACAAATCCCTGAGTTAAGACTATCAATTTATCATACTTATCATATATGATTGTGTAATTACCAATATCAAAGGTGTTAAAATGATTATCTTTATTAATTTTGGCATAACTAAAGCTAGGAAAACGTTTTCAACAAATCGTAATCTTTTGTGATTAGTAAACATTTCCCTAATCTGGTTTTTGACACGTAAACTGGCTTTCCTTCTCGGATCAGCAAATTATATCAAGGATTACCAATTTCAGGGCACTTCGAGTCGTAGAAAATGATTATACCAATTTTGCTATTACCATTACAATGCTATTGAAATAGACGATTATGTAACACTAAATTACTATCGTGCATGTCTGGTTGTTATTAAAGCAAACAAGTTTCTTTATTACGTTTAATTCAATTAATTCTTATTAGCTTTCTAACATTCGCTCCTTAACCAAATACGTCTTTGTTCGGACTTAAATGACTTCATTGTTAAATGAAAAAAAAAACATTAAACGTTTATCAACGTAATTATATAATTTACGAGCGTTGTTCTGATCTCCGACATAAACAGTCAAAGCTTTGATATCGTGTGTTTGTAGAATATATGAATACATTAAACTCGCAAATAACAAAATTAGATTATTGAACATTTGCAAAAAGTGCTTACTGCATGTCTCTTGCTTGATTCAAATTAATACGAATATTTATATAAAAATACAGCATTTGTTATATATACCAAAATGCCAAATAATGCGTACAGTGTGACAATGAGAATTAGAATCTACGTATTACTTTTACAATACTTAAACAAATACTTGCGGGTATGGTTTTTAACCTAGCCCTCAACTTTTATGATGAATCATGCGTTTTATATAAGGCACCAATGAATCAATTCTCTGTTACCGATGTAAAGATTTATCATTGATAAACATGCAATGCATATTCATAAATGACTGCTTTTACGAAACACTTATAACGGAAGTTTTATACAGCAGTTGATGGTATTGTATCAGGTGAGTACACACAGCATACATATGTATGTTGGAAACAAACGTAGTTGACGTCAATTTGAGGTTTGATTTACTTCCATGCATGAAATTTGTCCATCGTATCTAATTGCATTCTTTGTAAATATACACAATTTAATTATCAGTGCTACAGGGTGGTCACAATATTTAGATTATATTTCATTATGAATCATCAACTTGTCATCGGTGTTTATATAACAATACCGATAACAGTCTCTCTGATTGGCATGAAAAGGAAATTCATGTACCAGTCTTCTAGAACGATGACAAAAGCTCGCACGATGCGCGGGAAATATTTCCTTTCATGTAGAGATAACGTCTCGTACGTGCTACTTTATATTAACGGTTTCTTGTTTTAAATCAGAAGATAAAATGTTTCCATTATAATGAAATCACAACACGAAATAACACCAGCGCCCAATTGTATAAATATTGGTTTATATTAACCACTGGGTTAAATTTGAGTTAAGTTTAAATTTTTGGTTAAAGTTTGGTAAAGTGATTGTATAAAACTTTGGTTAAATTTGACCAGATATTATTTATGGCCAGAATTAACCTAAGCGTCTGACATTGGTTAAGAAGTTGTTAAGATCCTCAGTTTGTCTGTTTACTGGTCTGAATTGTTGTAATTGTCTAGCGTTTGGTACAACAGAGGTGGACATTTTGTTTATGGCTAACTTTTAGTTAACTTCTTAACCTAACCTCAAATTTAACCCAGAGTTAAATTTAACCAATTTTATACAACTGTATCCAGAAATGTAATATAATATCAGTTTTATCAATGTCTGTACAGTGTTATCATCATTTTACATTATTTCCGTCATAAACATGGTACTTAAATTGCTCGTTATACGTGATAAGAGAAGGTGAAGAATTCGAGCAGGAAAGCGGAATATTTCTGAAAAGAAAAAAATTGTGCAATCTATTTCGGACGTACATTAGTAACATGATAGTGCACACACTTCACAAATTTAGTTCGAATCTTAAATATCTAGTAAGGCGTAAAAATGTTTGTTTCTGGTTACATGCTCATTAAAAATATGGTAGGTAGATAAGGATGGGTTTTTTTTACTATTTTTAAAGTCGTTGTTGAGATTATTTTTAGTGTGGAAAGGTAAAAAATTGGGACAGTGGATGTACCGTTCCTCTGGCCTAATAAAATTCTAGAGTCGTGGGGAAAAATTAGTGTAGGTCGGGTAGCTAGAAACAAAACAATTTTTACACCTGGGTAATCTCTTAAGTAAAACTACATTGTTAAGGATGATCATGTTATCATTCAAATCACTATATATTATACTGGTTACAAGTCTCCTATAGTGTCAGTGCAATAATACACTAAACAATTTGTTTAACTGGGATTCATAAGAATATAGACACGGATATCAAATATACAAACGTCTATTTAACATTCAGAATAATTCACCATTTCTAAACGTTCATCTTGTTTTGTAGCAATGGAAGGAAATTATTGAACATATTTGGTTGATATATATATTCAATCAAACGTTTACTTCGAATACTCGATTTCTTTGTGTAAACTGATTGTAAATAGAGTAAAACATAAGAATTAATTCACTTATTTGGGTTCTTCCAAGAATCGAGTTTTATAGAGTGGACATTTAGAAATTCACCACATGGTAAACTATTTTATCTAAAAAATGCTTCTGAGTTATGCAAACGTAATATACAGTAAAAATAAGCTGCATGGCAATTTCAAGAAAGTCTAAAATTTAAGGAGACCTAACATTGTCGAATGAATATTACGCAGAAATCACGTGCATTGTTTCTGTTGGAGATGTGCGCGTATATGTTGATTATGAGTAACTACGTTATAGTAAACAGTACACTATAGTACACAGTATATTACCTATATTACTAACTACAATATGGGCTTAAAATGTGTATTTTAAGTACTTTACATTATAAAGTCGCCGTCAATAAAACTACTCATCAACGCACCAGCTCCTATGTAATTGTTGTAGTGAGATAGACGTGCTCTGGGTGCTAGAAGTTTGTAATCAAAAGGACGACAGTGAATACAGTCCTCCAGTAAATTACTTCTTTACTCAGATGATTTCCATGGATCGGACCTCATTAATTGAACGTGTATCAGATAAATTGACAAATTATACACTGCCATCACTCAGTTTCCAAATTGGATTACTGCATAAGTTGCTAGCATAGATTCTCTTAGCATTAAAATGAGCGGATATCTTTCAGCTTTTGTATATTGTCGCTATAAAAGTAATCTGTTTGCCTGACACTGATTGAATATGCTGTATTTCAAAACTGTTATGAAGTGGTTCGTATGGAGTCATTGACATGTGAACATGAACCCTTTTTGTCGATCGAGCTACGGATATTACACGGAGGACTATTTGCATTGTGGGATGAATTGAAATTGAACAAAGAAATACGGATACTCATTATAATGTATAGAAAATAACATTACATACTTCTGGGACATGCCGTTACAGTACAACCTCTCCAGAGCGGTCCTCTCTTGAACAACAACCTTCCTTCAACAACAGAATGAGAATGATTTTTCCCACCGTACGATTTAACTATTTATGTAACCTCTCTAGAACAACAAACTCTCAACAACAACAACAACAACACAATTTTGCTTCTCCCAAAGGGGGTTTGCTTTGGAGAGGTTACACTGTACTACCATTCTTCGGCTCCTGATATAACTGGAAAATTCCGTGTCGTGATTTTATCAGTAAGCTCGTATCAGACTACGTATCTTGACTACAAATGAAGATAATTAGCTTACCACGCTATTACTAAACAACAATTAAGGATTTCATGAGAAATGTTTGGAACAATCGACATGTCTTCTCTCGGCAGATCTAAATAACCGAACGCTTACTTACTCTGTGATGAACTGCTAAGAGAAATCTACGTTGTAACAAAATCTGATACATAGACATGATATAAAAGTAAGTGTCTGCATAATTGTGCACCATATTTTGTTACAGCATTGGTGTTCAAAACAACACCATTTTCTAACCAATGCTATATTTTGATGTACAATATAACCCCTGAAAACCAGACTCTCTGAAAATCTGTTTTCTCTGAAAATCGGATGATTTTTAAGTCCCATTATTTTTCTTTCGATAATCAATAGTTCTTTGAAAATCGGAATTCTCAGAAAATCGGACATTTGACCCTGTTCTAAAAAGGGTCCGGTTTTCAGGGATTTGACTATATATTGTTCCGTTAATGTAACATCTTATTTATTGCTGACGTTTTAATTTTGACTATGTTAATGTTTTAGTGAGCCCTTTGGCAAAGTTGATTGCGTATGACTGAAGATTTGATAGACGATCCAAAAGCAGGCCTCAAAGTTATAAAACTTGAGAACAGTCTCCGAGCAAAAATTTCAATTCCATTCTCAATGAGTTTTGGCCGAAAAAATGTAGCTGTCTTATATCTAAATACGTACAGAGGTCAATTTTACTGTCAGAATAAAGTATCATTGACATATACACTGTTTTATCAAAATTAATTTACAAGCATTACAAGACAAAATGTTAGTTTTGAGCTCGGAGACCAAACTCAAGTTTTATAATCTCCAAGTCTGGTAAACTTATTTCTTTAATAACCTAATTCTCCTTTTGATTACGTCCTTAGTATTATTGGCCCACGCACTTTTTTCCGAACCCTAAAGAAGTTCTGCGTAAACAATATTTTTTCCCTTCTTATTGTTGCCTTATTAAACATGATATTGTTACATTGTATTCAACCAAATGTGCCTGGACTACTCTAGTTTCAAAGGTTCATACATACGATTCATTTCGTTGAGTTACGTTCGTATGTCAATATAATATACGTTTCTGGCGTGATTCATCTGGCATTCCATCTTATTGCCAAATAGATGGCCCAGCTTTTGACGTATGATATGTTTTGTCGTCTGATATATTCACACGCCTGAATCAAGATACTCCCTTGCAGACGACAACATTAATTTGTTTGTCTATTCGTGCGTATTGTCTTTAGTTCGTTCCATTCAATATATTTATGATATCACGTGTCATACGATAGACGAACCCGACGGAGAATTCATCAAACGTACAGGTTGGAACAAGAGTTTAAAATATTGCCCATACGTTAAACATAGCATTTTCAGTTATTATAAATACGGGATGCATTCATTCGATGCCTTATTATTGATAATTGAGACTGAAAATTATTTATCCTATCACAAATTAATTCAAAAGTGCAGAAAATTGTCACGAGGGGACGACAATGTGCAAACACTTATAGTTATGATATAGATGCTGTAAGAAGTTGTGGGTCGTCTTAATTCTTCCTTGTTAATGCCATCTAGCACGAACCACAATCGGCTTTCAAAGCGGCATGAATAAACACGACGATAAAATTTATTGTTCATTACAAAACTTTTTTAGTCTCCCGTTATATAAATGGCTTATCTCAAACGAGAATGACATCTACGGTAGTTAAATTATAGTAACAAAGATGCCAAATGTCCAGGGAAAATTAAGAAATGAAAATCATATATAACAGTGTCTATTTAATATTTCAATATTCGAAATCACGCAATTTTTATAAAGATAAATAATTTATTGATATTATAAAGACAAAAAAAAGTGTACACCACAGTATGTTTGCTTGAGTGATAAGGTTACGTGATATTTCAGTTTCAGCACAAATCTTTCATTGATTATCCGAAATATATTTTAGCAATGGAAATCCCCACAGAGAGTTTAATTGAATGAGTCCGACACTTACAACATTGTCTTAATTAAAACAATGACATCAGCGGGGATCATGTGATCAACAACAAGGAAGTAAAATACGGAACTCAGGTTTGCTCCTATTATTAATAAATCAACAGATTTCTATTGTTGTACATGTATTTTCTACTTCTTAGAAAATGTTTTGAATATAATGAAGATGTATAATTATGTGCTATGAACATTTCTATGTACAATAGGTTGTGTAATGTATATCTAATACTCTTTTCAATTAAAACTCACCATACATTTAAACATTCAAGAATAAAATAACGAAGTGGCCTCTGTGGTCATGGTCTCTAACCAGTAATCATCTCACCGCTCCGAGTTCGAATCCCAACCGGGACCAAATTTCACATATGAGGAAACTGTCAAGCCAGCGAAGGAAGGTCGGTGGTTCTATCCAGGTGTACGCCAGGGGTCTTCCTCAAACATTAAAGCTGGGAAAGTAGCCAAATCACCCTGGATTTTGGTGCCACTTTAAACCCCAGGAGAAAAAAATATGTCCTTTGAACGCTTGCACATGACGTACATTATTTAACGAGAAGGTCACTGGGTCTGAAAATCTTTAAATGATGTTTGTCCAGACAGACACTCTATCTTATAGACTTTATTACACCTTTACACGTCTTTCAAATTAATATTCTTCTAAATTTACATCTTCAATTAAAGCGAAATTATGTAGAAGTGTAATATTTAATGATGTATTATTGATTGAGGTATCATAAACGCTGCAATTATTCTTTCAATTATTACATCTCAGACATATTACACTAATTAACGGAGTCTAAGGAATGAGTACAAAGTCGACAATCTTAAATGTTCTCCATTTTCCAAACCATTACACAGTAATTTATTACTTTTTCTGTTTAATCATTGTCCTAATGTACTTCCGATTAGATAATAATCATATTGAATGTTTTTTTTTCACTGGGTTTAACGCCGTTTTCCAACAATTGTTCACTTACATAAGGCGGCCTGTTCACTTAACCAGTTTTCCTGGACTGTTTACTAATCAGTACTAACTTACCCTTCCAGAAAGAGCCGGCAATTTCTACACATATGGAGGAAAATCGACATTTTTGTCAAATTTCCATAGAATGGTATGACCTGCCGCGAACGGGATTTGAACCCGGATCTCCGGGTTACATGTCCAGCGCACTAACTATTAGGCTACTGGATCACGGTCGCGGCCGTATTGGATGTCCATTTTGAATTTGACTAACTGAAACAATATCGATATACCAATGTCATACATACAACGCTTGCAGAAGTAAGATGCATTGAATTGTATAACATTATGTTACACATATTTCTTTGTCCAGATAATGTTTATCAGTTTATTATGAAAAAATGATGATATAAATGATACTTTATTCCGACAGTAAAATAAATTGATTTGAATTTGTTTTTTTTTTAAATAAAAATGATATCTATTATATCTTTTCAACAAAAGTATAGATAACCTAACATTCCCCATACATTTATCGTCATCACAAGAACACATTTCAAGTTTTAGTGTATTTCTCTGAGTAAATCACTTTAATATCATTTGTAATTAAAAAAAGGAATTTATTGAAACATATATTGTTATTCTACAAAGTGAACATAACATTTTAAGAACTATAATTAAAGTGAAGGCTATAAGCTTCCAGATATAATTAAACCCGTTCTTTAATCCTTTAAATTAAAAATTTATACGTAACTGAGTGCATATCACAGTCGTAGATTTAAAGTTATGACTTCAAAATTTGTTTTAATTACGGAAATGAAGTGCAATGTTCATTAAACACATGTTGTAAACATATCACATATCAATTAATTCGGTTAAGGATTGCATTGTTCGAGAATTTGACTAAAGTTACTTAATTCCAGAATTTCTATATTTTTGTTACAATAGTATTATATACAGTGCAACCTCTCCAGAGCGGCCCTCTCTTGGGCAACAAGCTCCCTTCAACAACAGACTTTTCCCAGTGTACGATTTAGCTATTAAATGATCCTGACTAGAGCAACAACCTCTCAACAAGAACATAATTTTGCTTCTCCCAAAGGATGTTGCTTTGGAGAGGTTGCACTGTACTACCTTGCCCCGAAATCCACTAACCCCTAACACTACCCAACATACAGGAACGTATAAAAGTGGAGGACAAAACACATTATCTCGGACCGTCTTGGAATAGTAGGGTAAGTATGGGAATATATCTGTTATTGTTTAAGCACTAGTTTTTTTTTTAAAAAAAAGTTGAAATAGCTTTTACAGTAGGCATAAAGTGAAACGTTTCTTTTCATGTAGAGATAATGTCTCTTACATACAACTTTATGCTAAGCAAAATTTCTATGTTCTTTCAAGAATGAGTTTAACTAAGGTTGTAACATTAGCCGCATAATTTTTAATTGAGTAAACACACTCACATGTTCATATACACCACCGCTACAATAAGCTACATAAATTCTAAAAGGCTTCTACTCATTTGTACCTTAAGTAACTATATACATAAAAGAGGGGATTCCGTTTAAAATAATAAAACTTAAGGTGTGGTATACATACAAAAAGGAACAAACTGTTTTCCGCTGGGTAACGCCTTTGAACAGTCTTAAACAAAGTTTCATGATTATAAATTAAGACTAGACCTATTACTGAATTGTGATTGAACACCCTTGCAAAATGGGGACAGGCCGCGCGACCAACCAACCAACCGACCAATCAACCAACAACCAGGGTGATTCCAGTTTACTTTCGAAAACTTCGTTTGTGGGGAACAATAATTGTATCGACTTACTGCTGTACGACAATGTTCTCGTTCATAACATTCATCATTAAATAGTTAAAAAGTCATATCTCAGTGCGTATATCATCTTTGCAATAGTTATGACTTATATCAGTTGTTAATTTAACCACCCTATCGTGGGTATTTAAATATGACCTGCGTTTATATTTGAACAATTAGCTCTGTCAGTGATCTTCCAGGCACATGATTTAGTAACGGACCACACACGTTGATTCTACAGTTAATTTATACTGCATGTTTGATGTATTGTCGTTGTATTGATTCATAAGATAATTATACTTCTGTTCAAGCTGTGGATTTCTTTATTTGTTTGTGAATATAAATGAATATTTTCCGGTTTATTTTTACGTCGATCAAAAATAATATACACCAAGAAGATGCATCTATTTAATTTACGTAGCTTTCCGGAAAATGGCTTTGATTGATCCAGATTATGATTCCACATAATTTCGTTGAGAATGGCACGTGGTGATTGAACTTTTTTAATAATAATGCGAATCACATCATGTCATTGTACTCGTAAATTGCGTGAAACAATAAACGCTTCGGGGGCCGGTTGTCCAGCAAACATCTGGGCAGACAAACAACATATGGCTCAACATAGCGCATTATTTTTTATATTTTCTATCAAATTTCTTCCTGTTAGGTGTGAAGTTTGGAGCTTGATCATTCCCTTAGCCGATGGATTCCCGACCAAGCTGCGTACCTGCCTATACGCAAGTATGCAGTTGACTCAACTTAATTTAAAAAAATGAAAATAAAATGTGGTATGAGTTGTATAGGGATGGTAAAATGGCTATAGTAAGAAATCAAAATCAACCAAATTCTTGACTGAGATGGGATTAAACTAGCTACTTTCAGAACTTCTTGAATCCACTTCAATTTAGCATTGATGATCGCCAGCCAACTTGGTTACCCCTAAAATGAAACTGCATAGTGAATGTTGCTAATCCTAAATACTGTTTGCTTCATAATAATGATATTCGTCCGTCTCCTTACGATAGCATGTTGTCAAATATATTCGTCTCCGTACGAGTTTCTGCTTGAAAAGCTGGGTACAATATAATGTGAGCTTCTTACGCAATATACCAAAAGCAATAAGTCGGCCATCATTCATCTTATTGCTATTTAGATGGGCCAGATTTTGACATATGATATGTTTTGCTCCCTGACATATTCGCAAATTTGCATCGAAATATTCCCTTAGGGATGACAGCAATAATTTGTTTGTCTATTCGTGCGTATTATCTTACTTTCTATTCAATTTATGGAATCAAATGTCACAAGATAGACCAACGCGACAGACAAAACATCAGATTGACTAGCTGGAACTGGGGTCTTAAAATATTGTCTGTGGATTTAACGATCTATTCTGTTTGACAAATACCTATATTGGTGAATGGATAGGTATCGTAGAAAATGAGAAACTTTGATTCAAAAAGGTTTTAATGCATCTTTATACTTTATATTTACATGTACGTTTTTGAGATTCATGAGACGAGCGAACTGATAAGTATTGTTAAAATAGTGAATATTTTACAAATCCTATCCATCTTTCCACGAAACATTCTAATTTGAATAAAAATATGACTTCAAAGCGGAACTCGTAACCGCTGATTATATCCACAAAACAACAGGCATGCTTTTACTAATTAATATTTTACACATTCATTATATTCTTGACATTCAGATGAACAGTTAATAAACTTTGATATAGCGATAGATATTTTATCATTTCATTTGCAGATTTGATCACACCCTTTGATGTGAATGAAAATCAAACCCAAAGCCAGAAACTGGTTTATTTATCGAAAGAAAAAGATATGTCATAACTTCAACTTCGGTGTGAATCACCTGTCATAAATTGGACTTTAATTGAGCGAGACTGACATTTACAATAGTGTCACATTGGTAACAATGATGTCAGATGATTAAGATATAATTAAATCATTTGTAGCAGGTTCTGTCACGGTTGTTCAGATAATGGGATAACTTGTGTTCATTAGTTCACACAGCAGTGATCGTTGTAGAGTTTGAATGAATTTCTAATTTTATCCTCGTACGGATTAATGTTAACAATTGAATTTCATAGCACCCGACTAAAAGACTAAAAGCCAATATGTATAGATGTTTCCAGATATGAATATGACATTTTACCAGACACAACTATAATAAATACGTCAATCATACATTTGACTGACTCAGCTCTCAGCTGACAATCACAACAAAATGTAGAAATCAATCTAGCAAACATTTATGATTTGTTTCTAAAATGAAATCCTTTGATACATGAGCCTCAGGAATTTCATTTCCGCTCGGAAAATAAAACATGGTCATCTTAAATAAACACTGGAAACCACATCAGCAAGTTTATGTTTTATTCAGGTTAAAACAATGTCAAAACATTAAAACCGGTTCCTCTATAAACCGGTTTCCCTTCTAAATCTAAATTTTGGTCCCGACTTCATAACTGTACAATTCAAAAATCCCATCTAAACTGACATCCCCTCTAAACCGGCAAATTGACCTGGTCCCGGGCTCGACCGGTTTAGAGGGGTTCCACTGTGTCTGACATTTTTTCACTTGTTCATATGAGTTCATTAACGACTCTACAAGATTACAGTTGATGGTTGATAGAAATCAAACTAATGATTCAATGATATTCTCCGCAGTAACGAGCATGGATTACCCACTGTTACTTGCCTGAGTAGAAGTACTGTAGAAAGAAAACATTCCCTTAGATTTTTAAACAGGAAATATCTTGTGAATAAGTTTCCATATTAGGTATTGTCACGCAATAAAACCATACACATTTACTTAATATCAGTAACGGTTCCTTACTCGATTACGGTAAGTACACAATATTACGCCGCATTAGACAAAACACAACGCCGTTTAATTCGGTAAACGATGTTAAAATGCGCTTGGTAGCATCTGTTAAGAGTAATTGTAGCATTCATGTTAAGAATTCTGTGATCATTTAAGAACAAGAAAGCGTAATAAAAAATATCACAGAAACATTATTCAACACTGTTGAAGCTGGTAAAATGATTTTCAAGTTTTGTGTATTTCGCCGGAATTATATCCCGATTCTACATGAGAATACCTTTTGTTGGCAAAATACGTAGCTTCCACACGTCCCTGCGTCACATGTGCAGTTTGTAAGAATACTCACGCAATCTCCGACTATCAATTATAACACAGTTGATGAAATATTGGTTTAACAACAATGTGTGGGTCTATGAACTGCGATCCGAGACGCAAAAAGTTTTGCAAGAAGGTCAAAATGCAAGCAAAGCTTTGTTATGGAAATTATGTCTAGACTATATTTTTGTGCTACAATTGATTGAAACAAGACACTTTTTACAGAACAATTCATCGGAAATAACTGATTTCTGCGAAAAATAGATATCGTACGATCTGAAGGTAATATTCCATTAGTATTACATAAACGCACATTCTTACTCATAGTGAGTAGCTTTGAAAGATTCAGTTATAATTTCCAGTAAACCTGAGTATGCTGTACAAAATTGTAATTAGTATGCACGAAGTTCAATTTTGGAATCAAAGCAAAACTATCGGTAGATTTTTTTTCATGATTTATGTTCAGATGCCCAAGGAAATAAGCGAATGCAGCGATGTCTCGCTTCAAAAGAATTTCCGGGTCTGAATTTTAGATGAATCATACTTTTTGAGTGGAAATGAAATAAAATACAAAACAAGATCAGTGTAATTTTATCTTAGTATTAAATATGCATACATTATAGATGAGTGTGTGCTATTTGTTTCTAATAGTTCAAGCTGCTTACAATAAATCTTTCTTTGAAATAAAGTACGGATTATAAAATTCCTTTAGAGGTCTCCGTGGTATAGTGGTTGTGGTCTCTGCCTAGTCACTAACCCCTCATTGACGTGAGTTCGAATCCCACCCGGGACCTGATAAATTTCACATATGAGGAAGCTGTCCAGCTACCTAA
Organism: Lutraria rhynchaena; assembly: GCA_008271625.1. Taxonomy (NCBI): domain Eukaryota; kingdom Metazoa; phylum Mollusca; class Bivalvia; order Venerida; family Mactridae; genus Lutraria; species Lutraria rhynchaena. The sequence goes on from VIBL01000064.1 coordinate 580,712, forward strand.
TGGAAGCTCGGTGCTTCTACCAAAGCATACGCTTTGGGGTCTCTTCTACTGTTAAGGATTGAAAACGCTTAGGGGTCTCTTCTACTGTTAAGGATTGAAAAGTCACCAAACGATCATGCCTGTTGGTACTACGATAAATTCTAGCGAAAATTCTTTCTATCGTGTTTATCGTATACTTTTACATAATTATGACGTTAATTATACGTAGCGAGTTGATACATAACGATATAACAAATCACTTATCTGACAATGTTTGAAAAGATGTTTTTATAAGATTTCATTAGATCTCGACCACGTCCAATTAAAGATTAATATGTCATTCTCATTTACTTAATTAAGCAATATACTTTGAACGTTGACCATGTTTGAAATATTTAAACATTAAATCAATCAGATAACTTTCTTTTTAGCATTATACTATTTAATAGTTACTCTCAAACATAAACAGAAAAGGAATGTAAAGGCCTGACATATTCCATCATATCTCTATAGAATCACTTTGTTTAGCAGCATATGATAAATATAGAGGTAGATTGTAAAGAACCGTTTTCAATAATTGATAGAAGCAACAACATTGTATGTTAAAAATGGTTCTTTCAGTGAAATCAAATTAGATGCGTATCCATATTTATCACGTATAATATGCTGTATTTTATCTGATTAAAGTATACCTGATTTCCGTGTAATACCTGATTACCGTGTTATACCTAATTACAGTACACCTGATTTCCGTGTAATACCTGATTACCGTGTTATACCTGATTACAGTATACCTGATTACCGTGTTATACCTGATTACAGTATACCTGATTTCCGTGTAATACCTGATTACCGTGTTATACCTGATTACAGTATACCTGATTACCGTGTTATACCTGATTACAGTATACCTGATTACCGTGTTGTACCTGATTACAGTATACCTGATTACCGTGTTATACCTGATTACAGTATACCTGATTACCGTGTTATACCTGATTATAGTATACCTGATTACCGTGTTGTACCTAATTACCGTGTTATACCTGATTACCGTGTTATACCTGAATATAATATACCTGATTACCGTGTTATACCTGATTACCGTGTTATACCAGATTACACTAAACCTGATTACAGTTCACCTGATTACGGTGTTACACCTGATTACAGTATACCTGATTACCGTGTTGTACCTAATTACCGTGTTATACCTGATTACCGTGTTATACCTGAATATAATATACCTGATTACCGTGTTATACCTGATTACAGTACATCTGATTACCGTGTTATACCAGATTACACTAAACCTGATTACAGTTCACCTGATTACTGTGTTACACCTGATTACAGTATACCTGATTACCGTGTTATACCAGATTACACTATGCCTGATTACAGTATACCTAATTACCGTGTTATACCTGATTACCGTGTTATACCTGATTACAGTACATCTGATTACCGTGTTATACCTGATTACAGTACACCTGATTACCGTGTTACACCTGATTACACTATACCTGATTACACGGTTTCACCTGTTTACAATATTAAAAATATACATGTACACTTACATACAATAAATTCACAATAATGTTCGTAATATGGTAAACCTTTTCAAGCATATTCCACAAATCGGTAATTAAACTGATTTTTTTTTAAATTATTAATTACACCTTTCTACGCGCAGTTTTTTATCATATAAATTCCAATCAATCGGCGTGGTGAAATGTAAACGAATTTATTAAACCTGTCTGGATTAAGAACTAAATTTGATTTTACCCCAAATGTCTCGTTTTATAACAAATCAATTCTCCAAAAAGTCAACAAATCACCATTTAATGATCATTTAAATGCATTGAATAACATTAAGTTTGTGTTGTTTTTCTGTAACATCACACTATTCACTTTGTGCTGAGTCTCTGGAATATGCTATAGTAGACTAACAGGCTATTTATTTTTTAAGTACTTATATTTTAAATACTATTGTTGTTGTAGATATTGATAAAGTTAGTTGGACGTTGATATTTTTTACGCAGATTGTTGTGGAGCGAATGCATGCTTTCAATTAGTGATACTAATCTTTCGTAGACGAAGTTTGTTTTGCAGTAAGCAACAAATATATAAACGATATATTACATTTATTATTATTATTCACGTTATTATCAAAAGTCTTTTTCTCTAATAATTCTCTTGCGATTAAAATGACATAAATTAAAAATGATATATATATAACATTGATGCCTTTCTAAATATAACTTTTATTACATCTCGCCTTCTGCTTACATATAATATTAAGATCTACCCTGTAATGTTGTGATTAGCATAGGGCAGAAAGTAATTTATCGAACTATCCTCCGGGGCATCAAACTGTAAAATGATCGGCTTAACTGGTATAGAGCACGTTAATATTCCATCTAAAATCTACTTGATACGTGCCACAACGCTTTCTAGAAAGTTTCATACCGCGGAGTTTCGGATAAATCAATTATGCTATTATTGTTATACCGGGTTTAATTATATACATCACTTGCACTTAATTACAGTTGTGCAATTTGCATGTCAGATTATTATTTACAAAAATGCAGTTATTGGAATTGCCTGCACTAGACAAGCAATTTGTATTATGTATACGCAACACTCTATCCGAAATTAGATCAAATTAAGAGAAACATAAAGTTAATTTACTTCATACTTCGTCTGTAATAGTATATGGTTGCCAGTGCATAGTTTTGTCGCTATTAAATGATAGTAAGAAATATAACAGATTCCAAGGAAATATCACGCGCAATAAATTCGACCTGACGTGGTAGATTTACGGGAAAGAGTTACCTGGAAAACCCACCAATAAAGTTCAATTCCATATACTTGGTGATGCTGTGGTGCACATTTGATTAAACCTCGTGTTTCAATCTATAATGCAATAAATATATACGCAAAGCTTCGATTATATTAACATAATTAATTATATAACTGTTAGATTATATCATTATTTTATGGGAAATTACGACACAAAATGCCGATTTCTAAATTCCTCTAACCTTAATTGTGTACCTGACAAAATGGTTATTGTACTAACTAATTATTGAAATTAATGGACCGCAATCGTAGTTTTCCTTTAATATCTGCATGAATTAAGTATTTAATAGCAAATGAAGACGTTGTCGTAACGAAAGATCTCTAGTAGACTGTTGCTTCTATATTTGCCTACAATGTCACAAAATGCACGTTATCAGTTGCAACTCTATGAGACATCTAAACTTTCCACAGATGCAATGCATACGGAAATCGCATTTGGTAGTTTGCACCAGCTCGGAGAAAAAAAGAAATCCATGTTTCATTCCCGAAAATAAATACCAAAGCTTGTATACCGCGCATTGAACATTTCCTTTCACATGGAGATAACGTTATGCGCTTGCAACTTTTATGTTAAAATATCATTATTATCAGTATTCATCAATGTTAATAATAATCTGATAATCTTTACAATAAAACGCTTCTTCACATAGGTGAAAAGATAAAATGTTTCCAATAGAATGTAATCACTCCATGGCACAACATCAGTAAAGTAATATAAAATTTGATTTATTATTGACTCCTGGGTTTTATCATGAAATTACATTATGTTTGTAATAAAAGAAGTACTTACCCACTCATTTAATGTGATAAGAAAGGGTGTAGAATGATAAGTCAGAGATGTTTGGAGATCGTTTGCAGAATATAATGATATTCATCTTGAACTATAAGTACATAAATAGATATTCTACTCATATAAGACGATTTGGATGCAAAATATGGGTTAACTTCGTTTATATGTAAAACGAGAGTAATTTATGTATCATTTATGTAATACGAGTTGTATATGATCAACAAACAGCTTGCGTATATGCAATAACCGGCATTGAAAACTTAATGTTAACCGTTAATGGTGTGCCATTCCGGTTGCCGTGTAATACAGTAACAACCGCGAACGTGGTCCAGTGGTTATTGCGCTGGACCTGTATGTTGTAACCCGATGATCCAGGTTAAAATCCCGGTCGCGGCTGGTCATACCTTTCAATGAAAATTTGACAAAAAAATTTCCTCCATATGTGGAGAAGTTGCCGGCTCCTTGTTGGAGGGTAAGTTTGTATTGGTTAGTAAACAGTCCAGGAAAGCTGATTAGGTGAACCGGCCGCCGTATATAACTGAAAAAATTTAAACAACGGCGTTAAATCAAGTGAAAAAGTAACAGGACAGAACAGAACAGGACAGGACAAAACTTTTTAAAAATCGAACTACAAAGACAACACATGATCTAATAGCTATCAGAACAATTGAGGTTGACTGTTCATAATATAATGCAGCGCTGTTGCCTATATGCATGAACAATAAACAACGTATATGTAATATAGCATGTTACATAACTTTATAAATAACTTATTCTCTGCAGTATATTAGGATGTTGCGTTCAATATTTTGGATGCATTCACAATAGAATCCGTCAATGTTTTAGAAAAATCATGGGGTTCTTCCCCCCACCCCATCAAATATATATGTTGTAGACGCATACATTTAGTTAATTGTCTCAAAACAATTTAGCCTAATGTTCAAACCTTGATCACAAAGAATAGTGTTTGTTTTTAAATTTATGTGTCATTCACGTTAACCTTTTAGTATTATATTTTAAGATTACAATAATCAATGAATGTTCTAAATTGCAGAAACCATTTGTTGACATATTCTGACATTAACGCACAAATTATTTCCTTCGTAAATGTTATTTCAAGCATTTGTTACTCAAAAATAGAAAACTCTGCGTATTTCATTTTATTTTGATGTTTTATTCCGCATTCGGAGATGTTATTAAAAGGCTTTTTTAATCAATGAAATGTAAAACTTTGCTCCTAGATTGAACAAATTTACTTTATTGTAATCGAATTTTATTTGTTTACTCACATTGGTATATCTATATATAAAGAGCACATAGTCCTTGATGGATGAATTTTACTGATTACATATATGTATACGAAACTCATTTCACTGGCTCTAAAATATCAACATAATCGTAAGGCATTGATGCAAACATCGCTGTACAGCCCCAAGAAGTTTTACATTCCTTATTGGACAAAATATAATGTGATAAGTCTGTGCTTTAGAAGAGTCTCACACATCAACCCACCAATCATCTAATTATAACATAAAAGAATACAGAAGTTGTTATCTTCATACAATATTCAGAATGATACATCAATCTTCATTAATGTCGTGGGAGGCGTCATATTCTTATACTGTACAAACAGACGTCCTAACCTGTTATGAAGACCATGCTGGGACTTGTCTGCGTATCTGAATGGTTGGTAATATTCATACATACATTTTCATATTACATTATAATATCCATTTGTCTCATTGATCAATTATATCAAAGTACCCGAAACTTTTTCGGTGAAATCCGAATTTTTGTCAAACAATGAAAAAGCACTCTGCGCTGCCACCATCAATATCATTACGTAGAAGACAAGAAAAAATCAGCATTGTATATCATATTAATGAAATCAATGAAATTGTATCTGTCGTAACCAGTGATTCCTGTTTTTCACTCATGCTAAAAGCGATGTATTTCGATGAAAAGCGCTTCAGCTAAGTTTTAAACTGTAACGTTTCAGACACTAAGAAGTGTAATTTGGAGTTACACATGATTGAATAAAGAATATTTTTGTCTAAATTTTACTTTTTACTTAGTGTTGTAGAGTTCTATCTACATTCCTAGTCGTATTTCGGGAGGAATTTTCCAGAATTTGAGCATACATCAGTCCATTTTCCTTTTATTTGTTAAGCCTATCACTGTTAGCGTTCAGAAGTTCGCACAAATATCATAACTATTGACAGTTATTTCCTTTTTTAGTTCTGTGTGATGACTACAAATGAGCATGACTTGATTTACATGTCATTATCATATAACACAACACTGGTTGATGACGAAGGTCACTGAACAGTCGTCACTTCTCCAGTTCTCTCGGATGCTCTGAAAAAAATATAACCGAAATAGTGATCAACTTTATGATGTCATGAATTCAGTATCTTATCAAACAAACTACTCGAGGTTGACCCAAAACATACAATCAATATAAACAAGTTAATGAAGTATTTGTAAAATAAGCACAAGTCGTAAGTTACATTCAACAATTCTTTAAAACAACTCAATAATTACATTCTAGGCAAGAAACAAACCAAAGACTAGAATGTTAAACGCATCGATCTTCAGTATGCTATACAGCAGCGTCTCATCGACATCACGATAAATCAAAACATGTCTGGATAGTATTGTATTAAGTTGTGCAAGTTTTTACGACAAACTTACATGCAAAAGTGTTGCTTTTGTCGAACATACAGCAAAGCAACATAAACCTAACAACACATTATGAAGTGGTTTGATTATTCTGTGACTGTAATATCCTTTTCTGACAAGTGTCCTCATGCATGAATCTAAATTCCCCCCAATGTCTCGACATCAATTATCTCATAGTCCATTGTTCGTGCGAATCATGTAATATTCTATTCAGTATTTGGTATCCCATTGCATAAATGCAATGGGATGTTGAAACAAGGACTAAGAACCTATTGTGCTAAGATTCAAATTTAAACACGTTGTAAAGTATGTTGATATATATGTCTAGAGCTAGCTAAAGAACTATTGTAAAATATCAATTTTAACACACTTGCTCGTCCCATCAATGTAAATCAATTTTTGCATTTAAGGAATGATGAAGCAGATTCAAATTAGAATGGATTATTTCATACACGTCTATTGATTCAGTGAAGTAAGTCAGAATATTACTTAATTACTTACCTATGAGTGAGAAAGCAACAGCGCCTAAATTGTGCAATTATTCTACCAACACAGGTGTTTTTCTAGACGCATGTCAATGGTTAATTGCTACAAAATGACTACGGAACAAAGACAAATGATTTCCGGTGAATTCTTGTGTAAAACGTTTCTTGTGCAAATCAATTGCAGCGCAAAAATACAGTCTAGGATTAATTTCCATAATAAACCTTTGCTTGCATTTTTGCAAAACTATTTGCGTCTAGGATTACAGCTCATAAACATAAAAATTGATCTTTTGAACTAATATTTTATCAACGCTGTAATAACCGATGGCCGCCATTTTTTCAAAGTCAAATTTGGTCGGTAGACTAGGGATCAATATATTGGCAAATGAAGTTCATTTGTACCTTTACAAATCTTTACGGAGTGCCAGTAAGTCAAGTTCTCTCCAGCAATAATATTGTTGTTCAGACTTTAGTATTTTGTAAAATCCACTTTTAATTATATTTGTACCTATATCATTGAGTTCTTGTGAATAAACCCAACTATTATAATTCTTAAAAGATGCCGTCGATCGTATTTAAACATCGTTTACAGAACTAAATGATTTTGTGCCGTGTTTAATGCGCCGTATTGTTGAGTAATTACCATTATAGGGAAAACGAACATTTATTGATATTAAGTAAATCTATATGGTTTTATTACGTGACAATGCCTAATATGGAAACTTATTCGCAAGAGATTTCCCAATTTACAATCGAAGTAATGTTTCTATTCCGTAGTATTTCTACGCATGCGTACATCAGTGAGTTATCCATGCTCGTTATTCTTGTATTCTATAAATGTTCCGTATCTTCAGACATAACTTGTGTCTTCCGTGGTCGAGTGGTAATGGTCTCTGACTTGAAATCTCTAGCTCTTCATCGCTGTGAGTTCGGATCCCATCCGAATTTTCTCATGTGAGGAAGCTGTCCAGCTAGCTAAGGTCGGTGGTTCCACCCAGATGTACCGGAGTCTTCCTCCACCGTCAAAGCCGGAAAAGTCATCAAATGGCCCTGTCTCTTGATGTCAAGATCAGCGAAATAAAAGACAAACTTAAACCATTTTGGACATAAACTTTTGGACATAAAAGACTAGGGTGTGGAAATTTGAAAAAAAGTCCACACGTTTAGTCTTGTTTAAATACACCACACGCATGCTGACATGTTTGTCAAATGTTTTTTTTTAGATAACTCTCTAACACTAATGTCGAAATGCTTCATTTATTTCAGAAACAAATCATGTAGAAAAACATACGTTTAAAGGCTCAGAGCAGTCAAATTTGTGAGTAGCCCACCGATATATTTATTATAGTTGTGTCAGGTGATATGTTGCGTTCATATTCTGAAACATTTATATATTTATTGGAATGTTCAAGTCTAATCGACTTCTATCTAAATCAATTGTAAATTGTAAACATTAATGCGAATAAATATTAGAGTTGACACTTTAATCAAGGCCTATAACGATCACTGTTGTGTGAACTGTTGAACTAAACATCTCATTATACGAACACGTAACAGAACCTGCTACAAATGATTTAATTATATCTTCATAATCATCTGACATCTGACATCATTGTTACAAATATGACACTACAGTAGATGTCAGTCTCGTTCAATTAAAGTCCAATTTGCTGACAGGTGGTTCACACAGCACAAGTTATGACATACCCACTTTTCTCTCGATAAATAAATCATCAGTTTCTGGTTTTATATTTGAATGTCATTTACATGAAATGCTGTCATCAAAGCTGCAAATGACATGATGCGATATTAATCGTTATAAAAAGTTTTTTGACTGTTCGAATCTCCAGAATATCCACTGTAATGGTAAAATATTAAAATACAGCAAAACCTAATAGTGATCATTTCAATATTATGTCCGCCGTGTTATAACTACCACTTACTTTCGGACAAGCTTCCAATAACTCTAATATAATTCAACTTGAAAATAAGACCACCCCATTATTACGACCGATTTTTCGGGTCCTGTAGGTGGTCTCATTATCGGAGTATTACTGTACTTTTAAGTGTTTTATTATCGGAGTATTACTGTACTTTTAAGTGTTTCATTATCGGAGTATTACTGTACTTTTAAGTGTTTCATTATCGGAGTATTACTGTACTTTTAAGTGTTTTATTATCGGAGTATTACTGTACTTTTAAGTGTTTTATTATCGGAGTATTACTGTACTTTTAAGTGTTTTATTATCGGAGTATTACTGTACTTTTAAGTGTTTTATTATCGGAGTATTACTGTACTTTTAAGTGTTTCATTATCGGAGTATTACTGTACTTTTAAGTGTTTTATTATCGGAGTATTACTGTACTTTTAAGTGTTTTATTATCGGAGTATTACTGTACTTTTAAGTGTTTTATTATCGGAGTATTACTGTACTTTTAAGTGTTTTATTATCGGAGTATTACTGTACTTTTAAGTGTTTTATTATCGGAGTATTACTGTACTTTTAAGTGTTTTATTATCGGAGTATTACTGTACTTTTAAGTGTTTTATTATCGGAGTATTACTGTACTTTTAAGTGTTTTATTATCGGAGTATTACTGTACTTTTAAGTGTTTTATTATCGGAGTATTACTGTACTTTTAAGTGTTTTATTATCGGAGTATTACTGTACTTTTAAGTGTTTTATTATCGGAGTATTACTGTACTTTTAAGTGTTTCATTATCGGAGTATTACTGTACTTTTAAGTGTTTCAAAGAAAACCATTCGTACAGAATTATTACCTAAGTATTCTATGATCGTAGGAATAGACTATTTATTAAATTTACGGACAACATATCAGGCTCATGTTTAAACCCGTCAATCTGATTTATTCTCTGTCGCATGTATCAATCTTACGGCATTTGATTCCATAAATTGAATGCAGGGTAAGATAATACGCACGAATAGACAAACAAATTATTGTTATCGTCCCTGAGGGAATATTTCGATGCAAATTTGTGAATATGTCAAGAGGGCAAAACATAACATACGCCAAAATCTGGCCCATCTATTTAACAGTAAAATGAATGATGGTTGTACTATTTCTCCCAGTGAATAATGTAAGAAACATGTATAATATTCTGACTACAACATTATATTTTGTGCAGCTCCTTACGTAAACCTAGTACGGAGACGTGGCAATCGAAGCTTGATACAGGCACAATTACTCTTGTAAAGAGACGGACGAATGCTATTTTTGGCCAAGCAAACTGTAAATTAGGAATGGCTACATTCACACAGCATTCATACAGTTTTATTTTGGAGGTAACAAAGACAGAAATAAATAACCTGAGAGAATAATCAATTTAAAACCTTTTGGGCCTATGGGAAGAAAAATAAATAAAGGATTATAAAATAAATGCACTAAGTTGAGCCGAGTGCCTTTTGTCAGCTCTCTTACGTTTGTTAGACTGCCGACCCTCCAAGCGCTTAGTGTTACATGCCATATAGTTTCTGGTATGAAGTGCAATTCTCCATGACAATATTTATTAATATGATTTGAATCAATTAATATATATTTTCCTAAAAGGTTTTAAATTTTATCAAATAATTTTGCTTTGACGAGACCATGGGGAATCGTTATTGCGTTGTAGGGACAGTCCCAATTATGAATTTTAAAATGAAACTCATCAAATGTCACCATATATCTGTGAATACACAATGTGGTCCAACATCCAACCTAGGCCTGACCTATTACATGGATGATGTAGATGTATGTACTGAAATATGATTTGTTGGTTGTTCAATTATTGATATGATGAATCAGTACATTGTTATACAATCATATAATTATAGATAAATTATCTTCATTCGTGATAATGTGATACGAGTATCAGTTTATACGGCTTCTAAACTGGACAGGTCTTGCCCGAAAACAGAATAAATTTCTAAAATGGTATTTTATTTGCATGCTACTGAAAACTCATTAGATTTTTGTGTTTCAAATTCATTCATTCTCAATGACCGAAACCTTGATGAAATATTCTAATTAGGTCATTCAGGCGTTTATTAATATTACTTCCGGATACATAAAACATCATACTATTCAATCAAATTAGTTCCACATGAACAAATTCAGTTATGGGTTGCTTGAGGAAAAATATCATTTTTCATTTGATTTATACGAAAACATACAACTTATACAATTGTCTAATTGCGACATTGATTCATAGCAGCGAATAATTTTTCAATTTATCAGAAATGCGTTCAATTGATAAACGTCTAACCAAAGAAATCAGAAACTGGGGTACTATATTTACAGTAAATAACAAAGAAGTTCTGTTGAACAAAAGCTTACAACAATAAGAACTTCAAATTGTGTTTAAATGAATAGTATATGAGCTTTTACAAATTTATTGTCATGGAAGCTTGACTACCAGATGAACAGAATCGTGATTTACTGACCCTTTTCGGCGCTCAACTTGTCAAAACCCACCAACAGTTGACAGAGTGATACATAAATATTATTTTACTGCTATTATAACGGCATGGCGACATAACGAATATTACGACGAAGAAAAACAGTATTTTCTCCATCAGAGACAAAATTTACTGCATCGTAATACGTAATCCACTAAGTAGAACTGTCGTCTGAAGAAATGCCGATTCCTCGAAACAATTTAAAGAAATAATTCATTATTTTACGTCATCTTGTCATCTGGTATTTTCGCACAGATAAGGGCTTCGGTAACGCCAGTTAACAAAAAGTAATCATGACATTAAGTGTATTTTATAAGCATGTGATGGTTGATTTCCTCAGATCAAATCCACTGTGTGACATTCCTATCACGGATTATAGAAACAATCCTGTCGCAACAAGTCAATGGGCCCTAACGATTCTTATCACACACTTTTTAAAATACTCCCAATTATATCATCTTAAAGTGGACAGATCAGTTTGATCCAGTCCTGATAGAAGGCACATTAAAGCGGAGAGAAAAGACTTGGTTTGATTGAACAGAACATATAACTTATACAGTAATCCAATCAGGACACTGTATACTGGCAGTGTATAATTTGTCAATCTATCAGATTTATATTGAATTAATGAACCCCGATGTGATAGAAGTCACTGACAGTAGGACTGTATTAAATCTGTATCTGAAATGTTCTTAAAAAGACACACATCCGTAGGAAACAATGAGATACAACGAGTTACATGCAAGATTCGAGTGTAAAAGTTTTTGGTGTCCAGAAACTGTTGTGACTCTGTTTCACTGGGATTTAACACACCAGCAGTCTGGGTCATTTGGCGAGTTTCCAAGTTTTGACGACAGTGGAAAGACCCCAGACATACACGTGGGTAGAACTACTGATCTTCCATAAGCTGGCTGGTAAGCTCCCTCACACGTGAAATTTGGTTCTGGGAGAGATTCGAATTCACAGCGGTGAGCGGTTAGTGATTCTGGTTAGCGACCATACACCACTCGACTACGAAGGCCACGGAAGGTCTTTGATAAAATAGATATGATGTAGTCAATTAATCTAACCAAATGCATACAAAACCGCCTATCTGTTAAATTATTATTATTATATTATGTTGAACAAACGATTTGTTGTAGCGAATATTTATGGTATTCTTACATTAGATTGAACGTCAGTGCGTCTTATTCTTCTATCTCCGGTTGTAATAATATGGATAGAACCAAGTAACTCATCATCTACGGTAATTTTGTATCTTGATGTATTTATTCAAAACAGGAGTTGGCATTGTACTATTTCAATGTCAACCACTAAACTAAAATATCATGTATTACATGAATCATTTCTGCAAATGTAAATGACCTTCATAAATTGTGAAAAAAAATGCAAGATACAGTATAACCCCTGAAAACCAGACTTCCTGAAAACCGGAATTCTCTAAAATTCGAACGATTTTTTTTCATTTCCCATTTTTTCTCTTCAATAATTAATAGCTCTGTGAAAACTGGAATTCTCAGAAATCGGAGTTTTGACCTAATCCGGAAGGGGTCCGGTTATCAGGGGTTATACTGTATAAACATTCATCTATATCTTTATTCTATTGAAAATTATTCCGCTAATAATTGCGCAAATAATTTCAACAATATGCTACTCCAAATCTACAGCTTTTCTTATCACATTTAACAAGCTGTTTTAGTATTGCGTTTATGACGGAAGTAATGTAAAATCATGATAACACTGTACAGACATCGATAAAACTGATATTATATTACATTTCTGGTGTTATTTCGTGTTGTGTGATTTCATTATAATGGAAACATTTTATCTTCTGATTTAAAACAAGAAACCGTTAATATTAAGTAGCACGTACGAGACATTATCTCTACATGAAAGGAAATATTTTACGCGCATCGTGCGAGCTTTTGTCATCGTTCTAGAAGACTGGTACATGAATTTCCTTTTCATGCCAATCATGGATGTTGTTATCAGTATTGTAATGCACACCATTTATGCACAAAAATCTAATATAGCGACGGGGATGTTTTTATTGCTCATGTTTATCCAGAATACCATGCGACCAAACAGGACAACTTCATGGAAATACATCATGTAAATATCAAGTTAATGACAATAACGACGTGCATCATAAGTAAGCAGTAAGTCATACATTTTGGATAATACTTGATACAATTTTATAAAAACGTGTTTAAAAAATCAGCTTCGCAATATTTCGCAATTGTCTGGTCATTTCAGGCAATACATGCGTATAGTATTTCAATGACAGATGCGTATATTTGAAAGCCGAGAACCAATTGCCAGAAACGCATTAGTGTTTTTTTTCAAGCACTAACGAGGGCTTATCAGCCAGTCATAATAGTATTTAGACAGTAATATCCCCTTTCTTAGTATGGTATTATCTAATGTAAAATGTGTTGGGAGGGTTTGGGGTTAGAGGCGATGGTATTTTGTGGATGATGGAATTAATTGCGTGCGTTTTTCCTAGAAATCCTTTTCTTATATATATATGTATTCATTCCGTCATGAATACGTGCACTCTCGCTCTTTGTGTAACATAACACAAGTTACCTTGTGTACTTATGAGGGGCAACCCAAATACATGCAGTAATCACCATTTAAAATGGCGTATGAGCGCTACATTTATATTCAGTATGTCGCAGCAATCCCATTTCAGTAACCATAGCAGTAACATACTCTTGAATAGGACGTAAATAAATACACCGATTTGGTAATAGATATTTCCTACGCATTCAAGGTCTTAAAATTGTGTTAGAAAATTGACTTTATGGACCTGTACGCATGTATTTAATAAACCTTGTTGATAGTGTTACTCTCTTAATATTTATTGTGCTAAATATTTCTAATATCAGAATGCATTCGTGTCCATATTTCAAAATCAATATCGTAATGTTGTGGATACAAACTTCTTCTTTATAAATTTTTGATCTGTCTTTTCATATTGAATGAGCATTTTATGTACTGTATGTGTGTCTTTTATGACACAAATAATGTAAGGTAAAAAATGTAATTTCATGATAAAAGCATGTAGTTAATGATGAATCAGATTTTATGTTATGTTACTGATGGAGTGATTACACTCTATTAAAACATTTGATATTCTCACATATGCCAAGAAACATTTTGATAAAGAACTATCATATTGTTTGTATCATTGATCAATACTGATGATAATAAAATTGTGAAATAAAAGCAGCCATTATATAACATTATCTCCACGTCAAAGGAAATGTTTCGTGCTCTATGTACATGATAAGATATGATAACTGTTCTGGACAAATGTAACATGGATTTCCTTTTTTTCTCAGCGATGGCGCAAACTATCATTGGCATTTACGTTGTAAATTGCATCTGTGGAAAATTAGTTTGTTTCGTACACAGTGCGTCCATACCACGTGACTTTTTTGGTAATACGGCAAGCAAAGTTGATTAACAAACCGCTCGATTCGAAGTTTACAACTTCACGTAAGTTTTTTTTATTTCTTTATCAAATATGGCTAAATAAAGCGGAGGCTAAAGCCAAAAGAGTGAACTACGAGCGCAAGTTAATGTTTTTTCCCGATAGATGAACAAAAAGCACAAAATACACAGGCAACTATCCATTCGTTCTTTGTTAAATATATCATGACGCCATAATTATGCTACACAATATTAACATTATACATGATTATGCAAACATAAGAAAATTACAACAATGGTGTTTTCACTACAGTTCTCATTTAGTACACTAACCATTTTACCATCAACGTGCCCGGGACCAGCTGGGGATATTATTTTATCGAATAAAAACCCAGGAGAATTTTAGACAAATTACATTCCTCACTTCGGTAATAACAATTTTAAATGTTTGTTTCTACATGCAATAAAATCTTTACAGGTGGCTATTTGGTGATACTAATAATTACGCAATCAAATTGTTTTCTAAATATCTTGATAATTTTATATAATTAAAAGAAGTGTTCTGATCGTAAGTCGAGCACAGAAAGGCATGATTAGAACTTTAATCGACCAATTCGTAGTGATGATATATCAAAGTAATACATAATTTTCATTTTTATCCGAAAAGAATGTATTTCCGAGGCTTACGGTGATAATACTGATATCACTTTTATTTCAGAAGACTTTTTAAGTTCATATTCTATATTAAATAAACAATCAACTGCGTAATCAATCATATGAGAAAAATATAGCTTTGAGATACTCAAACATTTGATGTCCAACAAAACGGCAGATGTCCAATTAAATCAATGAGAATTAATGTCACCATATCAGAAATTTCTAGAGTACTCACCATTTGTTTTGAATGCATGACATTTTGTGTATAAGCGTGGCTTACGTCAAAACAAACTTTTTCTCCGATAGATATATATCATTTACAGAAACCCTGTATGTGTTTCGAAAAAAATCTACACCAAGGACTGAACTGGCGCCCGCAAACTGTTCTACAGTCCTTATTAATATCCACGGCAATTATAGTGTTTTAAATAACTTCAATAATATAAAGTTAATTGTCTGTTAGTCTATGCCATGAGAACACCATACCGAAACTTAACTCAATGCAGATGGTGCGAAATTACGGATAAAACACGAACTACATTGTTTTCAATGCATTTTAATGTTTGCTAAATAACACAATAAGGTTCGTGATATTAAGACATTTGAGAGAGTCTAATCGATAGATTATAAAACGAAATAATTAGGATAAAAAATCCAGTTCATTATCTAGAGTGCCTGAAGAAATGTGTCTTTAATTTAGCATTGTTCTAGATTGCAATTTACATGATTTAGCAATGCAATTAAGTATCACTAATAAAAAATACAAATCAGAAGACACGCAATTTTACTTGACGCGTATCTTACTTATTCAGTGTATGTTTCCCTTCAGTAAATCATTGAACGAGGGCTCCGTGGTTCTGTGATTGAGGTAAAAATATAAGTAAACTCCTTTAATTAACGTAGTAACAACTGTATTTAGTGTGTTTCTGTTTCATTTACACCACAAATCAGTTCACCGTCAGTACCCGTATGCAAGTTGAACAAAGTGATCAGGGAAAGGTGACACCAGCATTTATTTGATCTTTTACAGTAAAATGATTATATCTATGTCTATATCAGAGTTATATTTTTTTCTGACTGTAATGAAAACGAAAATTAGTCAGATAAAATTTATAGACTTAAAAGTTGTTCGTGGAACGGATTCGTGTGTCTTTAGTACGACTAATTTGCATAATTAAATAGAGCACCACAATTAATTATTTACGACACCACAATTAATTATATACAACACCATGATTAATTATATTCAACACCACAATTAATTATATACAACACCATAATTAATTATATTCAACACCACAATTAATTATATACAACACCACAATTAATTATATGCAAGAACACAATTAATTATATACAAGAACACAATTAATTATATACAAACAAAACGGGACTAACTGAGCATTAAAGATCACCGTCAACTTAGAGTATGTTAACAGTGTAAAGATCTGGAACTCTCTCTAGATGAAAATTAAATAATTTCGCTATTTTTCAATATTTGACAGGAAATCATAGTTTATTCAGGTTAGAAAAAGTAGTTGACAAAATAGCAGAGTAGGTCACAGGCATTAGTAACGGACCTGTGATTGTAAAATTGCAATAAATTCTTTATAAAACGCCATAATTTAACAAAAAAAATACTTTAAAAGAAAAAATTCGCAGTATTTGGCCCCGTTCAATTGTTATATACTAAAAGACATTTTTAGCTGAAATACCTTTCATACTATGGAGATTAGTCCCCAAATATTTTCGTACTTTGGATTTTGCTATTACGAACAAGGCTCAGCGCCAAAAATATGTCGGTCGGGTAATTTTAGACAACAATACTTTTTCTGGTCTTATCAGAATCAGTAATTCAATTCTGCAGATTGAAGTCGGTGAATACAGAATAATGTAATCGCTGCAAAGTCAATCCCCAAATCATCTAGAGTTTCTGTTGCATGTTTTCATGAAATCAGTCAGATTTTATATCGACAGATTTTGCATGAATTCATTTAATAAAACATAAGAAAAGATCAATAGCGTTATATGGTGAATAGCTGACACCCGAACGTATGCCGGTGACTTTGTTTCATTCACTTAGTATGGCAATGAAAACATTTGACTTGCGTCATAAAAAGGTAATCTATTGTAAAGAATTTCCCCTATTTGCTAATGTCACGTGAACATACCATAGAAGATTTACTTAATATCAATAAATTTCCGTTTCTCATCCACGGTAATTGCAAATAATATTACGCTGCATTAGACGAAGCACAAACCCATCTAATACGGTAAACGATGTTAGTTTTCGCATGATAGCATCTGTTAAGAATAATAGTAGAATTCAATTTCATAGGTTGCTACTCAATGTGTACAGTTTAAGACGAAGAGCAAATGGACTCCTGTGATTAAAATGCAGAAATGCACATGCTCTTAACTCTACTTCCCCAGATGATTCCGATACACAACCAAACATCCAATACACATCAAACCATCCAATACACAGCCAATCATCAGACACACAGTGAATCATATGATACACAGTGTACCATCAGACACACAGTGAACCATATGATTCACAGTGTACCATCAGACACACAGTGAACCATCTGATACACAGTGAACCATCTGATACACAGTGAACCATCTAATACACAGTTAACCATCTGATACACAGTGAACCATCTGATACACAGTGAACCATCTAATACACAGTTAACCATCTGATACACAGTGAACCATCTGATACACAGTGAACCATCTGATACACAGCAAACCATCTGATACACAGCAAACCATCCGATGGTTAATGTATAAATATTGTGATCGACATTTGTCTAATTATTGTAGACAAACTAAAGAGTGAAGTTTATTAGTATAATTGGCTTACGTTTACCTTGCATTATTTTAATACAAAGACAGTAGTTACGGAGCTGTGGTTGTAACATCGTAATAAGTTCGGTTAAAGTTACCAAATGTAACACGAAATTACCTTAAATAAAGAAACTTCGTAACAGAATAATATGTATATTGGTCGAACGGGTATTATTCTTTTTTTCAATTATGGTAATATCGTGTTAAATTTGTGTTCTTTAAACGAAACTTCACAGTTTTACCAGTACAGGTACAGTTTACTACTGTCTCTGTTTCAACGCATTCACGTATAAAAAAATAAAATGGCGATATTATAAACACAGATGTGAATATAGATGACTAGAATGTTTCTTCAGAACAATTACTACTGATGAATGAGATTTACTTTGATAGATATATGATTATGTGATTAATTGCATTGCATATCAAAATCATTAAAAAAGAAAGTACCGACTGTGTACAAGTATAGCAATGTGCTTGTTTAAGTTAATAGAAAGAAAATGTTAACTATGAGTTGTAAATACTGATGAATAAAATATAAAGAAGCCGCCAACTTTCAGTAGGGCTAAGGTGATGAAAAAAGGGTAAAAAAGTGCTGATATTGTATCAGTATCGCAATTACTGTCCGAGATTTTTTTCTCACGTTTTATCTGACTACAGACAAGTTTAGAACGAAATTACAAAATCTCAGGCCAATAATTACAACATAGTTAATAATGTATAAGTTCCGTCTATCACCTTATTACGTTCATTAAATAATAGTGTGATACATAAATTGATTAACGAAAAAGTCTTCAGGTTCAAAGACTGCTTGTCATTTTGATGTCTAGACTATATAAGCAGCTTTATTATTGGTTGAAAAAAAGAAATCTATTACAGACGTATCAAACAGAGATAACTTTAATTCAGAACATCACATCACACTGAACGCAACATTTATTTCTAAATCACACAGTATGCATTGTCACAATCTTAGAGTTACATGAACTAATTATCTTAAATTTATATATTCTGACATTACGACACGTTCTTATTTGTATCTTTAGATAACTTTTCAGAATATGTTAATTGCCAAAAATGTTCGATATCATTAGTTATAGTTTACATCATATTCCATACAAGTTCTTACAGACTTGACAGTGAAACCGACTTATAGTTCGTGATACAATATAGTACAAATGTATATACAATATCACTCCTGAAAACCGTACCCCTTCCTGACTGGGCAAAAAGTCCGCTTTCCTGAGAATTCTGTTTTCAGAGAAAAAAACTCGAAAAAAGTACTTCTACGCTACATACACTTCAAGGAAAATGGGAAAATAAAAGCACCACAGATAACATGGCACATCGCTCACTCCGTGGGTGTATTAAATATACAATCCGTTCTTAAATTAATAGATTCACGTCAATGCTAGTTCCTATTTGATAACAAATCATTTACATAGCTTCCAACGAACCCAAACCAAAGATTTTTCTATGATGACATTTAGTGATATTTCGTTTGGGGCTAAAGGAAACATCGAAATAAGTAAATCAGAAGGGCCCAAAATAACTCAGCCCTCCCAAAAGCCTGTATGAAATAAGAAAACAAAATGTTTCCAATGCAGTTGTAAAATACAAGACAGACTATTTTACACTGCATCACAATTTTATTACATAAGAATTAAAAGACGAAAATGCTCCTCCGGGATGATTTAATTGAAAATATATTTCATTATAAGCCACTAGTTTCTGAGTCGTAATTTGCGCATTAAGTGGTAAACTAGGCAGATGTTTACAGACTAAGATTGTAACGATTCTTGTGTGTAATACTAGAACACTGGCACGACAATCTGTTCGCTCGAATAAATCTCACTGGTATAATGCTTTATTCCAACCCATTGCTTATATACCTGAGTTCGTTCAAGCGTTGTAAAGATTACTTATTTGTTGGAATGAATACATATTTCATATTACATAGTCTTAATTTGTTTTGAAGTATACCGCTGTTGCTATTCTTAAGTTCATATAAATATCGTAAATATTGAAAGCTATTTCCTCTGTAGGTTTGTATCAGATAACTATACATAAAATAACGTGATTTACATGTCATTACCATACAACAACCCGCTGGTTGTTGACGAAGGTCATTGTACAATCGTTATTTCTTCTATAGGAAGGTTCTGAATGAAAGAGTCGAAAACGTCATCACACTCACGACGCATTGAATAGTGTCTGCTATCGGAAACAATGTTGCTCTACCAAATTACGTTATAAACATGACATTTCTGAATGCTGAGTAACTCTGACATCTTTTTATCAATGCCATCTTAGATATTCTGTCTTTACCACGTCTTATATGGAATACATGAAACGTACGAGTTCGAAATCAAGCCGTCAGCATAGCATTGTAGGTAGAGCGTTTAGTCTACTGATGACGGGGTCTTTGGTCACAGCACTGGTTTGCAGTGTGGATTAGGTTGAAGAAATTGCGTCTGAAGTAATTCCTCCACTGTTGATCATTACTGAGTAGACTTTGGCGGTTATTTACGGAGAACAAAATATAGTCCTTCACAGAATATAGGGAACCTTGCAGTGTATACTGCTCGACGGTATATAACGGAAATATTCTATGAAAGAGATGAAAAACCCCGACAAAATGTTTCAGTACATAAATATAGTTTGTCCTCCACTATTCATTACATTCTTTTTCGAAATTGCTTTCTTGAAATGACCACAGAATAACTGTTACAAAACAACGGTAACAACATGAGTCAATAAACCCAGCCCGATCTGAAAGTGACATGGACAGCTCGGAAAGAGCAGTGAATCTGGTAAATAAATACGGAGATGCATATAGCATATTGGTATGAAAACGTGTCTGTACGACAATTGACGAAACCGAAACAATGTATTTTACGAGCTATAACCTACCTACCATTCAATTTATTGAAAGAAGGTCGACGAGATTGTGACATTTGATATGTCTTTTCCTTATACATATTCATTCACTTAAAGAACATATTTTCTTTCTAGATGCCAGCAAGTTTGCCTTCCTGCCAGTGGGTATCGTATTCCTTTTTAATATCTGAAATTAAATGTCAACTAGCGGACAAATACGACAAAGAATAAGAGACAAGAGAGGATTTAAACCAGTATTTAAACATGAAAGAGAAAGAAACAGACCAACAGGCCATTATCCAAATATGGAACACAAGGTACCACAAGCGAACACAAGGTATCTCAAGCGAACACAAGGTATCACAAGCGAACACAAGGTACCACAAGCGAAGACAAGGTACCACAAGCGAACACAAGGTACCACAAGCGAACACAAGGTATCTCAAGCGAACACAAGGTATCACAAGCGAACACAAGGTACCACACGCGAACACAAGGTACCACAAGCGAACACAAGGTACCTCAAGCGAACACAAGGTACCTCAAGCGAACACAAGGTATCACAAGCGAACACAAGGTACCACAAGCGAACACAAGGTATCACAAGTCAACAGTGAATCTCAGAACATCACATATAATACGTGTAGCGATAGTTATTGGAGAGAACTCATTCAAGATACATTGGATCTACTGATGCTGAAACTGATTTCCGCTCAGAAGAATATAAATAGACAGAATGTAAAAATGTCTGTTGGTCAAATTTTGTGAAACAGGTCGGGCTATATGCCAACCTGACTTCCTTCTTTTTTCTTCTTCATGTATTTTGATCCCGAACAGCAATTATAGTTATAATCGAAATGCTATAACGGCATATTAAACTCCATGTAACTTTGTTACATACCGGTCCAAGGCGTTTTGTCCTCCTTTTTTGCATGGTCTTATGTGTTGAGGGGTTTTAGAAAGGTAGAATTTTAGGAATGGAAAGACTTTTTATATCTGATTTTTTTCTAGGAATCCTTTTCTTAATTTATATCTTAAACATGTTATGTTGGTTTACTATTGGAAAGTTTCTTGATTTGCTAAGAAGTAAATAAATGTTTTGAAGTGAATTTAAAGTGGGTAGTTCTATTTCTCCGACGTAATATCCTTACAACACAGCAAGTTGAGCATTTATGTCAGTTATATAAATGTTCAAATACAAATGGAATGATCGATAAATTCGTTCCGGAGATTAAAGCAGTTTAATTTACAATTCAATGAGAATATAACCATTCTTGAATGTACTTACAGTACGATTGAAGTTTAATTGCATGAGACTGACATCTACAATAGTGTCATAATTAAAACAATGATGTCAGGTGTCATGGCGTTATTAAGATTTAATTAAATTACTTTAAATTGTAAATTGTGGAAATGTTTCGTCAACGTTTTCAAGTTGATGTATTTGTGATCTTTGATTAAATATTATTTATTCTCTTTATTAATCTATGTAATTTATTTTGGCTTTCCCGGAAGTTAGTGTGGGGTTTGGCCCTCAAAACTAATTTACTCCCTGTAACTTTGCTACAGACAGACTCAAGGCGGTTCCCTATGGAAGACTGTGTTTTGTTCTCAATTTTAGTACGGTCCTGTGTGATGGGAGGGTTTTCGGGTTGGGCACTTTGGGGGTAGGTAGTATTTTGAGGAATGTGGGATGTTTTGTTAGTGTGTTTTTTCTATGAATCATTTTCTTGTTCATGTCTAACTCTTTGAAGAATTAGTATTAATATGCAGACGAACGGTGCCTAACAATACGAGACTTGACCATTCATAGCAATACATCAGTATAATTATGTATTGATTAGAACTCACCGATGTTTTAAAACACAGCAAAACACATGGGGCGCCTACTGCAATAGATTGAATAACGTGTTGAGAAGACGTGAAAAATCATTCCTATGGGAAAGTACATTTCACTAATAGTAAAATAAAACGATGTCCCAAAAAATACCACTGAGAGACTAACTACTTTTTATATCCAGTGAAATACCAGATCACCACGAAATCCCAATGGTATGAACCAAACTAGCAATATGGATTGACAACCAAGAATTGAATTATTTCACGAACTTACTAATTTCTCAAATGAAAATACTAACTTTCTATGTATGTACATGTATATAATACACCTTTTCATACTTTTTTGTTTCTTGCTAATCAATATTTTTTTCTGAACACAAGCATATTACCCCCAAACATTTCAAGGAGAAAAGTGCCTTACATCTCAGAGAAAAAATGGAAAATTCAAACAGTATAATTCAGACATCAACGATTCTTTGGCATTTTATACATGATTTCTTTGAAATTTCATTTCCGTTCTGAGAACAGGCTAGCGTCATGACAAACACACCGTGGAAGCCACGATAGTTAATTAAATTTGTCTTCAAGAATAAAAAGGAATTCCTGATCTGGATATTTTTATGTTTGATTAAATCCATAAGTTGATGAAAACAAGACTACTGTATTAAAAATAAAATATAATAAAGAATATAGAAACAAAAATTTATATTTGTGGAGAAATAAAACTTGCCATTTGTTCAAGTCTTTGTTCATTTGTTTCTTAAAAAAAACGAAGTGGAAATCATTCGGTTTGAACTGTTCACATCTAATGATATCTGAAATGAGTAAATGCAAGTATTATAACCCACTATTTTTAGGGCATTAAACAAATATTACATAGACAAGAGGTTATGGTAGATTTAGGTGAATAGCACAAAGGTTCATTACATTACATTTCAGTATATAGCTGAAACGCCTTTTTTGAAATCAGGCATAAAATTCAGTAATAAATATAAGGCTTAAAAATAGCTTGTTTCCGCTACCAACTCTGAAAAAATAGGGTTTGTAGTTAGGGATTTATCTTTTTTATTTATTTTTTTATTCTAGAATATGACTGACATTATTTTATTTTGCAAAACTATAACTTGACCAAAAAAAAAACATTGGGTCGGCGGCCAAAAATAGGGTTGGTTGGGGTAGCGGAAACAAGCAATTTTTAGGCCAAACAATATTCGTTGTATTTCACTACTTCAGTGTTGAGTGTCGAATTTATCAAATGAATTCACAAATTAAGTGTTCTTACACCTGACAGAGGGTTTTCTTTCCAATGTCATCACTTAAGCACAAATATTTTGCGCGTCTTTTAGATCGGTCGATTAAACTTCCTTATTAAGTTAAATATTATTTTCGCAGCAGTATTTACGTTATAAAGCTCGTGATGAAAAAAAATAGAGAAATAGAAATGAAAAATAGAGATAAAAATAGAAAATATCTACTGTTTTATTGCACGCATGTATGATGTTGTCACGTACTATATTATGTGATTCTCAAGTAACATTTCTCCATATGGCTTAAAAGTAAGTACGCAATGATATATTTCTCTTCTGGCAAATTAGAACAAAAACATAACATATTATTTATCTTTTAGAATAATAACATACACGTGTCACAAACAGAATCATCATTTCCGTTAATACGAAGATATTTGCATGCACTAAGTATCTGATGTATTTTTTTCTTGATCGATTTTGGTATTTATTACACAGACAAGCATTTCAACAGCCCCGTTATATTATTTTTGAAAATAAAGTTCCAGTCCAAAGTTTAAATGAAACGAGTGCGCATTAGCGGTGCTGGTTCTAAGGCAGCACACACCCCATACAATGTTACTCTTATTCAAGACTATGTCTGTAAAAACTTGATGAATGTATAAATACCGTACAATAGAGGAATAAGACAAAAAACGCATGAATTATGGGATTTCTTTGATAATGAAGTAAGTAATAATTGGATAGAATCATGCAATGGTTTGGAAACAAATGGGGGAATTATTCAAGCACGTAATATCGGAGGATTGTATTGATTCTCGCCATGTTAAGTTCCAATGAAATAAAAGTAGAAAAATGGGTACGTTGGAATTCGGATGAACAAAAATATTTCCGCCCAATTGTTTCTAAATTATTATCCATGTGCATACGATATATTAAGTTGTCTTGTAATTGTGGACGAACAGTACGATAGAACTGATTGGTCACCTCCGAACACTTTTTGGTAAATAACTTTTACGCAATACTTTTAGACTTCCCGTAAACAATACCGATAGTATGCATACATACATATCTGCTACAGGGTAGGTTTGAAGCGTTAATATTGTTAAGAAAGCTAATTAGATATTTATTTTCTCTACTTTAAAAAATATTCGTATTAATTTTCATTATTATTATTCTTGAACAAAACCTATAATTGACAAAACACGCCCGTGATTAAGTATATGGGTTCCAATTGAACGGCGTAATTGACACTCTTGAATAGACACTTCGATTAAGTAGCTCTGTCTGCGTTGGATATAAATCGTTCAGAAAACAATTATAACTCCAACTGCAGAAATAATTATTTTAATTAAAGTTATATGTTGGTCACAAGTGGGATTTCTAATAACAAAGGATTTCTTATTTATATTTTTATAAAGTGTTTTGATTGTTTATATAGCTCTATTGTATTGTTGGAATATAAAGGGTATCATTTGAATTATGACAACATATTTACATACCGACAATAATTCATACAAACATGACGAGTAAGTACCAGATGATATTTGTTTTATGGAAATAGATTTCTAAACATAAGGATATCGACAACATTGAAGAGACGTTTTATACTTATAAAAATATTTCAAGGCGCCATCAGCGTTGGTTCTCTTGAACTAGTGTAACATAAGCAGCCTATAGCATTATTATGTTTTGTCTCAGTAAATACTTCAATGTAGCATTAAGACAAATTGTAGTCATAATGGTGCAGAACGAGTTGACTTGAATTGCGTGTTATTAATCAACATTCGGATACTGGCTGAATTCTAATACATTGACAAGTACACGAGCATATGTTTTAGCACGTTTCCGTTCTGTCAATATATTCTTATAAAAGCGCGAATTCCCAGGATTAAACCACTTTTACGTGACTTTTCCTTTTACACAATGATTACACCAACGATTCTTTTTTTTAACGTCGCACGTTATTATTTGGCAGAATGATGCGGACTCACCTGCGCACTTGCGTAAAGTCATGTATGCGCCTGGGAGGCAATTAAAATAAAACAACTAAATGGGATGCTGATATATAAACACATTATACATGTATATTATTGACATATACGTATGTAATGTGAAACGTATAGAAGAAATATTGCTTAGAAATATAAATCCGGGAAAATTAATTTAACTGAATTATGTATCAATATACAATTGCATGTTGTACAATTAGAAAGTAATAGGCGCCAGGAGTTTGTAGAGACAAGCTAAAATAATAAATAAACATTTCTTTGAAAAAAGTCTCTCCTGCGGTTGTTTATGATGTAAATCTTCTTGCATAAATACTCAGAATTTAACACTCCTATTTTGTTTTTGATGACGGTGACGCAATTCTATAATATGCGCATCCGTTCGTGAAGCTGCTTCGTGCAATTCATTGTTGTTGTTTACGCTGCATGTCCTTGACATGTTAACTTCATTCTGGAATCTCGTTTCTGGATGCATTCCATCTATCTAAGTATAATGTTAAGAAATTGCACTTGAGGCTGATAGTCGCGTGTTGCCACAAACTGCACTGATCAAAACCCGAAAACAGAACGTCTAAGGAAATGGCTAATTTTGTAAGAAGTGTGCAAGTTTTTTGTTTGTTTAATCTAATTATTGTGTCACGTAGTGAAACATATTTCGATGAGTTTTCTTCAAAACTTTCTGAACAACTGAACGATATCACACAGGCAATCGAACATCTTGATGAACGCCTCGACAAGATAGAAAGAGTTGTTGGAATTACTGATGACCATCCCTCTAATGGTTACGACAAAGCGTCTAATATGGAGGAGGTACCTACAGCACTCATTGACATAAGACGTGCTAAACACAGATTTATGAAAGCAATTGCAGCTGAGAAGCACTATCTCAGAGATTTTGTTAGTGAATACGTAAACAAGTTTGACAAGCTTCAGAAGAATGTTACAGACGTGTTATCTGATATGAATGACACTATAAAAGAATCTAATAAAAACATTACTGGAGAAATTGTTAAAAGTACTAACAATGTAAGCGGACTACTGAATCAGATGGAGAGAGAAACTAACTTGCTGTTTAACAATATTACTAATCATATTGATACTGTTAATATTACCGCGACATTGGAAAGAGGTGTTATTGTAACTAACATCCTAAACGTCGAAGAACGAGTAGGATATATAGAAGACAAACAATGTAAGAATTTTCTTAAATTTCTATAAATTAATGATAGTAATACATTTTAATGCATGTATAAGAGTACTTGTAAAAGCCAATATTGCTCATTTAGACTTTGCTACATTTTGTATTCGGTGTTGAAAATAGCGTTTCTTTTATCTGCATTACGATATTTTGCCGTCACATGAAAATATGCCCAGCATTCATGAGGAGAAGGTCAGTATAGGAACAGTATCCAGGAAAAACTAATTAGGTTAAGTGCCCACCTGTACACAGCTGAAATGTTGTTGACCTGGTGTTAAACCCAAAAAGAATACGACAAATATATACTACCATTATATTTGAATAATATTTTTCTGATATTTATAATACATTTACTCGAAATAATATTTTATCAGTGTAACAATTTTGCTTCTCCAGTAATAATATTCCACTTGTTTCGAAAAATTGTGCCAAGAATTTAACTGATTATAATAAAGTAAGGATATAAACTATAATTTAACTAATTATAATAAAGTAAGGATATAAACTATAATTTAACTAATTATAATAAAGTAAGGATATAAACTATAATTTAACTAATTATAATAAAGTAAGGATATAAACTATAATTTAACTAATTATAATAAAGTAAGGATATAAACTATAATATTTCAGATGATCACAATGTCAAATTCAACTCCTTAGAAAGCCGTGTTAGTTCGTTAAACGGTGAGTAGAGTGGGGTTTTGTTTTGCATTCCAGTAGTTAGAGGTTTTTTTGTTGCAGTGACACAATGCTTCGACTTTACAGTCAAACACTATCTAACTATCACTTTAGTACCTGTAAAGATTTACTTTAGGTTCACGTTCACTTTCCATATGTTATCTAGCGGGATATTTTATCACATTGTGTAAATTTGACAAATATACAAGGACGAAAAAGAAACGCCGGGTACATAAAACATACAACATATATTTTATTGCTTGGCCTAGAATAATGAAAATCCGTTAGATTGATGTGTTGTTTAATGTGGAACGGTACACATGTTTAAAATCACACAGGTAAAATTTTATAAAAAAATGAATATAATGATGTAATATTACATAATATCCTTTACAACTATCTTAATAGGTTACCCGGTGTTTCTTTTTCGTCCCAGTATATTATCTAAGATTCGCATTCGTGATAAATATTTAGCCTAGCTTTATTGAAAAAAAAAACAACATTTTAAAGCGTATCATATACAATTCACTCTAAGTTTTATTTAGGTTCTACCGTTTGACGCGGAATGGCAGCATTTTATGAGAAGTAAATATGAAATACCGTCTGTTGCAGATGGGCAAGAGTCTCGGATGAAACGTTTGGATAGCCGCGTATCGTCGATAAAAAGTGAGTCAATCGAATAATTTTTCAGAAAAGTTATACCAGTTATTTTCGTTCTAAGTAACACATTCTTTGGATTAGTTCCAGTCTGGAAACGTTGATTTGTGATAGATTTATTAAAAAGTGCCTATAATTGTAATTGAAGCATAATCTTAAAATGATACATTGATTGCCGCATAAAGGCATTTGTATCTGAAAGCTATGTCCGCCAGCTAAGCTCTAGAGGTAGAGCGTTTGGTTTACGGACCTCGGGTACGTGAGTTTGAACCTTGGGCGCAGTAAATGTTCACTGTGACCATTTAGTCCAATACATCACGTCAAAAACTATTTGCCATGCTGCCAATGATTTGTATGTAGAAATTGCTTGCAAAGAATGAGATTAGTATAAGTAAAGGATCCAGAAAACTGATAGGGTTAATTGACTACAGATAAAAATGATATTTGTCGTAGTACATGTGTACACGTTTATTTTAATAAATCTTTGAACTTCAACACTAAGCGGCAATATATGAGGACGTTGAAATAGTTCGCTTTAGTAATGATTGATGTAAGGAAGTACAAAATCTATGGCATGCATATAGATTAATAAATAAATTTGAATAAGTAGAGTTATCGACTTCTATTACAGCTTCTTTAGACAGCAGGATAAATTCATTATCAAGAAGAATCTCATCACTGGAAGGTAAGTAAAACTGTTTGACTATGTCTACTTTTGGAGAATGTTGTGTATGGCTCCATATTTCAACTTGATGTCGCTCTGAACGAGACACATCTTCAAAATGAATTTCGAAAAAAATCTATGCTCTGGTCAGTGTTCTAAAAATATATATAAGTTTCAAATATTTAATGATTAAATACAAACGTACTTAGTGAACTCTTTAATTATTTCTATAATCTACTTACCTGATTTATTTGCGTTCTCTAATATTCACCCTGTAGGGATCAAGGTGGTGTTTTCGGTATTTTTGATTTCTACCACATCCTATGATAAGGGTTCAATAATTGTGTTCGATGGAAGAATATACACTTACGGTGGAGGTTACAGCAAAGTGACCGGAAAATTTACTGCTCCCAAGTCAGGCACTTATCTGTTTAGTTTAAGCGTAGAGGGAACTAGCCGAGAAACTGCATACGCACAAATTATGTCTTATGAAAATGGATCAAAAAATATCAGAGGGCAAGCACGCTCTGGAGAAGATTCGTTCGCAACTGGTAGTAATACCATCGTATATTATTTGTCAAAAGGAGATCAGGTGTGGGTTGAAGCAGGTTATGATGGCGAATTTGACCACAGTCGAACCTCGTTTATAGGAGTGTTACTTTACTAACAACCTATGGTTAGTTTGACCAATTAGACCGGTTTTATCGCCTTTCTTTTTGTGGTAACGTAACAACAACTCGGGATTCTGAGTGTTAAACGATGAGATCACTTTTTCAAGCTCAGATACTTGATAAACAACATGACAAGACTTTATACAATTTCTGGTTTAGGAGCCTCAGCTCGGAGTAAATGATACTCGATGACATGACTTGAAACACGAAGTCTGTGGCTGGATATATCAACTATTTTCACACTTTATAATCATTATCATATACTAATTCAATAAGACAAGACACGGCGTGAAAAGGGAGGAACTCCGGTTACCTTTGAGATAATGTTCTGTTCTGTGACTCTAGGTAATCCCAACGATGAATACATATATCCATTGACTCTTGTGTTTTTTGCAAAGTTGTGTAACATACACTTTTGTAGTGATATATATTGTATAGTTATTAGCCTCACAAATCTGCTGAATCAGAAATAGAAACGTTATTAAACAAAAATATCACATAATCTATAGTTGTATTATTTATTGAATGTACAGTGAAACCTCAAATAGCGACCAACTCATTATTACTACCACCTTGTTATAACGACCACTTATTTTAGGTCCGGCTTCTCATAACTTCCCAATAATTCAACTTGATAATGAGACCCCCTCTATATAACGAGCGATTTTTCGGGTCCAAAAGGTGGTCTCATTATCGAAGATTAGGTATGTATTTTGTAAAATTCTAGCTGTATTATTCGTCAGAGCACCAACATCTATGGTTCATACTGCACAAGGGTAATCTAGTTATTTTACTCGATGGTGATTCGGGATTTGTTTACTACTGTTTTTATGTAATTAACATTATTGAAGTATGTTCATATAGACAAACAAAGAATTTGTGGATTGGAAATACAAAAAAAAACGAAGAACACAGCAACCGTTACAGACGATTTCGAACCAATTATCATATAATTAATTCCAAAATTGCAACAATGTCGCTAATATTTGTGTGGAAATTGATTAGAGTGTCGTAATCGGAATAATGCATACGTGTGTCAGACCATCTAATGTATAATACATATGTCTGTCATACCATTTAATGTATAATACATATGTCTGTCATACCATTTAATGTATAATACATATGTCTGTCAGACCATTTAATGTATAATACATATGTCTGTCAGACCATTTAATGTATAATACATATGTCTGTCAGACCATTTAATGTATAATACATATGTCTGTCAGACCATTTAATGTATAATACATATGTCTGTCAGACCATTTAATGTATAATACATATGTCTGTCAGACCATTTTATGTATAATACATATGTCTGTCAGACCATTTAATGTATAATACATATGTCTGTCATACCATTTAATACATAATACATATGTCTGTCATACCATTTAATACATAATACATATGTCTGTCATACCATTTAATACATAATACATATGTCTGTCATACCATTTAATACATAATACATATGTCTGTCAGACCATTTAATGTATAATACATATGTCTGTCATACCATTTAATACATAATACATATGTCTGTCATACCATTTAATACATAATACATATGTCTGTCATACCATTTAATACATAATACATATGTCTGTCAGACCATTTAATACATAATACATATGTCTGTCAGACCATTAAATGTGTAATACATATGTCTGTCATACCATTTAATACATAATACATATGTCTGTCAGACCATTTAATGTAAAATACATATGTGTGTCGGTCCATTTAATGTAAAATAAGAATCATTTTATAACATTAGGTTATCACAAGAAAATGTTTTTTTAAGTATGATGTTTGTTTCGGTGTGGTATTCATGTACCGCTGTTTAACCAGATGGGCGCCAGTTGTATGTGAAAACATTACAGAAACTTGTAAAAAATGATATACTGTATGTGATAGCTTTTCTTATCGTACAAAAATCATTCAAACATATAAATGTTACCACTATCAACTTAATACTAAGCTATATAATATCAAATTATTCAATATATATATTGAGGCGATAACATGGACCTCTCGACATAAGAGGATGCCATCATTCCCATTGGCACGATAGTGTCATTTATCTGGTCTGCAAAACACCAGTGCCTACTTAACCTTCTGTGAAATTGAATACAAATGCAAATAAATTGGAACTCATATAAATAGTCTTAATAATTAATGGTGTCTTCAAGCCAATCTCCTAATGAACAAATTACATTGATCAATTTGATGAAATTAGTCATTGGATGTATAATTATTAGTCATTTTAATGTTTTCTACTATGAAACGTCTTGAGCTTATCATAAGATTTCAACTGATAGATAATTTTGACCCATTATTTTCATGACGTAATGATTGTTGTCTTCATGTTATTATAAAATGGCAAGTAGTTAATCGTTGTTACATATTGCAAAGTCAAGTCTGAGAATGCCTTGGATTTGATTATTTCCAAATTAGATTTCCGGAACAGACTATGTCTCTGTATGTACTATCGAAATCATCGTATCGTCATATTCAAACTACAATGTCTGTAAGGCTAATATAAAATCGGAGACATGGTTCAAATACATGTTGTTCTTCAAAAGTCTCTTGGATGCTACTTTATCTGTCGTTAAAATTTGATCTAAGATTTAAATTCATTTCATTCTACTTATACCAGACACACACAGTTCTGTTTAGTACATGAAAAAAGACGGCTCTTTGATTTCCTATCAAATAAACTGCCATGATTTCACAAAATAACACCTTTACAGACATTGTTATATGTACAACAGGACGTGCTTCATTGTTCAAAACTTATAAAGTTTCATAAGTTGCTCAGCAATTTGAGAAAGCGCTCCACGAATAACGAGATTTTTGCAAGGGAGATAACCCTGTAAACGTTGGCATGCCACGAATCAACAGTGTTTGGTGAAAGACGCATGCAGTAAGATGTAGTATGGTTGTAATTGAGTAGTGCACAAAGCGGGGTTTGATGAAGACAATACATAGAAAACTAGGTAAGAAATACGTAACATAATCTTCAATGTCATTTAAACTATCGCACAAGGAAGCTTAAGCAATGTCGCAATGACAAAAGAAAACGGTCGCGTGTTACACAATTTGGTAGTACATACTGAAATATTGAGCTGAAATGGCAATATGAAGTCAATTTACGCAAAGAAACCGTGTGACATTGAAGAATTGCTCGCAAACATGCACACTATAAGTTATTGGTGAAAAAACAATAACCCAACTTCCGTCATGACTGAACACTAACAAAACTAAAAAAAGTAAAAATGCAAAGAACAATGTATTTATGATTATTTTTTGCTTCAGAAAAAAATACACTGTACCAGTAATGCATAAAAACGATTCCATCTTTCTCATTATGATTCTTGCTGTACATAATTGGTATCCTTTTAAACGAATAAATGCATTAACTATAAAATATATGATATAATTAATGTTTATGAGAGCTGTTTTATTCGTAATGGAGTATGACTGTGCATTCAGATATTAGTAAAGTTTTTTTTCAAAGTTCTTACCGTAAAGAAATTAAAGTATAAAAATTTTACTGTAGTCGTGTATGCTAGTTTAATATGATTTAAGATACGAATAATACACGCTGAACGCTGGTATAAATCTGAACTAATATGATATATTACTTGTGCAGTATTATGTAAAACGTCCAAATAAATATTTATGGCTTGTAGAAAAAATGACGACTTTTACTGCAAAACATGATGTCTCTTTAACGATGATATATATTCTATGTAATACCAAGCTGTTAGTGTTTCCATTACGTACTTCTGCGAATGATGTATTCGATAATTTGTCAAGTAAATGACTTGTGCAAATATTTATGGATTTTCTTAGATTAAACTATTTCTCACAGAAGTTTTATAAATTTGTAGACATTTTGTTGTGATGTTTCTGATACGCAAACAAAAACAATTTATTTATCAAATATAATTTTACGAATACAATCTGAATAAATAGTTCGATGAACTCGTGCACGGATAACTAAAACGTGCATAAATCAATGCTGCCGATGGTAACAACTGTGAACAGGAATTTACAAAGACGGACAGAAAGAAGGTCATTACAATCAATAAGATATTATTCATATTTCAAGGTCAATAAAGTGATTATGTATGTAACACAGGGGTGTTTATCTGATCACATACAAGTCTTCATTCGCTGGTTGCTTATAGCAAGTTCGACAGTACTAACACGACACGTGTTTTGTTTAGTTCATTCCAGTGTTATATAAGTTTGGCTGACTGGTATTAACTCAGCAAATATAAAATGTTAGAGAGATTTTAATCGAAAAAGAGTCTATTGAACAACACATGGTCCTCACAGTTCGTGGAGTCGAAACTCTGACTAGAATGGTTGTTTCTTTATATTGGATATTCCTGCGTAGTTTCTACCCATATTTTATCGGTTGATAAAGTATAGGACGGAGGTCTGCGGCGCAAGAATTATATCAAAAGCGCGCAACATGTGGTTCAATGATCCGCAACCGAACGACAATGTCTAATGAATACAGCCCGTATCTACAAACCATCTAGTGTCATCTAGTCCCCGTGGTCGAGTGGTTACGGTCTCTTACTTGTAGTTACTTGCCTCTCGCTGATATGAGTTCGAATCTCACCCAGGACCAGAAGGAGGAAGTACGAAGCCGTCCAGCTAGCTTTACGGAAGGTCGGTGATTCTACCTACCCAGGAGTGTGTCTGTGTTCTTCCTCTCTCGTTAAAGCTAGAAAAGTTTCTAAATGACCTTTGCTTTGGTGCGACGTTAAATCCCAGTAAGAAAATAGATATGTAAGTATATTCCTAAATGTATCATTTTTTTTCAGAAAAAAGAACACTGGGACAAAAATGGAAAATGAACAGAACATTGATGTCCCAAATGAAGAAATTACGAGCTGCATATACGGTCTGAAATCTTATGGATGGCTGTATGCATACATTGAAAGTTGGATTCAGAATTGCATTATGGTATTGACAATCTTATATCTATTTTGCTGATTCTATGAATAAATGGTTATTTGCGGAAACATTACAATAAATAGATTTGGAATATAGCTGAATATCGCTTGGCTAGTGAAAATCAAAGTAATTATTCCCGTTGATAAATACCAATTCCCGGCGAAAGCAATTTGCTTTTCTGATTTGTTCTTCTATATCCTCTTTGATTGTTTTTGTCGACTGTGTTTAACGATCCATGTTTCTGATTATCCAAAATAATATCGCTTCGGACGATTTGCATTCTTCAATGTATGATGTGTAATGTATTTATGTATTGTAATGACTATTATCCCACCCACTCATTTTATATGAAAACATGCAAATTCTGTTATTTGGCCCAAATATAACATTTTCATGAATTCAAATTTGAACCACTATATGGGAATATATCTGACTTCATGAAAACGTCATTGTTGTTCAAAATAGGATAATTTGTATATTTCCATATTAAACTAAGTAGGTGGGTTAACAATCATTACAATATTTGTAAAAGGATAATTGTTCAAACGAATGTTGAAACACAAAAACAAAGCGGTAGGAACAATAATCGTGTATGATTGATTGATTACAGCTCATGAAAGACAATTGTGAATTCATTCATCGTTTGGTTATTTGTCTTAATCCTGATCATTTTCAGTATTATAATACTGCTTCGAATGATACGATGTCTGTTGTTTTTCGACGCCATCCTTATATGTATAATTGGCACGTTTTATAAAATAAAACCAAGGACTGGGTCGATCACCATGATTATAATTATGTCGCTGAAAACAAGAAACACAGGATGAAAACAGAATCTTCAAAAACATATCTTTAACACAAAACAATAAAACACAATGGTAAAAAACATGCCATCTCAGTTAATATCCGCACGAGGGATATCACTTTACACTTCATACATACAATTTACGTAATTGCCTAAGACCGAGTATTGAATAGCTTGTAAGATTATCATGATAACATTGATACGATATCATTACTTCAGCATCGAAGTCAAAGCGGCGCCATACTGGTATTGTTTACTCGAATAAATGAAATGAATAAAGACAGATATTGTTTATATATTAGGAGATACAAATTTTACTTCCAATGCATTTGAATTAGAAATTGATAAATTACGCATCTCAAATGATTAGTTTTTCAGTATGATGTTAATGTACAAGTTTTTTTTTGTTTTGTATGATGAAAGCACAGATTACGGATGTAATTTGGCTTAAAGTCTATTTTTGTTCGTAATAGAAATGTGTTA
The DNA here is from genome assembly GCA_008271625.1 of Lutraria rhynchaena. Taxonomy (NCBI): domain Eukaryota; kingdom Metazoa; phylum Mollusca; class Bivalvia; order Venerida; family Mactridae; genus Lutraria; species Lutraria rhynchaena. The sequence continues at coordinate 617,041 of VIBL01000064.1, forward strand.
GTATAACAACTTTATTGTTTTATACATTAACGGAGAACATACGAAAACTATATTTTGCATCAATCATGCAAACAATATTGCATGATGCCTGATAATGTTCTGTCTAACTGAAACATACCAAATTAGCCTTACAAAGTACAAGTTTTGAGGATTCTAACTCAACATGCCGGAGATACGAAGTTCAACGTTGAACCATGATTGTATTTTACTGTATATTGGAGAAATAACGCGAAACCTTCCAATGGTAAGAATTTCAATGTAGGTAGGCAGAAAAAAGTCAATTATTTTAGATACTAGTATTTTAGACTATTAAAGCGTCTACGTGTCCCTCATAAGTTCAGTTGTAGACTACATCGACAGAAATAAAAATATTAAGTGATTTAAGGATGAAAACAACAATTATATCCATAACTATTCATGATTTAATTGTGTTTAATTGTCCCTTTGCTAGTTCTATATGTAATTGGAAATTTACTGAAAAGATAAAATACACAACAATAAGCTCAGATTATGTGTAAATGTCATTTATTTAGTACACAATAAATGACGGGAAAATATATATCAAAGATCAATACAAAAAACATTTACGGTTTATGAGCATTTGTTGTCTTCTACATAATGATGTCAATTTATAATGGAAATCATAAATGATTTCCTGTTAGAACTAAAACTCTTGAATTAGTACCATTGGTTGGCCACAAGAACTCTTCGACGAATTGGTTGAAGACATCATATCTAAAGTCATTCATCCGCCAACTCAGTATTTTAGTGATTAATTTGGAGGGTTAGGGTTTAGTTATTAATCGGGACAAGGTAAACACTTGTAACTGAAGAGATGAACGTATGCACAGTAAAACCTCAAATAGCGACCACCTCAATACGTTAATATGAAATGTAACTGACACGCTGTTGAAAACAGGCGTAAATGTTTCAAAACGAAGGATAGACAATGTATTACATGTAAAATCTATTGAAGTTGTATCTGCAATTAATGTCTTGCAGAAGTTATTAACATTTATGCACTAAATTTACAGACATAAACAAAGCGTTGTCAATAGAAATTTGGTCAAGAAATGTGATTTTGATTACATTGCTTCTTTACACAACATTGATAATGTTTTAATCAACGAAAGACAGAGTTATCGTCATTGAAAAAACATTTTGACCAGTGAATATGCTTGCAGATATTTCCGACATTTTCATATCCAAACAAATATATGCATCGTTTTATGTTTACATTTATTTTTGTTAAAAGGTTTCATTCATGAGTAAGCAGTAATTTATTGCATCGGTTCTATTCATTACAAGGTACACTTATGCTTAGTTTAAGTGACTCATCCCCTCCTGTCCCCTTTTTGCGTTCCCATTTTGTTGTCCTTCTTGCACACAAGGGCTGTTTGTGTGAGTATTCTTTCTTCTAGGGTTGGATGTTTGGTTGAGTAAACTGTTTGGAGTGATCGCACGCAAACTTAACATGACGTTTAGTCTTTCAATACACCAGTACATACTTACACATACACATACTTAAACAAAAATACAAGCTGTGAGGTACAAAAACAAATATGGAGAAATACTTCAGTAACAAAACACGTACAAAAACAGTTTTTCGTTTCACAAATTTTGTTTTATAAAAATGACGATTGATTCTTTCCTGCAAAATCAACAACCAAAAACTTCACACCATGACATTTTGACAGAAATTGCTGAGCGCATATCAAGAGAGAAAAAATGCCATTATTTAAAAATCGCAAAGTCATTTGTTGCTCGTCAACTCGGAAATGCAATGCTAGAACGCATTTCTGAGACAAGATAAATTGATCATTGTATGCATGTCACTTATTATTTGATGAATCAATAGATTACAATAATTACAGCATCTAGTCAACCGTTATAAAGATTCTGTCGTAGAGAAAATACGAAATGAATGTGACAGCAAAACTAAATACAGTAGAACCTCGATTATCCGAAATCGACGGACCAAAAAATTATTTCGGATAATCCGGGGTTTCGAATAATCCGGGTTTTCTGATAATCCGTGTTTTCGGATAATCCGGAGTAAAGGAAATCTATACTGTTTTATATGAAAATAAAGGGAGAACTTTCAAAAATATGTATGTATGTGTATGTGAAATTTCTTTTCGGATTACACCAGGTTTTCGGAAAATCCGTTGTCGAAAAATCGGGGTTTCACTTTACGTGTATGAGAGATTTTATATTATTGTTTGAAAAGTTCTTTAATCAGGCTGAGAAAAATTGTATTCATGTATTCAATATTGCGAAGATATGTGTTGAATGAGATAGAAGGACAAAACCCCTGCCTCACAAAACCAGCATAGGATGATGTACTACATACATACGTACAAGTCTTCAGGTGTCTGTCTTTCTATTCTGTTAATGTAACTACATGCATATCTATAATTTTTCATAAAATCTGTCATTCTGTTCTGTCCATATACATATTTAATCATATGAAGCTTATTTCACAATTACGTGGCATAAATAATTCATGCCGACAAGGACCAAGAACCAAAGCGCAAAAAAACGTGTGCTACAACATATGAGAATAAATACATTGTGCCAACAGTTTGTGAATGGACAGAAAAGACTTGCCCAGTTAATGAATGCAATTGGTCAGTCATATTATTCTATCAAACATAAAACAAAAATATATTGATGAAAATGTGCTTTATATATACTTTATATATATTTATATATGTATGTGTGTTTTGTTTCTAGCAATGAATGTACTATATGCATTAATTCAGGTGTCTGTCAAAAACAAAACTAGCTGGGAAAACTATAACGCGGATACTGTCCGGCGGGAGTTCTGTCCTGGTTTGAATTACTGCGACAGGAGATTTGTCCATGAATGAAAAAAATGCCTCTTTCGTGAAAGCTTTCGTCCATTGAATGGGGCTTGTCTGGTAGCACATGTTTCGAGTGAAGTTCAGCGCTGACTCCGTTGTTCTGTGATATTTCATGTTTTCGTAAGTCTGTCTGGCACGGGTTATACACGGTACGGTCGTACTAATTTTACATTTATTTCAGTGAAACCAGTCATTCTAGTCTCTAAAAGAAGGAAAAAAAACGAACAATACATCTTGATCGTTCTAAATCGAAATATTTACCCAACAATTAGTAAACTATTCTTAGCTTAATTTGAAATTCTTTGAAAATCTTTAAATAAACTGCATTTTCATATTACGATATGATATAATGATAACTATTACTTTCTGGTAAATGCCTACATATGTTGCACATATAATCATTTTAAAATCACATTTAAATAAACAATTGACAATTCTCGTTGAGATAAATTGGTGCATATTAAGGTATGGGTCAGAGCGAAATGATTATGAATCACCCAGAATGAGATGTTCGTAAGTACTTTATATAAAACTATCAGTCTGAATCAAGATTCTCAAATTATATTAAACTGATTGCATGGCGTTATTGTATTATACGAGACTTAGACACTAAGTTTGTTCTGAAGAGATTAATCTGAAGTAGAATATGTTTCTTATAAAAGTGTTATTTTGTATCATATTGCTATGAATATTTATGATAGATATGTGTTATTATATTCTAACATATATCACTGTCTCTAGTGTGGTGACGTAGGTTGTTACATGTACGATGTTGTATAAGCTTCTGAAGATCCATTATATTGTTTGCCTATCATGGTGTCTTATTTACATATAGATCGTATTAAATTACAATGTAGTAAATGATATACAATAATCCGTGACGGTGTTTCAAAGAATGGCTTTTATTCTCAGGTCGGTCTTTATTCAGAGGTGGTCGCATACACAGGTTTGACCGTATATCATTTCCTTGCGTTTCCTTTAATATGTTTAACCAAATTTCTCTGAAATGTTTACTTTCAAATCATCCGGCTTTCTCCCTTTTCACTTGTGTTTAGCGTTGCACCAAACAGCCAGGGTTATTTGGTAACTCCAGTTTTTAACGACGGAGGAAGACCCCTGGTATAAACCTGGGTAGATCCACGACCTGCAGTATGCTAGCTGGATAGTTTCATCGCATGTAAAATTTCTCGTCCCGGATGGGATTCGAACTTACAGCGGTAAGGGTTGAGTGATTACAAGTTAGAGACAACAGCCAATCGAGCAAGGAAGCCCCCTCAAAATTTCTAAACAAAGACTCTCATAAAACTCCCAACTACACGTACCTATGCGAACACGCATGCCTTCACACGCACCCGTGAACAAAAACGGCTGTTAGAAATTCCATCTTCTTTAACATGTTGGATAATATGTAGTGTCCAGACAACGTGACAATATTCTTGTATAAAGAGCAAATTAACAGTATAGGAGTTATCTCCCTTCACGAACATAAACCTGGCAAAACGTTTGAATGATTACCATAACCTTTAATTTATTGATAAAATGTAATCTGATGTCCACTGATATGTGAAGAGGTTTCTGATGTATCCTAGTTGTAGCATATTCTGTGTTAAGGTTCTATTTCTTCCAATACAACATTACACTTTCATATCTACTTACACATTTCTGAATACGTGCATTTCACACTGTTTTTGCCATGAGACTGTAAAAAAGCAAAGGAAAACTATGACTCTCCAAGTTCGTATCTAATTTCGTTATTTCGCTCGATAATGGCCGCTTCTGTTTCGTGAAATCCGAGACATCGATTGCGTGCATGCTTTTCTTCAACTATCAGACATAATTCAACATGACAGTTGGAATAACCAGCTTTCGTCATAAGATATGCTCTGTCGCATGGAGTTACAAATGTCTGAATGCAGATATTCTCTCTGGGACAGTAACAAATCAATTGTTCAAACAAGATTGCTTATAGATCAGAGTTGATGCCAAATTGTATGGTAGGAGATGCCATTAACACGAGCATACAACAGTTCCAAACCACAAGCTTCTGAAACAAGCAGATAACTACTATTAATGCGAATGTCATTGTCCATCAACAAATATGAACAATGCTTAGACGATGTGTATCAGCATTTAAATATCAAATGATATTCCTCATAAATACCATGCGCATCCCATGGTTAGAAGAATACATGAGTGAATATAATGGAGGGCCAACCAGGACTGTAGGGTCACTGTTTATACAAGATGTCCACATTATACATATCTTGATCTTCTGAGAAGTAAAATTTCCAAAAACACTTAATTAATCATCAATAATGTCTTCTAGAAACGACAGACTTTTTTTGTAGCCGGTGTGTAAAAGAAACAAAGTGTATAATTTTACTCGATTACATGTCGTCCCGGAGTCGATACTTCCCTTTTTGTTTTTATGTGATTTATTGTCACTGGAGTTTAACCCCGTTTTTCAATATTTTTTTTCAGTTATATACGGCGACCGATTCACCTAACCAGTTTTCCTGGACTGTATACTAACCAGTGCTAACTTACCCTTCCACCTGGAGCCGGCAATTGCTTCCCATATGGAGGAAAATCGACATTTTTGTCAAATAGAAGAGTATGACCCGCCGCGACCGGGATTCGAACCCGAATCTCTAGGTTACAAGTCCAGCGCACTAACCACTGGACTACGGCCGCGGCCTAAATACTTCCCTTTGCTTAAGGATTAAGTTCCAACTTTTACAGTGCCTAAATATACGTTCATTTACATCACTTACACTTCTCTGAATGAAAAAAAACGTGAATTTTGCCTGGACCGTCTGAGAATAGCCTATCATGTGTGTGCTGCAAAACAAATATTACTATCAAGAATTCGTGAAATAAGGTTTTATAATGATTCATTTGATAGGCAAAATACATAATATTTTATTACTATTCCAAACAGGATGATGCCACTCGTGACAGGGTAACATATATTCAAATGATATTTTAACTACATGTACTTATTCAATGTTAGCAGAATTATGTAATACGCATGTACTTCGAATGTCATTCATATTCAATTGATTTCTCGGATGAAATAGAAAAGTACAAAGCTCTGCTGTTCAAAATAATGACTAATTTATTATTTCGTTTATTCCCAGCGGAGCAATTGCAAACGTATGTCATATTTCAACGTCAAGATAAACATTTGTGCAATCATAAACTATTTTACAGTGTTTAGTTTACCATTATGTTTAAATGAATAATATATTAGACGCAACCGGTGATGCAATGAAGACCTTCATATCAGCCGGTCCTCACAATTATTTTAAGGAAATCTGAGTTTATAGTCTTGTTCGGAATTTTGCTGATAAGACGGATATGTGCAGCAACAAATCAGACTTACTAGATTCACGTAGAATAAACATGTACAGCATCATTCACCGTCATTGTAACCAAATAACAGGAAAATTAGTTTAGAAAATAGCTATACACGACATAACGGGAGGTGAACATAGCTATAAAGTCCCATTTATTCCACATATAACTTAGAAATAATTGAAACAAATAATATTGATAATGTAGATATGTACATTTGTGATCCTAATTTAGTCATTCATGAATAAAATTAGTTCTTTCTAAAAAGTTGTATAAAAACCAAGTGTAAGCAGAACTGTAGACATACATGTAAATAAAATTTGATGTTCATTAAAATGGAAATGCGCTTTTGTCGTTTTAGATGTCCTTCATAAATAATTATTATGATACTTGATATATTTCCGAGGGAATATGATCCATAATACCTCATATATACAATGAACGATGAATATGAATATTTTAAATTACGGAACAATGAATCTCAACAGTATATGATGCATGCTGTGATCAGATTGCATTACTCTGTTGTTTTAAGTATTGTCACAAATACCTGGGATGGTATAACATCAACAAATACATGTACACCAAACAATTGACATGCGTATACATTTACAGTGAATGCGGACAACTGACACAATTTAAACAGCAGCGTTCATGTACGATTCGTATGCACGATTCGTATATTGATGTACCAGATTATTAAAACACTCACGTACAACATATAAGTATAATTTGCCAACATTTCGAAGCACTCAACTCGGCCCGCGTGTACGACCTTACCGAAACGAATCATAAGGCAGTACCGGACAGCATTATCGATTATGATACACATAAAAGTACCAGTACATAGGCTTGGTTAACATAACAACGAACACAGTGCTGCCGCAATAGGGAAGTTGGTCAGTTGTGACCATTGTTCTCAACAGCGGGTCCCAACACCATACGACACTGGTGGACGGGCGGCATACGTGTAAGTTGTCTATACCGCGTGTAACCAATACAGCGTACTAGTGCGGCCCACAGTTTCCTCCGGTCGACAGCAATACAAAAATATATCCGGTGGAATATAATATTGTCCGCGAGGTATAAGCACTTCGCACATTTCCGGATATACAGTCTGGATACCCACATTGCGCATGTACGCACTAACTTCCTGCACACACGATAGACGAATGAAGTGACACGACAAATGTGCCACAGATTCGAATATTGGTTGTAATTGTTGACTCCCGGAACTAACCAGTCATTCCCCGTCATTTCCTCCACCATACTGGAAGTGCTTGTAGTTTTTACGCACTGGCCAAGTATCCTATTCCAGGCTGTTCTGTAGGAAATGTGGCATCGCTTGCGTAACAATTCATGTAGAGCGTAAGTTGGTACTTGTCCAGTATTCTATAAATGTCGGGTAAATGCGTTTAAATATTTTGAAGTCGCTAGAAAATAAGTGAGTTAGACGTTTGTGGATTTAGCCTCTTCATGTCAGAGCTACAAGCATATAAGTCAGTGCATATTGTAGAGAGCGTTTTGAGACTAATCCAACGATACCAAACACTTCATTTTTGTACTTTACTTTGTCCGAGTTTTCGCTGTAGCGGAGTCCACTATTACCATGGTTTACTGTACAATGTTTAAAATGTAGAATGGCGGGATAAATATTATATCATACCGAACTAGTAGCTGACTGTTTGCTTTAAGTTTGTTTTGAGTAGTATACCTCAAATTCGATTTGACGGTGACGCAAGCACTCTTAAAATAGATCAAGGTGTATCCTAAAATGGGTTAATAATTGAAGCAAATGCAGTTTAAATCAAGATTGATACAAAACTATCCTTGGATCTTAAGATTCTGAATCTTCCGATCCGTGTTCAAATCCCACGGGCGTCTCGTAATGAAACTCTAAATTATTTATTCTTCAAATCATACAAATTGTATTACTTCATGGATAATCTAAATTTACATGTAAACAAATCATGGCATTTATGTCTGAATCTTCCTGTCTTATAGTAAGGCAAGTGTTTACTCTCTAAATTCTTAGATTTTGTTGAGCCATGTATTTTTGTAATTGCTTATAGTAAAAACATTTGAACTGTGTGTTATAATAATTATGAAATATTTCATGTACCCTTGTATTCATTCTAAGTTTTTCACATGCATTAAAGTATTACGCGTCATTCAATGTTAAGTATGCTGGAAGCTTATCATAACACGACAAAGCTATCTCCATCACACAGATAAGATCGTCATTACACCATGTATCACGTGACACGTTGCTACAAGGTAGTATTGTTCGATTAAATTAAAACAAATTCGCTTTACAGCTTCTGTACAAAACGCCATAGGATAATATTAACTGTTTGTATGAAAAACTAAAAGTAAACATAATTCTTAAAGTTGTAAACAAAATTAGCAGTAACTGGATAAATATAAATGCGCAAAAATAACTAAATTTTCCTTATATAAATCAGATATTTGAGGCGTAGATATGCTATTTTTCGCGAAACTTGTGATATTTTGTGGTGCTTGTTGTTTTTTAAGATGCTCGGCAGAAAATGGCAAATATTTTTCAACATGGATCAATACAACAAACAATGACATTACTGATGGTGATTTTTATTCATTTGAACCAATTTTGTCAGTGAGTTTGAGGAAATGTTTTGACGTATGTAGATTAACAAAAGCTTGCCAATATGTTAATTACGAGGTACGTTCGCAAACTTGTTATTTGATACGTGAACAAGGAACGCCGCCCACAACAAGTGAAGGACTTCCTTCAGCAATTGAAGAGAAGCCTGGTTATGTGCTTGTAATCAAATCACTCTGGTTACAGGTATGAGTCTTTACAGCTCTTATTCACATGTAATCCTGACATTATACATGTATCAAGTCGTATCCATTTGCTGAAATCTTTGTTTTTATGTGACATTCGTCACTAGAGATTAACGCCGTTTTTCAACAATCTTCCAGTTATATACGGCGACTGGTTCACTTAAACAGTTTTCCTGGACTGCATATAAACCAGTACTAACTTGCCCTTCCACAAGGAGCCGGCAAGCTCTCCACATATTCATGAAAATAGACATTTTTGTCAAATTTTCATACAAGGGTATGATCTGCCGCGGCCGGGATTCGAACCCGGATCGCCGGATTTCATGTCCAGCGCTTGCTGACGTCACGTAGTATAATGATACACATTATGATTAATTAATGTAGTTCAAACAACACATAAATGCGTAATTTGTGATCGCGAGGAACGCTCTAAAACTAATTGTTCATATTCCCCTGGGCAAAAAATGACAGGTCAGCCAATGTTCCTATAGTCAAAATTCAATTGAACGGTATTAAGTATATTCCATCACGTGCTCACTATTTTTTTTAAAAAAACATTTGTTTGTGTTATGCTGGAACGAGGTTCGGATCAAATCTATTTTCTAATATGCAGTTTGTGACTTAAATCGCGATTTGGACTCGAACCCCCCGGTTTGGTGGCATTTGCGATCGGAGCCTATTTTTTGTCTGAATTCGTTGCGGGCAGTATGCAAATTATAAACTGTAAGAATTTCACTTAATTCTCTTTTTTTTCGATCGGTGACCTTTATTTAAGAACGTAGATCGCGATCCGGAGTGTTTCGTGTCATTTTTGGCCGGAGTGTACTTTTTAGTTTGAATTCGTTATAAGTATACAAATCATTTATTGTAATGTATATATGAATTGAACTTTGGTTTTAAAAACAAATTGTGTCATTTCTTTCGCCGTTTTACGTTCCTGTTTATATTACGATGAAATGATTTGTTGTCAATGATAAATATGTATATTCAATGACCTTTCCGTATAGCTGGTCTATTTTTGTGCCTCTCTAGTGATTGTAGTATCTGATTGGACAACCTGCTCGTACACAACATATCAATCCCTTTTTCTAATTTCATTGGTGCATATCAAACACTGTGAACATATTCCCCGGTCCAGGATACGAAATCTGAATGCGGTATATAATATTATAATTGGCTCCGAAATCGATCCGTTGAAATTCATGCATTTCGTTACTCTTGTAGGCGGAACAAGGAACGTGTGTCCCGTGTAACGACCGTGGTGCATGTAGTGCGAACGATGGGATAAATGACTATAGTGAATGTCGTAATTCGGGTATGTAATTACAGTAAAACCTCACATAGTGACCACCTCAATATCACGACTACCTTGCCATAACGACCACTTATTTTATTATATAAAATAAATATGTTATCTTATTTTTGTGTTGATGATCTCCCTAGCACGCAGCAACTGATCAGTAGGGTCAGAATTAAAACATATGTTTTATTAAGTAGCGAAATAACCAAAACATTAAGAAAAAGTGTTTGTGGCTAGTTAATCCATATGCTCCATATTTGTAGCGACTTAGGTAAATCTTTATAGGTGATAATGTATAACCAATGGTAGTAAAGTTATTACTCTATTTAAGCAACATTGTTTGTTTACATAGGAGAAATTGTTCGCATAGTTTCGTAGTCCATGTTCTAGCGAATTATTCATAAATTAACATTTAGGTTGTGGCATACCGCCGAGTTACAGGTTCTCCAAATTCAAATCAAACGTATTTTCCTACGGAAGCCAAGTCCTCTATGCTTGCGATGATGATTATGAACTATTACAACCAAACAATACCAAACCTGTATCGACGTGTTTAGAAAATGGATCTTGGAGCTATGTTGCGTTTAAATGTTTGCCAGGTAATTAGGTGTGTGCGTGTGTTTGTGGGAGGGGTAATGATTTATTGCATAAAAAGTAGCATGGAGGCGTTTGATATTATCAGTTAGTAGTTATTCTTAGGCATCTTACTTCATTCGAGGTCAGCAAGTGTTTCTGCCTGTTGGCGTAGACATGGGGACATATTGTGCGCTGAACAAAAAACATTGATGAAAAACATAAGCAGAATCTTCAAAAGAATATTGTTGAATATCTACCTTAGAATATACCAGTTTGTATCATGGCCACAAATTCCTAAGCTTTGAACAAGAATTATCATAACTATAAGATAAAAACGCATCAATAAAAATGTATGGACTTCCTGTTCATACAAAGTAACATTTGACCTTTCATGTATTTTCTTTTGCTTCATGACAACATAACAATGAACTTTTTCTTTTAGCAAGCAAGTTAATCAATGATAAAAAAATTTACTACAGAACTATGAGAAATTTGTCCTGGCAGCTAGCTGAGGTATGTCGTAACAACTTATTCATCAATTGGTATTGTTTACTCGAGACAACAATAAAGAAATAACAGCTGATACAAGACAAATACTTACAGTGAAAGAATTAGATTATGGAAAATACAATTATTTAAATATTCATGAAGATAAGAGAATGAATTAAAAGCAAAAAAGTTGACCGTTTCACAACAAAAGCAAAGAGAATATGGAGCTGCGTCAAGAATTAAAATATAATAATAGAATTGCACCTCAATATCTGAAGTGGGGGTGTGGAATCAACTGGATGGGAGAGAAATAAGACGGAAAGCTTGTATCAATATTCTATTGAATTTGTTTAAGCAACAATGTGTTATAATGATTCACAAGAACGTAGTATACTTGGATATTTTATTGATATTTTAGGATGAGTGTAAAAAAGACGATGGTCATCTAATTAGCATAAATGATGAAGATGAACAGAAACTGATAGCAGAGAATTTCAGTATGGAAAATTTATGATTGAAGCAAATAATAAAATCTTTCATAACAGTACTAAATTCCCTATTGCCAGTTTGTGTCTCATACTGGGAGAGACCTAAGCGTTTCATCTAAAAACCATAATTCGAGAGCAGATCTAATCATATCATAAATTTTAGACTGGTCTCCTAACATAGACTTGCAACCAGAAATTTAAATCGGCAGTTTACTATTGAAATAAGACAAAAGTAATGTTTTCGGTATAGAAACTGGCGATTCACGTTGATCTCCAATTCGAGTGGTAACGAATGGCTTACAAATCATTCAGTCGAGGTTCGATTTAAAAATTTCTAAAATCGCGAGTCTAGACATACTTTTGATGTATAATTTACCATTCTGTTCTATTTTAGAAGGACGTTTTTGGTCAGGTGGTAAATTGACGCAAGGAGGATCCTTTGTGTGGTCCGATGGTTCAGCTTTTGAGTATACAAAATGGAGAAATCGTTCTCAAAATGTTGATGGAGAACTTTGTGTGTGGATAGGGGGTGAACACAATTGGAAAACCGGAAAATGCATTGAGGAATATGCTAGTATATGTGAAATTAGTTTGGTAAGAACTAATTGATGGTCTTTCAAAGTACAAATGTTTGTAGCATTCCCTGCCAATTTAAATAGAAAGACTACGGACGTTACGTGTTTTGCTAAATTTTATCACGTTTCATCTTATCCAATTCATGATTTTTATGTCGAAACTTGTTAATTTTACTTGCACAGACATTTCATGGTGAATTTAATTTGACTCAAATATACACTTTGCAGACTTATTCAGTTTTAATCAGTCACAGTGGATTCAGGTAAACGTGAAGTACTGCTAACATTTCACACTGTTTTGCTTGTGGGTCTTACACACGTATTTCATGCGAATATATACGCTGTCCCATGATATATTCATAATTATGTTTGTAACGCATGACATACAACAATAAAATTAAACTTGGAAAGGAATATGCGCAGCCGATGAATTCCCTGTCATATTTAATTCAAAATTTCGTCGATAATTTCAGAAATAATGAGATCATATTACTGTGTGTATATTTGACTTATTCCCCATTGTTGTGTGATCAGTTTTGTCTCCCTAACGTTTCGATTATCCCTCTAGAACTGTCACCGTGTTCATTTATCTCGGTATTTTGTTTAGATGTGCAGTCCCCTGTAGCGAGCATATCTTACTTCACAGGCATTGTCAACAAAAAAGAATTTGTAAAAACGCTTTACTGACATCGTTTCCGCCTGTGACCACTGTTTTATTCGCTGTTTGTTTCAATAAAAGAAGAAGTTCAAACTGAAAACTCCGAGTTGGTTATTAATGTCGCAGAAATGCGAGACGCGTGAAATGTCATCGAACGTCATGAAGAGAAAACAGAAAGTCACTCAAACCTTTGATGAGCTTTACTGGATAATGCGGGTATATCTAGAATGCTTATAAATAATTAGAAGTGTTTTCCCGATTTGTTTACAGCTTCAAAACTAAGGAGTTGTTCACCTCCCGCGACAACGCTATGGATTTATATCGACTTTAAATGAACCATCAAACTGGGGAGTCTTGAGGATAGGAAGGTTAATGTCAAAGCTATGTCAGTGATAAAACCTCAGAAGTATTGCATTTTAAAAGATGCTTTTACGATATTTCATTCAATTATCATGGGGATTGAATTTAGCAAATCATGTACGTATTTTCGTGGAATGTCAATACGCTAAAAGTCACGAAACCTTTAAAGTGTCAATCGTATCTTTTCATTATTGTGGTTTTCTTACTTTTTATTGACCCAAGTCAAGTCCCTTTTCAGACATATATGGTGAAATGACTTGGTTTGAGTTTTTTTCAGTTATTCTTCAGATTGTTTTGAACTAATTTTGAAGTTAGATAGTTCATTGTTTGAATCATACATTGTCACTGGGTTTAACGTCATTTTTCAACAATTTTTCAGTTATATACGGCGACCGCTTCACCTAACCAGTTTTCCTGGACTGTATTCTACCCAGTACTAACTTACCCTTCCACAAGGAGCCAGCAACTTCTCCACATATGGATGAAAATCTTCATTTTTTGTCAAATTTTCAGAGAAGTAATCATAAATTGGATACATATTTTAGTTATATTCACCTCGTGGGTCTTTAATATACCTAGATGTCATTATAAATACTTTGTCGAAATAGATTGACAATGGACTATAAAACGCGTGATATATCGGACAAAGTATTCAATATAAAACTATGCGCTCGTATGTAGAATTCTGGTCGCCCGAAGCGTGCTTTGTTTTAATGTTTCAAATGACACTGTTGATCAGCTTGATACACCGGTCACATCAGAAATAAAACAAATTGTTATAACATTACTCATCTTTAAAAGGGTTTGTTGTAGTAATTCTACGCTGGACGTGGACAATCCTATGGAAATCGTAAAAAGCTAGTGTATGTAACAATTTATTGATATACTGCATTAAAATGGGTTGTTTGATAATAATTATATGGTCATCATTTTTGTTCGAAAACATTACACCATGTATTAATGTGATAATTTACACATGAAGACCCCTATTTAAATAAGGACCCATGATGGTTTCGTTTTGTAACAATTGAGTTTAATGAGTGCTGCCATAGACAATTTTGTTTAAATAATCAAACACGTGATCACATATGGTATGTGTCTTTGCCCTTTCTTCACGGATAGTATTTTGTTTTTATGTGACTTATTGTCACTGGGGTTTACACGCCTTTTTTCAACAATTCTTTATGTATATACGGCGACCGGTTCACCTAACAAGTTTTTCTGGTCTATATACTAACCAGTACTAACTTACTTCCACAAGGAACCGGCAACTTCTCAACATATGGAGGAAAATCGAGATTTTTGTCAATTTTTTATAGAAGGGTATGACCTGCCGCGACTGGGATTCGAACCCGTATCTCCGGGTTACGAGACCAGCGCACTAACCATTGGACCACGTCCGCGGCCTTTTCACGGATAGTGTGGCTGAATGTCACTTGATGTTCTTATGATGGCCATTAATCAAAGGCGCTCGTTAAATCAGATTTGGTTGTATTATATTCAAAAGGACACAATATAGATTTGCACTGTTCCTAGTCGCACTTCAAATGTGGAATTTCGTGGGGATGGACTATAGACTAAGAGATTCGTAGACAATTTTTCAACATAACTGTCGCATACAACACTTGCTCTAAAATCCATCCTGGCTTGGATAGATTCTGTAGTTTTTATTTTCTGGTATTTTGTGTGAGGAATTATTAAGCAAACTATGAAACTGTCATCCTGTTATGTAAACAATCAACAACTTCGTGGTCGAGTGGTTATGGTAATCACTAGCCTCTCGCCATCATGAGTTCAAATCCTACTCGGAACCATATTTCACATGTGACCTGTCCAGCTAGCCTACGGAAGGTCGCTGGTTCTGATATAAGCCTTGGGTCCTTGTCCATCATTGAAGTTGTAAAAGTAGCTAAATGGCTGTTGGTGCGACGTTAAACCCCAGTTAAAACTATTGAAACCATATAAAAGTTCGCTGTTTTCATCTAACACGCAGAAAGCAGAAAGTCTTGATTTCCGCCTGTCAAAAGTATTTACTCAAATCTACCATAAACTGGTGTGACCGAGAAATGAACGTTTAGTCCTAGTTCACTAAGTGGATGCATTCATCAACATACAACAGTAAAAAACGTTCTGAAATTTTGAGGATGTAATTTGTTGTCGTGCAATCATTGAAAGTATACTGAGTATTGACCACTATATCATAGCCCTAAAGTGACATTCTACATTTATAGTTCAACTTGTAGCACTCTTTTTTTCGTTTTTCTTTAACGACGATTGCAAAAAGTGTTGAAAAGTTACTTATTATCAAGATTTATTCAATACATTTGAATTTCTTAAAATGTCAATTATTCAACAAAAAATGCACGAACCCAATTTCTGTAGACAGATAGAAACATTTATATACATAACATGTAGCCATCATGACATATCCAACATGGGAAAGGTGCCACAAATTCGAATATTTTGTAGCACCTCCCTAACAGTATAGGCAAAAGCAAAAATAGTAGAAAAATAGGAATACACATCTCCTTTTTGAGAGTACAGGTAAGTGCTCGGGTGCCTATAAAACAGAACACATATCTTTAAAACACATAATTGGGTGATGTTCCTTGTAAAATACAAAAAAGATCATAGTACATGTATATGAGTATATTAATTATGCCGACCGTAAATGTTTTAAGAACCATTCCTTTTTTATTACTTCCCTTTGTTCTTGATACTCGATCGAATATTTATTCAGTCTGTGGTATTTCATGTGTGGAAGATTAAAATACAAAGGCCAATTTATTTGTGAGCGGTTTGTATTCGTTGTTTTATGTCTATACCACGATTCTAAACAGTCTAACACTTGTTGGTCATATCGAGAATCAAATTTCGTTGCAAAAAACTCTGGTCGATTTTGTAGCCACCAGATATCGCTGCAACTAAAGATACAAGTAGCACTTTCAAACTTTCCGTGACATCGCGGGGTGTCTCCTGACACAATCATTGCACGAGACATGTAAGTTGATATCATGTGACGAACAGTTACGGGATATCCTCCGGGGGCCCATGGCAATGTCACTAGCGTCGCCCAAAGGTTTTCCGCCGGAGAATATGTATCGTTTAACCACTGAGTAATTTCAATTGCAACGTCATCTTGGAATATGAAATCTACGAATTGTTTAGAAAACATACCATGTGGATTTCCTTTGCTAAATCGCATGGTGTATTTAGATGGTGATTTCGCTGATTCTTCGGCGATACTATTTTTGTGAACGGAAAATTTGTTTTCATGTCGCCAGTTCTCATACACAGGGTGATCATATGTTTCAATATCATTTAAACCATCGAAAATGTTGAGAATTTTCACCATTTCCAGATTAGTCTTCAATGGAAAATCTTGTTCAGACAGGTTTATGTAATACTTCCATGAAACCGTGGACTTCCTCATTGCCTGCATACATTTCAATTCTGTGACAACGTGAGAATAACTTGCATGAACCAATGATAGTCTGTCTTGTAACACTTCAACGTTTTTCAAACATTTTCCAATCTTATTAAACAGTTTTATGACGTCATTATCGGCACGTTCGTCGATATGGATACAGTAAACGTTGTGTTCTCTGTAGATCGTACGCAAAATTTGCTCCGTCTGCTCCGGAAAAAGGTGAGATTTAATCGCAAAAGCGATCGGAAAATTCTTTTCCTCTTTAGATATTCTGATGTCGCTAAAGCCATGGATCTTTTTGTAAGCGTCACAATCGTCCGTTAAAGTGTTTAGACTACACTTTGGAACTACTTTTTCTGTTGTAACATTCCCATCATTAACGCTACCACTTTTTTCGAAATTTCTATTCCAACACGTCAGGGAGCATTGTTCTCCTATTTCTCCATGGTAGCAATATTTCAATATTTGCATATAACTGTCTGATGATGAAATTCTTTCACGGTTAACAAAGGAATCGTTGCCTATAGATAGATGGCGCTGTCCACGATAAAACAATGCAGGAATATCAATTGTTTGTCCGGAACCTGTCTTGTATTCTCTGTCAAGTTCTGTGTTGAACTCCGCCGTCTCAAGTTGCGTATTTATTCGTAAAAATAAAATTATAAAATTTATATACAACCCTATTGCACAAACTACAAGTTTCCTTATCATCTTGGTCCGATGTAATTGAATTAATCATCACGTTTGAAAATATCCCTGTTTACAACTAACTTCAGCACTTTCTTCCCTGATTCAAATTGTCATTTAATTTACGTCCATGACAAATTATATATTTAATGATCCATTTGTTTATATACAAGCAACCTGCGGTGTTTCGTTTGACCAACTTTTGCTCATCTTATTCCTAACAAATATTAACACGACAGTTTTATCAATTCATCGCCGTATACCTTGATATCTCTACATATTAACAATAGAATTTATACGAATAAAGCAACATCCATCAATATTTAGAGAAAACCTTGAGGCGGTACTTTACGATCATTATTTACGATGTCCACAACCTCAATCAAAACAATATTCCATTTTTTTTTCATAAATATTTTGCTAAGATGCGCTAAGATAATAGCTGTTTATTTTCATTTCTTTCTGCAGTTACAAATCTGCGCCTGTTATGATGTTGCGTGTATCATTAGTTTACATAACCGACAGTTATTACTTGCGTGACCTTAGAAATAAATGTTTTGGTCAAACTTAAAACCCATAAATGTAGGCACAGCTGTCTTACGTCAAACTTCGCGCGTGCAGTAAGGCGTTGGCGGTACCTTTAGCACGTTAATACACATTAAGCACATAATTTATGTACCTTCCTTAATTGTTTGTTTTTCTTTTCGATTCGTAATCGCGTTTAAGTTTATATAACACGCTAATGATAATATGATATTTTTTTAGAAATGATTAAAACAAAACATTATTTAATTTACATGAAATATCATAATCACTATTTTTATCGATTTCAATAACTAATAACATAGAATTGCGGTAATTATTTTGTAATCTTTCTGATAAAACACCATAAAACATGTAATTAAGATATTTATAAGAATGTTTAATGGGATAATAAGTTACTTTAAAATGTTACATACAAACATTTTGTACCACCATTAATATGTACAATTGCTGGATGAATGTAAAAAGGAATATTTAAAACAAATATGGTCAAATCGCTTTTAACTCAAACTTTCCATTTCTGTCAGATGAAAAATGTACAGTCAAACCTGTGTTTGCGGCCAATTCCGAACAAAGACAACACTGTGAATAAAGGCCATTCTTTGAAACACCTCCACTGATTATTTAGAACAAACTGACATCCGAATAAAGGCCGCCTGTCAATAAAGGCCACATTTGTCTTTCCCAAGTGTGGCCTTTGTTCACAGGTTTGACTGTACACGTATTGTAGTGAATGAACGATCTTTCATCATCCTATATTCTTTCATTTTTCTCTTATGTAAATCTCTCATGCTGTTCCAAATATTGATGAATGTACGTTCAATACATAATATTATATCCCCTCTTATTCATAATTTTTGGGCTATTGTGTAACAGTTGACTTATTTGTAACTGTTTATTATCTCTGATAAAAATCATTTGTACACGTAATATGAATGTAACTTACGTAAATTTATCAAGAGTCAGGGACAAATGTTTCATTAACATCATTTATGTTTGTGCCGGGACAGACTGTTAAAGATTCATTTACTCTCCATAGACAGATTGAACCGGAGATGTTTTCACTGGGTTTAACACCGTTCTCAACAATTTTTCAGTATATACGTCGTCCGGTTCACCTAACCAGTATTTCCGGACTGTATACTAACAAGTACTAACCTACCCTTCCACGAGGAGCCGGTAACTTCTCCACATATGGAGGAAAATTGACATTTTTGACAAATTTTCATAGAAGGGTATGACCTGGAGCGACCGAGATTTGAATCCTTATTGCCGGGTTACATGTCTTGCACATCAACTGCATTACATTGCGTTCCGTCGTACGCGGAGTCTCTCATATTTATGATCGACCAAACAAATGATTCACTCCTGTCTCTCATAATGTTTCTTGACAAAATACAAATGCGTGTTGCTGACTCAAGATTTATTACGTAAGTAATGTTTAAAATGTGCAGATGTTTCGTGGAATTGTTTAATAAGCGCTGTTGTTAAGTGGCGCGTACATTATGTACTTACCACAATGACTTGTCATGACATGGACATTATAAAATCAACATTAATTAATTGTGGTAAAGTTTACAAGGCGTACAGTTTCTGTTTAATTAGATCCAGAATGTATGAAACCCATACAATGACATACGTGAAGACAAGTGTTGTCAACAAATTGGTATATATGTATAATCTTTACAAGTAATAACACATTTAGTATATGATGTTTATAATGGTGTTTCTGATGTTGCTCTTAGTACCATTTGTAACATATTTTACTGTTGTTGTTGTTGTTGTTGTTATTGATGATGTCCTTGTTGCTACTGCTGGTAGAGTGGTGGTGCTGCTCCCGCCACCATCGCCGTTGTTCCTGCTGCTGCTGCTGCTGCTGATGATGATGATGATGATGATGATGATGATGATAACTAAGACGAAGGGACAGGGATGTGGTGGTGAGTATGGTACTAACAGTGAAGATAAAATTCTAAACACATTTTTTTATGGATTCTGTAATCCTCCTCTGGATATGAAGTGTGGCAAAATCAGAAATCTATAAAAACAGAAAACAGATACCATCAGATAAGGAAATGTGCATGAACATTACCACTCACCCAATCTATGATAGCCACTTAAACCAAATCTATACGCTCATAAATTGTCTGCACTAAAATTACTTAACTTGTTGTCATTCCTATATTTTTGGTCGATACATTCTGTGGTGTAATTATTCACCATGTCGGCCATTACGCTCTCACAAAATTATCCCATAAATCATCATGTTGACGGTGTAATTGCAACAAATTCAGAAACGTCTAAGTCGTGTGGCTGATATATAGCCTTAGAAGTTTCCGGGAACACATAATTGATACATAAATATGGTAAAATGTGCAGCAAAATCACTGATAAAGATCCTGCACGTAATAAAACGGGTGTGGCGACGTGTGCATTGTGTGTCTAAACTTAGTTTCTGAATACGTAATAGTCGATGTTGACAACATTGATTGTTTTATTTTATAGGAAGTTATTGAATTAAACAAAAGAATATAGTAATAAATGCATTATGGTAGGCTGTAAATTAATTTACTTCAAATGTATTGCAGAATTTTATATCGCAACCGGTTTTACGAGCATAAATAATTATAATTACATGTATACATGTATATCAATTATATTCTCGCAAAACTAGCCTAAGTATTGATTCTGATTTGAAATGTCATAAAGTGCTTGAAATAATTAAAGTGTTTTTTTTCACTGACTCCCATACACTTTAGTTTGTACGATGTTTAAAAAAAGTTGAAAACACACTGATTCCAAGCAGGAGAAGACATGAGGTAAATTATAAAGATGTACAACTCTCAGGTCCAACATAAAATCTCTTCTTTTCATGTGTTTCCATGGGTATTGTAAATTTTTTTGCTTTGTCAAATAATGATGAAAAATGTAGATGCTAAATATGTGTAATAAAGTCGTATTTCTATCGTAATTATTATTTAACATTGACATCATTGTTTCAATGCGACCCTAAACTTTATATAAGGCCCGAGGAACGGCACATCTACTGTCTCATTTGTTTCATTTCCGCACAAAAATAATCTCAATGAATAAAAAAGTCTCCTCGTACCGTATTTTAATGAGCATGTAACTAGAAACCAACAACATCACAGACGACAGCGATCAGTCATGATGTGATTCGTAAATATTTAGCGCTTACGTAGGATGGCGCGACTGCCCAACCTATGTTTTTGTTGAAAATTTAAGTAACCATGCATTATTTGGTTATTTGAAATAGATTTCAATTACAATGTCATTTTTCAGATGATAAATAAAGATGAAATGTGTAATCCCTGGGACGAATATCAAAGGCAAGCTATAATTGTCACCTATTTTCGCGATGTCTTTCAGCATAAACTGGACACTTTTGTGTATTGCCACATATTATGTTGAGTTTGAAAGTATTTGGCCTATATAGATGTAAGGCACTACATCAAGTTTCGCTTACCGGCAATGCTGATTCAACCTTGGTTCAGTGGTGCTAGTTTCGATCACTGTGTAATCGTTATTTTTTTAACATTCTTATAAAATAAGTCTGTCCAGCGACATCTTTCTTCCAAAAGCAAAAAAAAAATGTTCATGTTATGCAGGTCTTTCTCTACATTTTGAGGAACAGAGCAAGGGTCCTAAGATGGGGGAATTCAGAAGTGTTTTTGAGGAAGGGAAATTTATATGTTGTGTTATTTAAGTTATTACAATTTTTTACTGGTTCAACTAGTGTGATTTCTTCTTCCAATTAATGTACAATATCCTTCAATGGTGCATGAACCACTGTTAAGTGGTCAGATCTAGAATGCACAATACTTAGAATGTTTGCAATGGCTCTTGTTTGAGGTTTGTTCACAAAAATTGTTCATGAGAGGAAATACTCATATGACCATGGCTGTAGAAAAAACCCAGATTAATACACATATCATTTTTTTTGGAGCACACTTCATCAATTTTCTAATATTCCAGGCCTGTATATATTATAAACATAATTGATGTAATCTTATAATCTGATAATAATATGTTCATCAATGTGTTCTGTCTATATTTTTTACTCATGATGATATTTGGATATTTTAGTTTTTGGTAGAGCTGTTCATTCTTTGTCAAAGATTGGTGAGGAACTCTACATTGAACCGCTAGACCATGGTGTAAGTAGTTTTGTGTGATACTGTAACCATAATTATATCAACAAATGCTTACAAACATTCACATTTTATAATTGCATACTTTTATTTGATAAAGTAAGACTCTGTTCACTGTAGATTTAGCCTTTGTATTACTGAATAATAGAGAATTAACAAAGTACCTAACTAGGTGATTATTATCAGTGATCAAATTAGAATTCCAGATATATGATACAGGTCTTTTGAATGTGATTCACCATAAGTTCTCATCAGAATTTACTAATGGTGTTAATTTGTTTTTGTATCTAACAGTTGGCTCTGAGAACAGTGAACTCATCAAGATCAGCTTATGCATGCTTCTTGTTTGCACCAAGTTTCTTCCAGCATTATGATGATGGTGGTGGGGAAGTTTCATCCCAGGATAGCGATGATTCTCTTAGATGTAAAATAGCAATGAAGGTATGATTAAAAATGGAAATTCGTTTTATAACTTGTTAGAAATGGGTACATTTAGTGCCTATGTTTATGGAAGGAAAAATTCTGTTGTTTAATCTATAAATTTACTGAAAAAAAAATGTTATTAAGCAATTAGCAAATGTATTATGGTCTTTTTATGGATTTTTGTTGTTTGTAGAATAATACTATGTTTGTAATATTTATATTTTTATATGAATTTTAGTCCATCCTTACTGTATTCCGATCTTTGTCTACAATGGAGAAAACTGTTGAAAGATGTAAAATCAAACTAAACATGAAAGAGTCGAGGCTTGTCTTTCAACTTCACTGTAGACATGGTAGGTTGGATTAATTTCATTTTACTAGTACATTATTATAACTTATGACATCATTGAAAAATGACTCATTTGTATGTCATCCATGCAGTGAATGACTGGCTCCATCCCAGACTACATGACATTATCAACGTTAAAAATGAAACTGAGTGCTCACTTGACAACACTTGATTTTGTCAACATAGTGGATTGGCTTGCTCTGTTTCCACTTGTCTTACTTCAGCTGACTATGTCTTATCTTGGCTGTACCAGGTCAGCTGACTTTGGAACCTTTCTTTTTCCTGATGTAAAACTGACACCTTGGGGTTTTTATGAGATATCAAAAGTATAGGATCAAAAATGACCCTTGGCTGATGAAAATTCGAAGAGTCAACAAAATTCCCTTCTGATTGTATTGTAATTTGACCCTTTGGCACAAATTCTCATGAGTCAGGCGCTTTATTTTACTGATTTCCCTAGTCAGAATTCTGTTTTAAGGATCAAATGAGGGCCCTGCACCTTTTTTTAAAAACTTAGCTGTTTAGCAGTAATATTTCAACAGCCAATATAAATCACAAATATAAGGCTTAGACATATGCCAAGCTCCCAAGTACTTGGCCAAGATGTTCTAAATTACATTACATTACATTATATTGGATGATCATATTTCTTACAGGGATTGTGAAGACACACAACCTTGCGTTCATAGAATGTGAGACATTACAGGCTGTTTTCTCTAAGGACATGTGTCCTAATTCCCTAACTGCTTGTTCCAAGTAAGTCAGAAATACCTTTTTGTTATTTCATATGACGGACTTAGATATCCTTAGTCAAGTGTTTGAATTAGTAGAAATATTTGTTTAACTTGGTTTGCTTACCAAGTTGTAGTCCAGTATGAACATAAATTACTTATGCGTTGTTCACCTGAAAACTATTTACCATATTATAACTAGTTTGTCTTTCTACAAATAAACTGTAAACTTAAATATTTCTCAAGTTTTAAGAAGTGGTGTATGCAGCATTCAAAAAGTCAAATTTATTAATAAGGGTCCCATATGGATTGCATAAAAGGGCAGGTCCTTTAAAAAGGAACTAGATAAAATTGGAGGGAACTGGTAAAAAGTGATTTTAAGGGTATAATGGAAAATAATCTGCTCGTGTTGAGCTCAACGTTTGTATTTACAATATTCAAGTTTGAACAAATTTTTGCAAAACTTTAAATTGTAAAAGTACTGAGAAATTACCCAAAATCACTTTTTCCATATTTTTTTTTTAAAGACTTGTAGAAGTGTAGATGATAATAAAAATTTCCGTATGTTCGGTAATTTGCAGGTTGCTGTGTGATGCTGTTATGAATTTCCAAAATAACCAGGAGGAAGTCACACTTATTGTTAATCCAGAGAGAATTATATTAAAAAATTATGTTGATGATGAACCAGGTAAAATGCTTGACATCATGCAGGACAACCAGTAGGGGTCACCGTGGTTGAGGGGTCATGGTCTATGACTTGTAATCACTAGTCCCTCACTGCTGTGGGTTTGAATCCTACCAGGTACCAAATCCCACATGTAAGGAAGCTGTCCAGCTAGCTTATGAAAGGTCAGTGGTTCTACCCAGGTGTAAGCCTGGGGTCTTCCTCCACTTTTGAAGCTGGAAAGTTGACCCTGGTTGTTGGTGTGACATTAAACCTCAGTGAAAAAAGGGACAAACAGTAGTGTGTTTATAGTGTCCTTTAATGACTGGTACTTCATATTAATGGTTGGAAAAACAAAGAGATCCATCTTTAACCTGACAGTGTCCAGTTTTCAGTCATTCATTTTCCTTTTTCCCATTCCAAATGAAGTTCAGCTTAGCTCAATATGTTGAGCATTAGTTCTACAGATTTTGGGTTCAGTTTTGGGATAGTGGGCATTGATTTTTTTTGCAATTTTTAGAAAGAATCCAGGTTTGGTCCTATTGGGAAAAAATGTGTGATGTGATTTAGTAGAAGACATTATGTCTAGAGTCACTTGTCCTCTACTTCAGATCATTCATGTACAGAAGTTACTTTTGGAGGCAGGGTTTTTTCCTTCTATAGCGGGGGCCATTTATAGGCATCTTCCCCTAAGGAAGAAATTTAAAATCATCCAGTTTTCCCATAAAATTCAGTTTACATCAATTTTTTCTTCCCTTTTTGCAAATATGCTGTGTTAATTTTTCCCCAAATTTAAGAAATAGCCCTCCCCCTCTACCTGTGAAAAAAGCCCTAGGAGAACATGCTTAAGACTGGTACAGAATACAGGAAAACAGGTTTATTTCCTGCCTCTATATAACTGAAGTACTACAGAAAACTTGCATATATTGAAAAACCTTAAAACAATTCTCAGATCAAATAACATTTCACATGATTTCATGGAGCATTCTCTTAAATATATACCTGTAATTAAAACCTTCTCGGCTGAATTGATCAAAGCGAAAACTTTTCCTTTATTTTTCATTATCTTAAAACCTTCACGGCTGAATTGATATTTCCAAAAAAAAATTTTTCCTTCAGTATTCATTATCTTTCAGATCCCAACAAAGTTATGCACACAAACTTAAGCTTGGAACCAGATGAGTTTGATTACTGTCAGATTGGTGTTGATACTGAAGTTACCTTCTGTCTTAAAGAGCTGAGAGTAAGTAATCTAGACATGTATTTATCTAGATGTAATTACAGGAAGGATAATTTGAAGAGATACACATATTGTATTTTGACTTGTGATGTTTTTACGGCAGTAATTGATTAGAGTCATTGAAGAAAGACTGTTTACTTGATATGTAGTACATTTATAGCATCCCCCCATCATGGAATCATGTGTTTTATGAATCATTTTCTTATTGACAGCTAATTTGGTAAAATATGTTTGCCTTGATATGACAACATGATTATCATATTCTCCCTATTTTGTTTGTCTTTTGGGGTTTAACATCACACTTATCAGCCAGGGTCGTTTAGCAACTTACCTGCTTTAACATGGAGGAAAGCCCAACTTGTAGACCTGGTTAGAAGCACAATCCTTCCATAAGGCCTTAAAAAATAAAAGGTTTGTTGCTGGTTACATGCCCCAGAAGATATGGTTCGGTTGGTAGGGATTTTTTTATTTTTTTTTTGCATGTATCAGCAACACTGTATGGGAATGTGTGCACCATAATATTAATGAGTTGTGAAAATTACAATATAGCACTACAATTTGGACGCTGTAAGAACTTATGAGTCGGCAGGTGAAATGTTGGGTAGGTCAAGTAACCGGAAACAAACCTTTTTTATACCTAAGTCAGCTTAAAAGCTTCCTCACATGTGATTTTGTGTATGGCCTTCTTGTACATACATACATGGACGAAGGATCAAAATGCAAAAATATTTATCTTTTTTTTCTTACCAGATAGATACTGTCAGTACTCTATTGTTTAGTCTTAAAGGGAAACATTGTTGAATTTGATCACATGTTCTTTGCTTTATTTTTCAGGCTATTCTCGGGTTTTCGGAAGTTACAACTTTACCTTTAACTCTTCATTTTGAAACAGCAGGAAGGTATTTATGTAATTTTCTTAATAATTCTGTCAGTTCATAGAATAGAAAAGATAGAATTATTTTTTAAACAGGTTTTTAAAGAAAAGCCTTGTTTTTAGATCAGGGATAAATTCTCTGGCTGGCAATGATGTCAAACAACAGATTTCTTTTTGATGATGTTAGTTAAGATTGACATGTTGCTGTCAAACTTGGTATATAGCAAGTTTTTATGGAAACCTACCTTGCGATTGTATGTGTGGATTCTGGGGTCACTATTGTTAAGAATATAGGTAAATAGTTTCCACTCAGTAAACTGTAATTTGGCACTGCCATCTTTCTTATTTTTAACATTAGTATGTTAAACCGTTGAATAGATGGTTTTTATTCAGACTTATACTGCTTAAACCTCATGGTCTGTAAAAATACGTTAGTGCACCAAGAAGAACCGAATAATCAGACTGTAAAATCTTAAAACAAGGGATATGTATTAATTTAAAGAGACAACCGTACTTTCGTGTATAATATGTGATGAAAATGTCTGTAATGCAGAAATATTAACTTCTTGTGATGAAAAGGTTTTATTTACTTCACTCTGGGTGTGTTTAGTTAAATTCTTGTTTTTCAGACCAATTGTATTCACTATCGACAGTGATAGCACATTTGAAGGGAACTTTGTTTTAGCTACATTGGCGGATCAACAGTCGCAATGTAACCCCCCTACACAATCCAAAACGTCTCAGAAACCCAGACAATCTGGGAAGCAGTCTAGATCTACACATTCTAAGTCTTCTGCACTTTCACACAGTCGGCCTGGCAACAACGGTGATTTTTCATTTGCCAGAAATTCAAGGTATTTATTAATACTGTGTTTATAAACTATCAGACTTACTTAACAGTAGCACTTGACTTGCGTACTTGTTACATCATTATGAGGCAGGTCTATCCTGCTTTGCCTCATATAAATACTAAATACAGTTTAACTGAATGTTTTTCGTTGTCATTATTTGTACTCATGAAATGTTTCTATACATGTCAGTGAGTATGTGTCATAGATTTTACTTTTAATCCAGAATTTGTCAATAAATCTTTAGTATCTGTTATCTTCTCATGTATTAATATATCTTACTGTAAATATAACCTTGTTTGTAGCATTATGTAGACCCATTATGTAATTGTTACTGTGAAGTTCATGTACCGTACCTGCCATCTTACAGAGTAACTAATGAATCTGAAAGATCTCGGGGATTAGAATCAGAATACGATGAACTCATGAACGATGATGACTTTGAAGAAATGATGATACAAAATGATACCACCGTGAATGTGCCTCAACAAGATAGAACTAGGGTAAATAAAAATCCAAACAATGTATCGGATAATAGACAAAGACCTGGTGATAGTTTTAGTGTGAATTCAAGGGGAGATTACTCTAGAGAGGTCATGAGAAGTAGTTCACCTGTGGCTGGTTGTTCTAAAACAAATGAAGGCAGTCCTGTTATACCGGTACTTGGATCTAAAGTCAAGGTAAGACTTGTAGCTTTCATATTGTCCTGGCTTATATAATCCAAAGTAAGACTCACAGTTTTCTTGTATAATCCATAGGCACTCAGTTTCAGTGGGTTTTATACTCATACAGACATTATTTTTTAACATTAACTCATCAAACAGCACAAATCTGTCTAACAAAAATATCTTCATGCCGCTACTTTGCATAATATTATATGAAAAACATAAAGGTAAGTCGCTCACCATTTTTTGGATTGACGTGATGATATCCAGCCTGGGTCCTGGCTTTCCTTCTGTTTTCCTTTTGGTATTATAAGCATGATGCCTCGAGTTAAGTTCATAATTTGTTATGTTTTACTTTGTTCAGCTTCCTGATAGATTTTTTGATGACACTGATATAACTTATGAAGAAAACCATGGTAACGATGAAGAGGAAGAAGAAGAATGTGTACCAGGTACCCCACCCGCTAAACGAGTAAGTGATGAATTTGTTACCATCTGCTCCTGATTGTATAAACATTGGTTAACTTTAACTAAATGGCTAATTTAACCCAAGGTTAATTTTAACCATTTTGGTTTACTAACCATTAAAAAAATCAATTAAACATTTAGAAAGGGCTGCCATTTTGGTACTGGTTACCATTTCTGTAAGATTTAACCAGCATCTTAGACTTGGGTTAGATTTATTTGAGCTTTAACAAAAACTAAATTTGGTTGAACTTAAACAAAATTTTCTACAACAGCTAACCGAACATTTAACCAAAATTTTAGCCAAAGCTCTGATTTAACCCAGTGGTTAAAGTTAACCAATGGTTATACAATTGGGCACTGATATCCTCCATATTGCTTTAACATGCTTCTCTTTTTTTTGTTTAGAATCCAGAAACACTGGTTAGTTAACTGCCTGCATGGTTAAAAGTTACACAGAATTTTCCAGTACCCCCAGTTTTTCCCAGGTCTGGACCATACTGGTTTTTATTGTTTCCACAGCACCAAAGTTATGATTTCCATTTTTTGGATTATTTTCAACTTTCACCCATGTTCCCACCATTACATTACTGAAATGCTGTTGTAATCAGGCTTAAACCCAAAGAATTTAGATACTTTTTTGTTGTTGTTGAATGTATTTCATGCTGGGGTGCTCTGTAGTTACTAAAACAATTTGTGTGCTCAAAAACATCTTTTATGGCATTGATTTCATGACTTCAGAATGCTTACAGGAGAATAACATTATGCTATAAACATGAGGATACCAGGTTTCTAATGTTGTCTTGCATCAAGATGGCCGAATATTACAGTAAAATGATGTTGATTTATATTTAGAAAATATGAACATCCTTTAAAAAAATTTTGGTGAAAATATTGGTTTGCAGTTACGAGACAGACTCATTCAGAAACTTCTGACCAAGGATTTTTGAGTGATTTTGAAAACGAATCTGTTTGTTCCTTATTCCAGCTTTTCTTTTTCAATACAAGCATATAATGTTAGCAAAATAATAAGAAATTACCTATCTGCCATTCAACTGGTTGGGTCATATAACTGCAAACCAAATATTTTTTAAGTATAGCCTAACTGTAATGGAATACTATGTACTTTTATTCTGTTTTTAGTTTCGATCACTGTTCTTCGGAAGTCAGAACAGTACCCAGTCACAGCCAAAACCTTCAACATCATTAATCCTTGCTGAAGATTCAGATGAGGAAGACTAATTAATTAACTACAACTAGGGAGTCAATCAGAACCACTGACCTATTTTACCAACCAATCGAAACCAAGGATTTGAACTAGGATTTCCAAAAACAGGCAATTAGTATATCAGTAAATGTATTGGAAATTTATCAATACATTCGCAATTCAGCAGCAGTTTTTATGTATTATTCTTAATGTATATGTTAACTAGATTCAAATTGAGGCCCCAACCGTGGTCCAGTGGTTAGTGTAACCCAGCAATCTGGTTTCAAGTCCCAGTCATGGCAGGTCATACTCTTCTATGAACATTTGACAAAAATGTTGATTTTCCTCCCCATATGTAAAGATTCCATTGCTGGCTCCTTGTGGAAGGATAAGTTGGTATTGGTTAGTACACAATCCAGGAAAACTGGTTAGGTTAGCCAGCTGCTGTATATAACTAAAAATTGTTGAAAAATGGCCAGTGAAATCAAATTAACTATTTTGGTAAGGATAAAATTAAGTTACATGTTTCATATCAGAATTATCTGTAGTATTTGAAAGACATTAACTGTTGTTCATCATTTGTTAGTCATCATGATTCATGTATATTTATACAAATTTGAGCACTGGAAACTTTGTGTAATGTCTGCTTTGGTTAGAACGTATAATTTGACTGTAAGAGGTTACAAACCATGTTGATACCTTGTTTAAATGTTATGTCATGATAAATTGAAAATGTTGTCTGACTGGTGGAGTAGTGTGTTTGATTCATTTTAGTCTTTGTAGAAGAGAAAAAGAAAATGTGAATGTCTAATGTTAGACTCTGTTTCCGCAAGTTGAAGCATTAGGTTCACGATTCTCATATCTGTAGTTCCGACACCAATCAGGGCTTTTTTATAAGGTTTCCATTGAGGTTTATTTTAAGGTTACCCACTGTTCGATGATAAAATACTGACAGTTACAAGTTTTCAAATCTGTTCCGTGTTTCTGACCATCTTACTTTGTAAGTCATGTTATATATATATATATATATATATATTATTATGGTTTAATTTATGCTTTTTAGTTATTTTATTTTCGTTGAATGTCATATAAATGTGAAGAAATAAAGATACTATTTTAAACTCATATTAAAAGTATTTTTAATCTTTGTCTTGGTTCTGAAAGTTTCATATGATGTATTGAATATCAGTCATTTTGTATCAGTACAAATACCATATCGGCATAAATGAAAATGTATGTCAAGGCTTCTATAGTGAATGTGATGGACCAAGTCCATTGTGAATTCATGGCAGACAAAACTAACAAAAGTACAGTATGTTTTTTTCATTCTCTCAGAGTTTCAGACATACATTTTCATTTATGTTGTGTTAAAAGACTTGGGAAAATAAAGAAATAATGAAAAATACATGGCTGACTTTTAAGTTTTGTAATCGTATTTTACAACCCTCCAATAACACAATCATTGCATCCATGTAATCGCCACTGAGATTTCAACAAAACATCAAATATCAATTAGTAATTATTATAATTTGAAATGCACTTTTTTCTGGCCTTAGTTGGCAGCACTACTTCTTTAGAAGAAATAAAGATTATCCATGCTGGAATTTCTAATTGATTTCTGCACCCTACACAAGTACAGGTTGTTTTTTAACCAACTAGTTTTATGTCAGGAGCTTGCAGATATACTAGTTGGTTGATAAAACAGGAGCATAGCTCAGTTCAGTTTTTAGCTATGAACCAGGAAGTGTTAATCAGTTGCTTACAACCAAACACATACAGCATATTTGTTGGATACAATTTCAAGACTAACAAGTAAGACTCATGTATTTCAGTTATTTAATGGGAACAAAAATATTATAGTCAATGAAAACATTAATGGAGTACATGCCTTTTAAAATAACAAATTAGCAATGAAATCAAACCACAAAGGTCTTCAGAACAATGTGAGTTTAGAAATGAGAATTACTGGGTATACTCATAAGCAAAAAATTTAAATATAAAAGAATATTGTATTCCTGCACACTTAAATCAGCAAATTATTTTTATATACAAATCTGGGCACAAAAGATTAGTCTACAAAATGTCCAATTCAACAATTGAACACATAAATAACCTAGCTAAAGGAGTTCAATTAATTCATTTACCAAAGTATAACAACTATAAATAAATCATTTCAATAAATCAAAATTCTTCTAGACTACTTTTAGCCCAGAAATGTTTTGACTAATAGTCTGAAATTTCTCTCCAATTTTGTTCAATAAATTCAAAGAAAATATTTATCTCAATTCTAAATGTCAAAATCAATAATGTATGTTAAACACGTTATTTAAGAAGTAAATTATCCAACTTTACAGGTCATTTATTCCTTAACTTTTTCTCTGGAGGTTCATCACATACTGGTATACTACCATCATTCTCAATGACTGGATTATCTTCATCCAATTCATTTGACAAACTATGAACAAGAATAGTAGCATAATTTTCCTCCTTGTCATAATTATCATCTTTGTCATCTATATCAGAAACTTTGTTCTCATCTTCGACTGTACTGTGTACTTGATTTATATTGGTCTGTATCCCACCTTCCTCTCCAGGAGTGAAATTCAAAGTTACATCTACAGGCGCACTATTGTTATTGTTTGTATAAGCTTGTAAACTGACACCTTGACTAAGGTGGGTACCTAATGCATGAGCATCTAAAACAAACATTTTTGGTTGTGTCACTGGGGTTTGTATAAGGGAATGTTTTAACTGTGTGATCTGTTGACGAATTAATTGTTTGTGCTGTGTTTCAAGTTGCGAGCACAGATCTTGTATAGCACGGTCTGTACCTGATCCAGAATTACCAGTCTCAGAATCATCAGGTTTTACCTCTTGTTGGTGTTCAATTTCAGTATGTAGTTGAAGTTTCTGTATTTGATCCATGAGTTCCTGTTCCCGTAATTTATAGCTAGCTAACTGTTCTGCTTGCTCGTCAATCTGTAATATAACATAAAACTGACCATAGAAAATGAGAAATATTGATTCATGCAAATACAGGAGTTAAAGAAAGCCAATCCTTTCCAGATTGATAAAAAATGTATTTGTTTCTTTATCAGACGATGAAAAGTCAATCTTTCACCTCTCCTAATACTTTTTTATTAGATAAGTGAGTCTGTTAAGACTAGATGGGTCAGTCTGTTAAGATACATTTAGCAAGCACTCAAATACTCAATCGCCTCAAACAAAAAGTTCTTTCATGAAATGGACTAAAATCAGAGCGAAGCAGCTCAGGATTTTAAACTAATGTTACTTCTTAAGTTTGCATTATACATGTACTTGCATCCACTGTTTAACACAAGACACACCAACATACATGAAGTAAATAACAAAAGAACAGATAAATTGTATACTAAAGAAAACATGCATAAACATTTTCATAAAGTATAAAACTTTTGAATAGGAATATTGCTCTCTCGTTCAACAATAAAAGAGATGATTATAGCAAATAATGTGCTTTATGGATATCATTATAAAACTTGTATTTTTAAAAAAGTTTAATCATTTACATTTTGATTACTTTTCAAAAGCATAGGTATGAGAGATAACATAGTTAGTCTCTAAAGATCTTTCTTGAAGTGTAAGTCTTGTGATAAGTAACAAATATATTAACATATAGATGTAATTTGAGTCATGCTATGATAAGTGTATTAATAATATTGTTCTGATAATCATGAGCAGATTGTTCAAATTTCCCATACAATTTCGTATGATTTAAACACCACAGTATTCTTGCATTTATATGAAAATTAGACTCTCATTTAACAACCCTGTCAAAGAATATTATGGATTGTCAAAAAAACTGTAACGCATTGCAACCTTTTTATTCAGCAAGGCAATATGATTTTGCTGCTCAGATTTTTCATTCTCAAGTTGTATAATCTTTTCTCTAAGATCTTGCATTGATTCGTGTTGATTCGAACCATCTGTATCTTCTGTAATACTGGTATCTCGAGTCACATCTTCACTTGTATTTATATCCTGAAATATTGGTCCCAATGACTTTATAAAAACATAATGATATCAACTAGTCCTGAAATAATTCTAAAAAAATGAATATGTCTTTTTCAAGCAATTGCATGAAAATTCATGCCAGTGAAATGATACCACAGTCATGGTATATCATCAAGTATGCAAATGTAACATAATTATAAAAACAAGCACCACACTAGACTTTTGAACAATCAAGATTCTACATAATTGGGATACTGACTCAATGACAAATCAAAACATTGCTTCAAAATCTGAAAACTTCTGAAAAATAGCTAATTATCAAACTCTGACACCAATCAGTTGCACCCTGCCATCAAAATAGTATCTTACTTAAGTATTAAGTGTTGATACTGATACTTAATAAAGGTCATACATATTTAAGTGCAACACAATTAGTAATTAAGTTGCATAGCAATTGAATGATCATCATAAACCTCAGTGTTCTCAAATTAAACCCAGCCTTTTACAGTTACCTGTAACTGTATAATCTAGACTAGGTAAATATTACTGCATAAGTTTGGAACTCAGACATGAAGATATCAAGAAACTTTAAATGAATTGCTAACATAACTGACAATTTTATTTGTGTGACAGACAAATAGGGGAACCATTTTGTCATTTCTGACCCTTATTGACATTCAAAATATATCAACAGCGAGAGATTTACCATATTACTAGTGGTATGTTCACATGATGGTTAACTACTCAGAAGCAAAGCATCACAAATAGGTTTGTGGTAGTAGTTATATCCTCAAGGTACAAATTACAGAAACTATAACTAGTTTCATAAATGCCATAATATACCTGAGAAGAACAAAGTTCTTGCATAGTTGAGAAGTTACCATGACCATCATCTTGTATAATCATAATAGTTTGTGTGTCTGTCACTCCAACAGTCTCTACAGCACCCACACCAGGCATGGCAACCATACCTTCCAAACCTTGGTGTAAGACTGGCAGACCTGTCTGTGCTGTAATAATTTAATATGACAATTTACAAACATTTTGCTGAATTAAATACATACTCTATATACTTATAACAGACAAGCTCATTTCTGTTACACATAAAGATTCTAGCTGTCAATCAGCATTCTTCATAAGAAGCTAGATACATTTGTTTGACATAACTAATATGTTTGTGTTGAAGAAAATCCTATTTCAGCATTATATTTTTAAAGGAATTTATCAGATTTTATTTTGAAAACAAGTCTACGGTAGATAGAAAACAAATACATAAACATGTACAAACAGCCACCACAGGTCATTTTTGGATTATTTTGTTGTTAGAAAAACCTATAGCAGAAGGCAGAACTGATCAAGTGCTATCCAGAACAGTTTTCCCAGCAGAAAATATCATTTAAGACAAAAATGCTGCAGTTATTTAATATCTAAAATATATATTATCTTTCCAGAATTCAGTATGATAAATAATAGAGGGAGATCATGCTGGGCTACAGCACCGTAAACTTAAAACAAATAAAACAATATGCAAAAAAATACTTCTAACAATAATCAGAACATGATGTGTTCAGTAACACTGTTTACTAGTAGATACATATGAAGATTACCTAAGCCATACTTACACACAACATTATCAGACAGCCCTGATGAGACTGAGAAACTATCAGTAGGAATACAAGATGCAGCTTCTTCAGTTTCAAATGCCTGGGTCACTGGTTGATTTATATCCTAAAAATTCAATAAAAAAGAGTACCTTATCAAAAAACAGTAAGGCAAGACAAATTTTTAGTTTACAAAGCTACATGAAATTGATGATTTAATATAAGGCAATAAAAGGGCAAACAAAATTAAAGAAATAATTGGCATGAATGCATACATGTAATTATTTAAGTAAGGAAATTCATATAATATGTTGTAGTGAGACTTAAAGCCAAATTTGCTATGAAGGTTATTGGAGTTCATTTTCTGTGAAGTTTGACCGTAATTACTTTTATACCAAAATAAATGTATCTAGTTCTAAATAGACTCAATGGGTTCAGACTCTGCAAAAGAAACTTAAAACTAACATATTCAAAGCAAATGTTCAACACATAAATTGATAAATCTTTAACTGTTACCTGTACAATCTGTATTTGGAATGTTGTATGTGGATTTCTAAAGTGAGTTTTATAATGTTTGATTGCTTCATCTCGTCTGTTGAAACCATTTCTACACTTGTAACAATGCCAGTGGGCTCCTTTGAATTTCTTCTCTCCCTTGATAACTCCAACAATGTCACATCGGTCGCAGCAACGTAATACTTTCAAACCTTTAAAAGCATAAAAGACATGATGGAAATGTTACATTTGTCATTAACAGGTGATTGGTTTTAAATAGTAATAATAAATGAATATAAAAAATAAAGTTTACCAAAAAAGTCATGTTTTCTATAGATCATGGTGCCTTACATTTTGGATAAGAATTTACTACCAAACATACTAACAAAATGCAAACTAATGATACTTTAAAGTTCTCATACATTTCCTCATATAAATAAATCATGTCTAAAATTACTTAATAATCACAAAATAAATTATTAACAATGAAATGACTCAGTAAAACCTGCCTGAAAATTCTATGCCCTTGTCAACATGTTTCACTCTGTAGTGGGCTTTTAGAATAACAGGGTCAGTATATGATTCTGTTTTTACACAGAATGGACAATGCATATGAGGTGTCTTATCCATACAGGCTGGTTCAAAACATTGTCTTGGAAGGTAGTTAGTTTCTGTGCCTTTGATCCGAACACTTGGATGAGTCTGAAATAGAGCAGTTCATAGAATAATTTGTTAAGAAGATAATATTAGATTATATAACAAATCAATGCAAGACTCAACATGACAGTGCAGACAGTTTTATCAAATGTGAAGAATGGACAAAACACATGAACTTCAGTTAGAAGGCTTTCAGCTGATGTGTCTTTGAGGTCAAGACCAGACATGTATTTTTTCCATTGTGACAACATTAGTGCTGACTTACAGTGAATGGGGTCTCATAAAGCTTCAGTTTTCACAATTTTACTTTGTCAACAATGTGTTGCAAAACAAATTAGTTTGTTTGTGTAATAGGAGGCAGAAAATAATACTGATCAGGGGCTCGAACCTGTGATCTTCTGCTTGTTCTACCAACTGAGCTAATCAGGCTGACAGCCATACAAACTACTATAAACACATATATACATATATATACAGCTCCTTTACACTCCTCCTTCCTTTAATTAATTTAGTGACAACCACAGGTTCTTTAAGCTAATCCAGCCACTGCTTCAACCTAGCTCCAGGATTCCAAGGCTAGACACATTATCATTATGTGGTACAATGTAATAGGAGGCAGAAAATAAAGATCCCGATGCAGGGCTCGAACTCACAACCTTCTGCTTGCAAGTCAGCTGCACTACCAACTGAGCTAATCAGGCTGACAGGCATACGTTTAAACTACTATAAACAGATATATTATAATTTATATATACAGACCTGTTACAGTTTGAAACATTCATGACATGAACTGCAACTTGGCATAAGCTAAGTAACTATTGATAAGCGAAAATGCCCAGCTAACAGCATATTGAAAATCATTAGGACAGGAACTGCACACTGATATAATTCATGAAAATCTAAAAATGTATCTCACTCTTCAGGGGCTCCGCAAAAATCTAAGTTTGCGTACTTAAAATAGAAGCGAAAACAGTGGCAACACAAGGGCCAATGAAAATATCGACAATAAATGAAAATAAAAGTTTTCAACTCACAACAAAAGTGTTATTCATTTTGATGTAGTAGATAACAATTCATAAAGCCGGTAACACACTTAACTAAACCTCAAGCAGACGTAAACATTCGTCTTTTGTGCCAAACGTCATCAATTTTGTTTGCAAAATGGAAGAATTTGTGCAGGTCAAGGTCATAATGGATTGGTATAACGGTTAGTTTACGGACCGTGCCGGCGGTACGGTACGGCAAAATACCGTTATGGTGCGCACGCGCGAATATACAGACTCGTACAGCGCGAGATATTTATGGTTTTCCCAAAATAAACTGTTCCCCGTTCCATGTTGTTCACCAGAGTCAATGGGTACCAGTTTATTCCCAAAGGACCATTCAATCAAGATCAGAAGGCGATAAGTACACATAGGTAATTAAAAACGATATATGCTTCAAAACACTTATACATTGACAAATATGTAAATAGCACAAAAACGCTGTAAGATTGATTTGAACAGGGACTCTACATTATAATGTAGAGTCCCTGATTTATAAGGTCATGTATATATATAGGCCTACTCTTATTTAACAGAACGCAGATTTGGCATGTTTGTTCCTGGGACCATTATAAACATTGGTCCCAGGTTTGTTCACGCACTGATCAGACCACATGTAAATAGAGTGTATCGCAATTCCTCGTCTCTATATCAGAAAATGGCACAGAATCGTATATTAGTGAATAAAGTAGAAATACAAATTAAGCAATTTTCATCCTTTTTTGCGACCTCACTCGTGTAAGCGCGAAATCTAATTAAACCGAAGTTGTCGGCATTCACATGTAGAAGAGCTTAACAACTGAAGCAAATAAACACAGACATGAATGTACTTGCCCAATTGAAAAGAAATAAAGCATTAAAACTCGATGGGACCGTCATAACTGGTCGTTAAAGTAAACATGTGTATAGATCAATTGGCATGTTTCAACTTCTTGATATTTTTACTCCTATTAGGAATCGGCAAATTTATTTGTTCATGTCTTACTTTAATTCCTTCATCAACAAACACTATTTTGTTTACTAACGAAATTACGGTCGACTAAGGACATTAACATATGATAGGGCCGGTTAGTAACATATTAGCTCTATAAACTGCCCCCTTATGCTGTCAGTAAACGCCAATTTAACCACGTGATTTGTAAATTTGGTGATTTTTGTATTACATCTTCTCTCAAATTGTCACCGAGACAGATTTGTCTCGTCCGCTCACGTGCAATCCATCCATCAATGTACTTTTGCGCTATGTAGATACCAACTGTGCGTGCACGGGGGATATTTATCATACATTGAAATCAGCGTATCTGAGTGATCATGTATAGATTCACAAAATATGCGATGAACATTTCATATGCAGATTCAGTTATGTATACTTGTCATCGTGAAAGGCTTATTGAATTGTGCTTATCTTTTCTGCTCGTCAGCTAACTGCCGGTTGGAATTTGCTTGTAAAGGTCGTTAAAATGATGTATCGTGATTTTAACTACCTTTTGACAATAAAAAAATCAGAATAGCACCAATTACGTAAATGCCAGAAACAACCGGATCATTACAGTTACAAATACTCTATAACCGAAGGATAAAAATGATTGAATATGATATATAACTCTGATATTTAAAGTTGAAAGATTTGATGCTAAAATACAGAAAAAGTCATTTTCGGAAAGCATTTTCAGCATTCCCACACACATTTCAGCTTAACTGCTGAGGGTGAAATTACAGTTTTAAAATGTTGTTCAGAAACTTAAAAGTTTTACAAAAATGATACAGAAGCAGGTCTACCCCCTCCCTAAGATTTAATTTGTGTATCATCTATAACTTCAGCAATCGAGATCAAAATTTATGTCACTGTGTTTGTGCAATCGAGTCTTAAAAAGTCCGCTTTGAGCTTGATACCAAAGACAAACAATCAAATTTTATCTTTTTTTGACTGGCATCCATGCTTAGTACTATTCGAACTAGGAGCGGTGGGGGGAGGGGGCTAGTGATTACTAGTCAGAATCTATAAGCACTCAACCATGTAGGGCTTTAGCTCAGTATCATAGCCACACACTTTGTTTGATCCATGCAAAGTGATGTTAGGAAGCTGACCTCAAATGATGCAAACAGGCAAACAAAATCTTAAAACCCAGGGTTAGTCTATCTTTCATGGATAGCTCATACGACCACAAAACTTCTCACGTAAAGACCGCTCCAATATTTGGGGCTAGAAGGTTTAATGACCTTTTTTGTCGTACTTGTTCCGTATATTGATATTTCAACTTGACTTGATGTTTCTGAAAACAAAAACAAATGACAAAAAGGCTCTATAAAAGCTTTCTTATTTAGACAATAGTATTATACATATATAAACACTTTATACATATATGGATCTTGATAAAGATGCATTCTTTTGCATGTATAATTTAGTAATGATTATTGTTAGCGTGGAACATAACATTTACCTACTGCAAAGGGTATTATAAAAATACTCTTCTTTCAGTGCTTTGATTTCACTGCATGATGTAAAAGCTAGCGATGATTTGAACGTAAATCTGCTTATGATTTATATAATAAGTTTCGTATAGATGAAAGAAAGAAAACATCTCGTGTCGTTAAGATATTTCATTTATTGGTTCATAATATGCATGCAGTTCTTATATAAAGTGAACGGTAACAAACAACTCTACATATTTATTAATAACAAATGATTTCACCCCAATAAAAATAAATAAATAAATAAAGTCAATTTGAACAATCATGTAATACTTTCACATAAACCAATTCATATTATGCAATAAATCGCCGTAAAATTGATTCATATTTCCACAATAAATAAACGCCATATTTCAGACTGATTTTGCATGCCACTAAGAAAGAAAAAAAGAATACAAGTGCAAGTACGTGCATATGTGCAAATTACTAGGATATGTGTCGGTTTATTTCAATACGTTTATTTGACCATTTCATCAGTCCACTCCCTACGTTTTTATCCCACGTTTCTTACTTTTACAGATTCATCTGCTCCAAGGATTCTTTCCATTACGGGGATTTTTCCCGTTCCTGAAGATTCCTGCCACTCCTGCAGATTCATCCGCTCCAAGGATTCTTTCCATTTAGGGGATTTTTCCCGTTCCTGAAGATTATTCCGACTCCTGCAGATTCATCCGCTCCAAGGATTCTTTCCATGCCGGGGATTCTTCCGTCCCTGGAGATTCTTCCCATTCCTGCCACGTTTCATCCATATAACTAAGATAGTGTAGAGTCGAATCTTTTTAATTGTGGCCTACCAGGTATTGTCTATCTTTCTGACTCTTTTAAAGGTTTGAGAAATTGATGAAGCAATACGATAATTCCCCTATGTCACGTTATCAGCGGATGCATTTTGGCGTCACAGTTCCGTTAGAAACGACATAAAATTATATACATGTAATTTTAGTTCTAAAATTTCGCTCACTCCAAATATGAATATCCCGAATTGCACTGGGTGCAGCTGCTTCCATAGCAACCGTTGAATAAAAGTATTATATACCTTCACAGACCTATTGGTCTCACGCTGTGATACATGACTATGCATTTTTATTGGCATCACTCTGAAAAAAATCGCGAATTTCCATAACCATCTCCAATATGCCCATTATATCTAGAATCATATTTGGGGCCACTGATATGATGATACGTTTTGTCGTTTCGCTCTCTATCTCTAGGAGTACCATTCCCAATCCCAACTTCCGGAGACACTTGATATGGCCTACCGGCGTGTTTACTACCGTGGTGATTGTAATCCATAATTGAATGAAGATATTCTCCAGATCTGTATCCATAATTGCTATCATTATATATCACGTCAATTTCTTTCTTTGGGTTAGCATCCGGAAACCATAT
This sequence comes from Lutraria rhynchaena, assembly GCA_008271625.1. Taxonomy (NCBI): domain Eukaryota; kingdom Metazoa; phylum Mollusca; class Bivalvia; order Venerida; family Mactridae; genus Lutraria; species Lutraria rhynchaena. Next base: position 658,485 of record VIBL01000064.1, read on the forward strand.
TACCTTGTTCTTACTTTTATGATCACCATTAATTCTAGGAAATCTATCTTCAATGTCAGCATCTGATTCATCCAATAGGAGTTTCTTATTGTTTCTGTTAAACGAGGATAATTTTATCCTCTGTGGCTCATTGAGCAGACTGTCACTTCCTATCATGTCGTTCGTATTAAGAACAGCTCTTTCCTGAGATAGAGGGCTAGGTGAAATTGTTATATGTATCTTCTTTGGTTCTGAGTGTTGATGCAAACTACCACGTGGAAGCCTTACAGGTATTCTTTGGTGTGGATAACTATGCGGCATCCCTATAGCTGTGTGTTGTTGTGAATTACTGTGTGGCATCCCTATAGCTGTGTGTTGATGTGAAGTACCATGTGACATCCTTGCAGCTGTGTGTTGATGTGAAGTACCATGTGACATCCTTGCAGCTGTATGTTGATGTGAAGTACCATGTGACATCCTTGCGGCTGTATGTTGATGTGAGCTACTAACAGCCTCTGGCGTAGTACTTTCGTTACTTTTTTTTCCTCTTGCGAATAAAGGCAGAAAGATGGGTACATCAGCCACGATGCGCCGTCTTTTGGCACTATTACCAGAATTAATACTTAAATGTATAGGTGAGCTATGGGAAGATCCTTGTCCCAGTCTATAATCCCGACTATGTCGATGACTGTCATGTATGCTAGGGAGACTATCAAAAGAATAGCCATCATTCTTTTCCAACATTTTGCTAATATGTTGTTCTCTACCATCTTTTGTTTCGCTTACTGGTCGTACTGTACTGGATAAACCATCTAAGGATCTTTGACTGATATGTTCTCCATGTCTTCGTCTTCCTCTCAGTAAATTTTCCGGACGTAAACTTTCTCTGGTAATCAAATTGACATTTCCTTTTTTCTGGGCCCTATATGTTGGTTTTGGAAACATTGCCGACGGTTGTTTCAAATCAGTCAACGATTTCTCAATGGAACAAACTAGCTAAACAAATTATTCATTCAATTTGATGTTATTTTCGCTGCATTTTCTGTAGAATCCTAATGTTAAACCTCACTAGTTTCCCTGTCGTAGGTTTTCATCGAGAAGAAGTCTATGTCACTCAGACCTGTTATCAACATTTCACAAATTTCTTTCTTTCAAAGTATATAAGATCCACAGTACACGTATTTTGTTCTGTCTTACACTAAAATCCAATAGCGATTTATTATTATGTTCCCTGTTCCATTTATTTAACAATTTGAATTTATTTCATTTCAAAGTACTGTTTTTAACTATCTCAATTTATCTAAGTATTTGACTGGATCGTACTCCTGACAATGTTTGATTACTCAATATAGTCTGGTTCATTTAAATCGATCAATTGTGAGACGAAGAATATAAACCATATTTTCCGGTGTATATACACAGCGCTTTAAAAATTGGTCGATAGTTTGTTAAGTATTTGCAAAAAGCGTTAATAAGAAAACTACATAAAATCGATCTGAAGATCACCCACATTCAAGTAAGTATGCTTCATATAAAGGTGTTAAGTAATCTATGTTCAATCGTGATTATTTCTGCTTTGTAATATTAAGTTATATATTGATTGCATCGAAATATTAGATCGATCCACGCCTGTGGTTGACACTCATTTAAATATAAAAACGCAGTTGTCCTCAAAACTATACTAGTAATCATAGATAAAGGCTATTCAGCGATCATTTAAATTTATACACAATCATCGATATGTTGGCCATGTATTGACAGTTAAAATATTTGTCATGGTTCAATGCAGGCAATTAAAATTTTTACCTATTCACTGTTAATAACCAACTGTAATAGAAAAGAAATGTTAGCCTGCTTGTGATACTTTGTAAATAGACAACTAAAGCTGTGAAATGGATCGAGTACGCCACCAGCTTGGTTAGAGCGTTGCGTAGCAGCCGCTTTAATAAACAATAGAATATCAGAGTGTTTAAAATATGTTTTGAAACAGTTTCTGGACTGATCCCGGTACCAAATCATAAACGTTAGGATAGCATACTCAAGATCAATTTTTCTTATGACGCGTATTCAATTTCATTAATTGCTGGTAAATTCTATTTGACTGATCATTACAGAAATACTCACTGGCGATTGATAGGAAAATTATGCAAATATACATAGTTACACCTTCCAATATTCTTTCATGAAAAAAATTGAATCTGTTTTAAGCTTAACGATACGTGCTATTTTTAAATCAACGTTAACTATTCGAGTGATTTACATGTATATCATACATGAAATTACAGGCGGGCATATAGTGCTTACCTTGTCCGTGGATGTGCGTGCACGCGCACGCGTGCATAAAATAGATGTTCGTGTTCGTCTCATCACTTGTCATGCATGACGAGATTTCAAAATAATTTGGTATAAATGACCAGTATATGAAGATGACGTGTCGCCTGTAAGAACCATGTCCTTTGCTCAAAGGTCAAGGTCACAGTGGAAGCTTGAAGTTTTGTGTTAATTCCTCATATGGATATCGTGAAAATTAGATGTTGGTGTCCAACTCATGATTTTGTCATGTATGATGGGATTTTGACATAATTTGGCATGAATGATCATTCATAATTCATGTTGTACAAATATACATATAAGCCAATATCCTCATTTACCAGTTCTACGTCCACTGTCATTTAGCAGGGACATCCGTGTCCTATAGACACAGTTCCAGTTTAATTTTTGTCGAGACCCTTGCGTTCGTTTCAACGAACTCGCCACAATGGCACAGGACCCGTTTCCAAAGCTTAAAAATCAAGGTCACACTTATATATAATGATATTTAACTCCTTGTCCGGGCCACGGCATTGCCAGTTCTTGGGTTACTTAGAAATAACTTTGAATAAATTTAAACATAATAAGACATTGTGTTTATGCAAGATTAGTGTCCTTAGCTCAGGAGTCAAAAATATATGCATAAGGTCACATAGTGTAAATATGTTGTATAGAATGATTTACTGTCATTCATTGGGGAATTGTTAAATTACTCCACACAAAATTAATGTTGACTATGATCCCAGAAGACTAAAATCAATAATGAGTAAAATAGGTCTTTTCATTGCCTTATGTTGTATAGTGTAAGGGGTTGTTGACAGGAAAAGATCAAGGTCAGAAATTTATTTGATAATAATCGACCAATTGTCGACATAATTAAAAGTACAGTGTAATAGCATACTTGAAATTGATATTTACAATTTCAAACAAAGAATATTCGGTATGATGATGCAGCTATCGAACAAGGTACCATATAGCGGCTTATTTTCGCAAATGTAATATTTCAGCGATTAAATGTAAATGATAAAATCAAGGATGTAGTGACATCTCTTGCGACTTCTGCAACTCCAGGAACACCAACAACAAGGGACAAACACGTGATATACCGATCAGCTGATCGTGCGAGTGTAGGAAAATATTGTGCTGAAAATGGCCCACCCGGTACCGTTCGCAAATCTGCATTCCCAGGCTTAAAAGAAAGTTCGGCACGATATATACGTGACAAATATAAAAGTACTGCAATGTCACGTAAAAGAAAAAAACTTGATTTTTTGGACTTCAAAGGAATCCACAGTAAACTAGAAGTAACCAAATAGCAACAGGTCGAGCCCGCTAAGGCATTAATTATCGTCCTGAAAAAGTTGTCCATTGCTTTTTCAGGGAATAACCGTGACATTTTGAACGGGCATATCAAGGGTCATAAGAAAAAGAGATTTGTTGAATGCCTGACATAAACCAAAGTGTGACCTTGATCTTTGAGATATGGACCTGGGTCTTGCGCATGACACACCGTCTCGTCATGGTGAAAATTGTGCCATGTCATTTTAAAATTCATTGATGCTTAGGGAAGTTAGGGTCTGGACAAAAGCGAACAGACTAACACACGGACGCATGCACGGACGCACGCAAGGACGAACGGACGACATACACGGAACCGCCATTATGACAACAATGTCGAGCTCACAGCAAGCGGGTTCAACAAAAACAAGGACGGCCTCTTTTGCTTGGTGATGAGCTGGATTTTAAAGTTCAGAAATTATCAGTGCTTTACGTGGAATTGGTGCAGTTATAAACACTATTTACAAATGTTATAGCTCGTAAAACGTAAAGCAAGTGACAAAATTGAAAACTTTGCATCGGCAAAATCTCGGAAAATTTTACTCGTCCACGGACAAGTAACTCAGAAAATTTACTAGGGAAAAAGTACTAAAAGTCCATTTGTCCGTATCTTTTTTTCTCATTTTTGCTGTTTATATAAATAAAAGAGAAACTACTGTGTTTGCTTCTTTATGAAGTCTAGTATTATAAGTGATAGACGATTTGGGTGCATCACGCAAAATACATAGAAAAAACTCATCTGCAATTGCACCGGAAATAAATGATAGTTTGCATTAAAATTTTACCGAATTCTCGAGATGACCGACATTGGTGATTAATGTGGGACTGCATATCAGTTTTACAGCTGACTATTAAGAATAAAACGAACTCTGTTACAACTTCCGCTTTCGCTTTCGTGAATATTCTGTTTTATCAGTAAGGGAAATTTGAAATTTCTGTCAGAAATCTGATCGTAGCCGCTGAATTTTTGCTTGTCCATGGACAATAAAAATGCAAAAGTTACTTGCCTGGATCACAAATGTACGACTCGGGCAACTAGGCAACTGCCGGCTCTGCACCCGTATTCAGGATTTTGTCTCAGGATATGACATTCCTGCTGATACGATTATAAACTGAGACTATGCAGGCTTGAATATTATTCCTGTGTATGTCTGGGCCATGGACAGAAAATGGGAGAATAGTGGAAATCTCTGGGCTTGGTGATAATCGTCAAATCACGGCAGTCTTTGCGGGCACCCTAACCAGTAAAAAAATAGTTTACTTTCGAATTTCAAATGTTTGAAAAAAATATTGACATTGAACCTTGATTGAAACTGCTATCATAACATCCCATATGCGAAATAAATACTTTCAGAAGTATATTGGCCCACCGTAAATTTGATGTGATATACAAACTAGTAAAGGTAATTAACGGTCTCCAATATAAAGCCAGGTATCCCTTAATCGATTCCCGAGTTATGCAGACGATCACTTTTGTTTGTGTGTTTGTTTGTTTGAATGGAGTGCCAATGCTTTCAGTCAGTCTTAGTTCTAGCAAATTGTGGTATTTTTCAGGTGTGTTTCTTCGTTTGTCTATACCAAAGGAATCTATAGCAATTAGTATCTTTGAAGGTTTTAAAGTACAAATGACCGATACGTTTAAAGATCACCTGTCAAAAAAATGGAATAAAAATCGTTTACGTGTCAGCATTTTGTACAGATAGATTGCAGACTATGGACTTAAGTGTTCAAAATAAGTTAAGGCACATCTGGGGGCCTCGTTGAAGCGTGGTATGCAAAGGAAGTCACGAAACAAATGACCAAAGACTCCGACGATGTCAACCCAGTTCAGAGGCCATTAGATTTAATGAGAGTTTTCTTTTCGAAATGACTTGTTTCTATGTGTCAATCCATTAAAGCAAAACCATAATTATATTGTTGTAAGTAGTTTTCGAGCAGCAGGGATAGCCGGAAGTCTTGAGAACATTATGCCTCTGAACCAGTTAAAAATCTGATATGTTGACTGCGCTTATCATGATTTACCGCTAATATAAGTTGTTGTTTAGATCAAATGCATTTTACGAGTTGTGTAAATATACTGATCTTTGTTTCCAATGCACCTTGTTCTGATATTAAATATTTTTTTCAGTCTAACCTTTTTACGTATCTGCGACTGATAATTAACTTAAATTAACTATATGCAAGTCATTTTCCCTTTTAAAGTTCATTTCACGTCCGCTGGAACCGGAAACGCAGAAAATGATCCTTCATGACTTTGAATTTGCAGAAATAAAAACTGCAGACATTAATCATTCCATTTTTGGGGGCAAAATGCAGAAATATTTTATTGCAGAAACAACCCGCTATACGATATGATATGTGTACATAACGACATAATCAATGAAGTTATGATGAAATGATTGTAGAAATTTGTAATATTTCTTAGAACAAGAGGGCCAAGATGGCCCTTTTTCACTCACCTGAGTAAAGATTGCGACTAATTTGACCTGATGACCTACTTTTTTACCCCCAGATGACCAGATCTATGGTAATCACTCATTCTCAAAATTATATCCAATTTAATCGTCTGGTGATGGTCAAACATTTTAAATATTCATATTGAATAAACTATTTTGTTGTTTCCTGATACCATTATACGATATGTATAATCATTCATTATGTTACAATTTTTGTCATGCTAACAACATTCTCTCTATTTGCCTTGCTTCAATTCGCTAAATATGATTTATTTCCATTAGATCTACTTTTCGGTTATAAATGTACTACATTGTTATTCATTAATTTATCACACATGATAATAATTAAGTAATCTATTTATGGCACATGCACATATAATTGTATGTGGATATGTATATGTTATGACGATGAGCTGTTATGTATCAGTGATCTCTCATTTATGATACTGTCCTACAATAATACAGTATTTTATATCCCCCCAAAAAAACACAACAATTTCTTTTTACCGCTGCAAACGAAACCAGATGATGGGCTGATATCGAAAACATTATCGGTCCGATGTCTGCTTGATGTAAAATGTTTACTAGAAACTTCGTATTGAGGATGGTAAGTACGAGGGTGTCAAGTTGAGTTTATGATTGTGCATGGGTGACCGGTACATTGTAATGGGGTATATGTTCATATATATGAAAGAAAGAACTTAGTTACAAACAAATATGAACAGACTTAAGTCCGGTAAGACCGGTACCAATTATTAATAACTATCAGGTAACTAGTATCAGGGCAGTCACATGATAATAATACGAATATATATCCATTCATCGACAAAATAACTACGGAACATGGTCATGGACTTGTTATAAAGAACATATTAAAATTTTATCATTCCGTCTATGAACGTTTCTCCCTGTTTATTTTTTGGGGGGGGGGTATGCTGTTTTCCCGACGCGGGGCTCGAACCCGCGATCTTCTGCTTGCAAGTCAGCTGCTCTACTAACTGAGCTGATCGGGCAGACAGGCATACAAACTACTATAAACGCATATATTATATATACAACACTGTTACAGACATTAAACCAAACCAGTGTTCCTGGATCAGGACCTAGCTGGGACCAAGAATGTCAATCAATATACACTGATCGTGTATATATTATTCCCAGGTACGCGGATGATTTGAGTCATAAATAAACAGTGGCCAACACATAAATTGGGTTTACTGTTGTGAAAAAAATGCCTGCATTAAGTCAATGAAGCCTGACTATGAAGTAGAATTTTCCGATTCATGAAATTTTCGTGCATTCATACCAATTTGTGTTTTAATTACCGTGTCATTTTCATACTTTTCTATACAGTCTATGGACTCTCATGAGGTAAGGCTGTAATTGTCAGTATCTTGTAAATTACTAGTAACTTCTTGAATTGAGAATGAAAATATATCTAACCCGGATGAAAAGTCTTCTTGCTATAAATATTTTAACTGGGATACGAAAAGTTTTGATCGTCAGTTGTTTTATTGTAATTACAGAGCCGGTACACATGCACATAATTGTTGTTGTCGTTGTTGCTGATATGTTTACACACGGGCTATCAGAAGAGTTGATTTACACAAAAACGTGTATCTGGGAGAACGTTTCATTGTAACCGTAAAGGGATTAATGAAAAACAAGTTTTAACCAATGATATCGCGTGTTTGTTATTGTATTGAGACATTCAAACGTATGGTGAGTTTTGATTGGATTACGCTAAAATTTCCGCGGGCAACCTCAGTAGTGACCGGTAAAGCACTATGAAAGGACATTTTTTTCTAGAAGGAAATATACATTATTTCAACAACATGGTATGTAATATTTTGCAATATTTATTTGACACATTTTATTCGTTGCTTTATTTTATGAATATGTTTTTCATTTATTGATATTAATGTAATGGGAAGAAGAAAATAAAGTTCTCGATGCGGGGCTCGAACTGTAGACCTTCTGCTTGCAAGTCAACTGCTTTACTTGAGCTAATCGGCTGACGGGCATACAAACTACTATAAACACATATATTACATATACAACACTGTTACATTAATTTAAATTTCCAGGGAAAGGACCATGTAACCGGTTGATAAAATTCAGTTATCCGTTAAACCTGACAATTTCTTTTATCGGTGTGTATTAGAGTGTTTATTTCGGCGTGTAACTGTGTCTATTGATGCGTGGGTATTGAGTTATTTCCCCTTGTGTACGATGTCGTTCCACGTGAGTTTTTCCCGCCGTTCGGTGAGGTCTTACTAGTCAGTTTGTCAGATACAAAATGCTTGTCGAAGGGTGTAGTTGCTTTTGTTATGCTCATGTTACATTGAGTGAAGTCGTATTTATTAATTTATTTATTCAGATAATTCAGTTGTCTTCTTGTGTTCTACTATGGTGAGTTTTGTTTTGTTGTTTGCCCGTTTCTGCCAGGTTGACGCTCGTATTATTTAGCGCGTGAAATTCAAAACGGCAACACATTAATTTCATAAGCAAGCACTCTACCAATTCTTCATTCACTTTTTATTATTAATAATTGCAGTTTTTCAAGTAACCCTGCTGTGAGTAAGTGTGGAATGGTGTGGTGATATCTGATGTAACTGGAGACCAATTCAATCCACAATTGGTAGGCGTCATTTACTTGTAATGTACGCATTTGTGTGTGTAATGTATATATTATTGTTTGTATGCTTTATTTGTTTAATGTAGGATTAAGTAAAGATCCCGCTAGATGCACTATTTGAATAGGTCTGTATTATTGTCATTGTATGTATGTCATTGTATGTTTAAATCATAACTATGTACATGTATCTTATATAATTATTGCTTAATTATATATTTCATTACTGAAGTTGTATTTGGTGTCGACGTCAGTCATAATATATGTGTAAAACAGATTTTTGTCGTTGATTATCTCCCCTACCTTTATGAACCTTGTAGGCACTCAAAATTGATTCATAGTGACCAATATTACAACCATAAAATCAATATTTTTAATTTGAAAATGAAATAAATTACATCAATTAAATATCTAAAGAATAATATAAAGTTCATTGCAATGTTTTTTTAATTATTTTCGTCATGTTTGCATGTATTAGATAATTCGCCAATTTTTGTGACACCCGGTCTAATTACTTGTTACATTTTTATTAAAGGATGATGATGGTCAAGGTCAGTCAAAGAAGCCTTAACATGGAAGAAACACAATAACTCCTAAAGGTATGCATATGTGTAACAATGTACTCGATGTATGACATTTATATTTTTCATCCGATGAACACTGTCTTATATATCCTCTCTTAAACAGAGTTTAATTAAATTCACCATTTCCATTGAGAATGTACATCTGTTTTTTTCCTGAAAAGGTCACAAAGAGAAAGATAATGCATGTACATGTAGTTGTAAGCTTCACAAGCCTTGAGACCAAAGATGGTGTAAACAAAAGGTCTGAGGACATGCAGAAAGAGGGACAATGAAGGGACGATATTTGAAGTAAGAGAACCTAACATCATTCAGCAATTTTGTTTAAACTGAAAATTAAGTACTAATTAAGTATTATTTTTTCCATTTCATTTGGTTAAAAACAATCAAAATAGGAGAAACAGAAACTATACTTTTTGGTTACTTTTTATCTTTCATTTGTGAATGTTGTATTTTCTTGAAGATGTGGCTGCATTCTGAATATTTATGACGCTATGTATATTAGATAGTAACATTTCTTTGTATATTTCCTGCTGCTAGAAATACTTGGAATGGTAATTTTTGAACTGTTGGTTTGAGTCTAGTTTTGTATTTATGTTAGCGTTTATTTGTAAGAACCATTCGTCATTCTCATGTTTCCATATGCTTCACACACAAACACTTGCAACACTATTACACACATTCATCTCCATTCTTCATCATTTGCCATAAAAGGCCTTACTTTGAATATTTATTGCTTTTGCCATAAGATAGAACATGTGCCATAATGCACCATAAAATAAATTACTCTATTGCACGTTTGATGAGTAAATGAACTCACAAACTCAGTTCTGAAGTAACGACAATGTATATTTATCCTATTTTTGATAACATTCTAATAGCTTTTCATTTTTTCTGAAGTCAACTGATGAACAAAGTGGATACTATGGGAAGATGGAACGATGTAGATACTATGGAAATACGGTGTTACGTGGATTCCATTTGGAAACAGGTAGCACATTGAAAATGGTAAGGTCTTTTTATATTTCTTCCTGGTTCATATGAAAATCTATCAGATGAATGCTAATTTGCGGACAAGGAAAGTAATCTCTCCATTCATTCATTTTAAGCATGGCTAGGTTCACATAAGCATATCTTCCGGACCTCGACTCCGGCTTAGAATATGTGTACTGATGCCACTATGAATTGAATAGGAGAGTAGGAAAAGGCTGGTGCCGTTACTTTTTCTCCTCAGTTTGTAAATTACGTGTTTTTCTGGTCCATAGATTCATGTGAACACTACTCTCTTTTGAAATTCTGAAATGCTTATTTATCCTCTTTTAAGAACTTTCTAATTGTTTTTCTTTTCTTCTATTTGCGAGGCGAACCAGGGACTCTACATTGTAATATTATGTAGAGTCCCTCAGTCAACAGAGGATACTACAAGAAGATGGCACAACGTGGATACTATGGGAAGATGGTGTTATATGGTAGCACATTGAAAATGGTAAGTTCTTTTTATATTTCTTACTGGTTCACATGAAAATCTATCTGATGAATGCCAATTTGCGGACAAGGAAAGTAATCTCTCCATTCATTCATTTTAAGTATGACTAGGTTCACATAAGTATATCTTCCGGACCTCGACTCCGGCTTAGAATATGTGAACTGATGCCACTATGAATTGAATAGGAGAGTAGGAAAAGGCTGGTGCCGTTACTTTTGTTCGTGAATGATACATTTTCTGGTCCAGAGATTCGTGTGTTCATGTATTTTCAGGTATGTTAATCTAGTCACACACTCACACAATACACACCTACACTCACCGTCACATACATTCACATCACTATTCTTCATCTTTTGTCATGGAAAGCCTTACTATGAATATTCTTTGCTTTATTCACAATCCAGATCTGTCTGCCTGTGGATTTCTGTGGGTCTGCTCCCCCTGTAGTACACTATATAGGTGTGTATTACACAGGTTCCTTACACACAATTGGACTTCTTGTTTATTTCAGCTTGTTGGTTAACTATCCCTCTGCATCCCAATTTGAGTTGTAGGCTCCTTACCGGCCAGGTGCTCCGAGTCGCGTATTTAGATTCAAGTTGGACATATAGTGGTAAAAGTTAATATATGTGGTGTGCTCTGCAGTTGGACGAAAGTAGGGAATCTTGGTTAAACTTGTTGTGGACGCTTCCACTAAGAATGAATATTGTGGTGGAACTAGTCAGAAATTATGGTTTATTTTATGGTTGTCTAGTTTCCTATCAATTATTCAGGAAGTGTCATATTTTAAGGTAGATTGAGCACGTGCAATAATGCATCATTGAATATATTGGCTTCATTGTAAGTTGGATGGATGAATGAGCTCACAAACGTATTTAATGACCATGTTTATTTATCCTGTTTTAAGAACTTTCTAATTGTTTTCTCTTTTTTTCTATTTGCGAGGTCAACCAGGGACTCTACATTGTAATGTAGAGTCCCTCAGTCAACAGAGGATACTACGAGAAGATGGCACAACGTGGATACTATGGGAAGATGGTGTCATGTGGATTCCCTTTGGAACCAGGTAGCACATTGAAAATGGTAAGGTCTTTTATCTTTCTTTCTGGTTCATGTGAAAATCTATCAGATGAATGCTAATTTGCGGACAAGGAAAGTAATCTCTCCATTCGTTCATTTTAAGCATGGCTAGGTTCGCATAAACTTATCCTCCGGATCTCGACATCGTCTAAGAGTCCAATTTGGCTTAATTATTTTTTGAGCACTCAGCTAGTGGGATGATTGCGTTATGGTCAGTGTAACGGCTGCCTCATGTTGAATGCCTTCCGGGCGACGGTATGTTTACATACTGGGGAGGTGATTTGGCATGAGGCCTGCCAACTTATCAGTAAGTTATACGTACGTATAACATTTAATGCACTGGCGTATCACTTGATTCCTGCGTAAAAACCTCAGTGGGTCCGATTATGTAGACAAAATCTATAATGAAATTTGCGCGTCTGCATAATAATTCTCTCCTTTTTGCTGAGTGTTCTATAGATGGTTGGTTAAAGGTTAGGTGGCTTTTAGACGCTCTGTTTGGTGAAAGTGGTGTAGAATATGTGGGCTGATGCCGCTATGAATTGAATAGGAGAGTAGGAAAAGGCTGGTGCCGTTACTTTTTCTCCTCCGTTTGTAAATTACGTGTTTTTCTGGTCCATAGATTCATGTGAACACTACTCTCTTTTGAAATTCTGAAATGCTTATTTATCCTCTTTTAAGAACTTTCTAATTGTTTTTCTTTTCTTCTATTTGCGAGGTGAACCCGGGGCTCTACATTGTAATATATGTAGAGTCCCTCAGTCAACAGAGGATACTACGAGAAGATGGCACAACGTGGATACTATGGGAAGATGGTGTTATATGGTAGCACATTGAAAATGGTAAGTTCTTTTTATATTTCTTACTGGTTCACACGAAAATCTATCAGATGAATGCCAGTTTGCGGACAAGGAAAGTAATCTCACCATTCATTCATTTTAAGTATGACTAGGTTCACATAAGTATATCTTCCGGACCTCGACTCCGGCTTAGAATATGTGAACTGATGCCACTATGAATTGAATAGGAGAGTAGGAAAAGGCTGGTGCCGTTACTTTTGTTCGTGAATGATACATTTTCTGGTCCAGAGATTCATGTGTTCATGTATTTTCAGGTATGTTAATCTAGTCACACACTCACACAATACACACCTACACTCACCGTCACATACATTCACAACACTATTCTTCATCTTTTGTCATGGAAAGCCTTACTATGAATATTCTTTGCTTTATTCACAATCCAGATCTGTCTGCCTGTGGATTTCTGTGGGTCTGCTCCCCTGTAGTACACTATATAGGTGTGTATTACACAGGTTCCTTACACACAATTGGACTTCTTGTTTATTTCAGCTTGTTGGTTAACTATCCCTCTGCATCCCAATTTGAGTTGTAGGCTCCTTACCGGCCAGGTGCTCCGAGTCGCGTATTTAGATTCAAGTTGGACATATAGTGGTAAAAGTTAATATATGTGGTGTGCTCTGCAGTTGGACGAAAGTAGGGAATCTTGGTTAAACTTGTTGTGGACGCTTCCACTAAGAATGAATATTGTGGTGGAACTAGTCAGAAATTATGGTTTATTTTATGGTTGTCTAGTTTCCTATCAATTATTCAGGAAGTGTCATATTTTAAGGTAGATTGAGCACGTGTAATAATGCATCATTGAATATATTGGCTTCATTGTAAGTTGGATGGATGAATGAGCTCACAAACGTATTTAATGACCATGTTTATTTATCCTGTTTTAAGAACTTTCTAATTGTTTTCTCTTTTTCTATTTGCGAGGTCAACCAGGGACTCTACATTGTAATGTAGAGTCCCTCAGTCAACAGAGGATACTACGAGAAGATGGCACAACGTGGATACTATGGGAAGATGGTGTCATGTGGATTCCCTTTGGAACCAGGTAGCACATTGAAAATGGTAAGGTCTTTTATCTTTCTTTCTGGTTCATGTGAAAATCTATCAGATGAATGCTAATTTGCGGACAAGGAAAGTAATCTCTCCATTCGTTCATTTTAAGCATGGCTAGGTTCACATAAACTTATCCTCCGGATCTCGACATCGTCTAAGAGTCAAATTTGGCTTAATTATTTTTTGAGCACTCAGCTAGTGGGATGATTGCGTTATGTTCAGTGTAACGGCTGCCTCATGTTGAATGCCTTCCGGGCGACGGTATGTTTACATACTGGGGAGGTGATTTGGCATGAGGCCTGCCAACTTATCAGTAAGTTATACGTACGTATAACATTTAATGCACTGACGTATCACTTGATTCCTGCGCAAAAACCTCAGTGGGTCCGATTATGTAGACAAAATCTATAATGAAATTTGCGCGTCTGCATAATAATTCTTCTCTCCTTTTTGCTGAGTGTTCTATAGATGGTTGGTTAAAGGTTAGGTGGCTTTTAGACGCTCTGTTTGGTGAAAGTGGTGTAGAATATGTGGGCTGATGCCGCTATGAATTGAATAGGAGAGTAGGAAAAGGCTGGTGCCGTTACTTTTTCTCCTCCGTTTGTAAATTACGTGTTTTTCTGGTCCATAGATTCATGTGAACACTACTCTCTTTTGAAATTCTGAAATGCTTATTTATCCTCTTTTAAGAACTTTCTAATTGTTTTCTTTTCTTCTATTTGCGAGGTGAACCAGGGACTCTACATTGTAATATTATGTAGAGTCCCTCAGTCAACAGAGGATACTACAAGAAGATGGCACAACGTGGATACTATGGGAAGATGGTGTTATATGGTAGCACATTGAAAATGGTAAGTTCTTTTTATATTTCTTACTGGTTCACATGAAAATCTATCAGATGAATGCCAATTTGCGGACAAGGAAAGTAATCTCTCCATTCATTCATTTTAAGTATGACTAGGTTCACATAAGTATATCTTCCGGACCTCGACTCCGGCTTAGAATATGTGAACTGATGCCACTATGAATTGAATAGGAGAGTAGGAAAAGGCTGGTGCCGTTACTTTTGTTCGTGAATGATACATTTTCTGGTCCAGAGATTCATGTGTTCATGTATTTTCAGGTATGTTAATCTAGTCACACACTCACACAATACACACCTACACTCACCGTCACATACATTCACAACACTATTCTTCATCTTTTGTCATGGAAAGCCTTACTATGAATATTCTTTGCTTTATTCACAATCCAGATCTGTCTGCCTGTGGATTTCTGTGGGTCTGCTCCCCCTGTAGTACACTATATAGGTGTGTATTACACAGGTTCCTTACACACAATTGGACTTCTTGTTTATTTCAGCTTGTTGGTTAACTATCCCTCTGCATCCCAATTTGAGTTGTAGGCTCCTTACCGGCCAGGTGCTCCGAGTCGCGTATTTAGATTCAAGTTGGACATATAGTGGTAAAAGTTAATATATGTGGTGTGCTCTGCAGTTGGACGAAAGTAGGGAATCTTGGTTAAACTTGTTGTGGACGCTTCCACTAAGAATGAATATTGTGGTGGAACTAGTCAGAAATTATGGTTTATTTGATGGTTGTCTAGTTTCCTATCAATTATTCAGGAAGTGTCATATTTTAAGGTAGATTGAGCACGTGTAATAATGCATCATTGAATATATTGGCTTCATTGTAAGTTGGATGGATGAATGAGCTCACAAACGTATTTAATGACCATGTTTATTTATCCTGTTTTAAGAACTTTCTAATTGTTTTCTCTTTTTTTCTATTTGCGAGGTCAACCAGGGACTCTACATTGTAATGTAGAGTCCCTCAGTCAACAGAGGATACTACGAGAAGATGGCACAACGTGGATACTATGGGAAGATGGTGTCATGTGGATTCCCTTTGGAACCAGGTAGCACATTGAAAATGGTAAGGTCTTTTATCTTTCTTTCTGGTTCATGTGAAAATCTATCAGATGAATGCTAATTTGCGGACAAGGAAAGTAATCTCTCCATTCGTTCATTTTAAGCATGGCTAGGTTCGCATAAACTTATCCTCCGGATCTCGACATCGTCTAAGAGTCAAATTTGGCTTAATTATTTTTTGAGCACTCAGCTAGTGGGATGATTGCGTTATGTTCAGTGTAACGGCTGCCTCATGTTGAATGCCTTCCGGGCGACGGTATGTTTACATACTGGGGAGGTGATTTGGCATGAGGCCTGCCAACTTATCAGTAAGTTATACGTACGTATAACATTTAATGCACTGACGTATCACTTGATTCCTGCGCAAAAACCTCAGTGGGTCCGATTATGTAGACAAAATCTATAATGAAATTTGCGCGTCTGCATAATAATTCTTCTCTCCTTTTTGCTGAGTGTTCTATAGATGGTTGGTTAAAGGTTAGGTGGCTTTTAGACGCTCTGTTTGGTGAAAGTGGTGTAGAATATGTGGGCTGATGCCGCTATGAATTGAATAGGAGAGTAGGAAGAGGCTGGTGCCGTTACTTTTTCTCCTCCGTTTGTAAATTACGTGTTTTTCTGGTCTATAGATTCATGTGAACACTACTCTCTTTTGAAATTCTGAAATGCTTATTTATCCTCTTTTAAGAAATTTCTAATTGTTTTTCTTTTCTTCTATTTGCGAGGTGAACCAGGGACTCTACATTGTAATATTATGTAGAGTCCCTCAGTCAACAGAGGATACTACAAGAAGATGGCGGTGTGTTGTGCTGTTTTGTGTACGGGATGGAAACGGAACATGACATTTATACTTTCGGTGTAAAATATAAACATACACAAATTGATTTTACATTCGCGAGCGTGGACGCTGAAATGTTAACATAAGAGATTTGTACTGCATGCATTAATGGCATGGTTTTATGTATTGACTCTAACATCAAGCCAGGGGGTGGAGAGACCGTTTCCGCTGGTCTGAGCTTTGGATTCTCCCTACCTCCCCCCTCAATTCATATTGAGTTAGGGTTGGGGCAGCCGACTCGCTGCATATTTAATTAACTGGTCATTGCAAGCAGTTTTTATCAACTACTACAAGCCTACTCGATTTATAAGGAATATAGTCTGCATTTTTGTTTATAAGAGGATGTGAAGGTCAGTCCATGTATATCATTTATTGCTAAAACTTTAGGCGAAGTGTAAATGTTCAACTTTAACAGACTGACTCAATGAATAACTCTACAGAACAAAGTGAAAAACGGAGACTGTATCTAAATTAGAACATTTTTTCTATGTAATATAGTTGCAACGTAAACTCTTTTTATCATTTTTTTCTATTTAATATGGTATCAATGTAATTTTTTGTATTTGTTTTATTAACATTTTTTCTATGTAATATGGTTACAATGTAAACTCTTTTTATTATTTTTTCCTATTTAATATGGTTTCAATGAAAAAATTCATGTTATTATTTTTTCTATATAGCATGGTTTCAATGTAAAATCTTATTTTTTATTGATTACATTTTCTATTTAATATGGTATCAATGTAAAATAAAAGTATTTAAAAGCATTTGGTCTATATATTATTGTCACTGACAGTCGTAATGGCCCTTTGATGGTAAAATTGTATGAAGTTTTATTTAGAAAAAATAACCCCAAATTACCTTGAATGGGGTCACAATATAAGTATGAATAATCACTTCCATTCTTCACAATTATTTAAAAAAATCAAATATCTGTGGATTACAGAATATTCTAGGGAGTTGATATTGACTGCATTCATAACAGCCATTATGATCATGCCCAAAATAATAAATCTAATTATCATCAGTTTCTTTATCATCAGTATTTTCATCATCAGCAGCATCAGCAACAACAATTATTCAAATTTCAAGAATTCAAAATTAACCAATAGCAGTCACACCTTAAATAGCTTAACTGCAAACAACAAGCATATAATAATCATCATTATCACGCGCAGCAGAATTAACAACAAAAAACAGCTATAACAACAACAACAACAAAAGCAATCAACAATGTTAAATATACACAGCAGCAACAAAAGCTCCAGCAGCAGCAACAATAACAAATTAAAACTGAAGTAAAACAATCAATGAAACAAACTCCTACAGCAAAAATGATTTATACTGAAACATCAAATCTCATCACCATAATCTGCTGCAGCAACAACAGCATCAGTAGGAACAACAACAACAACAACAATACCAATAAAATATTACACCAGGTCAAAAAATCATCATCAGCGGTAGACATCTTATCACCATAAGGCCTAAAAATATCATGTTTCCACTACTCTGACCGACCCTATTTTTGCTGGTGACCTTATAATTTTTTTGGTGGAATTATTATCTTGCAAATAAAACAAATTACAATAAATAAATCACTACCTGCCGACCCTATTTCTTTCAGAGCCAGAAGCGGAATTTTTAGGCTTAATCTGCTGCAGTAACAACAGCAGAGGTGGGAACAACAACAACCATACCAATAAAATATAACACCAGGTCTCTCATCATCACCAGTAGACAAAATCAAATAATATGCAGTCACAACATTTAAGTGTATTTTTTCTCATAAGAACCTAGCCAACAAACATGATATTTGAAAATAAAATGCATCACATAGATATTAATAAATAAATAGAAAAATAGAACATTAAAATGCATGGAAAACAAACTTCAAATCATTTCTTATATCACAATTATATCACAATTAACTTATCTTTTCACTGAATTACTTAATCCACCACTTACTAAAAACATAGAAGAAAAAATCTTTTGAATTCATATGGGGATATAAACAGGATAAGATTAAAAAGCAAACTATAACAAGAAGTTATGAGCATGGTGAATTGAAAGTGATTGATATTGATGTACAGTATATATAAACTCCCTGAAAGCATCATGGGTAAAAAAATGTTAGTACAGAAAACATGGAGATTGGAAATTACATTCATGAGGCCTAAAAAAAACAGAAACAAACCTTTTTTGTTCAGGCCTGATTGAAGTAAAACCATTAGGAACAGAGATTTTATCAAAAAGTAATTTACATGAAAAAGATGTACCAAAATTAGGAATTAAAAGCAAATTTTTACATGATGTTATCATAGCCTGGTGTCAGATCAGTTACTCAAATAGAATCAAAAATATTGAAAAACTATATGCAATAACAGTGATATGAAAATTGATGGTAAAACCATTGTCAATAAAAAGTGGATAGAAGGATCATCATATACTTATCTATATGATATACAAAATAAAAAAATCAAATCTTTTAGTTTATACTAATTTATTCTATCTCGATTGTGAAACAAGCAATTAAGCTTATATATATTCCGCCCAAGTCTGCTTCTAGGACACTAAGCCAGTACTGTGTCTGAAAAATGGGATTGTGACATTCATGAACAAAACCCGTCAAAGCTGGGATTTGAACTCAGGACCTACGGAACAGAGGTTGGTAAAGACTGATATAAGGGAAAGAAATTTACCCTAGTTCTAATCATAGAAACCAGTACTCCTTGCATAGCCAATGTTGATATCTACACAACTACATGTGTATATATATATATAATCATAGAAATTGACATGCCCTGGGTCTCCTAGAGTGAAAGGAACTTCTGTATAAATGATCAAAAATCCATTTTAATCAACATTTTCTACATATTAGAATCTATGAAGCACCTACAGTAACATTCGACAAACAGAGAGACCAGGCTCCAAGGTTATAAAACTTGAGAACAGTCTCAGCTCAAATTTTAATTCCATTCTTAAAGTATTATGGTTAAAAGGATAGAGATGATTAATGTTTATATACATGTTCAGGTCAATTATACTGTCAGAATAATGTATCATTATTGTCTGATCATAATTAACTTAAAAACATTAAAAGACAAGATATGAGATTTCAGCTTGAAGACTGATTTCAAGTTTTATAACCTCAAAGCCTGATCTTGGTATCATTTTATACATATAATACAGTATTTGTATAATACAGGCAGTATAAACATCACAATGATCACTTTTTTAGTGTTTGTTTTTCTAAATACCTGCTTTCCAGTTAAATCTGTGCTCTAATCATGATAAAACTTTTAGTAGCAAATCATTTCAATGATGGACTCATACATTGTCAACTGTCACTACTGTGAATTATAGATCATGACTTTTACAGCAAGTGTTTAAGGTCTTCAGTATAAATCAGTTCAGATGGACAATCAACTAATCTATTTCAAATAAACTTAAAAAGTAACTGGAAATGTTTTGTTCTTCTATTTCTTCATGTTTACAAGTACATGTATGTAATATTGTAGTACTACTGTTGGCTTAGAATCTCTGAAACCCATGTTTCTGGATTTCTCACATTCTGCAAGCAACTGATAACTTCCCACATGATGTTATAATCAGAGGTGGAAGACAAATGACCTTGACATTTAAAGTT
The DNA here is from genome assembly GCA_008271625.1 of Lutraria rhynchaena. NCBI lineage: Eukaryota > Metazoa > Mollusca > Bivalvia > Venerida > Mactridae > Lutraria > Lutraria rhynchaena. Next base: position 678,677 of record VIBL01000064.1, read on the forward strand.
ATGAAATTTGAGATTGGTCTCTTAGATCTCATTTTGATAATGTATCAAAGTCTCAATAATAAAAATGAAGATATTAATCATTTTTCTGTTCTGTAATTGTACTAGTTTACATAGCATCACAAACAAGAGAGAAGTTGAGATTTGAGCGCAGTGGCTGTACTCAAGTCTTATTAGACATAAATCTAATACCTGTCAAACTGTCTTTGGCACATAGTAATTTGAAACTAACTTGTAATAAATGACATAAAAATATGTAATAAACATTTTAAATATGTTCTTTAATGTGTATATAAGTCATTTTCAAAATCTCATGTTTTAATTGCAATAGTAAAATTTTATTGTATGCAAAAACAGCTTGTGATACTTATACATAAGGCAAGACAAATGCAGTCAAACCTGTGTTTGCAGCCACCTATGAATAAAGACCATCACGCGAATAAAGGCTATTCTTTGAAAAACCATCACTGATTATTTAGAACAAACTGACCTCCAAATAAAGGCTACCCTGTTAATAAAGGCCACATTTTGTCTTTCCCAAGGGTGACCTTTGATCACAGGTTTGGCTGTATAACACTTGTACTAAGCAATAACATCAACTTTACAGGACACATAGGGTCCAATTTCATGAACATAATCAATCTTTTACAAGTCCAGCGCATCAACCACTGGACCACGGCCTACATTGGTTATGTCTGATAGAGGTGTCATTGGTAAGGATTTTTGTATCGATATATCGGTAGAGAATTATTGACGATACAGCAATATATCTATTGACAGGCATATATGGCAAAAACTTACATTTGCCCTCAGAATTTCAGCTTACGGGTCTTTTTCTAAGAGGGTTATTTACCAAATACAGTTATATTTGATCATATGCATAGTGTAAACAATGATCAAAGATAAATAAACAGTTGAAACTGAATAACTTGTTTCATATTATTAGTTGAACTGTAAATGAGTTAATGACTAGAAACTTCTCTATAAACTTTAAACAGCTTAACAACTACTGGCATCACCTTCAGATAACAAAACAGTACTTTTAACTCAAACTTGAAACAGCTGTTTAAATGTCAGTGGAGCGTTGCAATTCATATTTATATAAATGATTAGACTTACGACTATATAGTGTACTATTATCTACTATAAACAGTATTAAACTCATAAACTTAATAGTGTACCAATGGCATTATAGAATATAGGAACATACATTTGTACACATTACAGCTGGGCTGATACTTCACTTTCAGTCTTTGACTTAAATGACTTGCAGTCTATAGCATGATGAACAGTCACACAGCAAACAAAGAACTGCAAATTCAAACAGAAGAGGTGAAAACTTTTCAGTATCCTCTCGGACTCACACATTCAATTTAAAGTCTTAAGTTTACATGCCCTTGCAACAGCATTACATCACGTCACTTTTTGCAATTATGGTAAAGGAATATCAGCATGTCTACATTGTCAGCAGTCAGCTGACCCTCTTCTTGTTCAATATGTTTCCTGCTGTTGAAAACACTCTTTCACTAGGAACACTTGTTGCCAGAATGTGTTAATATTTACTTGCTTGTGCTGATAAGGTAAACTACTCTTTTCAGCTTACTCAACTTCTACAGTTTTTAACCATTTTATTGTAAAAGAAGTACTCATGAAACATTTTTATGGCATTTTCACTTTTTTTTAAAATCTGATTTCTAGTGAATCTTGAAGGGAGTCCAATGATTCCTTAGAGGGTGTACGCCTGGAATCATGATTACAACAAATTTAGTACCATTCGTTAGAGAAACAGGGCATTGGGGAGATAATTTAGGTTTGATTTCCGTTTTTGTTTTGGTTTGTATGAAATGTGATTTGATACTTGATAGTTTAAAATTGGAATCGATATCAAATCGGATTACAAAGATCGTTGATATATCAATATCGGTGGAATCGATTACACCTCTAATGTCTGATAATGTCAATGTATGAAGTATGGATAAGAAATTTGTGTAAAATCATATCACGACTTTTGGTCTTAGTAACTTGTCAACAGTGAGTCAATGAAGAATTGCTACTGAAGCAGAACATTGTTGCAACTGAGACCAGAGTCCAAAATTATAAAAAAAACTTGAGATCAGTTTCCAAGCTCAAAATTTGTCCTGCAATGTTTCTGACTTAATTATTCAATCCTTCTTTATTCTGCCAACAAAAATGATCTGAAAATGCATGAAATCATTAAACTGCAGTATCTTTCAAACCAGAATGCTTCACTTACAAAATTGAGATTTGAGATCAGACACTGTTCTCAAGTTTTATAACCTTGGGGCCTGATCTTTTCAATCCAGCAGTGGAGATTACCATCCAATATCAATATAGATCTTGTAGATGTATGATCAAATTTGTGAGAAGTGTTACTCATTCATCATGCATGTTAATATGTTTTGGTCACGTTTGTGTATCATATTGTTTCAGCGTGATAAGATTGGTCCTCAAAATCATCCGATCCTGATAGACCTTCACTTTGTAGTTTGGAATATTTAATTCTTGTGTTTGAAACATATGAAGAAAATGCAGAAACGATTTAGATAAGCTAAGACAAATCATATCATTACCCTACAAAAAGAAATCAAATGAAATTAGCAAAGACTGAGATAGAATAGCTGCATTTAAATACAATTGATATCAAGAAAATAATGTTATTAAATTTAAAATATATATTTAAATCTGAAACTTGTCAGAGAAATAATTCATCTCAGCATAACCAAAATGATTCCCTAATGAATTCATCTCAGTATCAAGGACCACATAAACTATGTTTAATAGATTATCTTGTTACTATGATGGTAATAAATTGTGATAAAAATCTTTAACATGTATGCAATATGCATCTTGCCTAAATAATGCCAATAAAAACTTTAGGTGAATCAAGTAATTAGTCAGCTGGTCAGAATACAAATTTATGCTTTTCATTGTTGTTAGGCACTGGACTTAAATTATTTCAATTTATAACAAGCATACAAAATACAAACACATACAAAAATCTATAAACTTTATTAAATAATTATATGTAAGAAACAAATACATATACTAATGAAGTAGACTGTAATTAAAACAGTTTTGTGATGAGCAAAGTAAGCTGTATGGTAACAAATGCTAGTATTTTGGTTGAAATAAATTTGAACATAATGAATTTTAAAAATACTATTATTAAACCAATTACTGGCCTATTGGTGATCACAATAGCTCACATTGGGACATGCAGCAGTCTGCGAAAAATGTGCATTGTCTGAGACCAAGGCTATAAAAATCTGGCCCGGACTATAAACTTCCGTCGTGAGTATAGTCCGATCGGATTATACTGAGTTTCTGGAAATTGTTAATTTTGGTTTTTCCATGTTACTATAAATATTTGCGCGATAATATTACAATTTTAACAAATCAAAATGCTGCTTTTTTCGTAAGTGCACACAACTTGTCTTCCGTTTCCGCTAACATGCCATTAGTGTTATGGACTTGGTATCTGATGACAGTAGCCTATCAGACGACTCGGATTATGCGCCAGAGTCTGACTTAGATGATAGTGAAGAAAAATTAACTGAGAACTTTTTACAAAAGCTCCATTGCTTCACTGTAACAACAAAATAAATGGATAAACTTTCAAACTGCTGACGTCACAGTACTGTTTCTTGGCTTTCTTCGCTAATAGACTCCGAAAGCGATATATTGAACAGGTACCAATATTGTTTTGATTCTGTTTTTTTGTATTTCCTGAATCAGTACAACATGTACACCCATGTCGCATGCTACTCATTAGTTTTAGCTAAGCCCGATATTGGCACATTCCAAACTGTGACGTCAATCCAGCGTGTCATTCAGCTGAGTGTAACTTTTTGAAATGAAGTTCATCGCTGATGACCTAACCCAAGGAATGAATGACACATTTTTTGGTCACATGACTTCTATATTCTCACATTTAGTAGAGTTACATGGTTTCCTAGAATTCCCAGAATTTACAGATTGGTCTACATGTGAAGGAGATTTTATAGTCTGAGCCACTTTTAGTGCCTCGGTCTTGGACTATTGGTTTAATTCGCAGACTTACCACAGGCTAAAAAATTTGTCAGACACCGAGCTTAAGAATTTTCTACAGTATGTCAAAGGTGCAAAGCCTGGTAAATATGTTAATATAAATAGGAAGAAAATATATAAATATCAATATTGGGTTTTGTATCCAGAGCGCAAAAATATTTTTGAGGGTAATCGTCCTGCAGGACGAATTATATATAAAATTCACTTGTCCTGTGTTTGATATCACTCGTCCTACCACTAAAGGTTTGTCGGACATGATGCAGATGATATCGAATAACATCATCATTAACAGCGATAAACATCCAGCAAACGGTCAGAATAAATGCCAGTCCAAGGCTGTTTTACAGGTATCACAGCTCAGCTAATGGAGTTTTACATAAGCATCTCCACTCATTTCTCAAAGGCTTAGATATATTAAACATCTATTTTTCATATAAGATAGGTCATATGTATAAACTGAAAACATGACGTGTATATTTATTTAATTGAGAGTGTTTGCCACTCGCCGAGAGAACCATACAATTGACATTTACTCCAAACCGGTGTCATTACTGATTTTTCTTTCTGTCAGACAGGAATAAATTTTGAGCGGATATTTCGTAAAAAAATGCCCAAAATTTTCCGCCAATTTTTTTTCTGACTTTTGCATTGGATTATTATGAAAAAGCTACCCGTCCTGTAGGACGATTGTGGCCAATTTTCTACTCGCCCAGACCCTAAATTCACTAGTCAATACAAGTGGACAAGCGGATTTTTCATGCCCTGGTATCTGAATGAGTAATTTTGGTTTTGGGCAAGTAACTTCTGTAAAGTTACCGGCCCGACTGGTGAGTAAATTCAAAACGCTTATTCCAAAGACCCACTGACTTAAATGGCTAATTGTTAAAAATGATATTAAATAGCATATCCAAGACATTCAACACAAATACCAGGATAAAGATTTAAGTAGGATAGATGTCCTTAAGTAATTTAACAAATATTCAAAGATACCATTCAAACAAGCTTGGACTATAAAAATTCCTTGAGGACTGTAACTTTTGTCACAAGGCATAGTCCTGCGGACTATAGTAAAAAAAATTAACTGAGAAGACTGCATGCAGAAATACAGTTTAGTTGAAATAGCAATATAATGGTCATATTAATCATATTTATGTAATTCTAAGACAGTTAAACAAGTCATGAAAATCAGTGATTTACAATACGATCATCGATTTCACTTCAAACTTCACAAAAAATACAAGAGGGCCATCATGGCCCTGCATCGCTCACCAGAATAAATGTAAATAAACTTGCTACTAAAACGGTAAAAAGGTACACTTGCGGGCAAATAATAAACAATAATAAACTTGATAAAGGACCATCCAAGGATACTACAAAGGAATATTCATGATGACTGAAAGATGCCACAGACCAAATTTGGTGATGATCCAACCACTGGTTCATGAAAACAAGTAATTTTAAAGTATTTCTATTTTTAGATCTAGCGGCCCCTATTTGGGGCCAACCAGTTTTATTTCAGCAAATCTGATAGAACACTATCTACAAACGCAAAATACCAAGTTTGGTAATAATCTGTCCATAGAATTATGAGCAAGTCATTTTAAGGTATTTCTATTTTTAGCTCTAGCGTGCTAATGATAAGAGCCAACCATTTCCATTTAAGCAGATCTGATAAAAGTCCATCTAAGGATGCTACAGACCAAGTTTGGTGATGATCCATACATTGGTTCATGAGAAGTAGATGATTAAAGGTTTTCTATTTTTAGCTCTAGCGGGCCGATAATAGGAGCCAACCATTTCTATTTAAGCAGATCTGATAAAAGTCCATCTAAGGATGCTACAGACCAAGTTTGGTGATGATCCATACATTGGTTCATGAGAAGAAGATGATTAAAGGTTTTCTATTTTTAGCTCTAGCGGGCCAATGATAAGAGCCAACCATTTCTATTTAAGCAGATCTGATAAAAGTCCATCTAAGGATGCTACAGACCAAGTTTGGTGATGATCCATACATTAGTTCATGAGAAGAAGATGATTAAAGTTTTTTCTATTTTTTGCTCTAGTGAACCCTAAAACTGGTATATGAGCAAATTGCAGTTAGAACGTCAAAAGTCTTCTACACAGCAAATTTGAAGTCCAACTGGTAATTTCTGAGGAGAAGACCATTGTTGACGCCAGACAACAGACCATCCACTTACCCATCATAATAGCTCACCCTAAACCTTCGGTTCTGGTAAGCTAAAACAACCTTGAAATGAACACAAAATAAATAAATAATTGCACATGTAACACACTATAGATGTATCTAACCTCATCATTCTGTTGATGATGATCACAATAAGATGAATTTATTTCAACAACTTGAATGTTTGTTCACGATCCAACACACTAAAGTCATATACTGCGCACAGTCACAAAGATTTATTCAGCTCAAACAATTATTTATCTTCCGTAAATGTAGATGCTGCTTGATGTGACACAACTTTGAACATCCTGAAATACACATGTATATAATCAGTTAAAACTTGTAAATAATGTCACTAAATAACTTAGTAGAGCTGTTCTGGTTTACCAGTACATTGCAGTATGTGGAATGTGAGAAATACATTCATTTTCTTCTACTTCAAAACAAAGGTGAAAAACAGAACACAGAAAATGCCAAGGGCAAATTCCGAGGTGCAGTGATCACTCTCAATGTGCGTCCCTCAGCTGAATATCGAGTCAGGGACGCAAGAAACCTGCGTCAGGGAAATCACTGAATTAATCTGTATAACTGTCACATATGTATTAAATACAACACCATCAAATAATCAAAACAGAATTTCATTCACATAGCCTGAATAAAGTTTGTTATTGCAGGATCAAGATTTTGTTTATATAGGGCTGTAGAAATGAGCCGGAAGCCAGAAATAACCAGCCATTTGAGCATTCCCACACGCTACTTTTTTTATAACACAACAGACACAATACTGAATTGAACCCCCGACGCCCCTTCTACTTGCAGTAGCTTACACATATCTAGTATGTTATCTGTTGTAACAATGTACTTTTGTAAAAAGTGATTATGACACTCACCTTTTATACATTCTACTAAAAATGAATGGTTCCAATTTGATGATAGTTCATTGCACTGCATTATCAAACATGGAACGATGATCCTAAAAAAAATATATAAAAAAAATTTAAAACAATAAGGAAACTAAAATAAAAAATATAACAAAATAAAGTTAAACAATTATTCAAAGAATTACAAAATAACCTAAATCTAAAATATGCTATTCTTTACATTCTTTAAGATAGTTTTGACAAAAATGTCGATTTTACTCCATATGAGAAGTTGCCAGCTCCTTATAGGAGGGATTGTTAGTACTGGTTGGTATACAGTCCAGGAAAACTGGTTAGGTGAACTGGCGTTAAACCCCAGTGACAATATGTCACATAAAAACAAACAAATTACATAAGTCATTAACAACTGAAATAAATAAGAAATAATAAGAAATTATCCTATCCAAAAAAGTAAGATATTAATTAAAAAATATAACAAAATAACCTACACCTAAAATGTATTCTTATTTACTTAAGTGATAATAAACTGTAAAAAATATTGACTGATAAGATTAAAAAATAATACATTAAGACACAACACGTAGATACTGCACTTTGACCAGTGGGCGCAACTGATCATCGTACAATTTCTACATGAGGTTATATCCTATCAAAAAAGTAAGATATTAATAAAAAATATAACAAAATAACCTACAACTAACATGCATTCTCATTAAATGATAATAAACTGTAAAAAAATATTGACTGATAAGATTAAAAGACAATGACAAAAATTATCCTATCAAAAAAGTAAGATATTAATAAAAATTATATCAAAATAACCTACACCTACAATGTATTCTAATTTACTTAAGTGGTAATAAACTAAAAAAATATTGATTGATAAGATAAAAAAACAATAACAAAAATTATCCTATAAATAAAGTAAGATATTAATAAAAATATAACAAAATAGCCTACAACTTAAATGGATCATTCTTTATATAAACTATTTTTGACAAAAATGTTGATTGATTTTCCTCCTTATGTGGAGAAGTTGCCAGCTCCTCGTCGAAAGGTAAGTTAGTACTGGCTAGTATACAGTCCAGGAAAACTGGTTAGGTGAACCGGCGTTAAACCCCAGTGACAATATGTCATATAAAAACAAACAAATTACATAAGTCATTAATAACTGTAATAAATAAGAAATAATAAGAAATTATCCTATCCAAAAAAGTAAGATATTAATTAAAAAATATAACAAAATAACCTATACCTAACATGTATTTTCATTTACTTAAGTGATAATAAACTGTAAAAAATATTGACTGATAAGATTAAAAAATAATACATTAAGACACAATACATAGATACTGCACTCTGACCAGCGGGCGCAACTGATCATCATACAATTTCTACATGAGGTTATATCTTATCAAAAAAGTAAGATATTAATAAATAATATAACAAAATAACCTACACCTAACATGCATTCTCATTAAGTGATAATAAATGGTAAAAAATATTGACTGATAAGATTAAAAGACAATAACAAAAATTATCCTATCAAAAAAGTAAGATATTAATCAAAAATATAACAAAATAACCTACGCCTACAATGTATTCTAATTTACTTAAGTGATAATAAACTGTAAAAAATATTGACTGATAAGATTAAAAAATAATACATTAAGACACAATACGTAGATACTGCACTTTGACCAGCGGGCGCAACTGATCATCATACAATTTCTACATGAGGTTATATCTTATCAAAAAAGTAAGATATTAAAAAATAATATAACAAAATAACCTACACCTAACATGCATTCTCATTAAGTGATAATAAACTGTAAAAAAATATTGACTGATAAGATTAAAAGAAAATAACTAAATTATCCTATCAAAAAAGTAAGATATTAATCAAAAATATAACAAAATAACCAACACCTAAAATGTATTCTAATTTACTTAAGTGATAATAAACTAAAAAAATATTGACTGATAAGAAAAAAAAAAAAAACACCCACATCCCACACCAAGGTTCCCCTACCTCACACCATGGCTCCCCTCACTCACACCCAGGCTCCCACGCCTCACACCAAGGTTCCCCCAACTCACATCAAGGTCCCCCTACATCACACCATGGCGCCCGTCACTCAAACCCAGACTCCCATAAATCACACCAAGGTTCCCCCAACTCACACCATGGCCCCCCTACCTCACATCCAGACACCCCCAACTCACACAATGGCTCTCCCAACTCACATTCCGCCTCCTCCAACCCACATCAACGCTCCTGCAACTCCCAACAATGCCCCCGTATCTTGCACCCAGACCCCCCCAACTCACACCAAGGCTCCCCCTACCCAAACTCAGTGCCCCCCAACTCTCTCCAAGGCTCCCCCGACTCACATCCAGGCTCCCCCAAACCACACGAAAGTTCCCATGACCCGCATTAGGGTTCCCACAACTCACACCAACGTTCCTGTATCTCACATTAAGTCCTCCCAAACAAACACTTAGATTCCACCAACTCGCATTCAGGATACACTTGCCCTCTTCCAGATTCCCCCAACTCGCATTCAAGCTACCCTAACTCACAAAAGCGACCCTGCCACTCACACTAAAGTCCCCACAACTCACACTTAAGTCACTCTCACTCACACTCAGATCCCCTCAAGTCACACTCAAGTACCCGTCATTCACATCAAGGTTCACACACCTCACATCAATGTCACCCAAAACTCTTAGGCTTTCTAAACACTGCATTCCGATCAGGGGCGATACTGAGCGGCTCACAATGCTTTTGAGAATGACATTAAGACACAATACGTAGATACTGCACTTTGACCTGCGGGCGCAACTGATCATCGCACAATTTCTACATAAGGTTTCAATGCCAAACTCAGATCCTCAATCCTCCAGTGTGCACACACTGGTAATTTTGAGACTTTCAGACTGGATGCCATTCTGCCATTAGAGTTTCGGATAACATCAATATGAGATATGGGAACCTTAATGTAAGTTAGGGGTACCTGAATGCAAACTGAGAGAACCTAAGTGCAAGTGAAAGCAACCTAAGTGCAAGCTATGTGAACCTTGATGTATGTAACAGGATCCTTCCTGCGAGTAAGGGCAACCCAAATGTGAATTAGGACAACCCAAAAGAAAGTTCGTGTACCCTGAATGCCAGTTAGGGGAACCTAAGCGTGAGCTTGGGAAGCCTCAGTGTGAAATACGAGAACATCAGTGTAAGCAACGGGAACCTCAATGCGAGCCATGTGAACCTTCATGTGATCCAGGGGAACCCAAATATGAGCTGGAGAAACTTTGAGGAGAGTTAGAGGACACTGAATCTGAGTGAGGGGAACCTTAGTATGAACTGAGAGAGTCTAAGTGCGAAATACAGGAACATTGGTGAGACTTACAGGAACGTTAGTGTGGGTAAGAGGAAACTGAATGTGGGCTAGGGGAACCTTTGCATGAGTCAGAGGAACCTGAATGTGAGTTAGGGGGGCCGTAGTGCAAGCTGGGGGAACCTTAGCGCCAGATACAGAAATCTAAGTGCAAGTAAGGGGAACCTTAGTGTGAGATAGGGGGGCCTCAATGCAAGTTGGGGGAACCTTAGTGCGAGATGAAGGGACCTAAGTATGAGTGAGGGAAACCTTAGTGCGAGTTAGGAGAACTTTAGTTGGAGATGTGGGAACAAAAAATACAAACACCTACCAACCACCTGGTGCTTTTGAGAATAACATGAAAACACAGTACTTAGATATTGTATCGTACAATTGCTAAATATGGTTTCAATGCCAAACTCAGATCCTCCATCCTCCAGTGTGTACACACTGGTGATTCTGAGGATTTTCAGACAGAAAACCATTCTGCACCAAGTGAAGCCTTAATGTACAGAAGAAATGAAAGGTAAAACAAAACAAAAAATTAAAACACCTACCATCCACCTGTTTCCGATAACCATCCATTAATATTGCTTTCCTGCAGTATGATCTTCAATGATCCACATTAATGTTGAGATCAACTTCATGGACAATAGTTGAAACTGTCTGATCTCAATGTGGCTACTCCTGTAAATTACAAGTTAAAACAGAAATGAATATTCATTCATAAACAAAATAAAAATAATGGAAGAAATTGATACCACATAGCTAGGTTTTATCAAATGGTCCAAATTTATAAAGTGTTCCAGAAATATTTAATTCATCTTTAATAAAAGCATTCAGCTTACTTCAATCAATATAGATAAATGCCAAGTCCATTTAAAGATATATTCAGCAAGGTTTATAATATTCACAACCTAAGAAATAAATCAACACACTGAGAGGACTGTTGCTGGGTGGCTTTGCAGCATTTTGAGGTACAAAAAAATTGTTTCTGGTTACCTGACAAACCTTAACTTTTTATTAGCCCAAGGCCATTACATGTACATCCTACATTTTTAACTTACAAACTTACGCACAAAATATCTTTTCGGTATTTGCATTTGCTCCACAGATGCTTGTTAACTTAATGGCCATGAAATCAGAAAACCTAGGGCTTAGATATTATCAGGGTTTTCACTAGACGTCAAAGGTTGTAGGTCAGAAATGACCCATGGCTGATGACAATTTGAAGAGTCAACAAAATTTCATTCTATTTTTATTGTAAATTTGACCCTGTGGTACAAATTCTCAAGAGTCATAAAACTTTATTTTACCGATTTCAAGAGTAAAAATGCTGTTTTAAGGGTCAAATGAAAGCCCGGATTACGTATTTTGCATTTGACAATAGGAACACGCAGATGGGTGGACTAATTAGCTATCTCAATGTGAGATGCATGAATTTGACATTGCTGCAGTCAATCCTTATTTAAGGGTCATAACATTCTGCCAAAATGAGCAGTATATTATATAAGACCAGTTCGAAGCATCCGTATAAAAATATTAAGCTGGTATGCAAATAAAAACTGAAGTAACATCCTCATTTCAAATAAACTAGAAGTCACAAAATGCAGGGTTTTTTAGGGACACTGGAAGCTGGTCGAAAGGGGAAAAATCACATGAAAAGGGGAAAGTTGGGGAAATTATCAAATTTTAATACATTGGCACATAACCATAACCAATGTTTTCATGAATCAATGATTATGACAAGGGCATTCAAAACAACAATCTACAGGTCCATATCTTTGTCTTTTCTACATTGGAACAGGTCTACCACATTTTCATAGTTGTGAACAGTTAGATTTTCTGGCCAAAGATTTATTCTCATGAGTGAATCGAGCAGTATCGAGATAGTATCTTTACTCGCTACAGCAAAAAAGGAGTTAACCCATCCAGTATGCTTTGTGTCAGATATCTTATTTCTTAATTTCATCAATTGTGTGTCATTTTACCGGAAATGGAAATGTGCAACTACTTCCAGGCATCATATGAATGGATATATGCATGCGTCATGAGCTGGGATCTAGTATTGGTTCCTACCACTGCGTATATCGTTCTACTATCGCAGGGAATAAGCTCATTCGGATTGTTCCGACAGACATCGTTATAAAGCTGGGAAATCCCAATCAGTTTGCTCGATCAATACAAAACAATTTAATACATAAAAATACCAATAAACCTTGGTCTGATAGATATTTCAGCAGAATTAAATCTACTAGAACAGAAATTGTAAACTTTTGGTATTTTTGAATAGCTTCAAAGAGGAATTATGTATCTTAGCGAGGGGAAAAATTCTTCTAATCAGTACTCAGTTCTGATTTCACATGTTTAATGTTTTAACTCTTACATTTAACATGTTCAACTGCTATTATTATACAGGTTTTTTCCTAGAATTGGGAATTTTTGCGACATTTAGAACAAATTCTACTGTATAAAAATAACTTAAAATAAATAAAACTAAAAATAACAAATATTATTTATGTTTATTTTTGTATTTAGATATTAATAACTTAGTTATTTGAATGGTTTAGGAAATCAATAAACATTTTAATGGCTGAAAATTAATTCTTTCTTGTTTCTTTTTTTCATTGAATAGAGAATTTTCACATTGCAATTGGGAAAAAAACATACTTTTTGCCATATAATAAACATAATGCACTGTGTTCAACCGATTAAATTCATTGAACGAAAATATTTCAGCCAACAAGAGTCGCCCCCTTCAATTTTGAATGAAAATATTTATTTGTTTGTTCAGAGTTACTTCCCATAGTTTACCGGCGTCCATATAAACAAATCACTGACCAGAAATTCGAACAGGATTTTTGTAAGTTTATCTATTTGAATGCACGATTTTCAAGCATATGTTTCAAAAACGTGCACAATCTTTGAAAAATTAGCATGAATCCCGCGACTGCGGGTCCTAGAACAGACACTGGAGCCTGAGCAGGACGGGGCCAAATAAAAAATGTCTTGCCACCACAAGCTCAGGAAACTGCCAGACTAGCTTTAATTATAACATGTTCTCATTATCATTGTGCTGATTATAAAATACTCGGTAAAAAATACTTGTTAAAAAACATGTTTCCTTTCAAAATGCAAAATGAGAAAAGGCTAAATATTGTAACAAGAAAATATTTGGAGGAAGTAAATAACAATTGACATTGAAGTATGCACAAATCAACAACTACCTCTGGGTTTTTTCTCAGCATTTTTGGAACATGACCTGACCCCCCCCGAATTGGGGATTTTTGCGACATTTTGGACAAAATTGGAAAATTGTATTGTCACATTGTATAAAAATAACTTAAAATAATCAAACAAATATTAGATTATAGATATTGTTTATTTTTAACTTTTCTAACCTTAAATCCGTCCGAAGATTCAGTCATGATATGTACTTCTCAACTGACGTCAGTTCCCTCGGTGTATACACTTATGGCTTCTCCGTGCAGTGCATTGTGTTGGCAGGGTTTGTCTGGAGAAACAAAATCACACATTGTATTAAATTAGAATTGAACAAATTCAGTCCTGAAAAATGCACCAATAAATACTCAATTTGGTTTTAAATTGAAAAAAAATGAAACATAAATTGGACTATTAGTTCCCGACAATATGAAATTGCTAGGTCAAACGCTCGCAGAAAGTTAAGAAGTCACCTAAAATCAAACCAATACAAATAAAAATGAATTAAAAAATACCTGTTTATTCAGCGTCCATCTTGACTAGTTCCCTCGGGTGTATAAACAACATGTGGCTTCTCCGTACAGTAAATTTTGTTGGTAAGGTATGTCTGTGAAAAAATCACACATTGTATTAAATTAGAATAGAGCAAATTCTGTCCAAATGCGCAAATAAATACTGAATTTAGTTCGGTGAAATTCAAACTTGACTATAAAATGCAATGGACTTCAATTAGAATAGATCCACAAACTTCAATAAGAAATCAAAATGGCGCCAGCAAAAAAAAATTGAAAGAAAAAGCAAATTTGAAATTTATTAGTTTAATTCAGATCAACAGTTCCTTGCGACATGAATTCTTTAACGTCGCTAGATCAAACGCTCGCAGAAAGTTAAGAAAGTCACCTAAAATCAAACCAATACGAAGAAAAAATAATTTAAAAATACCTGCTCAATCGACGTCCATCTGGACTGGGTCAGTGATTCTTGCGCAATAAAATTCATGTGATTCGGACGACCAATCAGTGAGCGTTTCGCACAATTTTTGAATTGTCACGTGCTAACAACTTCTTTGTTGTATTAAAAAAAACTTCAGTTTCTAGATTTTCTATGCATTTTCAAAATAAAATGCCACAAGTATTATAATTATCAACATATTATGTACTTATGAATCCATCATTCGTATTCATGCTGACAAGTATTCATTAACATTCATTACGTAAAACAAGGATCTACGTTAGTATGTAAGCCAAACGTTTTGTTGTAATATTGAATGCTTTATTCAGACAATAAGTCTTAAATAGCCTAATCTCAACTGCTGGTATTATTAATCTAAATACGAAGATAATTTTCTTGACTAATGTTTTACGCACTCATTTGACTTTTTGTTCTTTCTGTGAAATTGCGCACTTTGCGGTGTTTACCACAAGGTCGTTCCGATTCGATAGAGGTCGTGTGAATGAAAACAAAGATGGTGGCCCTGTAATGGTTAATATGGTTTATGAAATATCACTGGATTTCGTATGTGTCTGTTCATGATTGTCAAATAAAGACAGCATTTATAAGTTATTGAAATGCAAGGAATATTTGGACGCATTTTGTACAGAGCCTTCGCGTCCAATGTTCAAACTGAGATTAAAACAACACAACAACCAAGAGACCCATTGCGTTTTGTAACTGGCTGCTCTGGTTTTTCAAAGTCCTGGGCACAATGTCCGGGATCTAACTGCTCAGGGATTAAGAGATGGACATTCGGAGATGATTCATATTTCATCGCTAGGGATAAGACGGCTGATGTCCTGGGTAAGTTAGCTGTTGTTTGATATCATTCTTCTTAGGCCTATTGTTTACTTATGTGCGTAGATATCGTTATATATTGTAACACCTGATTTAATCCGGTGATAATTGCTATTGAGTAGTTTAGAAACTATTGTTCTGACAAACATTTCTTTGTCCTCAAACAACCAGCCTCTGTAGCTGATTTGGTGGAAAAAATAAGCATGTAATTGGTGACATAGTGAGAAAATATCTTGAAACAACTATGCATATAACATGGTACATGATATATCTTTAGGTATTATGTTACAAAACTAGGTTTTTCATTCTCCAGATGCATGCCCCATCCCATTATTTTTATGTAATACTATTAAATGGTGTTGACTTTCACAAAACTGATGATTGTCATAACACAGACGCTCACTGTTGAAAATTTAGTGCAATCTGACCTACGAACATGTCAACAGAAGTAACAAAGTCTAGATACTGTACTCAGGTACAGCTTTTAGACAGCAATTTTTGACTAATTACGACTATGTATTTTTTGGCGACAAAATCGAAAATGAAAGTAAAACATTTGGAAAAACATCGGTGAACTACTACTCGCTGGCTGGGCGATCATCAGGTAAAATTTGTGTGCTCAATACCGATTTTAGTCAGCGCTGGTGATTGGGGTGACTGTTAATTTATATCCCTGCTTAGCAGTCTTCACGTTAAACAAATATTGCGAGCACTAGGCTGTGAAAAATAAAATCCTCCTTAAATGTAGTCCAATTGGACTATTTAATCTGGTAAATCATGAAAATACATTTTTTCATCTTTACTTAATTAATGTAATTCTTTCACAGAGGCATGTGAGAATATAGGAGTCATGTCATAAATTGTGGAATGTGTCAATATTGAGGCAACTGACAGGTCTTTTAAAAACAAATTGTCATTTTAAGATTACTATGCTGCATAGTATGCATGTACCAAGAAATTGAAGAATTGATAAATCTCATATTTTTTACAATTTCTTGTATTTTTCCCTATTTTGTGCCTCACCATTTAATATGGACATATTGTGAATATTATGATATATAATATGAAGTATTATGAATCTATTTACTGTATATAATATGAAGTATTATGAATCTATTAACACAACCATGTTTTCAGAAAAATAAGCACATGCATATTGGTTTATTTACATTCGTAAGCAAGCTAAAATGTTACAATTTTTGCATAACCATAAGAGCTGGTAAATTTTTAGTTCACATGACGTTTATAAAAGTATTTATTGTGGGAAGTTGATTGTTGAGGGGAAATTCAGATGAGGGAAAAATATTCCTGAGGACAAAGGGCCATAATTCGGTAATGCCATAGAAGGAAAAAGCCCTGTATTCATTAATTTATCTGTAGATGGTAAGAAGTTGCATGCCACTGTAATATAGTGTCCATGGCTTTGGTTTAAAAAAAGTGCTGATATTGTTATATCACATTTATATTTTTTCTTGTATTTTTTGCAGTACACATTTCCTGGTATTTTTCAGGTATAGCTGATGGTGTAGGAGGATGGAGGAACTATGGGATTGATCCGTCAGCATTCTCATCTTCATTGATGCGGGTTTGTGAACATCTAGTTAACAACGGTAGATTTAAACCTCAATCACCAGCCAACCTTATACAGGATAGTTATGAAGAATTATTAGCTAACAAATATCCACTCATAGGTATGTGACCATGTATTCTCTGAAAATAGGTCAGTACAGAGGGAGTTTGTCCATATTTTAGGGGAGATGCTGGTGCTGATCCGATTGGCGAAAATTACATTGTTTTATCTGAAATTGGGAATTTTTACACTATACTGCAGAAGTTTTGAAAATGAAAATCACTTATTTAACAGTGTTTTAAAAACAAATTCATAGGGTCATGTAAATATATTAGAGAAATGGTAGTGTTCAATTAATGTAATTGAAGAGCATTTCCATTTAAAATTCATCTTTTGTTGGGAATTTTTGTTTGAAATTGGGAAAATGGTCTTTATCTTTTATTTGGAATATGTCTATTTACTGGTACCTATCATGTAAGGTAAAACATTGCTGGTTAATGTTGCTATTTAGGTTGATAGCCTAATTTACTACTTATCTTCAGGCACTGAAAAATACTTAAAATACTGAAAAATACTTGAAATAACATGAAATTTAAAAACCAGCAATTTTTTATCTGGAAATGAACTGTGTCAATTACTTCATCAGAGACTAAACATTTTGATTTCAAGTCTTAATTTTGTTATATAACATTATAAGTTGTCGGGAACTCTATCACTAATCCCTGTCACCACTGTAAGTTTGAATCCCATCCCATAAAAGTAAAAACTTGCATGTGAAGAAGCTGTCTCACCTGATATGGAAGGTTAGTGGTTCTTTCTTGGGTTTTCGTCCACCATTAAAAGTTAGAAAAATCACCATCAGTGTATGCTTCTTTATATGTCCTTACTGGTAAGAAATGGTACAAACTAGTAAAAAAATGAAATTTTGATATGAAAAAAGGAGGAACCGACTGTTTTGGCTGGTCTTTCGCATAGGTCACACTATATGACCTTGGCTGTTGGTTCAAGTGCAAATTCTACAAAGAAATTTAGTGTCTTCAACAGCTGTGTTATGTTTTCTCAATACCCTTATAGGTGGAAGTACAGCCTGTGTTGTGGCATTACATAAAGCAGAGAGGACCATTTATACTGCTAACTTAGGTGATAGTGGATTTATGTTGATAAGAAATGGAGAAGTGGTTCACAGATCTGAAGAACAGCAGCATTACTTTAACACTCCATTCCAGCTGACAGTGGCACCACCTGAACAAGAGGGGCACGTATTGAGTGATAGGTAAGTGTGAATGTCTTACTGTAAGAATGCTAGAAAACTGTTATTTAATGTTGTTATGTGCACTGGAAATGTTTAAATACTTAACTCAAGTCAAAGATTTGTAGGGACTGATCCTCATTTTAATATTTGTCACTTGACTTTTCTGTCTGTGTTTTATTTCAATTCTAATGATTTACCTTTATTATGCGTAATTATTTTTTATATTATTATTGTTGTTGTTTATTTAATAGTATAAGAAAATTTCCTTCTGATTATGTATTAAATTTTTTTATTCTGTCTGAAGCTTAAATGCACGTTTTTTTAGATAAATTGAAAATTTAGAATAATACGATGATGAATAAAGACATGGAACTAGTTGACAAATGAACACAACTATGTTTTTTAGGATACTTCATTACAGATGTCTTATCAAGAGATTGGATTTGTTGTGTTTTAGATTTTTTCAGTCCTGATACACTTTTAGCCGACCATGAATTTAATTAGAACCTTTTTAGCTTCCTTTCTTCTCCCAATCTTTCAGTAATCAGAGATCATGAAAAGTTACTTACTTTAGTTTGTAACTTACTTTAGTTTGTTACTTACTTTAGTTACTTTAGTTACGTACTTAAGTTTGTATACATTTAATGAGTCATTTAGCTTGCTCTGTGTTTGTATGCCTTAGATTGATAAGTTATAAAACAATTGGTGTAGCAGAACATCTATTATTTTATATGTGTATGTATTTTTCTAGGATTGATCAGGCAGCAAAATCATCATATAAGGTAGAAGAAGGAGACGTACTACTCATGGGAACAGATGGATTGTTTGATAATATGCATGAAGACATGATACTAGATTGTATAGCCAAATACAAGGTTAGTACTCGAGGACTTTGATGTGAACACCTTGTCTGAGATAAAACTGTATTATGAGACATCCTGCAAATTGTCACATTTTGTTTAAATACGTGATTTATTCCTTGGCATTGGTTTAGGATATAATGTGACCATTATTATAGCAAATAACCCAATGTTTTTTTTTATGAATTTGCTGTTAGTTATATGGCCTCATTTTGCAGGCAATATTACATGACTGCAATTCCTGTATTACTTAGACAGAATTGACATGAATAGCTGTCAGTATTATGTTCTGTATGTAGGTGCTGATATGTCAGAGTGTCATATTTTGTAATTATTCTACGTTTTACTCATTGAGCTATTGCCAATTTGAGATTTCGTTTTTTTATCATACATCAGAATTAAACTGTGTACATGTACATCAAAGGACAGAATATCAGAAACTAAGTCTATCTATATGGATACTCATCATGAGTTGTGAGGTTGCATTTATTATGGGTCTTACCATTGAATTTAACAGTTCTTCCATGACATAGCGGATTGAGGTAGAATTACAATGATTTATATTTTTGATGAAGGTTTTATGTGCAGATGGATCTCTCATATTTTGTTGATACTTTCATTTATTCAGTCTTGTTAACTGATCTTATGTTGTAGGATCATAAAGATGCGGCTAAAGAATCTGCCAGTAACATAGCACAGAAGGCTCATGATTTATCATTAGATCCTGATTATTTATCACCATTCTGTATGTCAGCTATTAACTTTGGTATTCCAATAAGAGGTGTGTATATTATTTCCTCATATTTAGTAAAACTATGTAGTAATTCTTTGTAGAGGACTGCACGGTTGAAAGGTCTCTGACTGGCAATCACTAACCCCTCACCACTGTGAGTTTGAATCCCACCCAAGACCACACACATAAGGAAGCTGTCTCGTTAGCTTAATGAAGGTCGATGGTTCTATTCAGGTGTTTGCTTGGGGTCTTCATTAAAGTTGAAGTCATCAAATGACCTTGACTCTTGATAAAACATTAAACTCTAGCGAGAAAAGCAATTCTGCATGCATTTGACATCATTGATTTAAAGCTCAGTATTTGTATAGGTTAAGTTTAGTTTGTGTGAATCATCCTTTTTTGGTCTGTACTTGTGTCATGTGACATCTTAAGAATTTTGATATAAAGAAGCAGAAAATTGCTCTGTAGTAATTATGTTCGTATTATCGACTTTTGATGTGGTTACTTTGTGTAATTTTCCTCTGTTTGGTATAGAATGAATATATTATTTTGTACTTACGTTGTATTGCAGGGGGGAAACCGGATGATATTACTGTATTAGTTGCTACTGTATCATGTGATCTTGGCTTATAGTGATAGCACCATCTCTTCTGTGAGGGCCAAATTATCAAAGGGACAAAACTCATGAAAAAGTGCAGCGTTTGTTGAAAGAGCATTTCTGTGTTTGTGTTGTTATGCTGTAAGCAGCTAGATACATTGCTGATTTATGTCATGAATCATACGGAGTTATCCCAAGAATTTAATTCATGAAATTGAGAATCTTTGAGTTCCAAGAAGCAGAAATATTTCCAGATGAGATTTAGCATAATAGATAATCATAACCTTGATTACAGGATTGTTTGTGATTTGTTGGCACGCAATTCATTTGATCTCCTCAAATTTTTTTTTTTGAAAGGTTGAAATTCTGTAATTTACATCCAAAATGGAAATCAAGTGAAAAACTGTGACAGGGATGAATCAAAGTTAATACAATACTGCTGGTTGTTTTACAGGCTTATGTAATGACTGGTTAACTTCTATAATCAATAATAAAACTGTATGTTAAGAATCTGTATGATCAGTAGATATGACTTAATGAACTATAATGAGTGTTCGAGTGTCAATTTAACAGGAAGTCGTTACTCCCAATGAGTAGGATTTTTCATGTGTATGTGATTATGCAAGCTCAGATTGATCATAAGAAATGTGCCTGTCTGCTGTAAATATGTATAAATTACATGAAAATGTCTGTCACCAGAGCTTTGAAATATTTTTGTTATCCCTGTATAATTCATGTTCCTGTAGCAGCAACATATTATTTTGCAATGTAATATGATGTATTAAACACAATCAGTCAGTATTTATGAATTTCATATACCCAGTTATCCTTTTATTTTGAAGTCTTGTTTTCTTCTAGTTTAACTTTATCATCCTCTCTTTCCAAAAATTGCCTTATGTTTTTATATGTCCTATTGTTATTATAAAAACAGTAAGTTTGGTACTTTCAAAAAGATAAAGTATATCCAAGTGCTTCAAGGAAATTGAAGAGCTTAGTGTATTTATAACAGAAGACCCTTGTTACCATGTTTTTTACCATTTTCTTTTTCTTGAGGGGTGGTGAGTGGGCATTGCTATATCTCTGTTAGTTGGGTGCTCAGATAGGTAATTTCTTTGGTCTTGAAAAAAACTTTTTAAAAGAATCCATAGTTTCATTGTGTCATAGTGGTGGTAAATATTATTAGGAATTATCTTAGTGAAGTATTAATCACTTTTTGTGCCATTATACAGATCTGGGTATGATAATAATTTATTGATGTATATAAAAATTCATTTTCTTGAAATGTATAACTTGTAAGCTATAATTTGTAATTTACTATATAGCCACTCACACACACACACTCTAATCTTATTTACCAATTGCAAAACTTCTTTTTAAATCACCTATTCTTTTCATTATAAAAATCATTTTATAGTATTCTATTATTCACAAGTGTTTTACATTTTCTTTATCTATTGAGTTATTCTTAAAAAATATTTTAATACAGTAATATGTCGTTATTACGAGCATCGATATCATGAGGACTCGTCTTATCTCGAGAAGTTAAAAGTCCTGTCAATTTTTCTTCTTAGTTGTGTATAATTTTCAACCAGCAAACAAATACCTTGTTATTACGAGCACCACATTTATCTTGAGCATTTAGTCTGCTCCGATGACTCCTCAAGATAACGAGGTTTTACTGTACTGCAATTTTAGGTCAGGTATATGATCAGTGTTGATTTCTAGTCTGTCAGTCAGACAGCTGTTGAAAATAGTAATTAAAGAAATTAGAGTTTATATCTTAATAGTATTAGTAATTAATATTAACTAGTAAATCCCTTTTCGTTAAACATATTGTGTCTTAATAAATATGTCAATGCTTGTATTTCTTTGTAGACTGATTTGTTGAATATGTATAAGTATAGTAGCTTCACTGTGACCTTTATTGTGTGTATTCTGTAGTATGTTTTGAATGTAAAAATGCATTTATGTGTATATGTACATATTGTTTTGCATTTTCTCATTTGGTTGGTTATCATTTGTATTTTATATATGTGTTCATTATTTTACAAACTGTGATAGGTTGTGTGAGTAAATCATGCATCTATGTTTTGTGTAACAAAACATTCCCCTTTATATCTCTGTTCTAGTTCATTTCAGCCAGATTTGGAAGCAACTTCCTGGCTTATTGTTCAATTTCTGTTTGTCTTTCCCTTGATTTGTAATTGCTGAGTGATGGCAGTAGTTTGGAACTGAAGTACTGGTTTATAACTTCTTCATTGACTGAGCAGTTTTTTTAAAAGAAAATCCGCTCTTAAAAAAACTGATCATTCTATGAAGCTTTTCATCAATTATGCATTTATTTATTCATTGTGTGAATAATAGTTTTCATTGTATTAGTTAAAATGTATAAACACTTAAGTTTAGTTAAGGAAGATATTTTAATGATTAATTTGTGCTCAGTTACATGTAGTGTAATGATATTTAGTTTGTTGATGATAAGGATGAATGGCAGTCACTCAATTTCAAAGTTTGGCCATCTTGAACCTGTTGGTTAAACATTACTGTTCAATTATTTACTTTTCTGTACTGCTGTCAAATTGTAGTATATATATCCATATTCGGATATATACAATATATTTGCTGGAAATAGAAACTTTTTCCAAAGACTATAGGAAAGGAATTGAATGAGATAGAGTTAGCCTGATGTATTGTAAATCCATGCCCATTTTTAATTATACTCCAATGTTGTATTTTGAAACATTATTTAATTTTCAACAGATTTTAATGAAGACTTCGGTTGTCAAATTGTAGTACACATCCATAATTGGACATATACAATGTATTTTTATGGAAGAAGAAACCTTTTCTCAAGACGGTGTACTAAATGGATATGAAAGAAACTATTTCCCAAGACTGGGTAAATGGAATTGAATGATAGTGTGATTTATTGTAAATACATGCTCGTTTATAACTATACACCTATGTTGAATTTTTAGACCATTTTTTATTTTAAACAAATTTTTAATGAAGATTTGTTTGTCTGTGAATTATGTATCCATTATATTCTGATACATAAACTGAAATAAATGTGTCCCAAACATATTACTTCCATTCTGCAGATTTGGTGCATTCAAATTTAGAAAACTTATTACATGGTTCGTATAAGCCTGAAAAAGTCCCTAAAAAGTCCTTGAAAATAAACTAGGGCGCCTTAAATCGTACAATTCTCACAGCTTAAGCTTAATATGTAAATATTATGAATAGATCATTACATGGAAGAACACAGAAATTCAGTGCAGTTATTTCACTGGACTGTGGAGATTATCAGTATCTCTGAATTAATATTTGTTATTGATAGCATCGATTGTTTCCTTGGATACTACATGTTGTGCTATGATGAATGTTATACATAAGTATTATGGACTCCAAAAAATAGACTGGCCTTAAAAAGTCCTTAAAGAGTCCTTGAATTTCTTTCTTCAGTTTATGTACGAACCATGTTTTAAGTAATACCTGAAGAATGTTTTTTTATTATACTTTTTGTATGAAAGATTGATGTTGTTTACTTCAAACTTGTTGTTATTTTCTTTCGTTTTGTTGGTTGATATATGTCATATTTGAGTCCATTACCTCTCTCTTTACCGATTGCTATAAACTAAAATAAATGTTACAATGATTCATTGTAATGTGTATTTTGGGCCTCCAGGATCGAGTGATCATGACCTACTAGTAATCGCAAGCCCCCTCACTGTTGTGAGTTTGAAACACACCATGTACTACATATATGTTTGGAAACTGTCCAGCTAGCTTATGGAACATCAATGGCTCTACCTTGGTGTACGCTTTGGGTCTTCCTTCACCGATAAAGCTGGGATTGTCACCAATTGACCCTGACTCTTGGTGCGACAATGAACCCAAATGAAAAAAATTGTGATGTGTTTTTGATTTTAGTTTGTCCCTAAAACTAAGTGACTTTGAATTACTCTCAATTGTTTGTTCACAATTTTTTTCTGGTGTCTTTTTTCTACCTTATTGCAAAACTAATACCAATTTTATTTACTTGTAACCGATTTTTTCTCCCTATGTATTGTTCATTCAATAAAAAGAAATTGTAACTTTTATTTGATGACGCGTAAACAGGCATTTATTAATTTCTCAGACGAGACCCCTAACTTGTCTTGATTTGTACTTTCTTTAGATATATTGCACTTTAATGTCATTATATGGTCACAAATAGTGCAGTTATCACAAATATTTGTTTTTGGCTTGCACTGAATGTATTATACTCGGAGAATTTTTCATGCTAGCTGCTTATATTTCAGATATACATGTTTCATGTGTGCAAGTTGACTTCTATTTGTTTTATAGTATTACGGGTAAAAGCTTGGTCCTTAAAATTGTTTTGTATTTTCTTTCTCTGTCTTAGAAAGTAAGTCAAATATGATACAGTGTATTTCAATATATTATAATCTGTGTTTAATTTTGCTCATCAATTAATTTTTAGCTCATCTGTTATAGGTCTCTGTTGGCATTCACCTTGTGAACACTCGAGGTCACATTTTCAGTCAAAGGATTATGCAAATTGGTCAGTGGCTTTGTCTTGATGATATCTCGGACAAGTTTGAAAAAGGGCTATATGGGGTCAAAAACTAGGTCATTAGGTCCAATCACTGGAAACTTTATGAACACTCTGTTGATTGGATCTTCATCAAACCTTGTCAGAATGTTTGTCTTAATGATATCTTGGACAAGATCAAACATGAGTTATCTGGGGTCAAAAGCTATGTCACCAGGTCAAATCGCTGGAAAACATTGTTTACACTCTGTAGGTCTCAGTTTTGACTGGATCATCATAAAATTTTGTCAGAATGTTTAACTTAATGATATCTTGGACAAGTTAGGACATGGGTCATCTTGGGTCAAAAACTAGATCACCGGACAAAATTGTTGCAAAACCTTGTTAAAACTAGTGGTAATAGTTTTGATTGGTTGTTTACCAAACCTTGTCAGAATGTCCAAATAATATCTTGAAAAAGAGTCAAATCACTGGAAAAACTTTTTGAGTTACAGTTTTGATTAGATCTTCACCAAACATTGTCAGAATGTTTGTCTTATTTATATCTTAAATAATTTTGAGCGCAGGTAACCTGGTGTTAAAAAGTTATAGTCAGTTGCAATCTTTACTCAGGTGAGCGAAAAAGGGCCAACATGACCCTCTTGTTAACATTTTGGTTGTAAACTCTGAAGCAGGTTTTAATGTTATTTTTGTCAATACATTCTGTATAATTGTAAGCTTAGTCCACTGGTATTTCATGGTGTTTAGTTCTCTAATTTGGAGCTATAGTGATTGCCCTGTCCGCTGTGTGATGTCAAAATTTTTTTCAAATGACGACCCCTCTGAAACCATTTGGCCCATTGTATTTGAATTTCACAGCAATGATAATTGGATGGTCCTCCACTAAGATTTTACTAATGATGGTTATTTGTTTTATGTAGATAAATCCAGAAAAAGATCTTCAGAAATTTTCTTGGCCAATGACCTAGTGCTTAGATATTGTTTTGTGGTCCGCGACTTTGATTGTTCAAATCATTTTCCTACACATCAAAATGTTTACCACAATTAATAAAATTCTGTTATTGAATAATTTGGTGGAGATAAAACAGTTACTCATAATAAACTTAAACCATGCATTTTTTTTTCTTTGAAATTATATTTTACAATGTCAGAATTGAATTGTTAGCACACTATTGTGGTATGAACAGTTTTCCTCATTTTAATATATTTCTGTATCTGTCTTTATTGTTCAACTTGAATAAACACTGGTTGTAGTAATGGACCTATGGTGGTAAAATATTATAGAATTAAATTCAACACCTGTATTCAAACAAAAACTTTTAAATGTCACCAGATTTGATCCCATTTGGTGTATATAGAGAGTGGCATTTTGTTTTGGGTTAAATTTGGATTTTGCTATCAAAGGTCTATAACTACTGTCTGTAGAATGGCATTTTTAATGTGGACAAACTGGTATGATATGGTCCTGTTAGCACAGTTTGGTTCTTTCTTCCCACTAGAAACAAGATATGTCCTAATTGTGTTGATTAGACAATATTTTGATGATATTGTTGCTTATCAATTTTATTACAGAAGGAGGATGTTGATTCTGTTACTGAGATAAACTTTGTATTGTCTCATACTTGGATTGTTTATAGAATATGATAAATAAATAATAAAAAATATATATAGAAATAATTGAGCTGTCCTGATTCAAGTTTTGTTTTGTTTCTTTGATGCACTTGAGAGGTTGAGCGTCAGTAGTGAGAGCCAAAGAAAGGTAATTGCGCCCTAAGTTACCAAAGTTCAATGAAACGCACGACATTGGCGCCTATATTAAGTGATTTGAAAGGTTTGATCGAAGCTAAGGCTGGAGTGCGGATGCATTGGTGATTAGTCTAAATTAACTCAGGAATAGAGCAAGCTAATACTTTGGTTGGTGCGCTGTGATTTGATGATTGTGGAGCATCTTATACGCCCGGCAAAATGCCACCTCTGCTATGTTGCATTAGAGAAATATGGATTATTTGCTTTAAAACATATCTGTTGTAGGTTTTTAAGTTAATGTTTCTGAAAAGCCTAGTTAGGTAAATAGACGACCTAGTGAAGACCCACATCAATGATGAAGGGCAAAATAGGGAAAACTAAAAGAAATCACATCATTGTAATATTGCTCACGTTTGCTTATTTCATTTTATACCAGTCGAAATAATGGAATTAACGTTGTAGACGGCTATCACAGACGCTCTGTGTACTAATTTATTTGTGTTGTTGTTGACAATACACAGTGTATATCATATTGAAAGGAGTGATATTGAACTCTTTAACATCAATTACTGCTGCTTGTTTGGTAATAATACCTTCACACCATTGTGTACAGCAATATACGAAATAAATTTCGTTATAGATGTAATGAATATATGATATATCAACTTATTGTACGTAGTAATCTTAAAGTGACAATTTGGTTTCATTGGACTCGTTGGTTACATATCAGTGCATACTCTCATCTTGTGCAATGCTTTAAGTGACTTTTGAATTATAACTTTCTACTTCGGACTGGCCACGTCAAATTTGCTAATGCTCCGTTTATCGTAATGTACTTTTTATACTGATACAAAATGATAATTTAATTATGTCCGATTTTGTATAAAACCACAAGATAATCTTGCATAGTATGTAAATTTATGTCGTGCTATTTTTTTTTTTACTTTATCGCACGCCGTATTCATTACAAAAAAACTAGCGTACGAACTTTCGGATTACCGCACAAAATTTCGTGCAGTACCACCTCAGATAAATATGTAGATAATGTATTTAATAATGAATACAGATATTTTGAAATTATTAATTACTGAGTATTTTAAGTTTAATTCTGGGACCCGTTAATATGAGACTGCTGACAATAGAAAAATGCAACTCCATGGAAACAGTTAATGAAATACTTATAGTTTTTACATTCATGATGTGAAGTAACTGACTTACATAAGGGAGATAACAAAAGCAGCCCTGTGCGTTCTTTTACAAGTAACCAAACATGATAATTATTTAGTTAGCCGAAGATTTTTAATGTTTTGTAAAGTGCTTATTAGAATATGGAAAAGTAATATAAAAATTAAGTGAGAAATAAAAAAACTGAATCAGGAAAACCATCTTTTACGGTTTGTGATCTATTTGGATACAATGTAACTTTAACTAAGAGTTAAAAATAGGCCTGGATGTGGTCGTTTTTTTGTACAGTTATACTGTATCATAATGTTTAGCTTGGGAGAATTCTTATAATCACTGAAATCACGAGAACCATGTGACGTGTGTAAATGTTCGGTTGTCACTGTGGAATTTCAATGACGGAAAACTTAGAATAGGATTTACGAATGCAAGCAGTTGATACGTCGTTTGGCTCAGTCACAACGTATGTTGAAAGATAATTCAAATGTAATATACATGGACCTTAAGGTAAAACAATACCCTGTTTTCACTAGCATCCTCAAAATATAAGGTTGGTGGAACTTTTTTTAAATTATATTTTTAGTTCGGAGATGTAAATTACATGAGAATAAAAGTACATGACAACGCATGGTCAAGACCATTGTGTCATGAACACGCATTTGCGCAATCGATCCCAAATTGCCGCTGTTTCCGCTGATAAGAAATCTGGGCTTCAGTTAACCGAATATCTGAACCAGTGGTCTTAACATTTCGTAATCGTTTGCATGATGACGGTTGATACGGACGATGTTCTTCCGTAGGATACGTGTCATCTTGTAAAACGTCATGATTAATTTAAACATGTTTATTCCTAATCATCTTCATTAAGCTCTTGCACACGACGACGCTGGAATATTCAATTGTGTGGTACTTTTTTCACATAGTTTTCAACTGATATTTTTCACGCTGACCCAATCTGAAAACTTAGCTTTGACTTCAAAGAATATGTTTCGTTAATGAGTATATATTTGGGGTTAGTTATTTTGTTTTCGTCGTCCATACTGCGACAGGTCAATGTGCTCGCGTTATTTAATGGATACAATCAGGCAATACGTTTATTTTAGAAATATCAAAGCGGGGGAAGGGTCTAAATGAAAGTTCAAAATGCCACATCATAAGATAAAGGACAGTTACGACTGTGTGCACAAAATGGCTGTGTAATAAGTATCAATAACTAGTGCACGTGTGAACTACGTCGGAGAGGTTGTATAAAGTTGGAACGCAGTTCGCGATTCAAAAACCACACAGCTAATGTAGTACATATACTTAAAACGACTGTCAAAGTAAAAAAAAAAATGACGGGTAAAAAGTCCTAATCACGTTCGAACTATATACATGTATGTATATTCTTCAATTAACAAAAATAAAAGAAATTTAAATTTCGGCTCAATTTCAACGAAATCAAAACCCAAAGTCGGTAGCAACAGAGAATTTCATCAAGCAATCAGGTCTAGAATGATGTCAATTATTCGAAAAACAATAAACCCAAGTTTAAATTCGAATAAATTCTCCACCAACTTTCAAATATTTTCGAATTCTAGTTGCAATTTTCAGAAGTTGCAATTCACATACTTCTTACAAAGCATTTTAAACTGAGGCTGGAGGGTCGAATTTTCGAATTACAATCTTAACAAAATTGAAAATATGTTCCGACTTGAAATGCTATCAACCTGGCTGTTCAAAAACACCTGTTGCTGGGCACGTGCTAGGTAAGAAAAGCGTTTTTCCGATTGGGTGAAAAATTAGACCGGCAATTTTTAAAACAATTGCATAATCGATATCCACGATAAAATCGTGATATACATGAGTGGCACTTACAACGATGTGTGTACTAAGCAAAAACGTGCTGAAACAGTTACAATGTGTAAAATATTCATTTTGGGTCAGTGTACTTACCTTTTTCTACATGCATTCAATGACTGGCATTTTCATGCAAGTGATTTAGTACTTGCACCCAGTTATTTGGAATTGAATTATTTACTGTTTGGACATAATTTACAGATTTAATAAATCAACTGCTTTAATAGCAGACACATATTTAACAATCTTGCTGACTGAATAAGAACAGATAAGTTTACTTTTTATTTCATTATTTTCTGTTGTGCCTATGTAGACTGACTTTTACATACAACTGACTGAATCTTGGTTACACGTACAAGTTTACATAGTGATTGTGCTTAGTGTATTGAACTTTTATGGTATATAAATATTTGTGTTGGAAATGGTTAATATACAATACATACATATATATAGGATTATTTTAGGGTATGATGGAGTTGGTGGATTTTCTTGAACACAGCACTTAACTTTCACTATGGTATGTCCCCCATATAATTTAACTTCACGCGCACTATTGTTTTAGGATCGGGGAAGAATTTTTTCTTAAATGTTTGAAAACTTCAACAAAAAATGCTTATTTTTTCAAACATTTGAGTCACTTGAAATATTGATTGAGGTTTCAACGTTAATTCCGAACTTCGGTTATGTTGATTCTAAAGTATTACTAATGAGCAATCTTTCAGGATACTTGTGAATTCGTCCATACTGACATCGAAATCCATAGTTGTCGTCCGATATCCCTCTCACTATCTCTGTAAAGCAAGAAATAAAGCCATAAATGGTATTTTTTTAACTAAGTGAGACAATTTCTTTCGTACAATACATTAGAGACAAAATATCTTTCAATTTACATCAATATCTCTGAATATATTTTATTTATCAAGCGCGTTATTTCTAGAGAGGAAATGTTTGTTTATTTTTCGGTAATTAGGTTAAAGAGACAAATCGTATAATTAATAAAAACAAAACGCAAAAAATGAACTAAACTATTAAAAAAGTATGACAGCACACGCGCATTATGAGAGAAACAAGCATGTATGAGTGGTAGATATATGCGTCAAATCTCTGAAATTCTAGAATATCAAACACGAGTCGTGGTTTCTTAGGAAACTACATAAGAAGTCATGTGCCTAGTATAATGATATGAGCATGTAACGACATGAAGATATCCATTTTGTATAAAGATGTATTCGCATAAAATGACGTAATTAAGTACAAAGCGCGTCATAAAGATATTTACTCATGTAACATAGATATATTGCACAACATAAAAATAATTTAATTGCATAGTAAAATAAAAGCATTCTAACGGATACTGGTATTCGTGTCTAAAAACGACCGTCCCGGCGTTCCTTATTCGTTGGCGTTTCAGGGCTGTTCACAATTAATTTCATCAATAAGAACTTTGTAAAATAGAATAATGTATGTAAAATAAGAAAACGTGAACCGCGAACAAGTACGTTGCTCATTTCAATCGGATGTATTCATAATGTAGGACCTTTTCAACAAAATATTGTCCATGTAGTAAGTAAACAAATATCGCTGCATAATTAGCGTTCAATTTGATCTTCTGTATTTACAATGCAATACGATTTTTTTTATCCAAAGCATCTTAAATAATTGTCACACATGTCACGGGATACATAAACCATAGTTGGAAAAGTTAATTCCCAAAATAGCGATTGTTTTTCAATGAAGTCAAGTACGAGTATATAAATAAATACACGACACCCGCGGCTTGGCCCGGCTTGGACGCATTTATTTTTAACAGAAGCAAACCATGTATTTCGATTGCAATTTATTCTCATCAAATAAACTCAGTAAATTGGGAATTTAGTCAGGTCCTAAAATTTTTATCTTTGATTTTCGTCATAGATACTTACCATTACTGAAGTTTTTTTTTCAACCGAAACATAGATCTTAGTTTAATCTTGTATTTAAAAGAAATACAGGTGAGAAACGACATGTATATTGCTCGTTTCAATTTGATGTATTAATAATGCAGTGTGTTTTCAACAAAACGCTATCCGTGAAACACGTAAACAAAACTTGTGACATATGTAGGATTCAAGTTCATCCTTGATATTTGTAATGCAGCCCGTTTTTTTTTCAACATAAACACCTCACGAAAACAAATGGCTAAACATGTCGCGCGATACATGTACTATTATTGAACGGTATTAATACGAAATTTTCGATCGCTTTTAATCAAAATATTGTCGCTGAAAATAAGTAAAGAAGACTCGCGAGCTGAATACCATTGTTTTTTGTCAAAGATGTTGACCATTTTGGATATTGTTCAACGTAATCATCACAAATAAATGAATTAACATATTTATTAAATGTCTACAATGTTAATTTCGGTAGTTATAAATTCAAATCTTGTACGTATAACGAGCGAATGTGAGTCGCGATATGTATTTTACTCATAATTTGGTGTGTTTTCAACAAAAATATCATTCATCAAAATAAGTAAACAAACTCTGCGACAATTACCATTCATTGTCATCTTTGGTACTGACAATTCAGAATGTTTTCTTTTCAGTCAAAAAATAAAAAGATGCCATATGAAACTTTTCTTTGCACATGTACCAGAATCCACAATATTCTAGAATTAAAATGTAACTGCTCTTGCATAGGGACATTAATTTTTTTACAGACCAGTGTATAACTGAACATTTATATCCTAATCAACAATTTCATCTGATTCCATTTCAGTCACGTGTCTACATGAATAAGTGTGCAGTGTAAGTGACAAAGTATTCTCTAAAAATGTCTTATATTGATACTGCAAATTATTAGTTCAACTGGAAATGTATGCTAATTTCACTTTCTTTTGTTTAATTGACTTTAAATTCTATTGTTTTAACACTATAGAAACGATCAAGGAGCATAAGATTATTGGAGTATGTACGTTTTCTTCTATAAAAAGTTAATCTTAATTTGTTTCTGCTATAAACATATCCTGTAACAGTAATGAACGAGTTTTTCATCCTCCGAATCGTCTGTAGATATGGCTGTGTGAATGCACTGCTATTTTTGTCAAGAGACTCATAAAGGTATGGTTGTACGACGAAATGTTCTTCCATAAATGACAAATTATCAAATAAATCGCCCATCTCCGTAAAAATATACGCTCACAATGTTTTTGACAATTGTATTAACGTTAGGCTATTATATATAGCAAGTGTTTGCATTGATCAATGCCATCTATGACGTCACAAGCTAAGGGTGGTAACCGTGTCTATATTTTCGGCAAGTGTAATATCTGTCAGTTTTTTATTTCGATTTATGCGGCCAGTTTTCATTTTTCAAAAGTTAGATTTTGTGCATGTGTACAAAATTGTGTATATTGAATATTTTTTAACTCTCCCAAATCGACAAGTATCACCTTGAAGTTAATACACCATAGTGCACCATTCATACAATGTGCTAGCCCCTGTGGAAACGGCTGCAAACAATCAAAAAGGATGTTGAATGTAAGCAGTCAGTGTGTCAATTAGAAACATGAAGTTTATAGTTTTGGATTTAGATTATGCAAGAACATTAAAACATACGTCTAATCTAACATCTGTAGTATTGATGTAATGGTGATACTTTATTGTTAATTTTGTAATAAATGACATTTACAGAAGATCTTAAAACTGCAAGATATGCCATGAATAAGACATATATACAGCAGTGCTTATCCACTAAATTGATATTACTTACAATGCATGCACTGTCATAGAAATTATCAAAAAGGTCACGTGATGAATAATTATAGTCGTCTAGTTTGTTAAGAATCTATGGTACACAATAATACACGTTTTTTTTCTCTTTGATGCTGCACTCTCCACTGTAGCGTGTTTGTGTAGGATCAATGAGGTTCTGTATTTCTTTCTATTCGTTGTTATATCTTGAATATGTTTGCAACACGACATTATAAAGAAATGTCCTCCATTTTGTATCATAATGAAAAAATATATTGTCGAAGTGAGTCTGCTGTCTTTTTATCATGTGATATTAAAATTTTGTTGCAAATGTTTAACAAAATAAAACATTATTCTCCTTTCAGTTTGGCAGGCAGGGAGAACACGGCGTTTTCAATATTCAATATTGAAAAAACTTTGTAGTCATATTTGAAAAAAAAGAAATGTTAAGGTAATATTATTATTATATATTACATTATATAATTAATTCTATTTTGATTTATATGTACACTTTTCGAGGACCTATATGACAAAAATCTTATAGAAATGTTTAAATGCTATAACTAAGAAACTTGGTGATGTGTATAGATCACATAGTACTTTACAAAAACTGAACAAACCTATGGAGATGTTGATAACTTTGATGCTGTGATTAAAAAGCTTTGGTTACATGTACATGATAGTAATTCTAAGACAAATGAACGTTTGACTATGATTAAAGGGTTAATTGATGGAAACCGTTTCTGTTTGAATCAAGCTAGAGGGAAAAAATATTGAACTTGAGAAAGAAAATGATCTCCTAAAAAATAACCTCGTGTATTTACAGCAACCAGTGAGTTATAATCTCATCATTGGAGGTTTTAATGAGGCTCCAACGCAGTCACCGGTCGAAAACTAAAAATATTAGAAGATGATATGTATATCTGATATAACTATATAACTTGAAATGTTAATTTAATTATGTTTTATTTTTTGTATAAGTGAAATGTTGGACATGTTGCCTTGTTTTCTAAATAAAATCTATCTATCTATCTACCTGCTGAAAAATCTCCAATCTATGATATATTTAATGCTGATATGTTTGACATTAGGCCTATTGAGCATGATGTAAATAGTTGCATTAGATTAGGCGCTATCTATTTAGTATGCATTTGGAATAGCCATGTCGGAACTAGGCCCGACTTTATTGAGCATGATTTTTATTATTCTGAAATTGATCATACTGAATACTTGTATGTTCCTGATTGTAACCTCGACAGGGCCTCGATGGGTATTACCTATAATAACCTAGGTGCTCGTTTACTTGACTTGTGCTAATCTTCAGGTTTTAGAAAAAATAATGGTCGTTTATATGATATGTGGTTCTTACACGCTTGCTTACACAAACGGAGCCTCTATGATTTACTTGTTTTTATCCATACTAGAATGTGACCTTCACTTAACAAGTATTTTTAGTGTCGAATCTTCTAATGAGTTCAGTGATCATATTCCATTTTATTTTTCATATTTGAAATGTAACTTTGTTCTTATTACACAAGAAAATGTTAGCAGTGTAAGTCACTTTAAAAATTGAGTTTTGATCTTGAATGATACCCAGTTATTCCAATTCAATCATGTTTAAACAGAATATTGACACAAAAGGAAGACAATCTATTAACGACGCGATAAATAATTTCACTTCTTTGATTAGTGTGTCTGTTGATGAATTATTTTCAAAAACCTACTCACGCAGTAAATGAAGTAATGTTATTACTATTAACTTATTATGTGCTGGTTTGATTAAGATTGCACTGATGCGCGTCACAACTTGTATCATTAAAACAATATAACGAGGTAAGCACCGTTGAAAATTGCGAAACGTTTTGTCTAATAAATTCATTTATAAAATATTGAGTGAGAAAAAAAGACTGGCTTACAAAAAAGTCTAAGATCTCAGATCTCGAAAAATTTAAAACGCTAAAACTAAACAATTTTGGCAATATTAAAAAAAGAAAAAAAAACATTCTAACAACATTAGCCCGGGAGAATTTCAAAATTAGTTTTCAGCATTACACTAAAATTCAAACTGTGACCAACTCAACCTTAAACTGGTCGAGTCCGGGACCATTTCATTTGGCCGGTTTAGAGTGTTTGCCAGTTTAGAGTGGATTTTTGAATTTTATAGTTATGAAGTCGGGACCAGAACATTTGGCCGATTTAAAAGGGAAACCGGTTTATAGAGGAACCGGTTTGGAGGGTTTCCACTGTATTTATATCTTTAAGCAACTAGATATTGATTTTTACAGGACTGGTTTAGTTCTAAGGAATCAAACAATGTGCTAATGTTATATAATCAATGTAACTTACTTATGAATATGTACCACTTAAATTATTTACCTTATAACATGTGTCTGTTCATTACTCGTTAAAGAATATCAGCTCATTCGTTAAGGATCCACACTGGTAGGTACACGCGATATAACCTTCCCCGAAATGTCTGATTTTGTCAAATTTGTAATTCACGTGATATTGAGGATGAGTACCATTCTATCATCATATGCTCTGTACATTCTTAGATACGTAAATTGTACATTATTGATCTTTATTACGGTAAATCTTGTATATTCAAATTCATCGGTTTAATGAAAAATTGTAAAAAAAATCCAATGTTTAATTGAGGTATGAAGCGCAAAATTGCATCCAGTATACGTTGTAATGTCATGAACAACCAGAGATGATACAAATAATTTGTTACATAATTGATAGTGCATTGTATTTACATCCTAATTGTTAACTGTTTACAAGTGGTTTATACACTTGTTCTAGCTAATTTATTATATCTTTAGCGACAATTTCATTCTCATGTATGCAAAGTGGTTGTAGATTTTCTTTTTTCATTACAGACTATGATGGTTATATGTTTTTAATTTATGTTATTTATATTGTATGACTATGTACTATGAACACGTTCAAATAAAGTTCTGTTCCGATGTTTTCAGACTCGTGAAATGCAGGTTTTTACCTTAATTCACTTCTCTATTTTCAGTTACAAGCGCGGAGAATGCAGTATCTTATTGACTAAACTAAGTGTGCTTTTTTCAACATCAGCGAGTGGAAGACCACAAAATGTGATACGAGAAGATGTATTTTATTGAGCTTTTTTATGTTGATGATAAAAAGAGTCTGTTTTTTACTTGAAAAAGGCAAACTTGTATTTGTATCTGTAATTAGGGAGAACCGTCGCCTTAAACGATGAAAACAAGCGTTTTGAGGGGCACGTGTTTAGCTCCATTGTTCGATGTTCGGTAAGAACTTCATTGTAGTACGTTATTTGCATTAGAAGTTGTTTCCATATGATAGATACATAATACAAGACATGCTATGATAAAAAAGTGGCATTAGAGCGGAACATTTTTCCTTAGCTAGTCAGGTGTTTTTCGTACGACAAAAATGTATGATTGAATTATCATTTAAACATAACATTTAAACAGTACATGGTACTGGATAATTTAAATGTTTATGAAGCTTATAATAGATTATTTATATAATGGTAAAGCTGCTCTCTAACCTTGGGTTCTAGAAAGTAAGATGCTGGTAAAATTGTACAATTTAGTAAATAATCATTATCATTTTAGCATAAAATGTGATTTTTTTAGTTTTAGTGTTAAATTGGCATAGAAAAAATAGTTCTAAGTATAGCAACTAATGCTCAATTAAAAACACACGTAATTGTTGTCAGGTTTGATATATTTGTTATATCTAAATACGTATGTAAAATGTGTCATGTGATATTGTACGTATGTTACACTTGTCCGATATTCATGTAAAGTTCATGTGTAATATTGTACATTTGTTATACTCAGTACTTCCTTTTGAAGTTGTCATGTAATATTGTACATTTGTTATATTCAGTACCTCTTTTTGAAGTTGTCATGTAATATTGTACATTTGTTATATTCAGTACTTCTTTTTGAAGTTGTCATGTAATATTGTACATTTGTTATATTCAGTACTTCATTTGAAGTTGTCATGTGATATTGTACATTTGTTATATTCTGTACTTCTTTTGAAGTTGTCATGTGATATTGTACATTTGTTATATTCAGTACTTCATTTGAAGTTGTCATGTGATATAGTACATTTGTTATATTCAGTACTTCTTTTGAAGTGGTCATGTGATATTGTACATTTGTTATATTCAGTACTTCATTTGAAGTTGTCATGTGATATAGTACATTTGTTATATTCAGTACTTCTTTTGAAGTGGTCATGTGATATTGAACGTTCGCTATATTCAAATCATCATATGGAATTGTAATGATATATTGTACATTTATAATACTCAGATTTTCATGTGATGTTGTTATGTAATATTGTACGTTTATTACTCTCAAATTTTCATGTGAAGTTGTTACATGATGCTGTATGTTTGTTAGATTCTGATATTCGTGTTTACATTTATTTTGTAATGTGATGATATACATTTATTATACATGTACGCAGTTATTCATGTGAAGTTTTATCTAATATTTTACAATCACTATATTCAGATTTTCATGCAACGTTGTTATGTGATATTTGTTCATGTTTGTAATGTTTAGATCTTCAAGTTGAGTTGTTATGCGATAGTGTACGTTTATTATACTTGAATTTTCATGTGAAGTTGTTACATAATATTAAATGTTTGTAACTTTAGATATTCATGCGTAGTTGGTTGTGACGTTGTATGCTTGTCATACTCATATCTTCATATGAAGTTGTTAAATGATATTTTATGTTTGTTACATTCTGGTAATTATGTTTAGTTATGTGATGCAGTACGTTTGTCATACTTAGATTTTCAAATGAAGTTGTTTTGTGATGTTAGTTTTATATTGTTCTGCTCTTTTCCGGAAACAAGACTTAGATAATGATTAATCATCTTTACAGTATTATTAGTATTGTGCAAACCTTCTCTAGCAGACAAGAATTGTAAACATTGGTTTAGCTTGCAAGTTACTGCAATTCAAGATGCTGATATGGCAGGTAGCTGAGGTTTATGAGTTACGGTCGTTGATTGTTGCTGTTG
Organism: Lutraria rhynchaena; assembly: GCA_008271625.1. Taxonomy (NCBI): domain Eukaryota; kingdom Metazoa; phylum Mollusca; class Bivalvia; order Venerida; family Mactridae; genus Lutraria; species Lutraria rhynchaena. Next base: position 717,314 of record VIBL01000064.1, read on the forward strand.
GGAGGTAGTTGAGATTTGCTGGCTACTGTAGTTAAGAGGTAATTGTTGTAGGAAGATAGCTGGGCTATGCATGTTACTGTAGTTGGGAGGTGGTTGTCACTGGGAGGTAGCTGAGATTTGCAGGCTACTGTAGTTAAGAGGCCATTGTTGTTGGACGAAAGCTGAGATTTTTAGTTTACTGTAGTTGAGATGTAGTTGTTGCTGGCAGTTGTCTTCAAGTTGTCACGGTAAGGAGGTGGTTGTTGATTTGGTAGTTGAGGTTTGTAGAATATTCTAGTTGAAAAGTAGCTGAGATTTGCGGGTTACTGTATTTCAGAGTTGGCTGTTGTTGTGAAGTAGCTGAGATTCACAAATATTGCTGTGAGTAGTGGTTATTATTTGGAATTAGCTGAGGAAGCTGAGGAATGCAGGCTTCTGTAGCTGAGAAGTGGTTGTTATTGGTAATTAGCACAGTACGTATGTAGATTATTGTAGTGGGAGGCCATAGTTATTGGGAACTGGCTGAGGTATGTTGGCTACTGTGGTTGAGATGGAGCTGAGATATATAGGCTTCTGTAGTTTGGAGGTAGGTGAGTAGTGGTTGTTGTTAGGAAGTATCTGCAGTTTGCAGATTTTGTAACTTGATAGAATACTTGTTAAGGAGCTACCCATCTGGTACAGTGTATAATTTGTACATGTAAGATTTTTTATCAACATAATTTCTCATATATGAATATCAACAATTGTACTTTTAGCTGATAAAACAATTTGTTTTTAAACATAATAATTATTTATTGATAGTTGATGTTTGTTGAAATTTCTTTGGTGATTAGATGAATGTTATAATTATATTATTATGGGTTATGAAATAAAATAATAAAAATCAGCCATGTTTTATTACTTTATTTTCTTAGTCTATTAACTCGGTATAAATAAAAGTGTTTGTCTACAACAATTTAAGTAGAAATGAAGAGAGAATGAAGAAATGCAGCATATATTTATTAAGATTTGGTCCTACATATACACTATGGTACCTAATCCTGACTAGATTCTCCATTGATTATGTCCAGTACAAACGCATGGTGGATGAACAATATCATGAGAATTTCATGCTTCATCAAATTCTTGTGTGAAAAAAAGTAAACAAAGAGAACAAAGGATGACCTAAAAAACTTTTTCGAGCGCTTTTAGTCAATACAGGCTCACCTCCCTTTTATATTTATTTTTCAGTTACCTCCCTTATGTTCTTATGCGAGGATCACGAAGGGAGAGAACTCAAAAAAGAGAAATATCTAAGGGAGGTAATAATTGTATGACGAATAACGCTGAAAAAAGTTTTCTAGGTCATCCTTTGTTCTCTTTGTTTACTTTTTGCGCCCGAGAATTTCATGACACATGGAAATTTTATACAAAAGCATTTGCATTGATAATCTTCTGGTTTACTGAACATGATGCTTATATATATATAAGGATTTGTAGACTAGGGAGCCTCAGTGTTTACAAATATAAAACTTAAAATAAAATGTTAATTTATATAATTTACTTGTTGTTGCACAAATAAATACATTCATCAATATATGAGCAATATTCACATCTATTCAAGAATGTGTTTACTGGTAACAGAAACTTGAATACACAATATATGCACAACAAAAAAAGATATAGTACATATAAAAGCTGAATTTACAATAGAAAACAAAAATTAATCTTCAATGAAATACATATCATTTTGAAGTGTAACTCTTCCCAAATTAGTACATCTAATTAACGAACTTTTACCTTAACATGTTAAACAACCCAGTGATATGATTATCTTAAAAAATGAACATTGAGTAATCAGAAACGAAAAATATACATTACGAGCAGGCACAAAAATGAAACAAAATGCAAATGATCAAACGCTAATTTGACGCACAATGCACTAGTTCCTACATTAAAGCGGTGGTCCTAAAGCAAGAATACCAGAACTAACACAAGAGTCCAAACATTAAATCAAGGATCTCTACACTAAAACAAGGATTCCAACTCTGAAACAAGGATACCAACATTAAAACAAGGATACCACTATTTAAACAAGGATTCAAACACTAAAACAAGGATCCTAACACTAAAACAAGAATTCAAACACTAAAACTAGGATCCCAATACTAAAACACGGATACCAACACTGAAACAAGGATGCCAACACTGAAACAAGGATGCCAACACCGAAACAAGGATCCCGACACTAAATCAAGGATCCCGATACTAAAACAAGGATACCAACACTAAAACAAGGATACCAACACTGAAACAAGGATGACAACACTGAAACAAGGATACCAACACTGAAACAAGGATACCAACACTGGAACAAGGCTCCCGACACTAAAACAAGGATACCAGCACTAAAACAAGGATCCCGACACTAAAACAAGGATGCCAACACTGGAACAAGGATCCCGACACTAAAACAAGGATGCCAACACTAAATCAAGGATCCAGACACTAAAACAAGGATGCCAACACTGAAACAAGGATCCCGACACTAAAACAAGGATACCAACACTGAAACAAGGATCCCGACACTAAAACTATGATACTAACACTGAAACAAGGATAGCAACACTGAAACAAGGATCCCGACACTAAATCAAGGATCCCGACACTAAAACAAGGATACCAGCACTAAAACAAGGATCCCGACACTAAAACAAGGATACCAACACTAAAACAAGGATCCCGACACTAAAACAAGGATACCAACACTGAAACAAGGATCCCGACACTAAAACTATGATACCAACACTGAAACAAGGATACCAACACTGAAACATGGATCCCGACACTAAAACAAGGATAACAACACTGAAACAAGGATACCAACACTGAAACAAGGATACGAACACTAAATCAAGTATCCCGACACTAAATCAAGGATACCGACACTAAAACAAGGATACCAACACTAAAACTATGATACCAACACTAAAACAAGGATACCAACACTTAAATACTTTTTATTCACCTTGGATTCAAGGACTGTACTTTGTAGTAGACTGCAAATCACAGAGAAAAAAGCCACATTCCTCAACAGTATATTTATGGAACGTATCATCATAGCGTCCATCTGAAAAATGAATTAAAGATGTACAGTGCAACCTCTCCAGAGCGACCCTCTCTTGAGCAACAACCTCTGAACATTAACAACAACAACAACAACATAATTTTGCTTCTCCCATAGGGTGTTGATTGGGAGGGGTTGCACTGTACATTCAAAATCATGCGTAGTTAATGCATATATAATTTGCATATTCTACAGAAAATGTTTATTTGGATATAGCCACAGTCTCAACTACCAAAACAATTGCAATGAAAATAATATTGAAAATGTATGAGCTGTTCACACTGATTCGTGAAAAAGTTTCATATTAATCGGATAAGGTTATAATTGAACAACAAGCATTTGTTTGTTTTATGTTACTTATTGTCACTGGGGTTTAACACCGTTTTCAACAATTTTTCAGTTATGTACGGCGACCGGTTCACCTAACCAGTTTTCTTGGTCTGTATACTAACCAGTATTAACCTGCCCTTCCTAAAGGAGCCGGCAACTTCTCCTAATATGGAGGAAAATCGACAATTTTGTCAAATTTTCATAGAAGGGTATGACCTGCCGTGACCGGGATTCGAACCCGGATCTCCGGGTTACAAGTCCAGCGCACTAACCACTGGAGCACAGCCATGAACCACAAATAAATAACTTAATGATATCAACCTAAACCATTTTAATTTTTTTGCGTCTTTTGAGATTTTTGTTAATTTTTAAAGTTTTGTGAATTAAAACCACCTTGTAAAATAAGCTGATTTGATCGAACAAATGGAATCGTTTCAATTGAATGTGAAATATTTTATATTGTAAATATCTTATCTTATTGCACGCATGCATTTCTTGTTCCACAAAATCAAAGTATGAATGATTGGAATAAAATGAATTACTAGGATCTTAAGCGAAATTGATTTAACATATAATCTCCACTTATATTTTATTTCATAAATAAACTCTGATATTAAAAACTCACGGAATGTTATTCATCATCATTATCTGCAACCATTACAGAATCGGTAAAGCAGAAAATGATACATGCATACAAAGCTGCATTTTGTTTTTACTGGGAATTAACGTCGCACCTGTAGTCAGGTTCATTTGTCGTCTTTTTCAACTCGGTGGAAGATGAATAAAACCCCAGCGCCCAATTGTATAAACACTGGTTAACTTTAATCAAATGGTCAATTCAACCAAAGGTTAAATTTAACCATTTTGGTTTACAAATTATTAAAAAAGTCATTTAAACCTTTAAAAAGGGCTGCCATTTTGGTACTGGTTACCGTTTATGTTACGATTTAACCCGCATCTTAGACTTGGGTTAGATTTATTTGAGCTTTAAGAAAAACAAAATTTGGTTAAACATAAACAAAATTTTCTACTACAGCTAACCGAACATTTAACCAAAATTTTAACCAAAACTCTTATTTAATCCAGTGGTTAAAGTTAACCAATGTTTATACAATTGGGTGCAGGTGAACACCAGAGTAGAACTACTGACCTTCCGTAAACCAAGGACAGCTTCCTCACATGTGAAATTTGTCTGGTCCCGGGTGGTCCCGGTAGGATTCGAGGGGCTAGTTGTCATTATCCGTCATGAACCATAACCACTTGACCATGAAAGCCCCTCGTTCGTAGCTGCATAATACCTATATATAAATAAATCATCGTTTATAAAGTAATGATTATCATTATTATATATTGCATAAAATAGCACGTAAATGATTTCATATCCGGGATTGCGAAAAATCTGTTTATCAAGGACAGTATTTCTAATCTGCATTGCTGGCATTTGACCCGGCATGATTGTGCTGCCTGCCGACGCACCAGTACCAACCTGTTACCAATAAAACTGTCAGTTGTACTCTTCCTTACATGGTAAGTAACATAAAGGTTGTAGACAAATGCCTTTGAATAAAATATCTCCAGTCAAAATGTCACAGTGAAGTATGTATGTACTTTGTTTGGGACTAGAATCTGAGACTTCTTCATCACAAGGCGTGCGCTTTAACCACTAAGCGTGTTGAACACCTTTGAAAAACAACGAACAAGATTTCTAGAGAGGACAATTTATTCTTATAAAACTTGCTCTCAGTCTCTAAATGGTATTATTAACCTTTCCAAAGCGGCCCTCTTTTGAGCGACAATCTCCCTTCAACAACAGCATACTTCCCCCCACTGCATTATTTAACTATTTATTTAACCTCTCTAGAGTGGCAACCTCTCAACAACGGCATAATTTTGCGTCTCCCAAAGGGTGTTGCTTTCGAGAGGTTGCACTGTAAATGTAAATCCGAGTCTTTGTATGAAAATGCTAGCATAAATAATAACAATAATAGTAATAACACTACTCATAATGAGTTTGATCTATTTTTATCAAACGCACTAACAGATAAAAAACAATCGACTAGCAGGATACATTACATGTCATAATTCAAAATTACGGTGCAACTTTCTCTAAGCCTAATACTGTTCAAACAACAAGAAAATGTATGTACTCTACCTGTGTCAGAATTGTTTGTGTTTGTGGTGGTGCCAAGTTTTCAGCACTGTTGTTGGGAGAATAAATGCACGGGGTATTAACATCCCAGTGACTAACATTCGGCGCGTATTATGTAGATATGATTAATTAATATAGACTTACGTACGAAATTGTCAGGGTTTTCAAGCAGTATTTATGATCGTGCGGTGTGACTACATTAGTTTACCTGGGGGAATAATCACTGAATAATGAACTTTTACATGCTCGGATAACATCATTCTGAATGGAATACCAGTGGACTGTCAACTAGTATTGCGTAAGTATACGTTCTTTTTCTGCTTGCATATTCTTAATGTCGCTTTAGTATGCGGCACCGTGTTAGATGCATAATACAGTAAAACACTGTTATAGTGAACTCGGGTATAGTGGATAATCAGATAAAGTGAGAAAATGATGATCATAGTGATCAGGTATTTCTTCTTTACTATGCAATGGAGTTAGTGATATATGCATAAAATGAAGTAATCATTCGGATAACCAGGAATTCACTCTAACCGTGTTCTGCCGTATATGATATAACCGTGATTGAGGGGTTAACAACACTTGGCAACAACGTACCACAAAGTTCTATTTAAATGCATTGATTTTAGTTTTTTATTGACTTATATACATATTTTGATTCATTTATTCGCTTTAACCATGCATATATACATATATACATTATCACGCCTACACTCTACAATCAATACGTAAACAATCTGCAAAGTAGTTAAGCTTGATGCTAATATCGCAGGATATTGTGTTCTTTAACAAATAAACTTCATACTGTACCAGCAACACCGTGGTGTATTAAGTGTGATTGTAACAAATATTAAGAACTAAGTTCAGTGTTAGACTCCTCTGGTATAATATTCTCTACCAAGGCAGCCGTAGGCATTTAAGAATAATGAAGACTTTGAGGAGCGTATTTCATCGAGTGAAATTCACCTATTTCAGATGAGTGCAGACTGCTGAACATAGCTCGCACTATGCAGAACTATGTACGTAACTCATTCGACTAACTGACGAAATATTGTTTTAATTGCCAGAAAAAAGACATAATTGTTAGCAATCAGCGCTAATGTTTGAGTGAGCGAGTAATTCGGCACGTTTGCTTACAAATTAGTGTATTAGTCTATACTTTGTGCGAATTTGTTCCGGAAAAAAATGCCAAGTTTGTCGTTCAGACATACTATACAAGATGGAGCAGTTAATACACAGCTTTAACTGAAAAAACGTTGAAAAAAACGGCGTTAAACCCTAGTGACAATGAGTCACATGAAAACAAAAAAAAAAAAAAACACAGCTGGATGATAAATTTTATGTATACATTAGTTTTGTGTTTGGATATACACTAAAACCCCAGAAAACCGGACTCTCTGAAAGCCGGAATTCTCTGAAAATCTGACGATTTTTCAAATCCCATTTTTTCTCTTCGATAATCAATAGTTCGCTGCCAAAATGGTTAAAAATTTTAATCTTGTCTTATTCTTTATGCGTGCATATATGTATTTATACGCTTTTGTCCAAGTTTGTAACCATGTTTCGTATATTTTTTATATTTCTAACCATGTTTGATATACATGTGTGTGTTTGTCTATCAGGCTTTCAGCTCATTGATATCAAAACATTAAAATAGTTATCTGTCAACTTCTAAACATGAATACATTGATCTCTAATTGTGACCTGTTATCCATAAAAACTATCTAACTGGGCTTATTTTGATTCCATTTTGTAAACTGTCATGTGCATGTGCAGCCATTTTTAAATACAGCCGTTCGATATACTTAATGCTCACCTACCCAGAATCGGATTTTTTACCAGCAAGTTTTACATTAATACAAGTCGCTGTTATAGATTTTATTGGAATTTTAAGTAAAATTATACTTTTATTCTCTCATTTCTTGAAACAACAGGTATATGAATTAATGAGGTGCTGGATTTTTATTCTCTAATTTCTGCTCATACATCTCAGCAAAAGTTAGCGGGTTGTTTTTACAGTCAGATTGTATTACGTACAGAATTAATAAACATTGAAGTATTGCTGACAGAGAGAAGTAAACAGAATGTAGAACATACTCGCTTCAAGTACAAACAGATTAATATACAGTGCAACTTCTTCAAAGCAGCACTCTTTGGAAGAAGCAAAAATATGTTGCTGCTGAGAGGTTGTTGCTAAATAGAGGTTAAATTTCATGTACTAGCTAAATCGTACAGAGGGTAAAAATCATGCTGTTGTTGAAGTGAGGTTGTTGCTCAAGAAATGGCCACTCTGGAGAAGTTGCGCTGTATACGAACTTTTAGAAATATTCAGAAGTTCCTATGCAGAATCATAAGCTTGTTAAAAATAGCATTTCAAACAGAAAATTTACGAACCATTTACCTCAAGCTTTTGTTCAAAGGCACTTAACGTCATTGGAATGACAGCACGTAACACGACCAGCTGGATTTTGATTTTGGTTGTCATCCACGTGAAGGCCAACACGCCTAAAAGAATTAAGGATGAGGTTTTAAATGAATTTATAGCAAGATCTGAGAAGTTTATCATCAGTTTCTAGACGAAAGTATTGAAATCGTTTATGTTCTCGCAAAATACTATTGAACCATCGAATTATTTAAAATTGTGATCAAAGAAACATTTTGCGAATTCACCTTCGTTTTTCGGATGCAAAATGGTAACGGTGTCATGTCTTTGGCTACAAAAAACTACGGAACTGTTTCTAACAGAAGTACACATTGACGTAATTACCTACTTTCTACGTGAATAAAACATTTTGTTTAGTTAACATGTTTTGTTCCCAATGATTGGAATGTTTTTATGTGGCGTTTGCATATGTACAGCATTTTTGCATGTTAACATCCTGAATTCCAGCCTTTACTCAAATCGTGAGGATTTACAAACATTTGCTCCGCAATCGACGAACAAAACCAGATCAAGAGTTTATGTAAACCATTCTGATAAATATTTGGGTGTAATAGTGTTAGATATACAACAAATTTGCTCCTTTGATATTTTATCAAATTATTTCTATAATTCCCCCTAAATACCTCCGTATATTGGACACTATGTCAAGACATTATTCGTACTTTAGTCTACAACAACTGGTCAAGAAACGTTTTATCTAGCCACACTCTTGATATGTTTTATAAGTAATCTAACATTTACATCCGCACAACATACTGGCACAACTTTGATAAACGAGTTGCGTGTATTTATCAAACTATCAATAATAATGAGCATATCATAATTTTCCATGCAGAACATTTGATAGAAATTACGTTGTCTACGGATCTTCATGCTTGAAACTTCCAGTCAATTTAAGACCACTATTTGAAGAGTTCTGCATAAAAAATCCGGCTAATACTTCATCTTTAATCAATTCTTTTAAAAAGACTATTTCATCGTTCAATTATCAGTTGAATTTATTTGTTAATCTATTTTCATGACTTTTTTTCCTATTTTTCGTTTCAGTGCACAATCTTGCGAAATGATTAGAACCTACAGAGAAAAGTGAAATACCTGCGTTACCTAAATAAATATAAAAAGCTCTGACCATCCTGCGATGTTGAATTGAAAAAAAAATCATATCATGGCAGACGACGGCGTTACGTCTGTGCTTGGTACGGACCACCAAAGAAACGTCAGCAGCCTCACTCTGGATGATGCTCTACACCAGGCGGCGCCAGCTGTGGTCACAGTCGGACAATACACGCATATCGTCTGGTATATCATAGGGTTTACGGGAAACATTCTGTCGGCTTACATTTGGAACGCCAAAACAATGTACGAACTTTGTTCGACTACTCATTATTTAGTTTCAATATCATTATGTGATGTAGTATGCCAGTTTTTACACGTTTTCTATTATATCAAAGTATACTGGCTGTATAAAGTGCTGGACACTGTGGAATTATGTGAAACTTGGAGTGTCTTCTTTATGATCCCTTTATATATCAGCGAACTTTTAGTTCTTGGGTTTACCGTGGATAAGCTTATCTCATTACAAAACCCACTGGAAAATGGGTGGTTTAACCGGAACAGACGAGCACCCAAAGAAATCGTTTGGATCGTGGTTTCCGTCACCGCCTTTTCTATTCCACAGGCGTACTTCTGGAAGCTTGATAACAAGATTGGATGTGACACTGATCGTCTGTCTGAGGAACAAATATACCCAATGTGGCTGTGGGTGACGGATACATTCATCTATTTGGTAATTCCAGTCACTGTGGTGTTTGTCAATATAATTATTATACGCATTTCCAGACAATCTTTCAAAAGTGCCTCTCGTAACCGCAATAATAAGGTTCATATTAGAATGAGTGGATCTGTGAAGCGATCGACTGTTGTTCTTCTACGACTGTCTTTCTTCCGAGTGTTTACACTTCTTCCATTGTCTATCGTAGATTTTTTAAAACATATAGCTTACTTCGACCGATCTTTGTTACCCACAGTATATTCTATTGAAGACGCCTGGTCAGACGAACGATGGTATAGATATATAATATATATCATTGTTTATCATGTGTTAGAAATTTTATCTGCATCAAGATATGCGTTAAGCATTGTCATCTTCATTTCGTCATCTATTCATTTCCGTCGCGAATTAAGGAGTTTATACCGTAAGATAATGAACAGACTTGAAAATACTTTCCAACGTGATACAAGCTATACGCAGTAATTAATCCTAAAAATGTCTGTGATCTCGCTATTGTAAATGTTTCTTTACAGAACTAAAATCCTGTCTGGGCAAAATATGAGAACAATGTTATTTATTCATCATCCGGGTATTTTCCGTATAATATTCTTGTACTATCATATTTCATTAACATCATATAATACGGTGTTTTGGTGTTATTAAACAAGGCATTCACTTTTCTGACGTTATTATGTTTTCCATTTAGCTGTTCTAGACAAATGATGAATGTAGATTTTATGGCAGTATTCATAGTTTGAAAGTTTTGAAAGTTTTTTTTTCACTGGGGTATAGCGTCGCACCAACAGCCAGAATCATGTGGCAACTCTTCCTTTGAACCAACGGTCCTCCAATAGCTAGGTGAAACTTTTTCCGCACATTTGAAATTTGGTCCTGGGTAGGATTCAAACTCACAGTGGTGAGGGGCTAGCGATTACTAGTCGGAGACTATAGCCACTTGGCCGCGAAGTTTTTTTTGTTACCGTCAGGTCAATTGACCTATTAGATAGCATGGTTACATTCTAACACACAATAAAATATTCATAATTACTACGAGGAAATGAATTTGTAATTTGAAAATACCATCACATTAAATACCAAAGTTCGTGCTCTGCTCAAATTAATAGTTTAGATCAGTAAATTTTGTAAAGTCTGGAAATTTTTAATGAACTAGTGTAATGCACTTTAATTTCATTCTTCATTACAATAAATATTCTATTCACTAGATTTGTTTTCTTTATGAATGAACAGTTTAGGTCCTTTTTATTTGAAGAAACCTTCCTGGCTGTATATATGCGAAATTACTTCGAACGAGATGTGATTCAATACATTACTCTGTTATCCCAGATCAACAGTCAACATTTGGATTGTCTCCCTTGAATACGACTATATTTTCTGACGTGTATTTTTATCTCAGATACTAATACAAGCGCAAGCAAGGAGCAGAGAAAGTTGATAACGATGTTCGTAGGGAAACAAAGGAAGTAATATAAATGCATTATATGCTCTATACCACATGATAATCCTCTAAGGCACTCCATCCGTTAAGCTCAGTTAGTGGGATGCTGGACCGTTTATCGACAGGTCGTGAGTTCGAGACTAGGACGAGGTACCGGTACATGTTTCTCTGTCATATTTTGACTGAAGATGATAAATAACAAGCACAGTGTCATCAACTACCTCTTATTAACTTTGGGTGTAATAGCTATATTATAACGTTCATAGCTATGTTAGCTTATATAGTTTTTAAATAATTCTTTAAATGATATTTCGAGTAAAAAAATGTACAATGGAAGACAAGCTACCACCCTGGTATTCAATTAATTTGAATATTTATGCATTACTTAAAATATTACCCACTTGTACAAGTATATTATAATAAATTTTAGTCATTCCCTTTCACGTTCTCGTTGACGACATACGAGTATATAAAAGGACGATTGAGTGACTCTGATTTAACGTGTACTTCATGACACATAATCATTCAGTCTTTTATCTATATAATATATATAAATGTAAGAGCGTATATGCCTATGCTTGCGTCACAGACAAGCCAATATTTGTTTTGCAACGCCGCAGCAAGAGGAACAATGAAATGAATCGTTTAGAACTGTCTGATTCAAGGAGACTAATTTCTCACTTCTGTGCTACTTACGGACAAGTCAGATTCTATGATGTAATGGACAACAAACCAAATGTATGCATGACACAAACACATGTATATGTCAACACCAGAACACCAGGCTATCATATCGCATATACAGTGTATGCAAGTTGTTTACTGTATTAACAAAAAACAACCCTTACAACAAGTCTACATTAGTCTTAGTCCATTGTAATACAACAACATCTTATTGGAATGACGATATTTGTTAAGGAACTATCAAAACACTACAACTCGGGGTTTCGCGTGTGCGTGATTATAAAAAAAAACTAATTTTTCTTCTCAACTTCGTAATGATGACCCAATTCGGCTTCATTTTTCAAACACCGAACAAATATTTATAATGCACGCACATCTTGAATTGTGTTGATTTCTTATTCTGTGACAGTATTGAAGTATTGTGATGTGCGTGCTTTTGGCTATAAGAGTTTTGATTGTATGACGTATATAGTCAACATGACTCCAGAAAAAAAGAAAGTACAATAAAATGGATTCTCTAGGGATATCAGATATGACTGAACTGTATCATTCTATGAAGATCACGGCGTAGAATTCAGACAGCCCGTCGATTTCAATAAAACGAAAACCTTTGTTAAATTAACTGTTTAAGTGGTGGATATTTTTTATATTATAGTATCTCATGGCTATCTTTTTTTGTTTAGACAAACATCACGCAAATAAATTATATTCGTATCGATCTTGACGCCACTAAATGATGTAATTTTTCAAAATGATTATAACAAAGTTTTTGTTCAATAAAATATCAGCGATAGTGAACCTAATCTATTCGCTGATATTTCTGGGGTTTGATATCTTAAAATCCTGGATTAAACTGTAAGCTGTTTGCCGCATGAAGACACTTGCAATGTTTCAAATTTATTTAACCACGGAGCCAATGAAATGAAACAACATAATCGGTGGTTTTCCAAGCTGCTTGATTTCACCGAAACAACTCTAATTTTATCGGCTATTTAATAGTTAGTTTGGTCACCCAAGTATTTAATGATCTACATATAACAATATTAAGACATTCTTATAAATGTATTCATTGAATAATTATGTCATACTTTGGTCCGTGTATAGCTGATTTTATATATATAGCTGCATCTAACTGTATTCAGCATCATCAACATCGCCTTGAGGATTTTGTTCAAAGGCCATTATGTTTAATATAATAATTGACTTGCACGTTAAATAATAATTTAGTTCTAATATTTGAAACCAGAGAGTGGTTTACAATCCTATACATTAAGCCATTCTGAACAAAATGTTGGTTGCGGTTACTCGACTTAATATTTAAACAGTAGGTAGGTAGGTAGGATTATTTTATCTGTGTTAATATGGCTAAAAGCTTTTTTGAGTCTGGAGAATTTTGAAAGAATCGGTCGGCTAAATGCAGACCAAGAATTCTTTAAGGACGGTATTATGTGTATTTTCTCCAATACTTGATTACATACCTTCATGATTCAACTGACCTGTCAAAAAACTCCATCAAATTATGCATCGTATGTGCATTTATAATTGTATTAGACACGCATTCTTTATCATATCACCTGTATACATGTATAATATTTATATTCTTACTTCAGTAATATACCTGCGAGCAGGTCACACAACCTCACAATTTTTATGGTTTATTTATCATTACATATCCTCTTAGTTGACCATGCTTATTATGAAGTTGCAACTGTTACATACATTTAAATAATTTTCACTAAAATTTGGGGATAACCACATTATACAACGTCATTTATGTATTACTATGTCTTATTTCGGATGTTGCGTCTTTTTTGACAGATTCACATGTTTCCTGAATCAACATATAGTGCAACCTCTCCGGAGTGCACTCTCTTTAGCAACATTTTCCCTGCAACAACAACATGATTTTTCCCACTGTACGATTTAACTATTAATTTGACCTCTCTACAGCAACAACCTCTCAACAACAACAATAACATAATTTGCTCCTCCCAAGGGGTGTTGCCTTGGAGATGTTGCACTGTACATCTACGCGAACTCCTGAAAAAGCTATTTTATTCCTGCTTTGCACGTGTCGGTTTGAAAAGTTGACGACAAACATTTACACACTTTGACACGTCCTTAACTTAATAACGAAACTTCAGTTAATATGTTAACGTAGTCACACACACTTTTCAATAACAAAACCAAATTTAGATTTCCCTAGAGGAGATGTACTGCTTTTTTAACCCAAAAGAAAAAAACAGTTATTTCACCACTTCTGTCCTATACTTGGAGTTAATTGAACAAGCAATATATATGCATATAAAACAGAAACACAGAAACTTTGGATGAGAAAGACCGATTCCTGACTTGTCTGGTAACATTATTTGTGAGCTAACTAGACAAACAATTATCATATTCGATGTCTGCTTATTTTCTTCAGCTCTTGAAAAAACGTTCCAATAAGCTTGAATTAATCAATTTAATTTATTTTTTACGTCCCAATAGATCTCCTGTCTGGCAGTTGTTTTTAAAGCCTTAACGGAATGGTATCTGGAATATTTAAAAATTTCAAAGTCCTCGAGATTCCAAGGTTCGTAGACCTTACGCCCAACCTATTGGGCCAAGCGTGAGAGCGACATGTACAACGATTAAAGTCATCTTAAAACACAAAATTATGAACTTGTTTTACCAATAGCCTATTGTTTTCGAGTCCCGAGAAGCAGTTTAAATGCTTTTCATTCATTAATTTTAAACTAAGCTAAAAACATAGAACATAGTATTACATGATCTTTTTTCGCCTTTACATTACATTATATTTTTTAGTTGTAAGTTGCTTAATGATCCAAACTGTGTCTCCGAGTCGAAGTCTAAATGAGCAATTTACTTGGACTCCTCTTTGATCGAGTCCAAAAATATCTTTGTACCCTGTACCTTGACTATCATTAGTGCAGTTAATTTTCAGTTTAAGATCATTCTATGTGCCAAAGAAAAGTAATTTTGAGTGGTTTTATTATCAAGTTGAGATGTAGAACTATTGATACCGGTCCTAAAATAAACGTGGAGGTTCCGATACCGAAATTAAGGCATGATTTTCTGTATCACACTTTCAACTGACCCAAAACCTTCAAGATGAATATGTTTACGTCAAAACCTACAAGATGAATATGTTTACGTTCCTAATCTGAAGTAATAATTGTAAAAATACAATTGCACTTTCCAGCCATGAATGTGTTGCGTGTCTCGTTTCATTTCATCAGGAAATTATAATGAAGCATTAAAAGAATTTGTCAACCGTACTCGATCACTTTGTGTAAACATTGATTTGTATCAACAAGCGCTTCAAGTGTCACAAAACATCTGATTTCAACAATAAACAACCATATATAGAACTTCAATGGACAGCCGCCTTCCACCATCCCTTAACGAGTGAAGTTAACATAGAATTTATAAAGCTTCATTATCCGTCATTTCGAACGTTTGTGATT
The DNA here is from genome assembly GCA_008271625.1 of Lutraria rhynchaena. NCBI lineage: Eukaryota > Metazoa > Mollusca > Bivalvia > Venerida > Mactridae > Lutraria > Lutraria rhynchaena. Next base: position 732,705 of record VIBL01000064.1, read on the forward strand.
AAAATGAGAATGAGAATTCGATTCCTAAGACAATCTTACCGAATTGAATTACTTGATTGAATTGAATTGATTGAATTACACCGACAGCCATCCTTAGAACCACATTTTCCAGACACATCTGGTGTAGGCTTGTTACAAAGAATTGTAAAATTGGCCAGCGTACACGCCTTGATACTGACAGACGTGTATATACATATATATAAATCTATAACAGCATTGTATGAATGGAATCTTTGTTCGTATACAAGCATGATTGTAGGTTATAACCTACGAGTCACAACATTCGATATTTGCCTACAGAATATCAATATGAGTATTACACTACAGCCGAAATCATATGCGATGTATATTTGTTTCCCCTACCTACCAATCCGCTTACTTTTACTTAAATTGACAGTCAAATAGCTCTTATAATTGTTATAATACTCCACATTTATGATTACCGTTTGTCACACGATCGTAAATCTAAAGCCCACTTCACATCAGCCATACGATTTTTGTTCGAACGATTTCGCAGTCCCAGGGTGCCGTAGACATATCTTCACGCCTGCCTATCCCTCTGCGAACCTCAACCGAACACATTCCGAAAATAAAGATCGCAGCATTCGTCGATAAAATTTTGTGCATGCTCAAAATGTCTTCGGGTGGATAGCGAACATCGACGAATGTCGACGAAAAGCGTCGAACACAAACTGTTCATTGAACAAACCTTTTACGAATACACCGAATTTAATTCGATACACATTCGATGGAATTTTTGGTTATGTAGGACTGGGCTGTAAGAAAACAAAACGCACGTATTTGCAGGAAAGTCGCGAAGCAGTCGTAGAATCCGCAAAACTTTCGTGTGACCACCTTTCGATACGCAAAATTTTGCAAGACAGTCTTACGAAAGGCCTGCGTTGGTGTGCGTGCATTGTATATTTTGCCCCAAATTTAGATATAAATCCAAGAGCCAACAACAATCTCTCTTTCATAGAAATAGGCAGCTACCTTGCGAGCCCCCAAAACCGTTATTTCAGGAATAATGTAATGACGCGCAATTTTAAATTACGGACACTGAAAGACGTAGTGAATCTTATCACTGACATCGGTTAAACACGTTAAACATTTATCGTGTCTTAACTAAACCTTTTTAGTTGATAAATGATCTTTACATAAACAGAAAGTATTTGCAAATACAGTGTAAACTCTCCAGAGTGGCCCTCTTTTGAGCAACAACCTCCATTCAACAACAACATTTTTACCTAATGTACGATTTAATTATTATTTTAACCTCTCTAGAGCAACAACCCCTTACCAACAACATATCTTTTCTTCTCCCGAAGGGTGTAAGGGTGTCGCTTTAGAGAGGTTGGACTGTACTATCAGGAAAATAATCTTACATTGTATACCGACGAGTGCAGTCTGTAGATGATATTATACACATGTAGAATTGATGTAACTTTACCAACTTTGAACGTACTGGCTACATAATCTAGCTCCGTCCCGACTTTTGGTATTAAAGGAACGAGTTTTGGTGTCATCAAACGATTGGTTTAAACTTATATAACTCATTCTGCATGAATAAAACATATTCTTGACGCTATCATAAAACTTGTGCTGATAACTGTAGTGGCTTACATTGTAACATAATAAGCTATAAGAATAAATGTCAATTTATATGCTTAATTCTGTAAGTTTTACCGATAATCCAGTGATTCGCTTTAATAACGATTGGACGAGGGTAAAGACCTAGTTCGCTACACAACACAACACAACACAACACAACACAACACAACACAACACAACACAACTTAAGGCGCGCTTCTTATTACATTCAAGACGCGCTGAAGAAAATCGGCGCAGATTCTGCCAATAAGAGGTGGTTACCAATTTCCCAGATTTCACGAGTTGTCGAATAACTGCAGTTGGTAATTTATTGACATGTCAAGGTTTCCTAAATAAATTAAATGATTTATGCGCCTTTTCAACTGAACGTTTTTAGGCACGATTAATTGCCTGATTTGGAGTAGTGAACGACTTAATATTTATTTGTTAACGAAGTCTGGAGTATTCCTTTCAATATACATGTATATGTACCTATGTCAAGTTCATTTGTCTTCAAACGCTATTTTTTTAATTACTTTTTCTATTAAAATCAATGCCAAATTTCCAATGATTAGAATAATAGTACAATGTATTAAATGCCAAAATAAGGTAAATTTCGTCAAGGACACTGTTTCTGTCCGTCATATTTACCTTTCACATTATACCAACCTTAAGATTACCTGTTCACATTAGGGAATGAATCACAGGGTTCATTTGTATGTGTTACTCATACACGAAACACCACGTGCGTCATATAACAATAACACAAACATTCAAGGTAATTTAGTGTTCAATTGTTCACGCATTTGACAATTCAATTACTTCCGGCTACAAGGAGTTATACTTCAAGTTTTGTTTCTTTAGTTCTACATAAAGGTGTGTACATCTACATTCTATAAACCATGCCATCTTCAATTTTATGCGGAATTCTTTTTGGAATATATTTGCTACTAAAAGGTAATAAACTTTAATGGACCTTAACTTGTGCCAATGCATAGGCGTTTCGAATTTTTTTTATTCATAGGAATATTTGCTATAATCTCTCATTCGATATATTAGCTTTGTGGATTAACCTGCTTCGTATTACAAAAGTTGAGATAAAGAAATTCTAAAATTATTCTCCATCAGTAACAATCTTAGAGCAATCTTCATAATTATATAGAGTCAGTAGTCATTGTCAACTTGTCACCGGCTGGCGAGATCACTGGAATTTAACATCGTAACAACAACCAGAGTCATTAGGTAACTTTCCAGCTTTAACAGTAGAGGAATGCATCAAACAAACACCTGGGTAGAGCCACAGACCTTATATAAGCTAGCTGGTCAATTTCCTCACAAGTGAAATTTGGTCGTGGATTGGTGAGATAAAATGCTGTGACAGAAAAAGATGTGACTAGAATAATGATCTCATGATCTTTATGGTATTTATAAATTGTGCTTGATCCCTAAGTGTGACATTTCTTCGTGTTTTAGTTACGTTTTTACTGTTTATATAATCAGAATAAACTGGTCTCATGGGGATTACCGTGTATAGCGACCGGGTCCTACGGTTTGCCTGTTTCATATATTATTCAAAAATAAGATATTGTTCATTTATTCTCTATCATCGATAAGTGCCTCTCTCACTGAGGATCTATTTAGAAATGTTCGATTGTACTTAATGTTGAGAATATATATCGAAGACGTGGAATTCTAGTAGAAACACTAACATTTAATTATCAACAGATTTCATTTTTATATCTGCATGTTGTTAGGCCCGTCCACTTAGATCAATGTGTACAGCTTTAGGTCTATGGACCATGGGATCGTGAGTTTGAAGCCTGGGCGAGGCGCAGGTTCTCTTTTGATGGTTTGGTTGAAGACATTATGTCTTACGTCAATCGTCCTTCATTGCGGGTTGGAGTAATTCAAGAGTAGAAGTTGGTAATAACTCGAGGACGACACGGTTATTACTAGTACTGAGTCCACGGGACCGGGTTTGGTTAATTGATATTAAAGTACTGTTATACTGCGAATATAAATAAGATAGTGTTAAAACAGGCATAAAACCTGGAAAATATAGACATGATATCTTATGTTGCTACTTACGTTGTACTTGTTTAATAAATTAAGAATGTAAATAAGCATTAGCATTTGACATATTGCTGATAATAAGAACATATAATCTGTCATAAATACATACATTTAATATAATTATATGAACATACACCTTTCGATTGTCCTCTTTCTCCCATTTGCACAAATAAAACGGATGTGCGAACTATTTCTTGCCCTTAAATGTCGCTTAATACAAAGCAAACACACATAGAAAACTGGCAGATTGTGGGTGTCGCCGTTAAATGGATTCAATGTGCAAAAAAAGTTACATAATGATAAATATTGGACTTTGAATCATTCACGATGGCAGTATCTTTGTACAAAATTATTTCCTAATGGTTAGTGTCTCAGGGGGAAATACTGCGTGCGAAGCCATCAAAGTATTTGTAATTTTGCAACGGCAAATACAATATTTATGACAAATACAATTGTTTATTACATTAGAATTTAATTGAAAATAGCATTACGCAAGCAAAATTTCTGGAATGGATACACCTGCAAGCGTGTTGAATTTATTCATGAATAAGTTATATTTTTGCTGTGAAAGGGGAAACACCCACACGAGAGGCCGTTAAGGGGATTTCTACTGAATTTGTACGCACATAGAAAGTTTCTTTTACGATTATAAGTATTCAATCTTATAATCATAAGGGGAATTTAAAATCCGTCCAAACTTCTATAAATATGTTTAAAGTTGGTCGAAAAGCGCGAGGAAGATATGAAACGGAAATATTACAGGTTACTTCTATGATGTTCTTGAGTATTGCCGTAATGCTATTGGTTTGACCAGTGCAATATGAAGACTTCGAGAGGGAACTCTTTGTCAAGATTAGACTAAAATAAGAGCATAATGCAAATGAATTCTGGTGGGTGTGATATATTATTAGAAAAAAAACTTATTGCCACACAAATATGACAGTGGCTTTTGTGTCCGATATTTTATGCAAAGTTCGTAAAATGCGGATATTATCAAATTTCAAATATCAATAAAGTGAAATGATAAATAATTCAATACAGTTAGTTAATTGTAGAATGGTGAATGATTCAATATGATCAGATAAATGTGAAATGATAATAGCTACCATCATGCTCATTTAATACTCTCATGTTTTACCATCCTCAGTGTACCCTAATCACATGACTTCGACCTCATTTTTTGATAATACGGCATACAAAGTTTTTCTTCAAAATTTTGTTCCGCAAAATATAGTTTTCCCGTTTTCGGGCAAAAACTGTTCTAGTATCAAAAAAGAAACAAACAAAAAAAAACCATTACTTTGCGCTTGTTGTTCACACTCCACTTTATTTGTTGATATTTATTGGTATTTATTTGTTTTATCAGAAACAGTGACACAAACCATACCTGAAGTATGTGAATGTACATTACTGCGTTATCAGACTTTTGTGGTAAATTTATGAATTTACTGCGGCAAGCAAGTAGACAACATTGTTTATAACACTTGGAGCGGACATTAAGGAACGTTGAACGTACTGTAAACTGTATTGCAGTCATGTATGCTTGTTCCTCGTTAATTTAAACATTTTATGTGCGTTGTAAATTTAAATAACGGTCAATTATTTCCTTTTGTTAATAATGGCATAAAACCTTAATACAATTAAATGAACAATTGATATTCTATATTCACATTTTCGTTTTTGATTATTATCTTGTCAGAGACAAAAGGCTTTTTACAAAATTCGAGGTCATAAATCCAGAAACAGTTAGGTTAGGGCAGTTATATATAATAACTATTTTGAAGCTTTACAACCATAAGATCGTATCATTGTAACAGCAAAAATTGGGTTAAACATGTGTAGTAACTTTTTATTGATTTTAAACATTTTGTTTAAAATCATTTGATGTGAGGCGTTGTGGTTCGTCACTAAAAACCATTATGTACGATGAGTTAATCTCGATTAATATAATAATACACTAATAGATTTTTATCACATCAACCGAGTACTTCCGGTTGTGTAAAGTAAGCCTTCATATGGTCAGCAAAACAACATTATAACACATACAACAATATGCCACACACAACAATATGCCACACACAACAATATACCACATACAACAATATACCACATACAACAATATACCACATACAACAATATACCACATACAACAATATACCACGTACAACAATATACCACATACAACAATATACCACATACAACAATATACCACGTACAAAGACTTTGGGTATTCTTAGCATTTACTCTTAGTTTTGCGTATGAATAAAATGACTGCCTCCCGATTTGCATAAATGATCCACTTGTGCAATGATTTCGCAGAACGAAACAAAAGAATAATTGTGTTATAATTGCTCCCAAAACGATTTGAACGCAATAAACATTTATAATTGTATTGCCTTCAGATAAAGCATACAGTGAAAAGGTAAGGTTATCGTCGTTGAATTCCATGGTGATAGAAAACTCCTCCCTGGAGCTGGCCTGTCAGTATCAAGGTAACGATATAGTCACAGAATTTAAATGGTTCAGAGGGAGTGATATCACTGACACCACAGTTGCTATGGTTACTGTACAGACGGACCATTGCAGACCAACATCAAGCCAGAACATCACTCCGTGTGAATTCTCCTGCAGAAACAATCACACTAACGTATGGACAATAGGAAAGGTCACACGTGACCTGATTGGTTTCATGTACCAATGCAGAGTTAAGACAAGGAATAATTCAAAGGATGTCAGCAGCAATAAAATTAAACCTGCTGTCAAAAGTAAGTTACCAGTACACATATATGCAACAAAATAAAATGGGGTTTATACCACGCTTCATAAATAAAAAAAACGTTGGTGCTTTTAAACCGAACCAGTGTAGACACAAAATAATAAAGGAAATAATTTGATCAACATTTTCGGAATCAGGGTTGTTGTTCATATTATATTATGGTGAAATTAACCATTAATAACATAATGAATTTTGTGTTCTCAATATACGCTCATTCTCAAAATAAGTGCCAATTTGTAACGTACGTTGTCTTTCATACAAATTCTTTTGAATTTTTCGAATCTACGCATAATTTAAGCGGAAATGAAAATCTCCAAAACGAATTCTAAGTAGTATTTGAGATGTAGGGAGTATTTTAAAATAATACCCAATTAATTTCTATTTACAAAAGAATTACTACGTAATATCGGGAAAGTCAATTCACTATCTATTTTTGTTTCATCAAAACAGCATTGATGAACATTATCAGTTAAAATTCTGCCTTACGGTTGAACCACACACACACAAAATGTCAACAAACCGCTATGATAAATGTTGAGAAATTCACGTGATCATGTAGATGACGTCATTTTGACGTCATTCGTCGATGACTGATCGATTTTGTCCGTGAGAAAACGGCTCTAATGTAAACGCTTACATAATCCAGCGTCTTAGGGTTAAAAATTTTAATTAAAAGAATGAATTTTTAGCATATGTGAAATATAGACGAGACTTTTGTGTCCTGTCGGGTCGGTGAGATAGGCCTATACATAAATTATCATGATTTAAATTCGCTGCAGTTACCCCTAAATTTAATCCATAGTATTTACTGTCTTGTGACTGAAAATTGATTTTCAGTAAAACCATTCATGATCTAATGTTTATAATTAATACAGTCATTTTATGAAATAACTGAATATTATCTCCGCAGAATAATCTTCAAATTAATCTATTCAATTATAACAGAATCCTATCGGCGATCTCATCAATTATACAATTCCGATTAAATACGAGAAACAGTAGAATTTTGTTATAACGACAGTTATGTGATGAAGCCATCCCCCATAAAACTGGTTTGTGGTTTCTACGTGGCCTAAACTTTTAACAATGGGTAGGTAGATGTGTAAGCATTTTTCGTTGACAATATATGCTTGCACAGAAAGTTGAAAGCTGAAATACAGAATTTTTTTTTTTATCAAAATCATTTTTAAAATGGAGTCGGTGGATTTTTCAATGAGTCGGTTGCGTTGCATTAAAACAACAATATCTTAAGTTTGGCCATATTTTATATTGTTTAAACCTTGACTTTCTGCTCCAGAAACAAGATACAGATGGTAGTTAGGCTTTAATGCCTGTGTGTAATGTCACCAATCTAATTCACACGCCAACTCGTGTTATTTGAAACATCAATTTTGTAAATCAAAACTAGTAATCTTGCTCGCGTCTTCTCGTCGTGAGCATTCCACTCCTTGTCAATGTGACGTGTTTGTTTAATGACAAAATACAAAAGCACAATTGAATAGCATCGTTACCTCTCAGAATAAAAAAAGTGTTCATAAATATCTCGTCATCTCCATTTAAGGTGATAATTTCAACTAGGAATTTTCCAAAACAATACAAAGGTACCAATCCCAATTGGAGTTAATCGTTAATTTATGGCACGCCAATTTTCAGAAGGTTTCTTTAGTTATGCAGGAACTAATCATAGATCGTCATGATCATGGCTTCTTGTAATTCTAAAGGTTTTATCTCGGGGAACATGCATTAATATAGAGAAAAAAGATGCCACGTGCGAGAATTTAAACCTTTTTATTGGTATTGAATTCCTTTCAAAATTAAAATTGATTCTAGCAATATTAATTACGTTTGCAGAGACACGTAACACATGAAAATCAGCTTTATTGTGTAAGATATATTGAAATGAAGTACACAAACCGTGTCACTCTGTTGCTTGACCCTTTAATGAGCAGTCCCTTAACGTAAACATCAATGTGACGATTTCCCAGAGGGTCGGTGCTTATATCAGTTTCAAAACTGTTTTATCTGCCTTTATGACAGCTATGAATACATTTAGTAATTGACGTGGCGAGTGTTTGAAGAGAAAGTACGCTACATTAAAATTAATTAGTATTTTCTTCAACACCAATAAATTGTAAGCGATATAATTTATAATTAATATATATTTTTATCACAGTACCTGTCACGAGTGTGTCGATTACAAAGCCGAAATACCACGGTGTAATTTTAATGGAAACAAACAGAAAATTTGATATACAGTGTGAAACTATGGGAGAATTCCCTGGGGGCGAAATATCTTGGTATGAAGATCCGAATACACCGTACGACCCGACAGATGACACTTTGATTTTATCGAGTGTAGATACTACAACAGAAAAGATATCGGAGCACCTTGAGAGAACTGTGAGTGTGTTGACACTCTGCAGTAACTCATATGATACAGAAATGGCCATATACTGTTCTGCAAACAACATAAAGGACAGGGATTCCGTTGTCTCCAGGCAACGACTACGATTTGGAATGAGATGTACATTTAATGCATTCTAAGCCATTTCACTTGAGCTCCAATATCTTTAGTATTTATTTCAATTGGATAGTTTTAATCTCGGTTCGATCTTTATGATTGTCTAATTTTCTCTGAAACAAAATCAAACCGCATTTATGGATACGCACAGAAATAGGAAGACTTTGATTATGTCATAATTACAAAACAAACTGTTCAATGTACATGTATTACCAATGTCTTATTTTCGTAATTAAACAAATAGGCTGGATTTGTATTGAACTGAAGTTGACTACAAATTCCAATTGACAAACTGTGGAATATATCCGAATACAACCTTACATGTTGTTACTCTCATAATTAACAAATGAGGGCCGCGACCGTGGTCCAGTGGTTAGTACGCTGGACTTGTAACCCAGCGATCAGGGTTCAAATCCCGGTCGTGGCAGGTCATACTCTTCTAAGAAAATTTGACAAAAATGTCGATTTTCCTCCGTATTCGGAGAAGTTGCTGGCTCCTAATGGAAAGGTAAGTTAGTTCTGGTTAGTATATAGTCCAGGAAACCTGGTTAGGTAATCCAGCTGCAATATATAATTGAACAGTTGTTGAAAAACGGCGTTAAAACCCAGTGAAAATGTCACATAAAAGCAAAGAACAAACAAATTAGTCTTTAGTTACATGTTTTATCAGTTTATAAACCGTATATTTACAGCAACAAAAGAAGAATTCGCAGATTGCAGTCTGATACTGATTCTCAGTTGTAGCCTTGGTTCCCTTTGTGCGATACTGTTTGTTTATTCCGTGTTCACCACTGTTGTTATGTGCAAGAAACGGACACATAAAAGTAAGTAGTTACTTACCATTCTAGATACTTGAACTACGAGTTTTGAAAACTAATATATTAATTTTTTGTCTCAGATTACAACACACATATTATATACAGTAAACCTCATTTGGCAAACACCTCAGTATTAAGACCACCCCATTTTAAAGAGCAATTATTTTTATACTAGTTTTCATCATTTTTTTTCTGTAATATTATTTGGTTCTGAAAATTCGGCAATATTAAGTTAAGAGTTTTGTCCCAAATGGGCACTTAATGTCGAAGTTTTACTCTGTTTTATACGTTAAGTACATTTATCAAAGACAATTAACCGTTTAGAGTTTGGGCCATCTACAAGAAAGATTCCAGATGTTATATTGTAACATTCACATATTTTTATAAATAGTCCTTATTTGCTAGAACTAAATTGTTAACGTGCGCAAATAATTGCAGAAACTATATATTATCCCACAAACATATTTATGCAGGAACTAGGAATATTCACCATTATCACATAGAGTTTGTGAAAATAACACGTCCTTTAATTTCCGGTGCTATTTTTCAGATCGGACACGTTCAAGCGTTCAAAATGGAAGAGAGTCTTTGTAAGTCCTGACTTTCTGTATGAATATTAATGTTACTTACATGACAAAAGTATGATCAGGCCATTAATTACACAATCTAAAAAGTTGCATTAATCTTTAACATTTACAAGTCAATGGGTATGTCCACAACTATACAGTATTTAGAAGACTCTTGGTGCATGAATATAGCATAAATCACAAAAAAACTTCATGTTTTTGAAACTAAATAAGGACTCTCAAAATGAATAAAATATGAAGTATAAGTAATAATATTAGTATAATTATTTCATAAAGCTTGTCAATATTTTTTTTCAGTTTTCCATTCACACGAGAGATAAGACTTATTTAATGGAGTATAATGCTTACTGTACATCTATTATCACACAAAATGAGCTCAAATTAATTTCTATTTTTACTAAATTCTTGTACTGTTTTCGTAGGAATGTCTCAAATGCCTATTCGAATGCCGCTTTGTACGACAGACCAAATATTCCCAATACAATGGATGGCGGACGTTCACAATCTCACCAGGATGACGGGATGTATTCAACATTATCAAATCTAGCCGACGGTTCATCCACAGCAAGAAACGCCAAGCATTCAAAAATTTATGAAAACGTCCCGAAACACATGGTCACCTTCAAATTATAATAATCGCGGAGAGAAAACTGTACACATTTTTTGCAAAATGCGAGTCAAAAACATAGTAAATTGAAATTGCTTATTAAAATGATTTAATTTCTGAGATTAAGTTTTTTATTGGCGAATATTTATGTATATAAAGCAACTATTTTCACCACAAATGATTATCAACAGATATAGTAAAACCTCTTGACGACCACCTCATCATAACGACAACCTCATTATAACGACCACCTCATCATAACGACAACCTCATTATAACGATCACCTCATAATAGCGACCATCTCATATTTACTAACAAATATTTTTAGATTCAATATGTCAAAAGGGTTTATGTTAACAAAGCATTGTATTTTATGCATTTCGTGTAATTGTAGAATACTCAATAAAAAATACATCCTTAACAAAACTTTTCACTTCACGACAGATCACTCGCTGAAAATATGATTATACCACGTAGGACAGTGTTACAAGATTATTGAGAAATAAACAGGTGTATGGTCTAATTGCATGTCGTGTTTTATTATGTATATTTAATGTAATCCATTATCCGACCTTTCACCATCCTCCGTCATTATATGTCGTATCAATTTACACACGACGATTAATTCCCTCGAAATTATGAATAATGAATTAAGTTCTGGTTAAATATCAGAATACGTAGATTCTATATGATATTGCAGCAGAGGTCTTATATTCCATTCATTTTTTCTCTGACATAAAGCGTAGGACTGATTGTAAATATTAATGATAATTTTATCGCTTAAAAATCGAATTTCGACGGATTACGAGTATAGGTTGACGTAACATGATCACGTGATGTAAAGTTTAGTACTGCTAGAGCGATATCCACCATTCGACACATCTCGTCTAAATGGAGGTATGGAATCGGCTCACGTACGCCGCATGCATGTCCTCTGGTCATTGATTTAGTGAAATATAAGATTTCCAGATCTACAATTAGATTAATGATTCTCGTTTTGTCAAGTTATATACTACAATAAAACCTCGATAATGTGACCACATTCGGGATCCGAAAAATCGGTCGTAATAATAAGGTGGTCTCATTATCGAGTTGAATTATTGGGGAATTCTTGAAAGCCGGTCCAAAATAAGTGGTCGTAACATAGAGGCGGTCGTTATATTAAGGTGGTCGCTATGTGAGGTTTTACTGTAATTCGTTCAGTAATATAATGACTTCTTATTTCAGAGTCTTATAAGCACAATGATATTAACTGAAAAGGTCTGAATAGTGTTCATTCATCCTGGTGTCTATTATGTCAAAACTGGGATAGTTTTATCAATAGAAACATAAAATAATTATATTGGTTCATTGAGACTATTTTATAAGTTTGGATTTCTGAAGTCAGTAAAATTAGCACTGAGGAAAATTAGTTTGTAAAACTGGTTCAAAGGTTATAAAACTTGAGCATTGTCAACGAGTTCAAATCTCAATTCCAGTCTCAATGTATTTACGTTAAAAATATATCGCTGAATATAAGGGTCAATTATACTGTAAAAATAATATATCATTAATAACTATCATTATTGTTTTATCATGATCAATTTAGAGTCATTAAAAGACAAAATAAGAGATTTCAGTTCAGAGACTGATCTCATGATTTATAACCTCCAACCAGGGATCTCAAGAGCGAGTATGTTTTTTATTTTGTTTGTTTGTTGAGTTCGCAGTTTGTGTGGCAAGTTCTTATTTTCCATCAGATATTTAATAGGATTTTTTTCTTTCTATGCTAATACATCAGCTGAAAAAAACATCGTAAAATCTAATTAAATTGTTATTAGTTTTTTTTCTAATCCCCATAAAAGACTAGAACCAATTATTCCAATGAAGGATAATTGGAATAAATATGTGTATTTCATTGTTATCGTCAAATCTAGATTTTGCAGCCTATGGTTTCGGAATTTGCCTCACATTGACGAAGAATTATCAGCTTGGTTATTTCTCTAGAGAAAAAAAAACATTTTCACTGACCAATTGTTTTTTTTTCTTGCAGAAGAAGATTTATTTTTACAGAAATTCAGAATACAAAATCCAAATGTATTTGAAGAGTAAAGATTTTTTTTGTAAATAATTACCCCCACTTTCAGTTTGAAAATTCTGTTTAAAAGGCGATACCGAATGTCATTTTGAACACAAATTTGCTTCTGAATAATTGAACTCACCTTTTGCGCAATAGTGCGCGGTTGCTGCCTCATATGTGGCAAAAAATAGACCACAATCCTCGCATTTGTAAAAATTAGAAGAACTCGTCATCATCGTGTTGCTTTTGGCGGCCATAATTGATGACGTCACTGTTCCGGCTGCACCACCTCTTCAACTGGCACAGCCAGAACCTGTCTGGAACACTGTTCCGGTGTATTCGAAAGCTGTTTCGCCTGTCCGGAACGTCCTGAACATGTCCTGAACAGCGTTTCGAACACACCTTGGGGTTTATCATCGCACCATCAGCCAGGGTCTTTGGCGACTTTTCCAGCTTTAAGTGAGGAGCTAGTGATTACTAGTTAGAGACCATAACTTGATCACGGAGGTACGTTATTATTTATCTAATGATCAAAGTAAATTTGTTTACATTTGAATTTAAATATGAGATTTAAAATATTAAGATTTGTACGGAAAGGAACATTATTAGTTCAAGTACATATTATCTAAAAGCACTAAAATACATTTTGTTATGATAAAAAGTCAACATTTAATAAAAAAAACAAGAGATTTACGACTATAGAACTAGCCAGCTTAATTGTGATTAAGTTTAACCAATTAGTTTCTCATGCCTTTTTTAAAAATAGAGTTTATTTCCTGATAGCGTTATCTTATGTTGTTCAGAAATACGATATTTTACGTACGGTGATCCATAAATGTTTACATTAAATTTGATATTCATATTATGAGTTAAAAAGATAAAAACACTTTTAGATTGTCATAATTCATTTTTCTTCTTCGAGTCTCGGAAGAAATACAGGCGCTCAGTGATATGATAACCTAACTGGTTCTCCGTCAAGTGTAAAAATCATGAATTTGAATTGTTAGAGCTGTTTTCTTCTTTCCCAAATCTCTCGCAGGAATTGAGTGGGAGAAATTTGTTTATAATCTGCGTTTCCTTTATAACGTAGAAGTTGTTGAAATTCTGATTTACAACATTAGAGCGATAAAACAAGTATTAATCTTAAGACCGGCATGAATTTTTACCAATGTCTGTCTTATTTACTCTGTAGCGTGTTATATTTTATTCCGTGTTTTGTATATTTATACAATAAAACCTCGATGTTAAGCCCACCATTGGGAACCGCCAGAAACTGTCTTAGTTTTATCGTTATAAAGGTGAAATAAAAAGAAAGCCGGTAATAATTTTGTGGTGTAATATTAAGATGGTGTGCGTTAAAACAAGGTGTGCGTTATGAATAGTCGCCCTTATAACGAGATGGTCGTTAAAACAAGGTGTGTGTTATGAATAGTCGCCCTTATAACGAGATGGTCGTTAAAACAAGGTGTGCGTTAAAAACAAGGAGTGCGTTATGAATAAACGCCCTTATAACGAGATGGTTTTTATGACAAGGTGTGCGTTAAAACAAGGAGTGCGTTATGAATAGTCGCCCTTATAACGAGATGGTCGTTATAACAAGGTGTGCGTTATGAATAGTCGCCCTTATAACGAGATGGTCGTTATAACAAGGTGTGCGTTAAAACAAGGAGTGCGTTATGAATAAACGCCCTAATAATGAGATGGTCGTTATAATGAGATGGTCGCTGAGTGAGTTCTACTGTACCAGGATTATTATTATTAGATTTTCATTTGTATTGTTGCATTTATATTATTATATATTGCTTGTAATAAGCATTATATTGACATTATTGATTTGTAATATATTACATAACGCCAATATTTCCAGTAAATGTTGAACAAGTCAACATTTTTCTCCATTAACCGCGACAGAAAATAAAAGAGAAAATAAAAGAGCAAAATTTTAGTTAAGATTTTTAAAAGGATTCCAAGGAAACATTACGTATTAAACTCTACCTACGTATTAAACACACACATATAGCGCAGCCAAAAACCAGAACACTGCAACGGAACAGAAACATGTAATCATACCAGACAAAAACACGTCAACATGACTTATATTATGTAATCAGGGTTAGGCTGCACTTAATATGTTGGTTTGCTGTTACGAGACCCAACATTTTAATATGCGGGGCATATCATTACCCTCTCCTTCAGCAAGGCATACTCCTGTTGTGGTATGCCTTACAGAAAGGACAATTTCAAACATTCCTATAACTTTAAACATAACTTAGAACGAGACACATACGTTGACAACCCAACTACATAAATATCTCTATAACAAAATAACGAACCAACTACATTAATATATTTTAACAAAATAATAAATCAACCACATTGAAATAAATACAAGTGCAATACGCCCTAAAAGTCACTTGTACTGAAATATAAAGCAGGAATAAAGAATGATTTTTGTTAGGATCACTGAACTTGGGGTAGAGAGACTTTTTAATGGGTCGTCGTCTAACTGTATACACTAATTTTAAGGACACTTTACATTAATTTTTTGTTGAGAAACGATGAACTCTTTTTCTCCTTTTGTTTTGAGCGAAACACAGAGGTCAGTTTTTTTGTCTTTGCAGTATACAAGTAATAGATTCAAGGAAAATTAAGTAAAATTCCCGGTTGGGTGAATCATTCATAGGTTATTATCAGTAATTTTGTTAAAAGCCACATCGTGAAGTTGCCCGTACAAGTAAAACAGTTAATATCAAAAGACATGAAACTTATGAAACTAGCAATAACTACCTGCTGATAAATTCACCCTTATTACCGGTGAGTATTGTGATGTATGTGCGTGTTTAACTTCCGTAAAATCATTTGTGAACAAGATACACGCTAGTTTCGTGCAAAGCACAATAGTAAACGTGCGATTTAGTCTCTGTCCTGTTATAATAATGTTTATTAAAATCTCATTTAGTGGTGACTCAACTTAGTAGATAATTAGTGACTATGATTATATTAACATGCTTTCCTGCAGAGTAACCTTAAAGAATTGTCATTTAAATAATAGATAGTTAACGGTGATCTTGTTCGGTTATGCAAAAGAACAAAAACTAATGTCGGGTATTAAATCATGCTGTTCTGTTTATTGTATTTTTACTAGCTTGATACAAGTAAAACATTGAAGACCATTTTCAGACCACGTTGCTAATACATACTTCTAATTAAACAACTAATTATGCTGGAACACACGGATATTGCTGTAGTGCTTAAATAAAAGTCAATTGCCCGTATCTGAACAATATAAAATAAGTTTTATCCAATATTTTGGGCAGCGTAAATATAATGGTTGTAAACACAGCTTTTCAGATCCTCACATGAGTCCGATTGTATTGACAGAAATAGTCGAACAAAAACAACATGACTGCCGAGGTTAACTCGTTGACAAGTCACAACAGTACACTAAACCCATAGTTAGATCATTAACTTGCTGACAAGTCACGAAAAGTACAATAAACCCATAGTTAGATCTTTAACTTGCTGACAAGTCACGAAAAGTACACTAAACCCATAGTTAGATCATTAACTTGCTGACAAGTCACGAAAAGTACAATAAACCCATAGTTAGATCTTTAACTTGCTGACAAGTCACGAAAAGTACAATAAACCCATAGTTAGATCTTTAACTTGCTGACAAGTCACGAAAAGTACAATAAACCCATAGTTAGATCTTTAACTTGCTGACAAGTCACGAAAAGTACACTAAACCCATAGTTAGATCATTAACTTGCTGACAAGTCACGAAAAGTACAATAAACCCATAGTTAGATCTTTAACTTGCTGACAAGTCACGAAAAGTACAATAAACCCATAGTTAGATCTTTAACTTGCTGACAAGTCACGAAAAGTACAATAAACCCATAGTTAGATCATTAACTTGCTGACAAGTCACGAAAAGTACAATAAACCCATAGTTAGATCTTTAACTTGCTGACAAGTCACGAAAAGTACAATAAACCCATAGTTAGATCTTTAACTTGCTGACAAGTCACGAAAAGTGCACTAAACCCATAGTTAGATCTTTAACTTGCTGACAAGTCACGAAAAGTACAATAAACCCATAGTTAGATCATTAACTTGCTGACAAGTCACGGGCAGTACAATAAATCCATAGTTAGATCATTAACTTGCTGACAAGTCACGAAAAGTACAATAAACCCATAGTTAGATCATTAACTTGCTGACAAGTCACGGGCAGTACAATAAATCCATAGTTAGACTGTTACTTGGCAAATTCAGTTGTGATGCTTAGCGTTCGTTGACCATCAAGTGGGCGAGTTGGAATAAAGACGCATCAGCGACAATAAAAGTATTAATAAGAAACAGTTGTCTCGGGAATTCTAACAATACTTGTAAATTATTGAATGGTTTACAGCTAAGCTACAGATAATAGGAAAACAGATGTAGCTTTGTCTCTTCTTACGTCAAACAGTCGTAACGGAGTCGAGAGCCGTATTCTTACGGAGACACGTCATCTATAACATATTGTCTGTGTTAACTTGACTAAACAGTTTGTGTGGGCTTTTTCATCATGAAACCCCTGATCGGTTACATCTTCCAGACTAGAATGTTTTATGTTTATTGATGAATTGTATGTGTTTTAAACAAAGGACTCCCGTATAAATACACGAGAATACGTCAAAATTAAGTACGTTTTTGTATTAAGAACTGAAACAGTCATATACGTATTAACTTGTTTTATCAATAACTTATACATGAGTTAATCAGTATAATATGGAAACGCCAACGTATTGCCAACACCTTAAAATTGATGTTTAAGTACTATTTCAACTGCACTTTTATGACATACAATTCGCGTAGTTAGCCACTTAGCGTTAGGTCTATTGACTTGGGATTCGCGAGTTCGAATCCAGGGCGAGGCTCCTGTTTATTTGGCTGAAGACACGGCTTCTGAGGCCATTTGTCCCCTACAACTGATCATTTGGACAAATCGACAATTATTTGCGGAGAAATAGGTAAGAACTGCAACAGATACAAAAACTAAATGGCGAGGTTTACTGGCCACTGGCATGTGACTAAAACATTACTGAAAATAGGTGTTAAACCATAAACATAGAAAAATGAAAATCATTACACTTGTACTTATAAATATAACTGATGTATGGCCTTGTAACCAGTTGCCGGAGTAATTTAATAAGTTCTTAAACCAGCAAAAACTTTTTTCACGCATTCAGTGAATACTTCAAACAATATTGAGTGTACAATTACGATCCATACACACACGCCTGAGTAATTTCATTTTATAATGCACTTTAAAATTATATTCCTTTCATGTACCATTCCATAGTCTTGTTCTCAACGATGATGGCAGACAGTGCACGATGTAACTGAAGTCTCGCACACTTTTAAGCAGAGATGTAAAAAAAAACTGAAAAACGCGTCAAAGATAGAAAGTGAAATTTGACGCCAAAACCAAAGATATCGCCATAGCATTAATTGTTTGCTACCGCCTAATGTCATATTGTCATAAAGTGGTGGAAAATACATGTACGGGTTCTTTCTATAACGATTAACCGCGGTAAGGTCATGACCCAGAGTGATCATAGTTCATCGTGTATCCCACATAACCTCGTCTTTTACAGGGTAAACCACGGTTCACATTGTCCTGAGTACATTAACTCCTTGATACATGTAAAAACATTTGGGAAACCATGAGATGTGAAATATTTTACTAAAGGCAGAGTATTTTACTCCAATGACTTTCTAACAGATCCCTGTATTTATGTATCCATGAGGCACAATGGCTGTTCATTCTAAACCATGTTGGCATTATCTGTATCCCTGATGTTGAACAATCAGTAGAAAACCCAGAGCATATATGGCGGTACCACGTAGAGAGACTTATATGTCTTATACGATGCTTTGTGGCTATTTGTTTTTGGATTTACCGCTTTGAATGACGATTGGAAATCTGCCAAAAAATGTACGCGTTCATCGTATGCGTCGTTTCCGAGAAAAACAAATTTTTATCCATTTTGTCAAATTTACATAATTTTCTGTCAGTATTTCGAAACAAAAATGAGACACGTGAATGCACGGTGTTAAATCATCATGAATTGTTTTGCTAATTACAAAATCAATATTTTTATTGATACATACTGACACGAAGTACAGTTATATCCATATCAAATACCTACCTGAATCACATGATGTAATTTAAGAATACAAGTAATTTATACAACGTGTAAACTAAAACACTAGTCGGTATGTGATGAATGACAGATTTTCTGGCATAATCTTTGCAAATAAAAATCTTTATCTTTAACAAGCTGTTACTGCGTGTTTTCAATTTGTTTGTAAATCATTTTGTATTTCTATTTGTCCCAGAATTATCAGTGAAGCGACTACATAACGTTTTCTTGCATAGGCATTTTATACAAACACTTGAAATGGATTATGCTATCTTATGTGGTCTGCATATTAATCATATAAAGCAATCATATTAACTCTGTCGTTATTCAAGTGTCAAATGTTTTTTTTCGTTTGTTTGTTTTAGTTTTTCGTCATTTTAAATTATTTGGCTTCAGCGCAATGTTCTGCCATTTCGAAATAACCAGTTTATTAGAAAATATCGTGTTACAAATTATTACAATTGTGAAACGTCAAACGTCTCCGCGAATTGTGCGGATACAATTAAATACCATGATTTCATTTAATTTTGTTGTTATAAAATTTCGTGGATTTAGCATAATCGGTAATTTCATGGATACGTAAATTTCGGAAATTCGTGAATAAACTCCACGGAATCCATGAAATTAAATATTCAACGAAAGTTCGTGATACCGCAGTGAATTCTTGCCATTTCGAGTGTTGTTCTGTGGTCAATCTATTGTGTATGTACTTATTGCAATGTTGAATATGTTATTGCAAATGTGAAATGTCAGTGTCTGTGCAAGTTGTGCAGACATGATTAAGTAAATTCTTGCCATTTTAAACTGTTCTCTGGTAAATTTATTGTGTCTGTAAGTGGAACCTAGAGTCACCAATCTTACATTTGTAACATAAACTCTGCTGAAACCCTTCTCAGAAAACAATAAACTGAGAGAAATATCAGCGTAAATCAAAAAAGCTTGAGTAGTTACAAATTAACTGAAAATATTTATGTACGTACAATGTTTGTATATCAATATACAAAATCGAGTCAGCATACCAGTACCCCATAGCGTGAACATGTAAAAATCAACAATGAAAATATTCTTAACAAGATCTTATACGCCCTAATCTTTGTTCTGTTTTTGAATAATTTATATTCATTTTAATTATTACGTTACACTATATACGATACAACTTATTACTGCCTGTTACTAAAATCTTTTCAAGTACATTTTCTCACTGATATTTACTCCGTTTTTCAACAATTTATACACGGCGACTATTCACGTTACCAGTTTTCTTGGACCGTATACTAACCAGTACTAACTTACCCTTCTACAAGGATCCGGCAACTTCTCCTCATATGGTGGAAAATCAACAGTTTTGTCAAATTTTCATAGACGGGTATGACATGCCGCGACATTTTCAAGTAAAAACATAAAAAAAACGGTAACAAGACGTATACGTTTTTACTGATTTCAACGCCATTTTTCATTAATTTATATAGGCAGCCGTTTCACCTTACCAGTTTCTTGGACATTATACAAATGTACTAACTTTACCTTCTACAAGGAGCCGGCAACCTCTCTTCAAGTGGAAGAAAATCGACATTTTTGTCAAATTTTCATAGAAGTGTATGACATGCCGCAACTTTTTCAGGCGCAAATTTTATGAAAAAAGGGTAACAACAAATTCATATCAAGATGCTTGTTGTAGACCTGTAAAACATTACACTGAATAAAACTAAGAACTAAAATTGACGGGACTTAAAACACTCCTCTAGATAGGCCGTGTGTTTATGATATCAAATCTCGCGATCACGAAATTTTATTGTACTCAAAGACAGTTCTGTTTAATGTGAACAATGTAATATTTGATTACTGGGTAAGGACTTTTTTCTATTCACACACAGCTATCGGTTGAAAGCCTGAAATATTGACAGAAATAAACATGAACTAATTGGATTTAAAATGGTTATTATAAGTTGTAACCAATCGATGAGTGCCTTTTAGTGTATTTTAAAGCTTACTTCAGGAGTCTCTCTGTATGAAAATTGATAAAGGTCATGAAGTTTATTATTATATTTTTATTTAGGAAAGCGTAGTATGAGCAGCTGTATGCAGTCGTACATACATTTTCTCCATAGATTTATTGTCAAATATGTACAGTAACTTAGATAATGAAACCGCCTTCGGGACCCCGAAAATCGGTCGTAATAATGAGGTGGTATCATATCAAGTTGAATTAAGGAGGAGTTATTGAAAGCCGGTCCGGAAATAAATAGTCGTTATAACAAGGTTGTCGTAATATTGAGTTGGTCGCAATGTGAGGTTTTACTGTAATAGTTTTACACAGCCTAACCACGTGGTAATATATTTGAATATTTTTTATCGACATGGAAACTTGGAATAAAACATGCTTTAAAATGTAAAAACGCAGCATTTCAATCAATCGCTGGAAAAAGTGTCGCACATTCTCACGATTACTGTACCAATATTGACGATAATTAGTTGAATTGAAACATAATTGAACGTAAAAAGCAACAAAATTAGAGTCTATACCAACACGTTATATCATTTATAAATCACCCTGATAATTGGATGACGTTTGTTTTGTCAGAGATTAGACTGCTAATTGACCTGGACACTAATATGAACAAAAAGATTAAAGTCGTAAACCGCTAATCATTCTTTCACTGGCTGATTATTTGTACAACAATTAATGGAGGGCGAGTCCAGTATTTGGACCACGCGTAAAAATGCTGTTACTGGAATTATGACGCAGTGGACCCGAATGGGGGGAAATATTTTAAACGGTTGTTAACGTAATTCAACCACACAATTATGCTGTTTTTAATATAATGTAGTCAGCACAGTATAACATACACTTATGATTGACGCACATTGCCAAATATGGTTACTTTGTAGAAGCATATATGTGTAATTTCGTGAGCATTGATTATCAATTACATTTATTTGTTGTTGTCTTAAATAAACCATTACCCTACTCTATATCGGGGAAATATTACGTTTATGTACAGAATTGGACATTTCCTGGGATACAGGAAAGTAGAAAATGTATCCGAATATCTCATAACATCTTGGAATATATCCAATAAATAATAATTGTTGGATTTTCATGTCTCTACGTCGAAGCTAATTGTGTTCTTAGTGATATATAAATGTTGATTGCCCTTTGACGTTGTGTCAATAAACACCGCGATACTCTAGACAATTGTACAAGTAATATGAACATCTTGCACTTTCCATTTGTAGTGTATTTCCATCACCTTCCTATTTAAAGAGTACCAAGTTTCCCCAATACTTTGCTGCATGCACTGTGAAGATGTCAATAAGGTTCAGAGGGCGGTTGATAGTACTGTTTACAGTAACATCAATAGTACAATAAATATACAATAAGGTCAGATATGTGTCGGTTGTGGAAATGTCACAGTGCGGATTATCCGTGATGTGCCAGACAATTATTATGTAATACGATTTTCTGGTATTTGAAGCAACTATGTGACCCAGAATAACGGCAATCAATTTCTGTTGTTAAAAAACATTACATACTCTTAGTATAACTATCCTGAATGAATCATACTCTGGTAAAATATGTTATACATGAATGTGTTTACACAGGATTAGCATAATCTCAACTTTAAAGCTAGTTAACTTTTATTTTTTTTATTTATTATGTAACGAACTTATTAATGGAGAAATATTATGTTAGTCGAATGCATACAATCGCTCGGTGTCTCTATCAAAACATACAAGTCAGTGTTTTATCGACATGTCCCTTTCTTCTGCTTACTTTACTATAAAAAACCTTTACAGTTTTAAGAATCCAAGCCATATGTGTTCAATAAATATGACCTTGAATTAGTTTGACATTGTCTTTCGGACAATATGTTCCGAGAAAAAAAAAATTGAAGATGTGCTTGATGTTTGCTTATTGTTCCATTGAGAGGTTCACGATATTTTCAAGACTTTTTCGAGGAATATTATTTACATGCTATGGTCCCAAAGCACTTTGTTACAAAACTCTTAGTTTAGAAATATCAACGATGAATTATATGTCTATGTAAATAATATTGTACAAAACAATTATGCTTGCACTTCATATTGCAGAAGGGACAGATCTCAAAGTGTTGGGTTTCATTTTGTCTTTATCATTTATATGTTATTCCTGGTGTCTGTATAGGATGTTAAGATGCGTCTTGTGAAGTGCTTCTTAAGGAATGTTTTAAGGTTTTTGTTGACACTTAACAACATTCTCACTGACATTAATAGACATTAGGTAAACGTATGATAATGTTATAGTGTCTTGTAGTGTTCTTAATACACAATAAGCCTCTAAGGTAATATGTTTACATTATTGTTTTATTAATAACAATTAAAACTTCTGTTTAAGTATTTCAACGGAAGGTAACATATCAAAAGATGTCAAAGACGAAATATTGGTCTTCGCGGACAACATCTACAATGTTGTATGACACAAAATAACAAATTTTATATTTATTTCTTATGTATCCTGGTTGTGAACGGTCTCTGGTGATTTCTATATAAATGTTTTTTACACTGAAAATACTGACAAGGTATTTTAAGTATGACAAGTGAGGCCTAAGTGTTTAATAACATATAGTTAATACATTTTTAAAAATATATATTTTATCGTCACCCTTGACCAAAACAGACTTAAAAAAAGAAATAAAGAAATCTCATGTATAATTGAAGCTGCTGTGTTGAATGGATGACACAAGGTTATTAAAACATTTTCTCTGGTTATTGGCTTGACATAAAAACTTCTCAAGAAAAATGGGGATCAGTGATCTAATTTAAAGAACATTCATGATATTTTTGAAAGTAATTATAACAAAAAGAAGAACTGACATAAGAAGTGAATTCATGCTTTTTACTGTAAAGATATTTATAATTATAACTTTATTACAACAATCCAATAAAATGAAGAAACCTTTCGTTTTCAGCAGTAAAAATAATACAAGCAAATACAAAATGCGACATACAAACAATTCCATGGAGCCCGGAAATACCTCGTATAAAATAGACCAAAATGGACCAAATACAGTTACCATAGTAACACACAGCCCTTTGAATGTGTCTGAGGTCTGGTTGGAGTATACCTTGTGAGGCATGGATTTGTCAGCATAATCTTATTTCTTCAACGAATAATCGTAAACTTTGATAAATGTACCCCCTCCCTAAGATATCGTATAGGGGTGGGGGTTAGTGGTGACGATGTCAGCATTAGACATCTTTGAATAAATGTTATGTATAAAAAGAGTGCTATAATAATGTGGTAAAATAAATAATATTACACGCCAGCTCTATTGTCGACAATTTCAATGACTTAAAATCTATTTGCGTAGAATTATATATAGCGCGCTACAAAGTGCATTTTGTGTAATGACAGTGTCTGTGACGTGCTGACTTAATAAGTAGCTTAGTGTCATTTCGTTTAGCTTGTTCATTAATCTCATACATTATCCGATGTTTCTGCATTTGGAAACCAGTAATCATCACCTTGACATTTGTTTATCTTCTCATTTATTGTTCCATTCAGTTGACAAGAAGTCAATAATGAATTAACTTTGAAAGTAAAAAGACCCACACGTAAAACGTATACAGTAAAACCTCCATATTAAGACCACCTTTGGGAGTGAATTAATTGGGGTTAATACTTGAGGTAATATTGATAACTGATCCAAATATGGTTGGTCGTTATACTGAAGTCTTCGTAATGTTCAGGTGAACTGACGTTTTACTGTATATAAAAACACTAAACTTTAAACACCGTGTATGTCCCGTATACATCGTGCTTATTAAAATTTAACCCTCAGCAAAAGAAGTAAAAATGAATTTAATCAAATAAAGCATGAGACACTAGATAATTACTTCAGGGGCTCCGTGCCAGAGACCAAAACCACCCAACCACACAACCGCGCAGTCCCTGGTCACTAGCTCCTCACCTCTGTGAGTTGGAATCCCAACAAGGACCAGCTGGTTAACGGAAGATACGATGGTTCTACCAAGTTGTACGCCTGGATTTTCATCTAGCATTAAAGTTGGAAGGCCCCCCAAATTAAACTCTAGGGAAAAATCACTACTTCACCAATTTTCCATGAAATTTATCATTTTAAAGAATGCATATTACTTATAACAAATCAAAAAACCTACAACCGTAAAACCAAAAACAATGCGAATAGTGTTTAAAATATACTGACAAACACCAAAAAAGATACTGGATATCACGCCATAAATACACGATACAAAAACATTAAAGCATTTAGCAATAACAAAACATCAACAAAATATCGACTAACATTTTTATCCATGTACAGCAGATTTCTCTTTCAACTTGAGTCTGACAGTAAAACGTGATTTAAAGTAATATCAAGAACCTGTACTAGTATAAACAGTAAAACGTGATTTAAGGTAATATCAAGAACCTGTACTTGTATAAACAGTAAAACGTGATTTAAGGTAATATCAAGAACCTGTATAACTAGTATAAACAGTAAAACGTGATTTAAGGTAATATCAAGAACCTGTATAACTAGTATAAACAGTAAAACGTGATTTAAGGTAATATCAAGAACCTGTACTTGTATAAACAGTAAAACGTGATTTAAGGTAATATCAAGAACCTGTATAACTAGTATAAACAGTAAAACGTGATTTAAGGTAATATCAAGAACCTGTACTTGTATAAACAGTAAAACGTGATTTAAGGTAATATCAAGAACCTGTATAACTAGTATAAACAGTAAAACGTGATTTAAGGTAATATCAAGAACCTGTATAACTAGTATAAACAGTAAAACGTGATTTAAGGTAATATCAAGAACCTGTATAACTAGTATAAACAGTAAAACGTGATTTAAGGTAATATCAAGAACCTGTATAACTAGTATAAACAGTAAAATGTGATTTAAGGTAATGTCAATAACCAGTATAACTAGTATAAACAGTAAAACGTGATTTAAGGTAATATCAAGAACCTGTATAACTAGTATAAACAGTAAAATGTGATTTAAGGTAATGTCAATAACCAGTATAACTAGTATAAACAGTAAAACGTGATTTAAGGTAATATCAAGAACCAGTATAACTAGTATAAACAGTAAAACGTGATTTAAGGTAATATCAAGAACCAGTATAACTAGTATAAACAGTAAAATGAACACATTGAGACCATCTCCTGGATCCGAAAAAATCGGTCGTAATAATGAGGAGGTCTCATTATCGAGTTGAATTGCATGGGAGTTATTAAAAGCCGGTCCGAAAAATGAAAGGTCGTTATAACAAGATGGTCGTAATATTGAGGTGGTCGCTATGTGGGGTTTTACTGTATCTGTAAAAGTAGTAAAGGTCGCAAAAATGAAGTCATTCCCTTTTCCAATTTTACGCCAAGAAATGAAATAAGCACAGCTGGTGCATTGTGTAAGCACAGCTGGTGCATTGTGTAATACGGTATTGTGTGCAAAGATGATTTTGTAAAGACGGATTAAATGCCAAACGTTGTTATAGGCTAGACTTTAGAAATACAAGATATAGCAATCAGATATTTCATCAGTAACTTGTAATCATACATTTATCATATTTATCTCGCCCGGCGTCATCAGAGCACTACCAACATCATTATTCAATTTTAGATCAACCAGACATCATATTTATGATTATTGTCCGATTATCTGAAAATATTTTTCATTTGATGATGATAATAATGTTGAAATAATATTGTTGTAAAATTGTTGATGATGATTATAATAATAATATTGTCGTTGATGATGATGTTGATGATGACGATATTGATCATGTTGGTAATAATGATGAGGTTGCGGTCGATGATGTTAATAATGATGATAATGATGATGTTGTTGATGATGATGTTTATGATAATGTTGATAATGATGATGATGACGTCGATGATGTTGATGATGATGCAGTTGATGGTGATGATGATGAGTATGATTTTAATGATATTGATGACGATGTTGTTGTTGATGAGGAGGAGGACGCTGATAATGATGATAATGATTGTGATAAAGTAAATTCATGGTACATTTAGGTTAAATGCTGTTTTCCTCCCCCCGATTTTAGAAATAAATGAACAACGTTGGTTGCATAGTAGAAATACGCTATAATTCAGTTTGTCAGCTATTTTCAAATTCAGAAATGTCAACAAAATTAACACTTAGTAATGACACAAAACACTAGATGAGTCGACTGGTAGGTATTATAGCTTACTGCCGTCATTTCCGAGATATGTCCCTTTTTGCTCTATATTAGAAATTTAAGAGAAAATTTCGGGCTTCCAATGTGGTCTTAATATAGAGGATTTACTGTAAATACGTACGTGCAACATTAAGTTATTTTTCTAAGATGTGCTGTAGCAGGCAACATGTCAATGGTTTGTACTTCAGTAAGGTTTCTTCAAAAGTAGCCGACTATTGGAACAACGGATTCAATGACTCTTCATTTACAAAGAGCGGCGCTCTTTAAAGTTTGAAAAGAGCAAACTTATCTGAGCTATCTGTATGATACGTCATGAGGATGAATTTGAATTTGAGGAAGCATGAATTGACGTACACGGAATATAACCAGACATTTATGAGATTTTTACGATTCCAATTTAGACATTTCAATCTAAACAGTGAAACAGACAGCACACGATGTGGTGAATGACGTACACATCTGATGACAGATATAGAGCTCTTCCAAGCAGTTCTTAAAATGTACGAATTGAATATACATGTAAATTGATTTTGTTTCCTGTTTTACGTTTGTTTTCAAAAAAAAGTTCAGTTATATAAGCGATTGTGGTCTTGTGTGGTTAGTGGGTTGGACTTGTAACCCGGCGATCCGGTTTCGAATCCAGGTCGTGGCAGGTTATACCATCTTACGAAAATTTGACAAAATGTCGATTTCTTTTCATATATGGAAAAGTTGCCGACCATTTGTGGAAGGGTTAAGTTAGTACTGGTTAGTATCTAACCCGGGAAAACTGGTTAGGTGAACCGGCCGGCGTATATAATGAAAAATTGTGAAAAAACGGCGTTACTCCCAATGAAAAGGTTCAGTTATACACGGGCGGGAAGTCAACCAGTTTTCCTGAATTCTGTACTGGATAATGTCTTGTTCTATGCATGTCACTGATATCTTTTGAACATAAATATCTCGGATCGGAGGAAGACGAACGATCTACAGCAGAATGTCTTCAGCCGAATTTTTACAAAGAACATCGTGCCTTGGCTTCTAGCTCAATTTTGTTAAGCATGCGTCGTACTTTTCATCAGTAAGATTTTAAATTGCGTAGTCTTTATGTCATGGGCTGTTCTTACCTTGCCTCATGAAATGATAAAAGGACTGAAAAAAATGAATTTCAAATAAAGCATGTTTGATTTATAGTTATGTTGAGTCCGCACTTAATATCAAGCCAATCTTACTACAGGCGAGAGATAATCAAATCTTCAGCTTCAATATCAAGAAGCCAAAGAAATTATAATACGTTATCAATTAAAAAACAATATTACCACTCTCAATTACATTATCAGATTATTTTCTGTGTCTATGTTACACTGCTTTAGATAACGCAAGTGACGTAAAATCTACAGATGTAAACCATTTAAAAATTCTAAGGTAAGCCGATTTCTGATTGTATGATTTATATGAAAGATGGCATCACAAATTTAATCAGAAGTTAGATATTTATCTACAAATATTGATTGCCTATCTCTGCATTTTGTACAGATAAAATGCTGATTCAATAACGCTCGGTACCCTGGTTTTATCATTGACAGAAGTTTGCCGCCATCTAGAATTTCTACACTGAATTCACTCACCATGAGTTGTCTACATCCAAATAATTTACAACATACGCTGTGAAGATATCACGATGGTAGAGTGTTTTCCGATAATTCTGTTTTAGTAATTGCTATAATAGTCTCAAAGGTCAGTATGCGCCAGTGCTGGAAATGTCACA
The DNA here is from genome assembly GCA_008271625.1 of Lutraria rhynchaena. Classification (NCBI taxonomy): domain Eukaryota; kingdom Metazoa; phylum Mollusca; class Bivalvia; order Venerida; family Mactridae; genus Lutraria; species Lutraria rhynchaena. The sequence continues at coordinate 761,898 of VIBL01000064.1, forward strand.
GTGCAAATTTGCCCGAGTTGATTGAGACGCTAAATAACCCACCTCAGCCTACACGTTCCTAGATATTCATGAAAACGATACATCACACGAGGGCTGCGGGGAATTTATGAATTTGTTTGGAAGATCAAAATCATCCGAGTGAATCTTAAAACAAGATTATCATTTACAATGCCTTTGGATAAAAATTTCCATTATCATATGAAATGCTGTGTTTATTTTAACACAACCAACTAATAACATAACAACTGAAATTAATTTAAATAACGTTGAAATATTACCATGAAATTAGGATATGTTACAATCTATGGAACAAATCGAAGAACATACAGTATACATGGACTGTTTTCTCCTTAAAAGCAACCATTAGACGTAAAATAAAAAATAAATGATTTATCATTATTAACAAAAAAGTTTTTGACCTTCGTGGAGACCCCATTTGTTTTGAATACAGGTCGAAATTTAGCACCGACTGGCTGAAATAAGTTACAGTTAAAGATCACATCAGGGTATGTTTACTTTGTTGAAATGTTCTTGATCTGATGTACGCCTTTAAGAGCAGTTATTGAAAATACTGTGCAACCTCTCCAAAGCCACACCCTTTGAGAGAAGCAAAATTAAGTTGTTGTTGAGATGTTGTTGCTCTATAGAGCTTAAATTAATAATTAAATCATACAGTGGGAAAAATCATGCTGTTGTTGAAGGAGATTGTTGCTCAAGAGAGGGAGAGGTTGCACTGTATCAGAAGATATGTAAATGTCGACTTCTTTCTTTAGTTTTATCGTGTACTATTTAGATTTATAATAATGTCTTTTATTCCTCAGAGTTCCTTATAAGAACGTGTGACTTTGGCATTCTTCTTCATTAAATCGTTACTTCGTCAGTTTGCATACAAGGACTATTCTTGTTAACCGACACTCGACATGCGACCCAGACTTTCATGTTTTGTTCTTTTCAATTATTCAAGTGTACTAAGTGGCTTTAACATGCCACAACTAACAGACTGCATATTTGCCTTGATGTAATACGACTAACCATATCATATAATTAAACAGAGAAGATAAAATCAATTGAGTACAAAATACCGATGTTGTAACTATACAGTATAACTTAACAGCGTATTATTTGGGGTGGGTACTTAAGTAATTTTGTGAGATTACATCCAGTTTCTCATTAACAATATATTAAACAAGTGAATTAGGTGACGGTTTATTCCAATAACAAGCAAAAGTATTTCTTTGACTAGCACCAGACGAAAACAAGCATCCTGATTGAGACTTGTTCCGCTATGCTATTTATGAAATAAATCATCATATGTAAATTGTAACCACACAAATTATGCTAATGTAATTACCTTTCATTTTATATTTACCCGCTCAGAGCCTATAAGCCAAGTAGTACTAACTTCCAAAGCATTTATTCTGATTAGTCTGTCGTCGATAATAATTAATTATTTTCGAGGAGGGATGCGGGGGTACAGGTTTTAATGTATTTGTAAATTAATTCAGACTACCCTCAGTGAACATGTTGCTATTTTACATCAAACAAAACGTTGTGGTTTTAATCACATGATACAAGTAATAAAATCGGTATCATAGCGAAGTATAAAACACGTTTTGAATATTTGTACTCGTGAAAGGCTGACAAACGTAATATCAAACGTCTATCAGTACATCAGTACCTCGTATTACCTACACACGTGTCCAAACAGACAATATATTTTATTATTCTCTCTTTGTAGATATAACAATACAAACTGTTCATTAGAAATTGTGAATTGTTGTAAACTGATCGGTATTATGTTTTAATCATTGTTAGAATATTTATTCAGTATGGAAATATTTTGTCAAGTCATAAATAAAGATTTCGCAGATAATCAGACAATAAATGACGTGCGTATAATATATGTAGTTGTTATTCTGATAAACAGATTAATAACGAAGGGAAATCTCCTAAAATTTACGTGCGCACGAGATCTTCGTGCGTTATGCTATTTCGCTGTGTTCGTACCCAGATACGGGGTATGCCAAGACACTTTATACATGGATAACATAATATAAAATGACGTTTTAACAATAATCCTTACATTACAATTAATATTTTGATATCCCACACCCTAACATCACCATACATTTTGTCTGTCATTAGACCGACATATTTTTTTATAAGTTCATGTTGATTGAAAACAGCACGACTAGGGTCGTCACTCCAAGTTGCGTCCTCCGAACCTTTGTCACTCAATATCACTGTTCCCTAATACAGCATTGCGTTCAATGCTGTTCTTAAAGTACGTGTCATATTCACAGTATGAAGCCCAAGCCATGACGAATACAATTATAATTTATGAAATATCAGTTCCTTTGTTAAACGTCATTTTCGGGTAATATTTCATAAATCACTTTTAAATTATCATAAGATATGAAAGATATATCACCTAGGTCAACTTTTTTAATCCTTTCATCCTGTTTATGTTTAAACAAATATGTATAATACTATATAAAAATCATTTTTAACCGGGGATTTTTCACTAATTCTCTCTCATTACCATACAGCATACGTACAGTAAAATCACTGACCCATATCGACGTTTTGGCTTATTTACATAAATTGTTTTACACAGTAACTTTCGGAAAAGGAGTACTATCCACCCACGATCGATTTCACCCGTAGTTTCGTTTTGCTATAAGCGATCTCCAGGCGTACAGCAAGACGATCGGTGTTTAAACAAATCGGAAACATACCGAGATGTGATAAATAAACTTTTCTGAGGAAACTTTTTATCAAGTTGTTTTTTTAAATGAATCGAGCATTATACGCAGTGGGAGGGAGGTTAAGTACGTCCGTACAAAATAACACCAATGTAGCAGCATTATATCAACGCGAATTGTCAGTAATTCATTTTATCGAGGAAAATCTCATACCGCGAAACGTGAAGTGATGTGGAATTTTACAAAATAAAATCAGTTTGTCTTTATTGTTGTTTTCGTACATTTCGGTTGGAATTCGGATCTCTGGATGTTATCAGAAATTTGGGGGAAGTTTATCAAACACACGTAAGTATTTTAACGCTGTTTTAACTCGGCCGTTTACATTTATTTGTAAATTGATACTTATTCAAAATGTTGCGATTTAAATTCTTTTTCATGCATGCTACGGTGTTTATAGACATTGTATTGTAAATAATGGTATAAAATGCGATTTATATACTTAATTTCCAAGTAAAATAATGAAAATTGATTACGTAAAACATTTTTTACCTATCTTCACGAATCAATGCGTAATTCTAATTAAGATTTACGTACTTTTGTGAAAATTAACACATGAGATACTAACGTATTTTGTATAGAGTGGAGGAAGGCTTATTATTTGTTTATTCAGGCGATGTGCGAGGTATGTAACGTAAAAAACACATTATAACTGATAACTGCATACATTTATATTGTTTTTATGGTCGTAGTTATTGGGTACACATGGGAAAAGTGCATTTTATGTAGTCATGGTGTATAAGTTTGTGTTTGTGCTGTGGTTTAATAACCTGGATGCACAAATGAACGGATAATGTGGTAAATATGTAAATTTCTTTGAGTGATTTCTCATGTGTATAAACAAAGGAAGAAAACGTGATTTATATTCTACGTATCGTATGTGATTTTGTGTTAAAATTGACGCAGAAAATGTGAATATTAACGGTGACATAAATATTTTTATTGTAGTTTTGTAATCAAACCAATATTTCAGAGATGGTTAGATTGTTCACTGTTACATAGAAATAGATAGACTTTTTCATAAACATTCTTCACACCTATCTAGAGATTTTGATAGTTACTTCTCAAGATAGTTTCACAAAACCACTCTCAAAAGAAAATATCAATCTAATAACAAATTCCTATAAAATCATTATACGTTCAGACTCTAAGGGCCACGATCGTGGTGAAGTGGTTTGTGCGCTGGACTTATAACTCGGCGATCGGGGTTCAAATTCCAGTCGCGGTAGGACATACCCTTCCGTGCAAATTTGACGAAATGTCGATTTTCCTCCATATGTGGAAAAGTTGCCGGCTATTTGTGGAAGGGTAAGTTAGTATTGGTAAGTATACTGGTTAGGTCAACCGGTCGCCATATATAACAGAAAAATTGGTGAAAAACGCAAAATCCCATTAAAAACAAACTCTAACAACAGCAGCAGCCATATTTGTTTATACATATGTATTTATTTGGTTAAGTTACACCAATTTTGCACTTAAGATTTTCTTTTTCTAAGAAAGAACTTTAGTGTAAGTTTTCACATAAAATATGAAACGATTGTATGACTTTTTGTAAAAAAAGGCTAATGAGATATAACTATATAATAGATATATGGACTCTGGTCAAATGAATGATATCATAATTAACTTCTACAGAAAACGCCGGTAACAAATTATGCTTGTGTTTTATCTATACAGTACTAACAAATTATATCAGTTTCAAGATGACACTTTATTTCATGTAATAAAAAAAAATAAATTTCAGAACATTTTTCAACTATCATGATTTCTTCATCTATCAGACTGGGGTTCGATATTTATGATTCAGTGTTTCAAATGTCATTCTTCACATTAGTTATAAACTTTTAAGGACAAATTGTTTCTTGTGTTCACAACACAAAAATTAATGCCTCAACAATGCATGAAGGTAAAGCATTTGTTTGTCGTCAGTAAACCCAACAACACTACAATGTCCATGAACGTGACTATTACAATAGTGTCTTCAAACCTGAGCGTTATATGAAATTTATTTTATTATTAAATATCTATTCGTAATGGATTATGTATTTAAACGAGTAATGGACCTGATCTTTGAACTGTGATATATGTTCTAGTACAAAATATCATTATAACTTAGAAGAATGAATGAAATTGGCCACGACAAAAACAGTGAATTGTCTAAAAATTGATCGTCTGTTGAAGTGCGTCACAAATTATATAAAATACAATTATTGAGCATTTACCAACAGACCTGAAAATTACAAACCGCGGTAAAAACTAGAAATCCTGTCTGTATATACATACTATACAATTTTAAGCTCGTGTAATCAATTAAAATTTGCAATCAATCTTCGACAAGTTGAAATATTTATTGCGCTGTTAAAAGCTAATTACAAAAGAACGTTATACAGTTTCGTTCAAGTTGTTAAGTAATGTAAATATCGGAGAGATAGATACAGTTCGCATTACTGTCAGGATATAATTATATATTGTGAAGGCCAAAATACAATTTGTGTGTTTGTGGCGACGGTCTGAAAGCAGCTAGGTAGTATAGGCACGAAATTTAGATTTAGTGAAGTCATTTTACTGACTTAGATCATTTTAATAGATAACCACAACCGAACATTTGAGATTTTTTTAAAAGAAAAAGTCTCAGGTCGGTGGATTTCGTTATGTAGCGTCGGAGTACCCATAAAAATACAATTTGTTTTCCTAACTACTGAACAGTATTTTGAGAGTGCATGATAGGAATCATACGTTCATAGACAGATATATGTCAAAATAACGAGATACAACAAAACCTTAGACGAGTTTAAGTCTGTAAATAATGAATAATCAGAAATACTGACATGACATACAGTAAAACCTCAATCAGCAACCACTTCAATATTGCGACCTCTTCATTAAAACGACTGCTTATTTTCGAAATGGTTTTCAATATTTTTATCATATTCCAACTTGATATTGAGATCACATCTATATTAAAACCGTCTCAATATAATGACCACATACTAGTGGACAGGATTTCAATAATTCCTCCATATTTCAATTTGAAATTGAGACCAAATCGATGCTAACAGCCGTAATACCGGTCCAAAAAGTGGCCTTGATGTCGAGGCTTTACTATAATTATTGAATTCACCAGACTGTTTCATATATGCTCTATAGTTAACAGTGTCCTCTTACTATTTCCCTCAATTGTATCTAATATAACATTACGTTACTTGTTTTATTAATCGATGTCACGTCCGCTGAAGTTGTTCATGTGATACAGAATGTTATCATTGCTCAGTGACTTAAATTTCACAGTAAAAACTTATTTCTAACTATTACTAACCATGCAATCATGCAATTGTTTACCAACAATATAATCGTGTTTAATCATACTAATTTATTTTAATTAGTACCAAGAACATTCTCCATCGCCTTAATCTATGAAAATCATCTTTCGTGATGAAAATTACGTGTCATTACATGGAACAAAACTGTGAGGCCAGATTGTGGACCAGGAATGATTATTTTATCAGACTGACGTCCGTCTACTTTGCTCAGTGGTATAGGGTTAGGTCTATGTCATCGAGTTGGTGAGTTCGAACCTTGGAGGCCACTCATGTTCTAAGACGAGTTTGTTGAAGACATTGCGTCCTACGACCTTTTGTCCCCTATTGCTGACCATTCATGAGGAGAATTTAACAGTTATTCGCGGGGAACAAGCTTGGTTATTACTGGCTCAGAATTCATGAAAACATTAAGTTAAGTGCTTGATGGAAAATAATAATACTGTTAAAAAAGAGCGTTATATCCGATGAAATATATTATTCATATCTGAAGAAGAATAACTCAATAAAATTCAAAGTTAATTCTGACTGTATGTTGTTTACCAGTTATGTACTTGATGCTGTTCAATGTGTACTCGTAAGACATGAAAATCATTAACACGTTTTTTTCTTTGTTGTGGATCGATCGTTATAGACGACACGAGTAAATTCTGATAATTAAATAAACACCTTCAATATACATGGAAAAAGATTCCTAGAGAAGGCATATGGATAAAGATCTCATCTTCCCAAAATTAAAACCTAAATTAAAACCCACTGACCGAAAACTTATATAAACATACAAAAATGGGGGACAAAACACTATCTCCTGTAGGGCACCGCTTCGGAAGGGTCAAAGAGAGCAAAATATCGTGGAAAAAGTTCCGCTGGCATCTAAAGACATTTTATGTACATATAGCGATTAACTGGCTCGCACGTCGAACGCGTTTGTGTGAGATTGAACACCGACATAAATAAATGATATAGGACATTTCTGAATGCTAGATTTATAAACAAATCCTGTTCAACATCTTTATCTATTGATTCATCTGTCTACGCAAATATTAATGTAAGAGTATTACAACTGCTGTGTAGATATGTTATGTAAGGGTTTTTTTACAAAAAAGATATGAATGCGCTGATCAAAGTTCGTGATTAATCAGTTCAATAACTCTTGTCTGCTGACCCTTAAGCTAATTTATTAAATCATTGGGTATAAACCACTTGTTGGTGGTTCTTGATAAACCAGTGTGTCTATTCACCTGTGAGTTTTATATGAATATAGCATGACAAACTTATATGAAATGAAGACCAGAATGAAAGAAGTAGGAAACCATTTATCTAGATTCACAATTTGCCAAATGATGTACAGAATTTATGTCTTAGGTTCCGGAAGTGTACAAATGTTAATTCTATTTGCTCTGTTTTGCACTCACCAGAACTGGGTTCAAGGTCATAAAATTTGAGATAGGCCTCAAATCTCATATCGTGTCTTATGATGTTTCATACTTAATTATGATCAGACAATAATTATATTCTTGATGTATTATTCTGACAGCATAATTGACCTAAGTATGTATTTAAACATTAATCAGCTCTATCTTTACAAACATAATGCTTTGAGAATGAAATTGAGATTTAAGCTTGGACATTCGGAGGTTTTATAACCTCGGGGACTGCACTCGCGGTTATAAAACTTGAGATTGGTCTCAAGTCTCAAACATAAAGCAGTTCATAAAGACAATGCTTGTATTTTTGGTATATTTGTAAATTGATTAACCATAAATATGTTCTTATACAAATAGCTAACAAACATTTTGTCTTAAAGTAAGCGGACTCCGACATTGATATGTGAGGAATGGGACCAAGCTCAAGTTGTATGACTCCGACCATGAAGTTCCGATCAGAATTAATAAAATAATTGTTAATGGATAAAAATGCGCCAAACGCCGGGGTGAAGAATTCAGCCATTTTTCCACAACGTTTTATGATATAGTGTTATAATACTCGCCCCGATAAGTTTGTGTGAACGGTAGAGTCTATAATTTCTGGTAAACGTCCGATAGTATTAGGTTATGAACAGACATTAAATGCTAGTCCTGAAACACTGATGGATACTGACGTTTTGGAAGTACTCGCATTAGGTAAGAAAGATCAATACAAGCCATAGGGAATTCTATTTTATGTCAGAAAAAATTATATCGGGCAAGTACATTAAGACATAGATCTACGATAATATCGTATTTAATATGTATCTTAATATCATTGTCTGCTTAATCATGTAATATTGATACAGACCAGAAGAAGATAATGCTTAGATGAGCCGGGGGTAGTAAGAAAAATAAGGATCAAAAAGTACTTTTATTTTTTGCATCATTAAACAGCCATAAACACTGATAGAAATTTGTGGTATTATCCAACGAGTTCTGGGTTAGGGAGTTAAGTGCAAACTCGGTGAAAATTTTCGTACTAAGATTAAGATGCGGTCTATATTGGTGTAAATATTATTCTCACAATGTATAACACTGCTGCGAGCATGAAATGAGATGTGAATTACCATAACTTAATTATAACAATTGACATACGTGAATCTAAATCCGTGGATCGTTTAGATGACAGGATGTCGATGGGTAAATTGTGGCCCTCATAAAGTTGTTATGGCGCTGGAAGGTAATTGATGCTTTGACAGGTTGTGGTGATAGCTGGGGTCATACTGTTATAATGTTAAGCTGTTTTACTGAAGTTCGTATTTCTCACAACCACGTGAACAGTCTCGAGGCAAATTGTGCTGATTTTAATCTTAACTGGATTTCGCGTTATGGCTGTATTTATTTACGGGATTTATTGTTAATTTCATACTGGATAATGGTCTAAAGTTCGCCATTAAAGCGTTAAATATGTAAAGTGTTTGGTGTATTTTCATAAGGTAAATATTTGAATACAGTATACGTCATACGATATATTGTTAATGTGCGACATTTTGTTATAGTTCTGTTTCATTTTCGTTGTATCATTTTATAACCAATCTTTTATATCACACGTTTGATTTCTAATTTGTTTATTAAGCAAATGATGTTAGTAAATATGTTAAAGAAATTTGATTTTCACCAAGGTAATTATTATTACGTAATCCGACGGAAATATAATATTATATCTCTTTGTAGTTTACATCAAACAAAATTGCTTAATTCTTGATACAAATCGAACAAAGAAAACATGATATTACGCCAGAAGGAAGTGAACTAATGAATTTCAAGCGGTTTAAATAATATATTACCAAAGTTATTGAATTTAAGTCTGTTGCATAACTTCAAAATTTATGATAAAAGTTGACCCTAAAACACCGTTTCCGGTTCCATCAATAAACCAGTTTTTCATGTAGAGTTTATAATCCTAATTCTAATAAAATTTGTATGAAAGGAAAATTCATTACTAACAAAATACTCATGAACTGATAAATCATGATTAAAAATTTATGTGTGGAAATCATTAAGTTTTGCAATTCGTTTTTATGGGGAAATTAGTAATTTGATTCAGTATTTAGATCTTACGCTAAAACTATTTTGATAAATAATATTTATATAATATTGTGACTGAAAACTTGAAAATGACAGTATTTCCAGGTTTAATGCATAAACACTATTATTGATAATCAATTTATACCGCAATTTCACGATATTTCATTAAGAATTAATAGACGTTTGAAATCACACGAAATATATAATTTAATTGAATTATAACATTGATTTTCTTTTTAGTCTTAGATTTAGTGTCACTCGAATTTCGATTTCATAAAGATAATGTCCTATTTTTTTCAACAATGAGTTATGTTGTAATAAATTATCCACGACCGCTTTTCCCTCCAGAAATCTATTCTGTAACAGCCTGTATTCTATACACACATTAAATTGTCGCAATATTTGTTAACATTGATCTCCACTGGAAGCTACATAATTTAACGATGAAGATTTATATATCAATATGAAATTGTGTTGATGTAATGACATGACGTAAACCAATAAAGTTATTATCATAGTTGCCTCAAAGCTCCCTGTGTTTAATAACCAATTTACTACAGTAAAACAAGAAATACACGGTGCATACAGGACGTGCATTTAATTATTTGTGGCATGTGTTAACATTTAAAAATCTATTTTTTAGCTGACGCACGTGCTTCATTTAAAACTCTATATTATAGCTGTGACACTTGTTACATTTAAAACTCTATATTATAGTTGTAACACGTGTTTCATTTAAAGCTCTATATTTTAGCAGCGACACGTGTTTCAATTTAAAACACAGATTGTAGTTGCGACTTAACTACAAACATGACATATAGATATGATACGATTTGTATAATTTTGTTCTTTGCTTATCGTCGTATCAATGCCAAGAAATAAAGTGAACCATTGAAAAATATGTTAATTCAATAAACAATGTGTTTTTATTATACAACATCTATCACGTTCATATTATTCTAAAGTGTATCTCTCTGATAGAACGACTGAGTGTCAGGTTTTTCAATGCACTGATTGTATTAATTTCTCGTCTTGAAAGATTCAAAAGACCGTCGATGTTGTGGCGTTTTTCACATACAGAGTTCCACTAAAACATGCTTAATGTATATTTTTAGGTTCTATATTCCACAGAAGATTGAAAATAATTACATTTTAACAGTAAATTAATCAAGTTCAGTTCTATCCTCATTCTTACATGTCATGTTTTATCGCCCTACTTTCTGCTGTCAATGTACCTATTCCGATTTTCATTTTTGTTCTTCCATAAAAGTGTCATATTCTTTTCAATGAATACACAAGAGATTGGATCCAGAAAATTATCAACGTCATATATCAGTTGTTGTTAAAGATAAAAAACATTCCTGTGCGTTCCTTATAATAGACTACCGAATTGCGTGTCGTGTTGTATTAGGTAAAAATAATGTCAGATCACCAAGCTTAACCTGCATACGTCTTTTTGTCTAAGTTGATTATTTAAATTATTCAGTATGTATGCAGCATTGAACTACAACCGAATTGCTGACATGTTAATGGCATATTGTCAGGAATTTATGTCCTAAGTCTAATATATCCTTATATTGTCCTCTTTTCTATAAAAGAATCAAATCTGAACGTCATGTTTGATTCCTTCAAACAAGTGCGTGTAAGCTGTACAAGAAGTGGTCTCCCGAAATGCGGTATGTGTGTTTCTTAACAATGTTTGAGTACAGACCTCATGTCGGAAGGATAGTCAAGATGACCCTTGCTTGCACCACGTGACATTGTACAATCTTATTATGTTTTCAATCAATATTTTGTATATAAACAGGCGTCTAGAATAAGTGTGTATCAATATACTTATGCCTGTCTGTCTTTCAGCAATAGAATTAACAATGTTATTTCTAACACCTACTTCATATCTAAGATGCCAAATCTTGACTATCTAGTAGACAATTGCTCACTTAAGATAGATGTATAGTAACGACAGACATAAAATAACAAGAGATAAACAACGACACCTACTTCACAAGACCATCTATATTAACTGATTTGTTTCGTCACTTGGCAGAAGTATCTATGTTGTGTTTTTTTTGTGTGTTTGATTTGTTACTGATTTAACTCATGACCTAGGATTGGCCTCATATGTCGCTCAGAGTTTCTGAACTTCAAGTAACATCATGTTCATCTCAAAATGGACGTTCCTGATAATAAGTCAGTTACTGACTTCGCTCATTTATCACGGAAGCGGACCCTCCCTACGACCCCTGACCCTAACTTTTTTTTAATTTACTCAATTGTGGTTGTTGTTGTTGTTGTTGTTAATTAATAATTGATCCGAGTCAATAAAACGATTTTATTAAAACGAAAACCCCCAAAAATAATAAAATGATGCCTGCCCTACCTAGCTGTTCCCAGACTGTTACCCTGAAGACACAAATTATATTTTTTGTCTAATATTAGTGTGTTTGTTTATTCTGTTTGCTAATACATGTGATTTTACTGATGGTTTTTTTTGGAGTGAAAGATTAAACATTTGTAATTTAGGTTTCACCATTTTAAGGTAAAAATAAAAGTAAAAGTGAAACTGAAGAATTATTTAAATAAATCAAAAACAGGCTAGACTAAACTCTAATGTTGTTGTCAATTAAGACTCGGTTTTACTACAGATAATGGATTGGCCATGCATGAGTTGAATATTGTAACTGACAAGCATTTGCTAACAAGTGCGTATTTCACGCCGGTTTGAAACTAAATTACATAAATACTCTTTAATAAGCCAGCGCACGGGCCCGATGTGTAATTATTAATCTTTTATTTCCAGCCAGCTGTTTCACGTCGATCTATCAACAGGTTTAAGTAAGCAGTAACCAAACTGTAAACATCTTTATTCACCAGTCAGATATAAAGACAATATCAATATGTAATTATTACTTAGCCGGTATCATAATTGAGAGATCAATATGCAGTATACCTAACAAAGATAGATACTAATTACTTGTACAGAATTGTATAGCACGTTAGTTCGGCATTACTGTCTTATACGTGAACCGGTGTCAACGTATTAACTGATTAGTGCATCATTCATACACGAATTGATTGGTAAAATAGTGCACCAAGCTTACAAAATCGTTCAAATTTTACCTGATACCCAGGGGAGCTAATTAAAATAATTAATCATCAACGTAGCTATTTCGTGACGTACATTATAACATGTTTATAGCCCTAAGTGATTAGCCATTTAATATTAATATCCCAATGGTCTCGTTACATACAAATGATCTGTCCGTACGTTCAGTGATGGATGCTATTTCATTCAAGTGTAAGACAGCAAGTGACAGTCACTAGGGCCAGGTAAATTCATCGAGCATAAAGTGGGACAAGGATTGTTATAAATTATTTTATCATGCTTAAGAATATAATACACTTTTATATACACATAAGGTATTGCTCATAGGCTTGTAGTATCATAGTAATTGGAGATAAGAGTTTGTTCACTGAATCAATGTTTGTTCAAAATAAGTCCGCTATCAGTATATCAACTACGTAATGATTTGATTAGAATGTGGAAAAGACTGATAACTTCTTACCATTACGTATTTGTACATTTTCAGGTGTATGATACAATCTGATGAACAGCAGAAACAATCAGAGGCAGTGTGAATAAACTAAGGAACACCAGAAACTCTGGTATTGTATAGTTCATTATTCAGACTGAGTCTCGACAAGTTGTCACAGATTAATCAGACACAATTGGAGAAAGTGTTAAGTCAATGAGAGAGCTAAGTTTAGAGAATATGATAAATGTTTACAACGTATATTCTCAATAGATTCCGGAGTAATCAACACGAGTTTAGACCATTCCAACAATCTCTGATAAAACTACAGCAGATAACGTGAAAACAAGATGAATGAAAGATCGGTCTAATCTTTAGAATTCCTTACGTTTTCTTGAATTGAAGTGTTATGAAGAGGTTTTGGATTTCCCGAGAACTTGTTTTGATGCCTAATTATTGCTGAAGAAACAGAAGAAATAGTACTATTATATCTATAAGATTGAAAACACAGTGGTATTTCCGTTGATTTATGAAGTGAATCATGCTTAGGAAAATATCAGTAAGAAATATGTACATTAGGAATAATGAATTGGATTTCTTTAGAAATGCATCATCCACGTGTTTTTCGGTTAATTCTTAATTTGAAACTTTCAAAGACATTTCTTTTTTCATGTCAAATTGCTAACTGATGGAACTAATTTATTAATATATTTTCCGCGGCAAATTGAATTGTGTGCTTTATAAATCAATTCGTTTCTATAGCTTAGAGTAATTTAACATTCGATCTTACGATTAATTAATGGCATATGTCTAACAGAATAGTCTATATGCCTAGCCGCTAACGACATTTCGTGCCAGACGATACGTTATGAATAAATTCCTTAGAATGAACGATGTGATTGGGGATTAAAAATCTAATTAGCTACGAGCGAAGTTGTGACATCAGGTAGCATTGCGGGGAGTTAGTGTAACACGCAGCACGACAGCAGACGGCGGTGTTATTATCTTTAAGTTGTTTCATTCTGTTTCTGACAGTTCGTTTGTGAGCAAATCACGGCAATTGTTATATATTGGAATAGTCAGAGAGAGATGTATGGCAGATAAAACTTATTGTTCTTGTTTCGTTCCGTCTCGTCTGTGATATCAAAAACAACCACGATACCAAGAACATCATGATATTTATGATCTATAACGTAATAATGTCTGTACCATTTATCATGGCTGTATTTGGTACTGTGCTGTTCAGTGTTTTTATTTACCTGAAGACAATTCTTCAGAGCAAGCCGCCTGCTATACCTAAGTTGCACTTTAAGGAGTCTGCTCTCGCGTCACATTTGCTCAAACGGTGTCGTTTGATGAACCGGAAGTTCGAACCTCCCTGGTGGATCAGCAACGCTCACATCCAGACGATTTTACCATATATCCTTCCAAACGAACGAATAGAGTATGATCGTGAATATTTACAAATGAAAGACAGGGGAGTTGTCGCCCTTGATTGGGTTGTACATGTTTCAATACATAAACGGAAGCGCTGTACGGTGATGTTAGTAATTCCAGGATTCTCCGGAAGTGCTCTCAGCGTCTCAAAAATATGCGGATTGGCTGCGCACAAAGGATACAGGCCCGTTGTGTACAATGCTCGCGGTTTTGGAAATTCAGTATTAACTACACCGAAAATTCTAAGCTACGGAGATCCGACAGATTTAAGACAAGTTGTTAAATATATACATGGAAGGTACCCTAAAGCCCTTATAACAATGGTGGGATATGGGACAGGGTGTTCAATACTCTTATCATATCTCGGAGAATACGGTTCGTCTGCGAACGTTTGTGCAGGAGCTTGTATTTCAGCATGTTTTGACTACACGGAAAGATTTTCAACAAATGCACCGGGACTGTATGATATTTTATATTTAACGTGCTTAAAATATTACCTTGGTGTACACACATCATCCTTAGGTAAACAAATAGATTTCACTCAAATGTTAAAAGCATGGACGTACAAGCAGTTTGATATGACAGTATATTCCAAATTGTACAGCTTTTCAAACGTTGAAGATTTCTGGGACAAAAATAATCCTCTTAGAGACGTGGATGAAATTGCTGTACCGTTATTGTTCATAAACAGCTTAGATGATCCATTTAATTCCAATATTAAAATTCCATACGAACTGTGCAAATACTATCCTCATTTTCTAATGGTGGCAACAGACAAAGGGGGCCACTGTAGTTTTACTGACAAATTGTGCGACGTCACGTGGTCCGACAAGCTAGCAATTGACTACATAGATTCTGTGCTAGAATTTACCAATAAAGGACATACGATTAAATACGGAAAATGTCCTGTTCGATCAACGATATAATTGATAATAATTTTGCTGTAACAAACAAACTGTGGATAGGCTCTTGTTTATCGGGCATAACAAATAACGAATGTCACATTAAAATGTGGGTAGTGGTAAGGTGTGTTACTTATATAATTTTAAAGCTTTTGATGAATGCTTTCCCACTTTTGGCGTAAAGGCGGAGGTGATGTGGGCAAGACATGGTTTATCAATAAGCATAGCCAGGCAACGCCTGACCAGAACATTGTCAATGGGGTTTAATGCCGTTTTTCAACAATTTTTCAGTTATATATGGCGACCAGTTCATCTAATCAGTTTTCCTGGACTGTATACTAACCTGAACTAACTTATCCTTCCACAAGTTCACATCTCCACATGTGGAGGAAAATCACCATTTTTGTTCAATTTTCATAGAAGGGTATGATCGGTCCCGACTGGGATTTAAACCCGGGTCTCCGGTGCACAAGTCCAGCACACTTACCACTAGACCACGGCCGCGGCTCTCTGGCCAGAACAGCGCATTACCATTACATAAATCCATACAGCTTGAAGTGGCATTAAGAGCGTGTATTAACTTGGATTTCATTCCGTATCATCAAATGTCTGAAGTCTCCACTTTTTAAAATAAAACTGTGGATGTGTGTGGAGGACTAAATTACTGGATTTGCGACTTTGTATTGTCAATCCTAATAGAACCACTGCATATATAGTATCATAAATCTGCCCGGTAAACCAGCAGCATATCCAAACGTTATTTTTATGGTTCATCATCCGATCCGTTAACATCATTGCTTTAATTGTTTTACCATTTTGTTGTTTTGTTTTGAAAAAAAGGGAAATATTTTCTGTTCATCAGGTGGCATTCCACTGTGATTGTTAACGCTTTTATTTTGTTAATGATTAGAATTTTAACATTAAAAGCTTAGAAATATATTATTGATGTATTTTCTCAGTTTTTCTCAGTCATATTCATTCGTTTTTAGCAAATGCCATCTTCATTATAATCCCGATACTCGATCTCATTATACAAGCTTGAATAGAGAAATATTGATAGGTAGATTTTATAATGAGAATAATTTACCTCAAATACTGACACATGCTGTCCACACTATACCCTTTCACAATGGGATCATAGGTCGGTTATGCTGTGATAAAATTACCCCAATTATTTATATTCTTATTGATTTCAATTTTATTTTTTCATTCATTTTAGCGCCGATGACTGATATAATTTTAACAAGAAAAATCTACTTTACAACAATTACAGCACACGAAGCACCTTTTCATTGGAATTCATTGTTAGCAAGATCTGAAATGATCCTAATTATGTATATTTTTATTCAGTTCATGTCGCATAAATGCTAATTAGTCATGAAAATGAACTGATTTATACTGACTCTGAATGTTAGAGTATCACAACTTACTTGGTGTCCATAAGTCCAAATTAGATTACATTACGTCCATTGTCATCGAGAAATCACTTCCTATAAAGTTTATTATTTGTAATTAGTTATTTGTTCACACAAACAGACTATATGTGATAACACCTGAGACTTCTGATTCTAATAAAGATAAAATATTATGTTTAATTTACGCTCGCGAGCCGTTACCATTTTATTTTATATTTCTAATAGAATGGAATGTCAGGTACTAGCATGTGTTTGCATGAACCAAAACAACTTATGCAATTGTAACGAGAAAAATTGCTAATACGAGTATAATAACTTAATATGTTGATTCTCTGACAAATGTTAAGCCGAATCTTGTTTTATCAATTAGTATTTCTGATGTGTTACCCCCCCCCCCCAGAATATTTGAATCACTCCAACAGCCAACAATTGTAAACAATGATAACACACTGAGCTGTTTGTTTCAAAACCTCATTTTCCATAATAATTGTATGAGATAATATTCCGACATTGAAAAAGATTTGCGGGCGCCAGACATGCATAAGCATCGACTTTATATCAAAACATAGTCTGCAAGAGTTGTATAAAGTTGGAACGCAGTTCGCAGTTCGCGATTCGAATTGAGTACTGTGAACAGCGTTCCAACTTTATACAGCCGTCTGCAAGTGTAGTTCTGGTTCTCTGAAAGCACACTGTTCACCGCAGAATGGAGTCTTTGTATTGCGTTGTGAGTTCAAATTTTCTCAAGATCAGAAAAAAATCGCAAGAGAGGAAACCATCCAGCTGACTTACGGAAGGTCGGTGGTTCTACCCAAGTGTACATCCTCCACCGTTAAAGCTGAAAATGTTACAAAATGCCTTTGGCCGTTAGTGCGACTTTAAACATGAAAGAAACAAAATTACCGCAAATACTAGATTTACAACCTTACAAACTCATATCGAACCGAAGAGCTAGCCGCACAACAATACAACAGAAAAATGACCCACTCCCCAGCCGCCCCCCCCCCCCAAAAAAAAACACAAATAAACAAGAAGAAAATTCCGAGTGCAATTACTTTGAAAGACTCAGTAGAAAAAATCTTCACGGAACACAAACTGACGATGAAGGACGTAGAACGTTGTAAGGCTAATTTAGGCACAACTGGTAAATTATTCTGTTTAATGTACCTTTTGAGATTTAGCTACATTATATGTAGATTTACAGCAATAAATATAAATAATTTCAATCATATTTCATGGTTTATTGCTCCCAGGCCTGTTTCATAGAATAATGCAATGACATATCTCCAGGAATATTAGACATGTTTTATTGATTCTTACGAGATATCAGTCACTGACTTTAAACCACTTGTTCACGTCCGGGACTTACAAATGCATAAAAATGCTTTGGAGAAGCAAGTAAATCCTATTTTTGATTTTATTGCAAGAGTTCATATTTCGAACAAACAAGTTTAAACCTTAAAATCTGGCAATGATATATTGTTCGTACTTTCAACATAATAGCTGTTTTATGTCCAGTCAAATTTGTATTCAGGCGCCATCCGAGGGAGAGAAAAAATACGGCCTGTATTTATAGATAACCTCTGTTCAAAGGTTCATTTCTTTATCAAAGATTAATGTAAGAGTGATACAGATAGGCAGGTGTTCACAGGTGCCCGTTAACTCTGGTTTAAATAACTTATATCTGTAGGTCAAATATGTACAGATGAATACAGATAATTATTTGATATGTGATTTTTGTTTGGTCATTAAACTGGGTTTTGATAAAGCTTAAATTTGAATCTTGCTAGATATTTGTATGTACATATTACAACAAATAAGATAAATATTTCTAGAATAAACACGTTTACATAGTACAACCTCTCTATAATGACCCTCTGAATAACAAACACCCTCCCAGCGACATACTTCTCAGCTATTTTCTTGGCAAAGTGTATTCAGTATGGCACCTCTCTTAAACAACAGTAACATCTTAACGACAAATATTTTTTATTGAGATAATCAGCCAAAATTAGAAGCGGAGCAAATAAAGAAATGCATGACTGACAGCGTTATTTCCTGGTTAAAACATATTACAAATGTGCAATATATTTTGACAAAATCGAAATAAACCACATGAAATTTCATTGAATCTTCATGAATTGCGCCATTTTCAGTTATGTTTGGACGACCATTTGGTGTTTTGATACCGAACCTCCAGTATCCGTAGCGTATATTGAGTTTAAACAATTCTTAATAAATGTTATGTTCCAAAAATAAGAGCACATGGATTGTCTATAACGTATATTTCACAACAACTCTTTTCGTTTCATTTTCGAATCTTTGGATATACAGCCAAACCTGTGTTTGCGGCGACCTTCAAATAAAGACCATCCAATTAAAAACTTCACTGATTATTTAGAGCGAACTGACCTCCGAATAAAGACTACCTGTTAATAAAGGTCACAATTTGTCTTTCCCAATGTCAGTCTTTGTTCAAAGGTTTGACTGTATATTCGAATATAATGTTTCTATTTTGCATTCTTCACGCCCATAATCCTGTTGACTTCCAGTGTGTGAAATTTTGACTCATGTGAGCAGAATCTACGTTGCAGTCTCTTAATATCAAATTCCTATTAACAAATAACAATATCGGGCGTGTATCTTTATCACCATATACACCTAACTTGCTAAATTAAATGGTTGATGTTTTCTGTCTTATAAGAATGATGCATTAAGCTTGTGTTAATATGCACATTAGAATGTGGACAGTTTTTGAGCTAAAGGTATAAAGCCATATTCACCAATAAGACATCCCGCACAATTTCTCGATTTATGAAAGAAATTAAACAAAATTTATGACAAGGTTAACGAAAAGGTCAGGAATACATTAAGTTGGTGAGTAAAATTAAAGAAGACTGGGGAAACGAATTAAACAGGAGGCGGAGATAAGACAGAGCGGATGGAAATTATACATACATGTATGTTATAGTTCTTACTTATAAATGTATGTACCGAGAACAGGTGAACTAATTTTCAGTCTGGGTATGAACATTTCATACAAACTACCATTTATAAGCCGATAAGCCAAGAATATAGAATTTGATTTTAATACAAAAATAAATTTAGTCATTTCACACATTAAAACGACTATTAGCATTCGTTTCACGTCACAAATACTCATTGTAAAAAATTGTTCCAGACGAACGATCGAATGGACACAAAAAAATTGTAAAACTATTTTATCTATCGTTTTTTTTCTTAAACTTAGAATATTCATCGATGAAAATGCAATAATCAGAAAACCAGGTCTCCCTCCACAGATGAACATCGCGTGAATCACCTGTTCATTGTGGAGGCGGAAACAGATCATGAAAAAAAACAAAGGTACAAATGTACGTTCTCGTAATTGAACGATACATGCAAAATAAATGCATGGACCAGTAAATTATTGTGTAACAAAAAGTACTTGGAGTTTTGGCAATATTAAACCAGATATATAAATATATCTGTTTAATACAATACATTTATCAAACAAGCTCTTCCGCGAATCAATAACAATGTTGACATCTTTGTCAAAGATGTAATGTATATGTATGACACTATTGCATGTTCTTTAAATATAAATATATTGATATACACGATAGACAATTCTTAGGTGATACAATTCTTTCCCAAGTAATCATTGATTTTTATGGAATACGAGAAAAAAAATAAACACAAGTCCTGTAACATGACTGTCTCACAACAGAGGACGAATGTAGATACAAGTATTTAGTTTAAAAGACACCTTCTTCTTCGGTTTGATAACGTGTGCGTTAAATAACCATCACAAATAAGTCGATGGGTCAGTGAGTCAAATTACATTAATTTGAGAACAATGAGAGTGTTGCTTTGTTTCACAAGTTTGTAGATCTACACTGGTAAAGCAATCAAAGCATTGACGAAATAAGTCAAGTGTAATCTTCATAAATTACCGTAGATGTTTGTTGTCGCATAAAATGATCATAAAACAGAATGTCATTGAATAAATTAATCGATATTAGCGTATTATTTACTAACACGATCTGTCACCATGATAAAAACAAAACATTTATAAGCTTTTATAAAAAAGTGGAGACTGCAGATAAAATTTTACGATAAATATATCGTTGTTTTTTTTTTGTGTGGGGGAATATACCAGTTTTAACAGTGTCTTATACCGACGGGTAGTTGACTTAACTCGCTTTCCGAAATTCTGTACCAGTACCAATCTTGTTCTCTCATAGTACCATCACTTTCAGCGATGAAGGACTAATGGCCATAAACGTAAAGGCTTCAACTAAATTGTCACAGTGAACAAATGTAACGCCCAGAGTTCGAATTCACGCACTTGAGGTACGTACATATAACGCTCTACATGTTGAGCAAAGCGGAGGGCACGGAATCAGGTGTGGTCAAAATATAAAAGCGTAATTAAATGCAAAACCATGCCCACTGGTTTTAAGGAATGCCTATATAGGTAATAAGTATTTTTTTCCGTATTTTAAATGATATATTGCAGCCATTGTAAAATTCACGCGTAGAAACTATACAGTAGTTCAAAAATTTGGTAAAAAAATGTAAAAGTAAAATTTTGGATATCATGCAATAATATTTAACCCAAATAAAATTTACTATGCACAGCAAAAAGTAACTAAAAGCCCGCTATGATATTAAGACCATTTTGATATAACTAGCGCTTAGTTTCAGTTATCAATATTTCCCCTTATACTTCAAGGTAATAATGAAATTTTCTCTTCATTAAAACCGTTTTCCTTCCGAGAGATGGTCTTAATATCGAGGTTCAACATTCTAAGACGATCGCCCTTTACGATTGTCAATTTTTAGAAAATGCTACATCAGACTTATTATCTGTTGTTTATGTAGACGTCCTTATGTTGTTCTCTGTTGTTATGTTATGTCTAGGATCGCCCGTTTTTTGTAAAAAAAAACACCTAGCAATTTCTTTCATATTGTCAGAAAATTTCATCATGGATATAAATTCTCGCCTTAAATTGCGTTCAGTATCCGGCTGTTTGTTTTTGTAGACGTTCACACCTAGCAGCTAGGGATGGTTCCTCGAACTTTTCACATAACAACATAATTTCAACAACATAACGACAAAAACATAAGTTTTCGATTTTTCTTTCACGTTTGTTTAAATTGTATATCTCAAATGCTTAGAAAGCGGTTGTTAACTGCTGACAAAATTAATTTTATTCACAGCTTGTCATATTGTTTATAGTTACAAGAAATAATTAATTTCAGTAAAGTCAATATGTTGTCGGCTAGAATTCTTCAAAAAGTACGTTTGTAGTATGTCGCTTGAGCAAGTAGGACTGTACAGACTTATAAGCGGAGGCACTTCGTCCAAACGTTCACCTACTGTGAGAACTTAATAAACATATCATTGTGTGGATCTATATGATATCTTCATAAGTACATGTAAGCTGAATGATGGTAAATCAAAGTGGAGGACTGAACTTAATTAAGGAAAACTGCCACAAACAGAGTTAAGTTGCATTAGGGAGGCCATAAAAATCAATCTTTCGCTGATATTGAATATATGCACAGAAAGGCAAAAGTTGATACAGGAACAACTACTACAGACCATTAAAAGAAACAAGGGGCGACATAGGTTCATTCAATTATATATTTGTCTTTACTGAGGTTTAAAGTAGCGACATAGGTTCATTCAATTATATATTTGTCTTTACTGAGGTTTAAAGTAGCGCCAACCGGCTCGGTTATCTTGCGATTTTTCCAGCTTTAACAGGAGTCAATAGGAACTGATTTTCCTTCATAAGATAAAATATACATCGAAATATAATTTAAAATCTGCATTTTCTGAAATATGTTATCTCATTTCTATCCCCTCTCCACAGGAAACATTATTTACTTGTTATTTGATTTGTACATTTAATATGATGCTAATTGCAGAACTTTAATTAAGTGCCTACTTGACAACTACAGAAAACCTATATTGAAATTAATTAACGAAAGAACAACATTTAATGTAAACCAGAACGTACAGTTTACCTTTGTTTAATTTACACGAGTATTCCCATTTATAAATATACTTTGTTCGTGGATAATAATGTTCATTTAAAACGTCAGATAGCTTTTCAAACAAAGATACTAAATATATTTGTAAAAATGCTTTATTACCTAAAACACACGCTCTGTTATTTAAACCAGTCTGTCATAAAAATACCGTGAAATCTCACCAAGCGGCCACCTCAACAATACGACCACCTCATTACAACGACCACTTTCCTTCTGGTCGTTATTTTCAGGTCCCAAATGTGGTTTTAATATCGAGGTTTTACTGCAAAACTTGATGCATGTATATCATGTACGAGTGTATGTACGTGTTATCAATAAAGCCCGTATCATATATTTTGTTTCTACCAACACTGACGAAAAATTTTAAAAGCGTTTCATATATATGTTTTAATAATAAGCACATTTTCGAATATAACGACGTTTGGTCTGCATAACCCTGAACGCATTATATGAACCAGGGAGTTCCGTGATATTACATTAAGTCATTACTCTATGATCTTATTATGGTGTATATTGTAATGGACATATTTTAGTGTTAGTCCAGCTGGGCTATGAATGTGTAACATCATTTTTTTGTCACTGTTACAACTAGATTTGCTATAAGAGACTTGTCCGAGCTATTTTAATGTTTTAGTTATTGATATGAATATACATGTTACATGAAGTCAGCTACAGTGAAACCTCACTAAGCGACCACCTCAATGATACTACCACCTCATTATAACGACCACCTACTTTCGACCAGCTTTTAATATTTCCACTTTATTTATCTATATAATAAGACAACTCTAATATTAGGACCATTTTTCAGGTCCTACAGATGGTCTAAATATTAAGGTTTTACTGTATTTGTTTTGACGAATGATAATAACACACTATTCTGTTTACAATCTGTTTACAATCCGGACCTGACGTACTTAAATTAACCTTCGCACGTGAATATTCAATCTACTACATACGGATCCATCCGGTTTATTCTAACAAAGCAGTAAAAAAACTGGAATTAAAGCATCCGTCAAACTCGATCGTTAAGCTTAATTAATACTAGGAACAAACGACTTGACAAACAAACCAATTCATTATGTCACATGTGTCTACTTTTTTATGTGTTTAATCAACACAGAAAAACGTACTGTCTAATATGATGAATCAAATATGTGGATTGTTACATTAATAATTATACATAATGCACAGTTTCACAGCATCACAGTTTATAGGGAAAATAATGCTTGGGTTAGGGGCTACCGTGGTGGAGTGGATATGGTTTCTGACAAGCAATCACTAGTCCTTAAACGCTGTGAGTTTGAATCCCACCCCAGACCAAATTTCCATTGTGACAAAGCTGTCCAGTTGTCCTGACACGGAAGCTCGGTGGCTCTTTCCAGGTGTACGCATAAATTCTTCATCCACCGTTAAAGATTGAAAATTCGTCAATTTATCCAGTCTAATAGTGCGAGGTAAAACCTAAAATGAAAAAAATACCAGTATCTGAGTTTGTAGGGAAAATCATGCTTTAGTTTACAAGCAATCATCTTTGATACTCTTTATTCTGAAATATGACAGCTCTAACACTGTACTACGTTCGATTGCAGTAAAACGTGTGAAAAAAATATGACGACATGTGATAGATTGCATTACAAAATAAGACAACAAAGTACAACAAATACGGGAACTGTTGTCTGTAGTGTACCGACGACAATATATAAATACAGATTACAGAGTACCACAAATAATTCCTTTCGTATTTCGTGTTTTAGAACCGTCACAATCTACTTTATAAAAACTGCAATAAATCTGTTCTAGAAATGTAGAAAAACGTCTCTTGATTCTTATCTTTTATACATAAGTTTGGGCTATTCGGAAAAAATTGGTAGTCTTATAAACAAGAAGTTATATCTTCCAGAAGGAAAATCAGAGTACAATAAAAAAGAAAAATAGGTCGTAATGATGAGGTGGTCTCATTATCAAGTTAACTGTATGATGGTTATAAGAAGAGGGTCCAAAAACAAGCGGTCGTTATAACAAGGTAGTCGTAATATTCAGCTGGTCTCAATGTGAGGTTTTACTGCACTTGAAGAATATAGGAACTGGTTTACAGGCTGTCACTGGTCCATCTTTCCTTGACAGTCCATCCAGTAGTTCTTAGTCTGCGGAGAAGTTGCCGGCTGCATGTAAAGGGTAAATCAGAACTAGTTAGAATACATAAAAACTGGTTAGGTGAATCGGCAGCCATATATAATTGAAAAATGGTTGAAAAACAGAGTTAAACCCAGTGAAAAAGGTATTCGCCTGTATAGTGACTTGTTGTAAACACACGATAGCAGGATAATAAATGCAGCAAGCTTAAAATTTATACTGCTTGAAACATTTCGTTGAAAATATGTTATCTGCATTATTTCTATTATATATTCTCAATATTAACTCTCATTAAAGCAAAATATTTTTCTCGTGTTTTCTCGAAATTCCAAGTCATGGTCCGTTTAATGAGGCAGGTATTTCAACAAAGATATATAATAGCGTTCATTGTATGTACGACCATTAAATGAGCTTACTTTTAATAATATTTATGCATCTTATTGTTGATAGAATGTTATCATCAGACATTATCAAAACATAATTATGACAACACGTAAATCTCGCGTCAATAATATTTACCAAAATAGAATTATTCAAGAAGTTTTGTTGCTTTTATTTGGCACTGAATGGAGGTATATATGTAGGCTTGTCACGTTCAAGGAAGCCACTACTTATGTTGTGAAAGATCAACAGATACGACTTACAAGTGTATGAAACATAATTTACATTATCCCTATCTTGATTCTGAACGTAATGACATCCCTAAGGACACAAACAACGACACAGACAAATATACACTGCCGAGATGAGAAATGCGTGTACAGAGAAACCTGTGTTGCAGCCACCTCCGAATAAAGACCACCCTATGAACGAACGCCATTCCCTGGAAACCGGTATTGATTTTTAAAACAAACGGACGTCCGAATAAATACCATCTGCCAATATAGGCAAGATTTCAGCGACATTGAAGAATGAAAATGGCTTATGAATAATGACATTTATCCTACAATCGCATACAACAATCGACGAACACTGTTTCCATTGAATAATGCATATCATAACAAGAAAAGGACATTGTACCCCGTGTGTGCTGTTGAATTTTGTATGAAAAACACATTAGCAGCTTCATTACACACCAAAATACATTTGTTGTACAATTTGTCGGCAATAAATCGGACATTTACAAATAATTCTATCTGACAAACAATATTTATCATATGGAAACGATGGCTGCGTTTAAATGACCACAAATCCTTGGGGAAATTTTGCTACGGTAAATCATTTCGGGGAGAAAAAAATGAAACGATATTGGAAGGCAGACGTAATCATTCAAATAATGTTTCTTCAACTTTTGTAGGGAAGGAATCAGATAAAACTATGGAAAGAAAACACAGATTGAAGAACTTTAAACTGATCACCTTGTTTGTACATCAATTAAATATATTTGTGATGTACATTTTGTACTTTGTACCTATTGGAAAATTGTTGGAGATCTTGTGCTCGTGGTCTCAATCCAATTTCTCGCTTTCAATTTTTGTTTTTTTAGATTTATATAAGCTTGACGATGCTTCTATGCTTTGCATTTTTATGACATATTTTATGTCATATGTATGTTCGGCCTGATGAATTTGAAGTACAAAAAATATCTATCTATTCGTACTGGTATTTGCGTGATAACTTTTGATGATTGATTGGATTGTTTCATGTATTTTGTTATCTTGTTTGTTATCTTATGGTCTGATAGCGTCAAGGCCAATTTGCAAAAATATAGATTTCCATGGATTCTTTTAATGTTTACGATTCACAAATGGCAAATTTCGCGCTAAATTTTCTACATGCAAAATGCTGTCGGATACAATATTTATCACGTGCCCTGTATCTGTAGACGACATTGTCGATAAAATCGAACAAGTATTTTCTTCGAGTAATTAGTGTAATTCATGAGGCAGGTGGTTTGATTAAAATCTCTGCGAATAACACGATGTGATGCACACTATTGGCACAGAGCACCGTACAACATTTACAACTTTTACCACTACAAACAAACTTTATCATACAACAGTTGTCAAGTAAATAAAGACAGAACGTGATACGTATTCCTATACATCAATACGATTTTAATATCATCACATAAAATATTAAGTGTAATTAGATTATTCATAAATTTATTACGTTTTTCAATTCTTTGTTCTCGTGAATATTTCACATAAGTTATTGCACGTTCTGTATGCTTTTAAACTTGTTGATATACATCTTCCGATCAGCCGCCGGCAGATATTGAATTTTAGAAGGTTTTGCGGTAGCTAAATTAGTAAAGCGGTTAAAGTTGTGATTCTCAGGCATATTTGTGGTATTTTGTGGGTTCCAACCACACTCGGTCTAATTTATTGAGAGAGAGAGGGGGGGGGGTTGATTAGTGAATGACGCGCGTCGGTTATGTCAAATGGACATCGTACTTAATTGGAATGTTGTTGACAAACGCGAATGTGAGGCTGGACTCAAAAACTAAGCAGAGCCCTATGAGAGAGTTCTCCAATTTTTTATGGTCCTGTGTGTTGGGTGGTTATGGGTCGTTGGGTTTTAGGGAATGTGGAATTTTTGGTATGTTTTATTATTTTTATATTTATTACAAAAATACACAAAAAACAGGGAGCATTTTTATACTATAATTAAGTGAGCATTTTTCAGTCATAACAATATGTTATGTTACGTCTGGTAATTGTTCTGAAGTCTTTTAGTAAGCTGTCAAAGGGAAATTATGAAAAATCAACTTTTTTAATTTGCATTAAAATGATATTTCTTGTGCCTATGCCCAGGCTTATAGTGAACAGCTTATTTTCCGTGAACAAATTATCACCTATGACCTAGCCCGGATTTGGGGGATGCCGGCGTGCGCCCCCTCTAAAATCTGGCAAGCATAAGTAAAAACACGTCAGTTATGTGCTAATTGTGTCCAGATTCCACATAAACAACTAGACTTTACGCCCCCATCCCAACCAAAAATCCTGTAACCGCCCCTGATGACGTTATCGTCATTTTGGCAGAAGATTGAAGCAAACTTGTGTATTGATAATGGTCTATTATAATTACGTTTTGATTACTACGAAAGCGGAAACAATATTGCAAAGACGTGTGCATGAATACACCCTGTATGTTGCTGATTATTTTCCATGAAATGTTCTATTATTCCTTCTCCCATTGTTACACAAGCAATATTTTCAATACCATTCACTGATGCCTTGGTGTCTCAAGAAAAGCTCAAATGTACCGTGTAAATTTATTTTAACGTAAAATACCACCAATATATTTCCTACCAAGAGAATAAACCGTCTGCCAGTCTCAGCTGAAACTAAGAAAAAGGTATAACAATGTTGACGAACTTGACCTTTAAAACAACGAACTTGTGAAATGATTTGCCTCTTACAAGTTGTGTTCAATATTTGTTAGAACTGTGTGTCACACTTAATGAATTATCGAAGACTCCGAATTGAAGAAATATGTAGTTGGTGCTTGAATCAAATTTTAATAATAAAATATTCCACAGGAAGCCGTTATTACGTACGTTCATTTTGTTAAAGAATCTTTTTCAACTTCGAATAAGGTTTTCGGAGAACCTTGGACAAATCGCACAAATTTATTCCATATCAATCAAATTATTTCCAACTTGGTTAAATGGTTAAGATCAAAAAGATTCTTGAAGCTACTATCACGCATTTTGATCATTGCTTGATTGGCACTAACTAAGTTTGCGCTCCGAGTTCCAACCACAGGCGTCCTGGCTTTATTTTAGGCGTACATTTGGAGACCCAATGATGCATCATTAAAATCACCAGTATCGTGCAAATTACTCTATATAACAGCACAATTATTAATGGTTTAAAGGAGAACATCAACGCAAATCATTCTGTCTCATCACTACTGAATTTTACAGTTCAGTTGACGCAGATCTTAACAGTGCGTTCATCAAGACGCCAGTTCACTCGTAACCATCATCCACTAGTGCTAAAATTAAACTTTAGTACCCCCGTTAGTATTTGTGCATCAGAAGTTGGAGACAAAATGAATTGGTAATAAAGGCGTTGATAATGTTCCAATGGGAGACGAGAATCATTCATTATGCTGTTTGGTACATCATTTGAAAAGCAAAAGATGGTAAAATAGGTTTTACGTAGGTCGTTGCAGATAAATTTGCTCATGAAGGAGTTATCATAAAATCATAAAATAACATAACCAAACTGTCATACAGACAGCAGATATGACCAAAATAAACACTATACACTCCTTAAAATTGAGGTTGAATAATAATAGCCAATATATATACGAGTAAATTTAATTGATCTTATTATTAAATTTCATTATTGTTCCTAATAACTATACTGGATCAATAACTGCTCATAAGTTTATCATATTTCATGTTGCACCTATTTATTTATTATAATATTAAGAATTTTTGTTCAGATGTATATAAGTTGTGCAATATATATTTATATATTGCACAACTTAATTGTTTTCAATTAAATCACCATGTCATATGACAACATTCTAAATATGCTGACAACATCCTGACAAAAATTCTTAATATTGATCGAATAGTTACTTAGTATTGTGACAATACTCGGCTGTCCCTTACCGGTCAAATATGATATTTTACTGAGAGAAATAGTTGTCAATTCCGTTATTGTCTATTGGTACACTTGACTTGATGAGTCGATTTTGGACCACATGAAATATTCCCATCATTTACTATAGATGCCATGCAATGTTTTGGCGGTTCAATTACAAACATGATCGTATGCATGAACGCATGAACGTTTGTTTGTATTGAAATTGTTTATTTTAAACAAACTACATGTATATGTATATCAAAATTGTACAGGATTTAAGTACATAGTATAAAGTTAAAATGAGTTAATTGAATAAAATTTGATACTTTTCCAAACTTTGTTTTACACATTATGTTGACATTTTAATGCGTAAAAATATCGTGTGGCTTCTACTGCAAACAAATTTCATCTACTAACGATGGATACTGTATTGGATGTTTGCTATATTTTTGCTACGTTTGTTTTAAGACTTTGTATTTGATTCTTATTTCATTTGTTCAATTTCAAATGTACAAACTGCAATCTCCACCAGAGTCTTTGTCAATAATTGTAACACTGCAATCATGTACGGGAGCATAAGGTGACCATAGTGATTTATTGAATTAAAACGTTCTATCAATTTATTTCCCCATAAAACTAACATTCTGATAGGCAAGAGATGCTGATGTTTGCAATGCATATTGTAAAGGAACAGTGGTACCAGAAAACAAATTAAATCTTGAATGAGTGACACATTAGCCACAGAAAGTAGAATTACATCAAGCATGTGGCATTTGTAAAACGAATCGCCCGTAATCTGACACGTTAAATGACTTTTAAAAAATCAGTCTAACTGAAATACATTCATCATTTGATTTTTCTAAATGGCCATAGAAGTATTTGGAGCATTTATAGTTGTTACTTGATTCACTGGGTAATTCAGTAGACGAATGATCAAATAATGCTTCAAGTGCACAAACGCATGGAAATTCAGACAAAGTAATTTGTTATGTTGAGGCAAAATATTAGGTTATAAATAACTGGCTACTGAAACTAAGCGGAGACTTTGCTGATGTAAATAGTCTTAGCTGATGCTGAGGTAAGAGTTAGGCTTGGATTATATTGAGATTAGAGTTAGGCTTAGCTTATTCCGAGGTAACATTAAGGCTTAGCTCATACCGAGGTAACATTTAGACTTAATTTATATTGACATATGATGAACTCATGCTCAGGTAAGATTCAGGTTTTCTTTATACAATGTACATTGAAATTTACTTATTAAACTGTTCTATACAGCATTTCATATACATAACATACGTTTTACGTAGCGTAAAAATTCAATCTGATGAATATTGAGAATTAGGTTGTACATTCAATATATAATATTTATAATATATTTAAACAGTATGACAAAAATATTTTGTTACGCAAAGCTTGCTAGTTAGAACTTTAACACGAAGGGTTAATTTTAAATCCTTTGAAGCACTCAGTTGCGAATCTTTTTAGGGAGATATTATCGGACATTCACACGTCCTTGTCTTACTGAACCACTCGGGTTATTGTCAATCTTGATATAATTTGTTTAATCCTTCGTCTTTATATTTAGTCATGCCCCTTCCATGTGTCGATTGTGGAAGGAAGGGAAGAGAACATAAATAAATGTACATGCAGCTCATTCGTTTTAGCATTAGGATTAAGAACTCTGATTTGTGAGTTCAACCCAAAGTAACAAAGTTCGGATTTTGGTTGAAGACAATCCACCTATCACCGATCATTCAGGTCGAGAAGTTGGCAGTTCCTTGTGGAGGACAGGGTTAACGCCGGTGCAAAGTCCAGCAAAACTGGGTAGGTCAATTGCCACCAGGTAATATTTTAACTGTAGAAAAAATGTCAAAGACAGAAGGCGTAAAACGCAAAAAAATCTACAGCGTGAAATTATATTTTTCATTTTTAGTTGTTTTCATTTGTTTATGGCAAACTACTTTCACTACAACATGTTCGATGTTGTACATCAACAGATGGTTGCGTCGTGACATTATCTTGAGTTATTATGTTAAAGAAATGTAGTCGAATCGTGCTCGCGCAGAAATCAAAATAGATGAACCAGAAATAGGTGTATTATTAATTCTTGCAATAATGGTAGCATACCCCTGTTATTTACAATAGCCCTAAAGTTAGTGTTATTTTCACCCCATGTAATTTAAGTCTGTTTTTAAACTAATGTTACTTATCTCACAAACGGATGTTGATTGATTACCCAAGACAGGGGTGTGAATTAAATTATGAAATAATGAATAAAAAAGTAATGTACGCAATATTTTAATTACTTGATATAATGAGTTATTTGAATGATAATGGATTCTTAAATTATTCAAACAGTAAAAGTGGTAATCTTTCTACCTTTATGGTACTACCTTTAAGATGTGTACGAAATCGAGTTTACGATGTAGCAGGTATAATTATCACTGGTAATTGGAGATGTGTTGAGTAATCCTGAAAGTTATTACCATCCTGAAAGATGTCTGGTCGAATTCCACTAAAATCAAAATTGCAAAAATGTATTGCGCCTGACAGTAAACTATTAGTATTTGTATCAATATTAAAGTTGCTTTAGCTTAAAATTGTCAGTTGGTCCATTTCAAATGCCATACAATACATAGACAATCTAAATATATCATGTAAATGACATAACATTATTTTATCTTTCTTGGTGAAGAAAGTGAACACACAAAGTTAATTCATTTAAATGATTTTATTCGGCAGAGAGTAACATATATGGATGCTAGTAGCTCTAATATTATACGTGGGTATTATAAGATAGAGATATAATGTAATTAAGGTATGACAACCCTAATACTGTACTTTTCTGACGTAGTTACTCAATGCTACACAAAAATGTCAATAGTACAAAAACAGTATAGCCAAATCATCGTTATTCCTCTGATAGTTACCTTAAATACTTCAATTTATTTTACGCCCCATTTTTTTTTAAATTTCGTAAGAGTTGTCGCAATTGTTGAAAAATAAAAATATATTAATTTCTGTAGATATTACGGGATGACATATATTTTTTCCTACAAAATTAGATTGCATTTTTTTACCAACACTTTTCATTGAAATTGATTTTATATATTCTTTAATCTCTGAAAAATGGGCGATCCCCATAGACCTCAATGCAACTTTAAAGGGAAATCTCATGAATGTCTTTGTTTTTTTAATAATCTCACGGTAAATCATTTCCTATCATGGAAACCTATGATAATCCTAAACGATTCCAAAATCTGTCCGCTCCATTTTGAGATAATATTTTTGGAAGGTAATACCTTAACAACATAATTATGATGGAATGGTTTAACTTGATCGTAAGAATGAGAACATAGTATTGATTCCTGTGGCCAATTGTTTGCTGAAAGTGTTTCAAGAAGCAGGAACCGTGTGGTTATAATACGTCATGCACAATATGAATATATCCGATGTAATTATTCTTCCGGAAATTACGTGGTTTCCAATAATGTGAACATATTTCACAGTATAACATAAATCATAAATATGTGTCATGGTCATTAATTTACAATAAAAAACAAAGGGAAATAAAACACAGATAACTATATGAGGGAAGTATTAAAATACTTCTGAAGAGGACTAGCCATCATACAAACAATGTCTTCAACAAAGCCATCATACAAATAACGTGCCGATCACAGGTTTCAAACTCGTGTCCGTATTCTAGCGCTCTATCATTGAGAGCTGCGCGTGCGGTCTGGTTATACATTTTTGACATAATGTGCAGTTAGGGCTATCCAATTGGTATTTTGATGGTACCAAATTGAAAAGTGAACACAACGTTTGTCGAAACATTTTAATGCGGACTACTCCTACACTCAAACAAATTAGAACTTTTTTGTTGACTTGGCAGGTGGTCAGAATCTCTATGAATAAGATAAATTATGAACTGTACTTAACTGAATGTTTGTGTACATGTAATATAAAATTGTTATCTATTCCTTGTTGCAACCTCGCTTCAGTCGATACTGCGCATATGGACCGTAACCATTCATTATCCTAAAAGGATTATACTTCCACAGAAGAAATAATCCAGGGCTCAAATATCCTGTCTGCACAATCTTTACTTATCCCTCAATGACATGCAATGAGACAAATACCAGACAAAATCTTACACTGTGTGACATTCAATACGTATTCAAGAAAACCCCAATTACTTTAGCAATAAATTTACTTTCGAAATATCGGCGAGCGAGTGGTCAATAAGCAACAGGAAGAATTTTCATTTCACTGAATACATGATTGTACCAAACCGTTATAATACTTCTATTAACTAACTAAATACAGTATGGTCGATTGTATGAAGCCGTTCTAAATACGACTGTCAGCGCACTAAACACAACACGGTGAATTGCACCAAACCGTTCTAAATACGGCCGTTAGCACACTAAACACAACACGGTGAATTTTATTAAGCCGTTCTAAATACGGCCGTTGATATGCTAAACACAATACGGTGAATTGTACCGAGCCGTTCTAAGTACGACCATTAACGCACTAACCACAGGACGGTGAACAACAAGTCCATGTATGAATCTACACTGAACAGAATTTCTAAACGTTCATCTTGTTTGTCTTAAATTGAAGAAAATCATTCAAATAAATTTGCTTAATTACCGGGTGGACTTTTAATATACACAATCCTACATTGACTTTGAATACTTGATTTCTTTGTGTATATCTATTGTTAGTATTACTTAATTTAGAATTGATTCACTTCTTTTAGTTCATCCAAGAATCGAGTTTTATAAGTAGGTTGTTTAGAAAGTCGACTTGATATAGTATTCCTTGATGGACGTTAAATATAACTGGTTATTAGCCGTCAACCTTACAAATCTAAGTATGGTTATGGACAAGTCGCAGTCTCAACAGTATGATATTAAAATACAATATTGTATTGTGTATGGTTGTACTCCCGCATTAAAAGTACTTCTTCAATGTACAGGCAGCTTAGTTAACATGACCATTTCGCGTGGATTGATTTCGGACCAATATTAACCTTGCTTATCGCAAGTTACAGTTACTTTTTATAAATGATCAGAAAGCGGTGTAGAACAATTGACTTTAGACAACGCCTTCGAACTAATTATCACAGAGAACATGTGCCATTTCAAGTGTTCAAGTGTTCAAATTCATGAATCAGCTTTTCATGGACCTAACGCTCTATAAATGCAACTAATGCCTAATAGGAATCATTGTCAAGTATTGAATGGACGTAAAATAATGGCACTATTATGTACAGTTTAAATTATCAACTGCCATTTATCTAGGGTTACACGTCACAATATTGAATGGAAAATGTTCTTAAAGAGGTTGTTTAACACCTGACAATAGTGTGGTTCCAATAACTAGGCACTGCTCACATAATATTTCCCTGTCCGTATGTGGTTAGTGATTTAGGATGTTTCATTACACCCAATTCTCAAAAAAAATCATACGATAACATTTCTCCTGAAATGTAGGTCATTTCTTATCGATTCTTATTTGATTTGTCCCTAGTTCTGAATATGAAGGGTTCAGACTAATGATTAGAAAATTAAGACGTCTATTGACTCCATATACCGTATTCAAATTGTAGATTAATTTCTAAATAAAACAGACAAGTACAGTATAATTAGGTTAGATAGGGCAAATGGCGCGATGTAATAAACTTGTGTGTCTAGCACTATCAGAAGTTGCTTCAAGGAAAATAGTATATTTATCGATTAGGCTAGGTGCTTTGACTGGAAGTTCGTAATTATTATAATTATCAAGATATTGCAATGCTTTTTTGGTAAATTGGGGTTATAATTGATCCAAAGAATTTGTACCCTGGCTATAAAATTGATAAAATATTCAGCAAACGAATTTCCATATTCATCAAGTCTCTCTATACAATACTAAGGCGTAAAAATGTTTGTTTCTGGTTACATGCTCATTAAAGATAGGGTAGGTAGGTAGGTCTGGATTTTTTTGTGGGGGCGTATTATTATGAAAACCGATACTGAGATATTTTGTTCGGAAAGGTAAAAAGGTGACACAGTGGATGTAGCGTTCTCGGGCCTAATAAAAATCCTAGGGTCGCGGAAAAGAATAGTGTATGTTGGGTAACTAGAAACAAACATTTTTTACGCCTAATACACAGTGCTCAAAACTTCCGGCGATCGTAGCAATGTAAAGTAGAAAGATTGGGTGAAAACAACTTTAACAGACACGGGGGAAATGAATGTGCGTGACCAGTTTGTTTTGTTTTTTTATCCTCCAGGATATATCGTTTATTTAATCTCTCATTTTATATTATTTGTATAAGACTTTGCCATTTTTTCTAATGATGTTTGTCCATGTTGACGGTATGACGCGATGTGTTTATTGGAAATGGTATCATTGCGTGCTTTGCCGTAATATGGTTATATGTATGAAATGTATGAAATATGTATTATAGAATTATACAGTGGTTTCATACCAATCTTTACTCATTTTGGCTTAGAATGATATAAATTGAGTAAAATAATGTTTATGTTTTGATTGAATATAAAGTATTCTGATAGATTTTTAGAGGTTTGGTAATTCTTGTGAAATCACATTGGTTTAAATAACAGAGTTTATAGGCTTTATCCAACAAACAATGACAAACATTGAATACAAAACAAATCATGTCTAGTCTACATACATGTACATAATCACCATAAACTGTATCCTTTGAACGTTCTCAACAATATGAAATACCACAAAACGTGATTTTTCTGCAAAGAAATAGCGGCATTTTCTCTGTGAAGAGATAGAATGTTTTCTCTGTAAAGGAATCGGGCATTTTCTCTGTGAAGAGATCGGGTATTTTCTATTTGGAGGGATTGGAGTGAAGAGACTCCCATGAGAGAGATGTGTGTTCTCTGTGAGGAGATGTGTGTTCTCTGTGAGGAAGTATGTGTTCTCTGTGAGGAGGTAATATGTGTTCTCTGTTAGGAGGTATGTGTTCTCTGTGAGGAGATGTGTGTTCTCTGTGAGGAGGTATGTGTTCTCTGTGAGGAGATGTGTGTTCTCTGTGAGGAGATGTGTGTTCTCTGTGAGGAGATGTGTGATCTCTGTGAGGAGATGTGTGTTCTCTATGAGGAGATGTGTGTTCTCTGTGTGGAGGTGTGTGTTCTTTGTGAGGAGATGTGTGTTCTCTGTGAGGAGATGTGTGTTCTCTGTGAGGAGATGTGTGTTCTCTGTGAGGAGATGTGTGATCTCTGTGAGGAGATGTGTGTTCTCTGTGTGGAGGTGTGTGTTCTCTGTGAGGAGGTGTGTGTTCTCTGTGAGGAGGTATGTGTTCTCTGTGAGGAGATGTGTGTTCTCTGTGAGGAGGTACGTGTTCTCTGTGAGGAGATGTGTGATCTCTGGGAGGAGATGTGTGTTTTCTGTTAGGAGATGTGTGATCTCTGTGAGGAGATGTGTGTTTTCTGTTAGGAGATAGGGTGCTTCCAAAATTTCAAGTTTAATTGGCTTGTATTTGGTGACCAAAATGTTCTGTATTTACTCTTCGATTTTAAAGTAACTCGGGTTATTGCAATAATACAAAACTAAATCTTTTTTATACGTGCAGACGTTGCATAAAATGTTTTATGAAAAAGCTTCAAATTTTGAAAACATACACTGACTTCGAAAATTTGAACTGGTGTCTTTAAACGTTAGAATTCAAGTAGAAACAACAACAACAACAACAAATGACAAACACATTTGTTAAATACGGGTACATGTGAGACAAAGACATGATTTGGAATATTTGGTAACAGTCTTGATTATTTAAGAAGCTTACAAAAAGCTCTCACTGGAAAGTGATTCATTAAAAATTTGACTCAAAGAAAAGCTTTTGTACGAAGCCCCTAAAGTGACATTCTACGCGTTTATTCAAACTGCAACATTCTTTTTTATTTCGTATTTTACGAATTCATATTTCGTATTTAGCGTAAAACATAATCTTTACATTATGTCCCATCTTTCAATTATCTGACTTAATTGTATACCTGATATTGTCAGGTTCACTCAGGTACACTGGTAATATTACCATATAGAATCAGATAACACTGATAGTGTTTCTAATGATGCTAGAACCACTGATATTGATTACCGTCCCAATCTACCAGCACATTGTCTGCAGCCGCTGGAACCGTAATGGATATGTTAGTAAAGAATACTAAACGTCCTGTGTAATTATTTCAGCGCATAATTCATGGCCTCGTTTCATCCCAATAAGATGCATTACCAAGTATTTGCATACTTGTCTGAAGCTATTTTCAACCTGATATCCCACAATACAATACAAAATAAACTGTTGCATTCTTGTACAATAAAAACCCTTTGAATCCATTACAAGCAACATGCAGGTTTCTATTTTTATTGTAAACATAAATAAAGATCATTGCCTGAAAACTTCACTAGTCCTAACATGCAACCGCTGATCATTAAACACAATATAGGAGCTAACATATATGTTGCAATGGTTTTGCGTGGCATTTTTCTTCGTCAAGTGTTAGAATCTGGCTAATATTGAAACTCACATGTGTGATAGTGAAATTGTATATACCGGTGTTGCACGTTTTCTTAAACCATATTGCATATCCTATCTTTAATGTCCGAGCTGGCTGTAATGCTCGTTTAATTCGCATTTTTTAATTGTTCAAAGTCCATTGTCTACCACTACCGGTGACTAACAGTTTTCACGGCATGACATTTCTTTACTGTATACAAGTTTTCAAACCACAATTGCTAGAGTGGGTTGCATAGATATTTAAACTTTCAATTGAAAATTAGTAATTCGTTTTTTTTTCTGATTTCTTGGTCACAATATGTTTCCATAAACTGTACTGTTTAGACGGTTACCCACATGGAAAACTCACAGGAAGGCATTATTAAAATTATTCATAGAGGTTTGGAGGAGTGACTACGAACATCAGATTTGTGGGCGGATCCACATCAATTAAGCGCTCACCTACGTTGTGGGCGGATCTTTTTTGCACTGGGTTTAACGCCGTTTTTCAACATTTTTTTCAGTTAATATACGGCGGTCGGTTTGCCTAACCAGTTTTCATGGACTGTATTTTTACCAGTACTAACTTACCTGTCCTCAAGGAGCCGGCAACTTCTCCATATTTGAAGGAAAACGATACTTTGTCAAATATGCATAGAAAAGTATGACCTGCCGCAACCGAGATTTGAACCGGGATCGCCAGTTTACAAATCCAACACACCAATAACTGGACCACGGTCGCGGCTGTGGGAGGATCGAATGCGGCTAAGCGTTTAGTTTCACGGTAAGAACTTAATTAAATTATATTTCGTTGAAATTGGTAAGCTGACCTACGTAAGATCAAAGCCGAGGACTGGATTTAAATATGCAAATAGTTAATATAGTTTAATTCTACAAGTACTACAAAAGTATAGAATATCAGCGTAGTGCGAGAAGACTACAAAAAACTTTTTCCCAAAAAGACAGGAGATAAGAAACGAAATCCGAAGTTGAAATTGTAATGATTCTAATAAGGCAAGAAAAAACAGTATAGTCAAGTTTAAGGTGATTTGACCAGGCAAATTGGGTAGATAGGTAGGATTTTTTTTTCTTTTCTGATTTTTTCGAAACACCTTTTGTGAAGATACGCCATACGATTCATCCCTAAATATCTTCTGACTTTGTATTGCCTTCAGAACTTTTAGCCATGGCCCAAAAACAGGGTATGTCGGGTAACGTAAACAAGGCTGTGTTTTTTTCTGGCTGATATTATAAGGAATTGAGGCAAAGCTAGTCTTTATACAAATGTAACATGGAATAAATCTAAACAGATTCTCTAGAAAACGACACAAGCAATTGCTTCGACCTTGTCATGCAAGCTCCCAAATGGAATAAATCAACTAAGCTCTGTTGATAGCAAAATCTTCCAAACAACATTGTCGACCATAAACTATAATCTTTGGTCAAATAGGATATTTTGAGAGATCGTAGTTTACTCTGAATTTCTAACCATCCCCAGTGACAGAACAGAGTCTGAGGTTATAAAACTTGAGATCAACCTCCCACCACAAATCTCAATTTGTGTTTTCAATATTCTCAAGTTAGTAATAATAAGA
This sequence comes from Lutraria rhynchaena, assembly GCA_008271625.1. Taxonomy (NCBI): domain Eukaryota; kingdom Metazoa; phylum Mollusca; class Bivalvia; order Venerida; family Mactridae; genus Lutraria; species Lutraria rhynchaena. Next base: position 801,629 of record VIBL01000064.1, read on the forward strand.
CAATATAAGTTTTAATACAATATTCTATATCAAAATACTAACTTACAACAAATATATTGATCTGAAATAAGTTGAGATTTGAGTTTGGAGACAGATCTAACGTTTTATAAACTCGGACCCCGGCCACTGCTTGGATTTGTTTGTCCGGCGTGGAATTTATTCATCAACTATGAAACTTTGACTTTCATGTTTGTCAGTTTTAATATCACGACACAACAGTAGATTTTTTGCATGTTATGAAAATCTAGCTATACCTGCCACTACAGCAATAATTAAACTACTTTTGTACTTCCAGACTATTTTTTACAGTTTCGAGCGGTTCCTTTTTGCCACCTAAAGTTAGTTATATTCCTAGCATCAAGGGGGCTTAATTGTCTCACCACGATGTATGTAGTTTCTTAATTTACCGTCTTTTATTTTTGTCATGTTTTGATTATTTTCATGATGAAGAATGGTAGCTCGAAAAAACTTTATTCCCTACGTGCATTTAACTGCTGTAAGAATGTAATAGGCTATATACCATTATATCTAAAAATCAGAGCAGGTTTAGTAAATGAATGGGAAATTGACTTAACGGAAGTTTTGTGATGCTAAGACGCAAAATGCATTACTGAATTAAACATATAATTCCTAGTTCTGTGTATTTCATGTTCTGGTACTATAAAGTCGTCATTCAGTCATGCAAATATCGTTACCCTTGTATTTTAAGAAAACGTTTTATCGATCTTCAACTTATTTAGAATTAGTTAATTGCAGAAATGGATTAGTCCTTCAGATTAAAAGTTGCAATTTATTCCATGAAATCATTCATTTTATTCGGGAATGATTCAGAGCCCGCCTGTAAACTGGCTACTTGGTTTTCTACAGGAGGATACTATGGAAGGAGGACATCAACTATATAACTCAAAGTTTCTCAAGCCCCAAATATTTGATGAATCATTTAGAGATATTTAGAGATATTTAGAGATATTTAGAGATAAAATTCTGACATACTTGGACTATTTTTGCTGGGTACGATTAAAGATTGTATTGAAACGATCCAAAGTGTTTAAATGTGTTCTTATAGTTTACAGACGGTCATTTAGCAAGTTCCCTTTTAACCTGCAACAAGTTTATAAAAATATTACCCCAACAAAAAATTACTTCATAGTATCGTTATAATTTTGAGGTCATCGAATTTCCGTCGCATTTGGTCTTTTCTATGAAAGGTATTCTGAGTTTCGTCGAATGTTTAATTAATGTACGAATGACGGGTTAGACACTGTGGTGTGAAACATGTACGTCACATTTAACTATAATACGACTGTTCTAAAAACATAAGTTGCATCAAAACGTCGGAAACATAATCTAAATTATTTCAACTGAATGAAAACTAATAATAACATCATAGATGGCGCTTAGGAGAATTCTGTCAAAACGAGGTTTTTGTGGTTTAGTTACACAGGATGAATACGTTTCCTTATTTAGACCACAATGAGAATAAAATGATTAAACTCCAATAATATTCAGCCAACAATGGTGTTGACAAGTGGACTGACAGTGTTACCTCAGAGAATTTATTGATGTAATAACACACGGAAGACATGGTACCCCAGTTTGTCACATAATAATGCATCAAAACACATCAGCAGCTACATTATATTCAAAATAAGAAATATTTGTTGAACGATTTGCCTGCTAAAATGAGAGGAACATTGATTAAATAATTTCTAAGTAATTTGATTCAACCAAGCACGTTCATCGTAAGGACATGGTGGTTGCACTTACATTACCACAAATCCCTATGGAACGCTGCAACATCAAACCATGAATAAGAGAAATACAACTGTGTGAAAAACAAGGGCAATCAGTAAAATGAAAAGTGTAAAGTATGCAGATTTAGATAGGTAAAACCTCGATAATGAGACCACCTTCGGGACCCGAGAAATCAGTTTTTAATAATGAGGTTATCTCATTTTCAAGTTCAATTATAGGGGCATTATAAATATATACACTACCCATCTTTAGCGGTGGTGGAGGAAGATCCTGGGCCTACGCCCAGATAGAACCACTGATCTTCCGTAAGCAAGCTGTACAACGTCTTCATATGTGAATTTTTTTCTGGATGGGTTTCTAACTCACAGCGGTGAGCAACTAGTGATAACTAGTCAGATACAATAACCACTCAACCACAGAGTCCCATATTCTTCCTAATATATTTGTATAATATTGTACATGTAGTAAAACTGGAGTGTCCATGTTGTTGCATTTTTCTGTTTCTAGTTTCTATTAAAAAGGAACTAGTCGGCTGCTTCACATGGTTGATTTTATGTAAATCTCATGTTTGTGTTCTGTCATTGTATTCCATACAAAGTGACAACTACTTGCATTCAGTTTGTACATGCATAATGTTTGCTTTCAACTTATACCTCTGGGATGTTTATACGTTGTGTCATCGTTCGTAACGACTAACATTTGTACACTGAATGTTTTATATATATTATGTGATTGCTATATGCACGACATTTGTCAATTAAATCTATCAAGCGTTAATTCCATTTTGCACCACGGAGCAATAAGTTAAGATAACGAGACAGGTCATTCAAGTTGAAATATATTATCAGTGTACATGATATTGACATAGAATATATTACGACACGCTTTTTTCCCAAGGGTCATGACTGACACCGATTCTATTCACATATACTAAGAAAGTTTGAAGCAATATTGTAACCTGCATTTCTTCACATTACAAATCTTTGAAATACCGTATACCATAGTATGTTATAACGGAAATTCACTTTATAGTAAAACCTCGTTATCACGGGGAGCCATCGGAACATACTAACTGCTCAAGATAAACGTGGTGTTCGTAACAACGAGGTATGTGTTTGTTGTTTGAAAATGATACACAATTAAGAACACAAATTGACGGGACTTTAAAAACTCCTCGAGATAAGTCGGGTGTTCGTGATATCAATGTTTGTAATAATGAAGTTTTACTTTATTTCTGGATTTTAGATATAGTGACCTCCTTAGATCATAGTACTGTGTTGATCTTATTATCAACTTAAAACATAACAAAAAATACAAAACAAAAAATGGTTAGTTGGTCTTAAAGTGGTCCTTAATTGGGATTTCACTGCACTACCAAGAGCTGAAAAAGTACCGGAAAACGACTTAACCTAAATGTACGGTCCGCTTTTGGATTTTAAAAGTAACCCGTGATGTCATTAGTTCTTACATTCGATATATTATGATACAATCGTACGCGTAAAATGGAACAGCCAACCGTGTTTTATCGTAGAATAATTATATGGATGGATATCCAATATACTTAGACTGGCGATGATGCCAATCTTATTAAAATGTCAAATAATTGTAAGAGGCATTAATCAAACTGTTCTTTCTCACTAGAATTAAACGTTACATCAACAGCCAGGGATATTTGGGGATTTTCCACCTTTAACAGTGAAGGAAGATCCCAGGCTTTCACCTGGGTGGAACAACCGACCTACCCAGGTACCCAGCTAGCGAGACAGCTTCCGCACCTCTGAAATTTGGCGGGATTCGAAATCACAGCATTGATGAGCTAGTGATTACAAGTCAAACATCGTAATCACTCGACCATGGAACCCCCACACCCACAACCATTTGGTTTTAATTACTGATTGTTAGGCGCAGACGAAACACTGCACACAACTAATGTAAGTCCTGGTGATATTGTATATTATTAGTGTCTGTAATGCACGTTTGAGTATGGAAAGTAATTTTGAAATGCGATTGTTTATTCCTTCGAAACATATCAATGTTCAATTGATTTTTTTACTCAGATAAACAAGAAAAAAGCAACTAATTACTAGTTATGCTCTTAACTGATATATTAACGACACAAGAAGGATTTCGCGGAAATTTTCTTAAAAGTAATTTTATTGTCAAAGCGCTGATTCATCGGAATCCATACCTCACATTTATCAGACGGATGTATTTTGTTGTTATAAGTTTCATGAACATTTATACCAATTAGATTTGAAAAGCGAAGAAAAGGTCAAATTTTGTTTTAATGCTTGGTATTTACCATTGTTATTCCTGTGAGAGAAATATCATCTTGATTCAATTCATTTATTATTATGAAGTTTTTTGAAATCAATTTGCTAAATGTTAAGAGGAAAAGAGATACAGTTTTTATAATCTTTAATCGTACACAAATTATTAAATATCCCAAGAGTAAAATGAAAGTAATTTACTTGGATTTGTAATTTGAATCATACATGAAGGGATACGCTTTAAGAGTGTTCAATTAAAATTTCATTTATCTACACTGAAGTCCTTTGTAGTAAAGATTAACCAATACCATACCAACATGTATTATTGTGAGTTATTCAAATTCCCTAAATAATTCATTGTCAAGGTACCTGTTTTTTTTTTCTTTATTTGTATTTTTGCACTATTAATTCAGGTCTGTGGTAGTGTTTTGTACATATTTTGTGCGCGCAGCGTTGAAGGATTAGTGTTGAAGTATTTAAGGATTTGTGTACAACAGTTTTTTTTTCTTATGTTCTGCATGTTTTGCCTATTTTGTCGCGGTATAACGGCATGAACCCTGTTGATTGCTTTGTTGTTTTGGTTGAATGCTTGTAAGGAAGCAATATTTTACTTTTGACATTTCTTTGAATTTTTGTATACTTCATTTTCAACATTGTACCTGCCCCATTCTTTTATTTTTTATTAAGGCATCTATCCAGGTGCTTGCTTCCTAATCAGCCCGGATGATGAACATTTTAGTGTGACTCCTTCTATTCTTTGTGTTCTATCTTAGACCACTGTTCTCACCACGTGCTTATCTTTAGGAGTGGTTCAGAATTTGTGTTGTCCTAGGCTGTCAATTCACGATCGTAAAAAATTGTTTACCGTCTTTTAAATTAATATGTTTCTCATAAGCTGCTTCACGCATGTTTGGTAGAAATATTTTCCAAATTTCCAGAATGCAGTGATTAGAAACAAGCATGAACGTTCTAAATGACCATTTGGCGTGTGTTTGATAATATTAAAATACGCGTTAGACAAATCTTACGATATATCGAACTTTAGTACTTTATTTTAACATACATCTTAATGAACGGGAGAAAGCAACAAATTTATATTCATTTTATTTTTCTTATTGCGTGATCAAATTGATACAAATACTCGATATTTTGTCACTTCGTGACTTTACTGAACACCACAGCGTTAGATAAATGTACAAAAATGGTGTTCAGAATTCAAAAATAACTCAATCTGAAATCAATGGTGTCTAAAATCTCTTACCATTAGTGGTAACCAATAACCAAGAACGACATATCAACACCATTGAATAAACCGAAATGTCCGAAATGACTTATTTCAAATTAATCGAAAAGAAACACAAAGTGCAATTGTGTACTTCTGAATTACATGGTTAATTATTTTATTCAAACTGTAAAGATCTTATTGCATTAATTTATAAAATGATACATACTCTTGGTTATGATGGAGACATTGATCATTTGAGATGAGTGAAAATAGCTAGAATTACCTTAACAGAAATAAAACAAACATTAATATACGTCATCATCTGGCACTGGTAATCCACGAAGCTAATTTCGTATAGTAACTGTAAACTGATCCCGATTATCTAAAGTTAGTTACTAAGAAACGAAATAATGTAGAGTCAAATTCCATAGAAACTGATATCGCAACCAACAAACAAAAGTTCATTTTACCCTACAAAACGCTACATTTAATATCCATAATTCCAGCTCATAATTAATTGACCACTGACCAGTACGTCCAATTCGGATGCTACGTGATTTTAAACAGCTTAGAAATATGTTGCAAGAGTTTGTACTTCGTTTTCTGTCTAAACTACAGAAGTGAAAAAGACACGGCTGGATACTAAGGTTTACCTCTTCATTCAACCATTTGTAAAAGAGCTTATTTTCGTACAATCAAGGGAATGTATTGACGTCAGTATTACAACATTTAGATACGTGTTACATTTGTATTTCGCTGAATGGTAGAACGTAAGATCGCAAGAACGAACCCGAAGTACAGGCTCAGGTTCTGTGTAATGGTTTAAGGTAATGTTTCTAATATATTGGACCATTCGTCCTTCATCACTGATCATTTATGTGAATAAGATGGCAATAATTTGCAGAGAACAAGGTTAGTACAAAATATGGGAAAATCTATCCGCACTCATAAAACTAACTATGTTGCGAACGGTATGAACCCGGAAAATATATTCAATTTCCAGCGTAATTTAAGTTTTTTACATTAATATAAAATACATCAAAACGTGTATTCCATTATATAAAGCCAGACAAAATTCACAGAGAATGTGAACAAGGTATTGATTTCTTTTGTCAATGGTTTGCTACGAATGTTTCAAGAAGCAGGAACCGTGTGGTTGTTATAAGACAAGCATAATATGAATATATCCGATGAAATTATTCCTCCGGAAATTACGTGGTTTCCAATAATGTGGACATAGTTCATAGCAGAACATACAACATTACCAAACTGTCATCAAATAACGATAATAACACGATGTGCAAATATAATACTAATTTGTGTGGAATTATTCCAGTCCAAATGTCAAAATAGCTCAAATCACCTCAACTGTAATAAAACATACATGAATATACGTCATTTTCTAATGAGGTCGTTGCTACTTTTGCTAGTTTGAGTGTTCAAGTGAGATGCAAACTTGTCAACATTCTAACCATTTAATTGGATTGAGCTATCACAGACACGGTTGCGCAGTCATGAACAAATATTTTAGTACATTTTGCACAAAATATACTTCTCTCTCTCTCTGGAATTTAACGTCGCACCAACAGCTAAGGTCTATTGATGACTTCTCCAGTTTTAACTATGAAGAAAGACCTAAAGCGTACAAAATTTGGCAACGGTTTCTGTTGAATTTCACGGCTGTTCATAGACATACTCCTACGGAGATACTATATGCTCTATTTTTGGTATTTATTGATATGTCTGAACATTTTAACAGAATTAAGCTGCCATTCACCGTTGCAATTACACAGCCAATAAACCATGACAATTTCTTTTCTAGAAGCATTATATTCCACAATTAAAGTTATGATTCTATAAACAAACTTTGTAACTAGGTGGTCTTTCTAAGTCCTAAATGACATGCATAAAACAAATACATGATGCAAACTTCGGTAGTGCAACAGTCATCACGTCAAAATCACATTTAATTCAGCAACCAAATTGCGTCATGCACCAACGTTTTGACACACCATTCGCCAGCATATATTGGGTGATTATGCTTGTAATACAATATAAAACAAGTTATTACATCTATCGCTCGAAACGTTTTCATTGAATACTGCGATTACATTAATTTTGATGGCGCCAAATCGTTATTTTCGCGGCTTCTTAATTCGTAGATATTTGAATTCTTCTATTCAGCTCACCCACGAAATCCACGAAAACAACATTATTAAAAAACATGGATATGTAACGGTACACTGATTTATTGGCAATAATTATTAAGTAAATACATGGAGTTGTGACTAGAGAATTGAAACAATATCCTAAAAATGCTATGTTAATGAAATTATTCTATGATCAAAGTATTCATTCACTTATTTTGACATTAAATATGGATAAATAATTCAAAAATACATTCCCATAATAAGCATAATATCTGCCTATAATTCTACCTACATGCGCTGCGAATCCCACAGAAATCATAACAGTTTGAACATTGTATCAATTAAGAGCATTTTTCTGTTAACACACAAATCTAATTGTTGAAGATTTTTTTTATCGGCGGTTAGTGATCATTTATTACCAAACCATTCAAGAAATTGCAATCACATTGCTGATTTTTATATGCTAGACAGGGACCAAGCCCAATATGTGTTTTGAACTTATGTCTCTAGTGATATCACAAAGACTACGACTATACAGCTGATTCATCGTGTGCTCTGTTGTGAGAACATTGCACCGAACAAATCAAGTCGAGGATTTAATTAAAATGGTCTGAGAACACGCTGCAGACTTCTGATTATACGTACTGTGTCACAAAAGCGGCCTGCTGTTGAGTTAAATGATACAAAATTCATTGAAACTATAATCATACAAACTGATTGATTGCAGCCAATCCATGGTCGTAACGTCATTGTGATGTAAAATATGTCATTGTTTACTTGCAAACTCAGCATAGTTAATCACCTCCCCAACTAGCGTGTTTTTATCACGAGCGACACGAATCTTTTAACGAATCTTATTAATAGTCTATTAAATAATGTAATTCAATACGTACAATATTGAAAATTGTATTTAATTGCAAAAACTGGTTATATGTCACGATCAGTGTGGGTGTTTCGGTGAAAAATAACTTCTTTGTACTGGTATAGTAATATCAATCATCGCATTAAATATTTGGATGCAGTCGGCTACTGTATCCAGATACCGGATCATTGTGCTAATAATGTGTCCTGGATAATAAGAATATATCCGATTGAGTTCTACCTCCGGAAATTACATGGTTTCTTTAAAGAAGCTTACACATAACATAAATCAAGGAACATCCATACGGCTGCATATTTACGATATCATCCACAATGCTTGAAATAAAATAGACTCACATGCACTTACTAATACAATATTATTTAAAACGGTGTAGGTGCTCTGGAATCGTTGATTCCGCAATATGCCAATATACATAATAAAGAAAATTTAGATGCCAATAACAAGGCGTGTGACCAAAAACAAATAAATTCAATACACGATGCACTAAATCGTACCAAATATTGATGTTGCTTAACAAATTTCTTGATGGCAGTTGCCCGTAAATTGTTTGAACGATGTCGGCTCTGTTTGTCAATAATTATTTAGCAAATTAGAGAGGAGAATTCAATGCCACGCATTGAACTACATTAATGAACAAAAACATTGAAGAAATGCTGCTAATGATTTATTTCATCCCGTTGTAGAAGAGAATGCATGTTTCTCAAACTTGTTTAAAATGTCAAAGATTCAGTGCTGTTTTTATAATTATACTGTTCGAATCTTCCTAGCCATTGTCCTGAAACTGGTAAGTTTTATGTTCACTTTTCTCTGTACAAATAAAATAATATGTAGATCTAGAGCGGCTATTTATATTCATTTTGAAGATTTTTTTCAGGAATGTTACAGGGATACAAAGTCTTTACAAAGAGTTTATTTCCAGACATTAGGCCTTCCCGTTTGTATCAGCACATAAAGTACAAACAATGTATAAATCTGATGATAGAAAATAGACAACAGAAAAATAAATATGATGCAAGCTTTTACAATGTCTCAAAATTTATCTTAGGCATCATTCATAAGAGTTCATTTTGATGGTATCGCGAATATATGGCAACAAAGGAAAGCTAGATTATACAAACACATTGTTGGCCGTTTGCGTACCTAAAAGCTTAACCAATTGGTTTTCTATGAATAAACAAACTATTAAAGTTCCTGATATAGATTGGTTTTACTCCTTTTATACACAGTTTAAACGTAACTACGAGTTCTCTCAGATTTTAAAAAAAATTCTGAAATCAAGTCCCTTTTTACATATTGACTCCGAAGCTGCAATTTCAACAAGCTATAATCAATACAAAGTGTTCGTTCGATTTCACGCAATTTAGTGCTTTTGTATATATTAAATGAAACCGAAAATACGTCTTGTGCATGAAAACACACTTTATGTATTTTTGGTATATATTCCTGTTTAACGATTTCTCTAAAGGGTGAGGTACAATATCATTAGCCGAATCAATCTTGTCTAATTATATACAGCGTAGATGAACCATGACATTTCATTATACCAAAAGCATCATATTCCTCCATGAAATGTATGACCATGTGAACAAATACACTGACAACGTCGTCTAGGATAATTCCCTCATGCAATTTATGCAATAAATAGTTAAATTAACCCTATGGACAATGACAGCCAATGTTTCAATGACATCACATTACGTAAGCAATTGCTTTCCGCACGAAAGGTTTGCCATACGATTTGTCAGCATAGAAAAGTACATATTGACATGATAATTGAATAAACGCATTCTGTTTATGACTGATAATTGAATAAAGCATATGAAAATCTGACAGTTTTGTTGTTTATGAACATGTACTGGTACGCTGATTTATTGGAGAATGTAATGTCGCAAATCAGACAGATGACATCAAAAGCCACTTAAGGCAGATATTATGGCGGTTGAAAATGTCTTGATGAATTCCTTATTGTTTTAAAAAGAAGATAAGGATTGACTATGAAAATCAGTTTTTCACTGGGGTTAACGTCGCACCAACAATAAGTTCCATTGGCGATTTTTCCAGTTTTAACGGTGGTGGAAGGATACAGGCGTACACCTTGCTAAAACGAATGATCTTCCATAATCCAGATGGATAGCTTCCTCACATGTGAAATTTGGCTCCGAGTGGGATTCGGACCCGCTGCGGTGAGGGGCTAATGATTACTAGTCAGAGACTAAAGTCACTCGGCAACGGAGGCCCCTAATATAAAAAACATTCATGAAAGCCATGAAATCATGAAATGAACATATACATTTTATTTAGCACGTATATAAAGTTTACCAGCTTGTCTACGGAAGGTCAATTGTTCTACCTAAGTGTATGCCTGATGTTCCTCCACTGTTTTGAGCCGGGTAAGTTCCCATACGATCCAAGCTGCCGGTGCCACAACAGAAAACACAAAGTTTAAATTTTTGTGATCATACAAATCTTCCGAACATGACTCATTTAAATGATTCCTTTTCGCTTTTGCATGTTACATTAAAGTTTGTTGGTGTTTGAAATTATTTTCTGGAACTGTGTTATAATCAGCTTCAGACAGTTCAGTACATTAAACAGGCGATGTAATTTCCCACATGGCATTACAGGCTTCAGAAATAAGTGCAGCATTCGTTATAATCAAAACTAGAACATCGTTTATCAATTTCCAAAACTGGAATTATTAACGCATAATCCACTGCAGACATTTGATGCACATTCAATACGTACAGTATTTACTCGTTATACAACGAATTGTTTCGGGCATAAAACCTTAATGAAAACAGGCAATTTATATATCACTTGGTTTGTTTTAACGTCGCACCAACTAGTGTCATTTGGACAATTTCTAAATTTAACAGTGGATGAAGGCCCCGGGCGTACACTTAGGTGGAACCAGCTAGCTGGACAAAATATTTTATTATAGTATACAGTGCAACTTCTTCATAGGGGCCCTCTTTCTAGCACCAACCTCCCTTCCACAATAGCACGATATTTTCCCACTGTACCCACTGTACGATTTAACTATAAAATCCGAGATTGTAATGATGTACTGATCCTAGATTTTACAAAATTTGGATGACCACACTTAATTGTATTTTCCCATATTTTGCTTTTGTCCAAATTTAATTCAAACCTTACTACAATGCATCACCGAAATGATTCAAGGACTTAAAAAACATCCATCCTCACTTTATCTAAAATTAATATTTTACTTGATTTGATTTGAGTTGACTTTTTCCTATACGATGTCTAATGTGTCTCTTTATTGTCCCACAAAAATGATTATCCAATAAAATTCAAGTGCCCAAAAGCTTACTAGAAGCAACAGAAAGGATTACATTAATCACAACAACAGACAAAAAGAGCAAATGGATAAATGAACTAAAACATGAAGCAATACAGCAGTGCGTGAAAGTCGTATTCTCTTTAATGTGTTTTCCAGAATTCTTAATGTTGTTTATGAAAATCAGATTAGATTTGCAGACAGATAATGGCTTGCAAAAACTCATATCAAGGCAATACTTTAAAAATATTGGTTTGTGGTAACGCGACCTAAAATTTTAACAGTCAGTAGGTAGGCATTTTTGACAATATATGATCGTTCAATGTCGGTATTTATCTTAAGCGACTTCGTTCGAAATCGTGTATTGCCGATTGATTCCAGACTTGTTCATATTTCCCTTACACTTTGCAAATTAAGTTTTTAACACAAAGTCACGTCAGCTATTATGTTTAATTTACAGTACTTAGAAAAACAGAGTAACTATTACCTTGGTTGGTTGGTTGGTTGGTTGGTTGGTTGGTTGGTTGGTTGGTTGGTTGGTTGGTTGGTTGGTTGGTTGGTTGGTTGGTTGTATTGGGGTTTAACGCCGTTTTTCAACAATTTTTCAGTTATATACGGCGACCGGTTCACCTAACCAGTTTTCCTGGACTGTATACTAACCAGTACTAACTTACCGTTACACAAGGAGCCGGTAACTTCTCAACATATGGAGGAAAATCGACATTTTTGTCAAATTTTCATGGAAGGGTATGACCTGCCGAGACCGGGATTCGAACCCGGATATCCGGGCTGCAAGTCCAGCGCACTAACCACTCGACCACGGCCGCGGCTGTAACTATTACCAACGATAAAGCTTGTTTCAAAAATGGACTTGATCCGTACCTAAGGGCATTTGCTCTTTTTGCTGACTTTGCTACTGGTACTTCTTACTCTCCACTGAGTGCAATGAAACAAAACGTAATTTTCCAGAAGCTGTTGCACTCTTTAAAATACTAAATTAAATATGTATCTGTTAAAACTACGTAGGAAAAATAAGTTAAGTCCTGTGAGAACAACTCATTTACAAAAATGCTTCTTTTATCTGATACGTGAAACAACAGTTTTAAAACAACAGAGTTAATTTGTTTAATGACGATCAAAGGAAGCAGTCGCAAATAGCGGCAACAATGATTTTCAGGGAAACACAACGACATTGAATCTCGGATGCGACAGACAGGAAATGAATAATGTTTGACACGCACAAAAGTAGAACTTCCGACGTTTTAATTCATTAAAACACATGCGTGGTGGAATAAGCATCCGGGCTCAGTCATCACGTTTCCTGAAATATACTTTAAAATATAAACAATTCTATTACAGGCTACATTTTACACGACAAAAAAACTAAGAATTATTCAAAACATTCCATAAAATATCACGGGCAGAAATGCCTCTAACGACTTTAAACAGTTTTGAATTCAGCTTTTGTGGCGTCTGTTCGTAACTATGACAGGCAGTGGACATTGGGGTAAATTTGAGGAGTCGTCTCAAAATAATGATTGAATAAGCTAAAACCATTTTCTATCACTGTTTTACAATATATCTGATCTTAGATTGCTATATGCATTTCTTTCTTTTTAGCACGAAATAAAAATGTGGATCTTTCCAAGTATTCCAGTCGATCTATTTAATTTTATCTCTGCTATTGAATGTCCAGTACATAGTCGAGATTCCCTAATGTACTTCTATACTTATATTCAGTTTATAACATTGTCTTACGCTGTCATTTTTCCTGACCATTGTTTGGTATCAGAGTACGGGTCTAAAATAAGGGAAAAATCATAGTGTTGTGCGTTGTTAAGAAATTCAAGAAACTAACTAAACTAGACCCGACAAATATTGTTGTAGTCTCGATTGCAAACCTTACTGTCCTTCGCCAATGATGATACAACCATAAATCAACCTTCGATGCACTTCCAGGCACGATCATAGCTATACCGAAACACTTAGACATACCTCTAAACTGTACAAACTTGAATACAAGGCCTCACACCTATCTACTGTAAACAGACCACAGGGTAATCAACACCGCTTACACAAACAGCCATACAACATATAACGCCATATAGACATCAGATAAGCCGCGGCCGTGGTCCAGTGGTTAGTGCGCTGGACTTGCAGCCCGGATATCCGGGTTCGAATCCCGGTCGCGGCAGGTCATACCCTTCCATGAAAATTTTACAAAAATGTCGATTTTCTTCCATATGCGGAGAAGTTGCCCGCTCCTTGTGGAAGGGTAAGTTAGTACTGGTTAGTATACAGTCCAGGAAAACTGGTTAGTGAACCGGTCGCCGAATATAACTGAAAAATTGTTGAAAAACGGCGTTAAACTCCAGTACAACCAACCATAGACATCAGATCATCGCATTAAAAACAACATTGAGAATATCAAGACAATTCACTTACAACTATTTATAACTATGAAGGCGTAATTTAAGATACTCTATTCATATTATTTCAAATGACTACCAGAAACATTTAAAGGACTAAGTAATGTAGAAAAAAGACAGATTTGCAGAAAAATGGACCATGTCGATATATAAAATTACAATGAGTAGTTATGGGTCTTCTCATACAATCTTCATGTCAAAAAACAAACATTCCGTCTCGTCATCCTTTGCATTAAATTGACGTAAATATAAGGAGTATTTATTTTTCAGCAGACATAGATTAAATTACCGATTTATCGCGTGCTCAGTGGGAACAAACGTTGTATTCACAGACCATGTTTATATCATTAAGTTTCAAATTTGATTGAAACTAAACAAATAAAGTAATTTTATCGACATTTTCAGTCAAGATATTTAATCGAAATGATTATATTTCATACAATATAAATGTCTGTCTTCGTCTTTAATGAAATACACTACTAGGAAATTCAAAGTTAAAACAGTGTTGTTTGTATCGAATAAATCAAAGTTGAGTTAATCATTCTGGATTGGAAGAATTTTGTCTCTTGCGTTATCTAAATGATACATTAATTTAATGAATGTTTCCTCTGTAGATAAATAAGGAGATACTGTGTCAATTTAATGAGACATTTTCGTGTGTAGAAACATGCTCATTTATCTAAAGTTCGAGATGACTTTAAAAGAGATAAGGTAGACACACTGTCAATTGTTTAAGAAGATTAATTTCAGCTAATTTATCTGCATAACCATTTTTTCTCTGGAATTAAACGTTGCACCAACGGCCAGGATCATTTGGCGACTTTTACTGTTACCATTTTAACGGTGTAGGAAGAACCCCCTCCAAGGCGTATACCTGGACAGATTCACCGATCTGTCGTAAACTAGCCGGACAGCTTCCTCACATGCACAATTTAGTCCCGGATGGGATTCGAACTCACAGCAGTAAGGGGCAAGTGATTCCTGGTCAGAGACCATTCTCGACAATGGAGCCCCCCCCCCCTATGTAACTACATTTAATTCACGTTATATGAAATTCCTATGACTGAAGAAAGTAGTTCGAGATAACCAGAATTTGCTAATGTTTGAATAGGCAAGGAAACGACCAAATACATAAATTCCAACTTCCCCAAAACACCATTAGACCCTAAATCCACTAACTCAAGACCCATCCAAAACTCAGATCTGTAATGAGTAGATATGTTTTGCACATGGCAAAGAATATTCCTACATCCCCATTAAACATCATAAAAACAATTGTATCGATTTCCGTGACCAAAATGATTGATTTACCATGGAATCTAATCTTCCCCAAACTGAATCAGCAAGTCTTTCCTGACTAATTATCGAATATATAAGTGATTTAGAGCCGTAGGTCCATCAATTTTGATTATCAACAGAACGGCTATGGATTACAGGAACAAAAATACGAAAACTGACCATTTTCAGTAATGTACATTCAAAATCTCAAATCCTCCATTAGTTTTTAGAGCTGTGTAATTTATCTTCAACATGCAGATGATAGCTTTATGAAAACTTATTTTTCACGTTGAAACCCACAAGGAACAAACCTTTCAGAACAAACTCAATATCTGAAAGCAAAAATATTTTCCGAGCAACTTTTTGGAGATTTAAGGCGTGATCTAGGACTTTAGCACTATTATGTAATTGTATCATCTTCGAGTTCCGAGAGGTCGACAGATATAGCATTATTGAACCATTCTATTCATTTATCTAATCAGCTGCGTTGCCAGCAGTGTGTATATAAATGATTCACTGTATTTGTTTGGTTTGTGTATTCTGTAAAGCTGCAGCTAAGCATTTAGCTTGAGTTTATAATTAATAAAAAAATGGGAAATAAATGAAGCTCACAGAATGTGATATAAATGAGGGAGAAAAGGGAAGTGAAATAGATTAGATGAGAATGGGTGAAGAATACGTATTTAGCCGTTAATTTGGACTACGAAGTTATGTCGCGGTTATAAAAAGTATGTAATATTTACCGGCAAAGAATGAGACATATCAAAAGTAGTATGTAGCAATAGTAAGCCGAGCGGGATACGACTAATTACCTACAGCATCTACATCTTACTGGCCAATTATATTACAAGTTGAATATATGTTTTCATGATACAAGAAATAAGGAAGTATTTAAATAATCCGCATTTACAATTTGAATAAATTTCAAACAAACATATCTTCCGCAAATGTTCAGGAAAATATTGGAGCGTGTACTGTGACAATGCAAGCATCCTGTAAAATGTACACATTGCAACCTTTCCAGAGCAACAGCATTTCTTCCCACTGTACGATTTAATTATCAATTTAACCTTTCTAGAACAACTACCTCTCAACAACAATATAACTTTGCTTCTCCCAAAGGGTGTTGCTGTGGAGAGGTTGCACTGTTTACTTTAGCCTTGACACGTGAGAACAGACGCATTTCAAATAGAAACGCTAATTTATCTAATGGACTATGTTACCACACTATGACGGCCATTGGAAGCATTTGCAAGTAACGGTAACAATGATTTACAAGGGAACACAAAGACATTGAATCACAAATGCGTCAGACAGGAAATGAATAATGTTCTACACGCACAAAAATAAAATTTCTAGCAATTTAATCCGTTAAAACGCATTATGTCTGATGAAACATCGCATCCGGTTTAGCCATCACATTTCCTGAAATATCCTTTACTAAAACAGGATTTGTTTGGCTACAACAGGCATTAGATTTGCTAAAACATTGACAATACATGTTTGTACATTTTCCGGATACCATGTGTTTTTACAGTTTTAAAATGACTTAAATGAGAGATCGAATTTAAACGCCGCCATTTCAGTGTCAGAAATCTTCCCAATGATTTTTATTTATAATTCAAATGAATATAGTTTTTTTGCTCAAAATATCATATTGTAACCACCAAAGATGAATACTGCCACATTATGCTACTGTTTGTATCATTCTTAGTGAAATCACTGACAGAATGTTTAAGAATTTATTAATCATGGATTGTAAATTACTGAATGACGTGTATTTTTCTGTATAAATTAATTACCAGCATGCATAAATAAGATGAGATGCAAGTACAATTCTTATACGGGAAGAAAAAGTGTTATCCAAAGAAACACCATATGAAAAAGTGCTTACCGATCACATAAACTAACAATTCTGAAAACACCATTAGGCACACACGCATTCACGCACGCGGCCTCCAAACCATACACATACATACACAATCATACACACTAACACTTAACACTGACGTAACTTACAGTCACTCTTAATTTATAATAACGACAACATAGTCCACAGAGGAATGGGATTTGTTTAGGTTTTACGTCTGTTTTCAACAGTATATCAGTTTATACCTGCGGGTAAAATACTTCACCTGTATTCTTTACCAGCTGACTACCCTAGATTCCAGGAAGTAACTGTCAACTTCTAATGCGTCGCTGTTGCGATATCGACGCAACCTTGATTATACGACGTAACCGCATTTTATGTTTCGCTAATATCGGTAGAGATCTAGTTTCCATAGTTCGTGTTTTCGTTAATTAGACTCATTCCCAAGATCTTTGGCTCTGACACATTTCTCTGACAGAAAATTATTCAAAAATCTCAGATTACGTTCATTAGTTAAATGATATTGTACACCTTTACACCAGAAAAGAAACGCTTTTTTATTTTAATATGGATTCGTCAGATAATTTCAACATGAACAGACTTAGACCAATGAATTTTGCGCATTCATTCTTATAAATTTAAATATTTCAAAATTCAAGAATTTTTCTCATGTAACTGAATAATCTAACGAAATGCAAGTATTGTCCATTATCTATATGAGGTTTGCCCAAAATAGCGTATTCCACGTATATTCGTATCTAATTGCTTCTCCTTTATTCCCTTGACGGACATCTTCTTATGTTTCTTGATCCGAAGTTTGGTTATCAACGAAACAAGTTACAACATGAATTGACATAATACCTTTATTATCCATCGCTCAATTACCCCATTTAATGAACTAAATTCACACCATTGATCTATGACATATGTAATCCAGAGCACGTCTCGGAGGGGGAAATTAGCGGTTTAATATTTATCCGCCAGTTGGAAAATTACAAAATCTAAAAAAAAAACATTAAATTTTGGCACCGCTGAAATAACGGGCAATACAGTACCTACCAATGTAAGGATTTCATACAGAATATGGAATATACTGAATAGATACAAGTACAGTGCAGCCTCTCCGAAGTAACACCCTTCGGGTGAAGCAAATTTGTGTTGTTGTTCAAAATTTGTTGCTCTAAATGGATTAGATTAATAGATAAATCGTACAGTGGAAAAATCAAGCTGATGTTGAAGAGAGGTTGTTGCTCAGGAAAGGGTTGCACTGTATATGTTTGTGTCAGCCTAGTTCACCGGGAGAACAAAGTAAAATTCAACGTTTGATTTTTTGCTTGAAATCATGGGTTTAGTGATACATAACCTGGTTTTACATTCTGTATGATGGTTGGTAGGACAATGGACCACTTAATGAATTAGGTAATCCACTTCTTACAACAAACTTCATCTCATTAGTCTTAGTAGCTTGTTGAACAATATTTAAAGTCAATTTCGGTTTTCAAACAATGCTTCAAAGACTGTTTTTGGTCATTACGATATATGTGAAACTTTGTGGAAATCGTAATCCTAAGCGAAATCCTACTTTGGAGCATTCGAATCGCGAACCAAAGATTTACTGTGGTGATAAATTAGTTTTACACTTCTCATTTCGAAGGAGATTTTTTTTCACTGTCGTTCTTAGACCTAAGTAATCTGGATCAGATTAGAAATTTGCAATTCAAATATTATTTGTTGGAGAACGTTCACCTCATTGTTTTACCTTTTTGAAGCAAGATGAGCGAATTTCATAAAAAAGGCAAATTTTCCCATGAAATGCAAACGTATCACACGACGAGATCCATAATTTATTATGCGTGCATAAAATGGAATATTCTCGAACAAAAAGCATTATGAAAATAAATAGTGTTTGGAAATATAAAGTAACATTCGCAGCAGCAAACAAAATACAATTCAAAATAACGCTCGGTAGTTAAGTAAGACCATAACACCGTAGATAAAAAAAGTCGTCTCTCACATGCCACTGTCTTTGTTTTCCATTCCTGACTTTAAAATTATGTGACAGTTGCTAACTGAATAAGTTAGAGACAGATTAGTACATGGGTCGTTACATATGCATATCTTAGCTAGGAAAGTAGTTTTTATACTTAAATTTATCGGCAGACCATAGATCGCCAAAACAATCAATGAGATACATGTTTTATCTTCAAACAAGGGGTACCAGGATTTTTAAGATTAAAAACTGCTATCTTAGCTGAGATATGTCAATGCAACAGAACCAGGAGTGTATCCAAGTAACTGAGGACAGCAGTCAATCAGACCCAACTGAAATAATTTTAGTTAACATGAGACTAATGGATTGAAGCAAACAGGATCGTTCCTAAAGTCAACCCAGACGCTTAACTGATTGTCAAATATATAAAGAATTTATATTGTTACAAGCCAGAAAACATAGCTGTTCACGGTTACCCGACCGACCTTGATTTTGGCATCTACCCCAAATTTTCTATCAGCAAATCAAAAAAATTTGGTGTACCCCAATGTACAAAAGGTATGTTTTAAAAGCAAACTAAAAAAGTTTGCAACAGACCTGTCCCATTCTTTTTGTTCAAGTAACCATAAATGCGATGTTTTCCCAAGCCTCGTTACCATTTTATTGCGAATTTACAATCAATTGCATACTGATCACTTTCTCGATGAAGACAACATTGACTTGGTGATTAAGATTTATATCACATATTCGTTATATCATTTGATATTGTGTATCTTTGACTTGTCTGGTATGGAGTTGTACAAAGAAATAAATTGGATTGCATAACAAAGTACGACAGAAATGAACATCAATCGAAGCAAAGGAATGAAAACAGAGAAGAAGAAAATGTCATATGCTACATTTGAATAAACATTATTATACATAGTTAGTATTTTACAAAGCATGTTCTTTAGTTAATCACTTGTGCAATAGTTCATTTATTTCGGAGTTGTTTCGTCTACAGACACTGCTTACTTAATTAACTTTCTTCTTTTATCTGAAACAAAGTCTGTATAGTGACATTTTGATTGAGTATTTTAGTCTAACTTAGAATATTGTACGTGACAAAACCATATCTGTCTCTGTCAATATCAGTATAATTGACAAATGCTTCAGGGATATTGAAAATGCAAGTCGAACATCTTATTTTTTCTAGCATGTTTAAGTACCTTCAAGGACGATTGGATGTCACTTTCACTTTAATTTATTGTTATCTGTTTCATTGCACTAATTGTGCAATGTTTATCAAGATATCTTTGAATAGTCTATGGCATCGTTCAAGAATCTGAAAATGATTTTCCTATTTTGATGCCAAGGTAATCAGTCGTAAATATACAGAAAATATGACAATCAAATTTAAAAATTAGTTTATTTTTCAATTAGTCATGTAGAACAGGATATGGTTAATGCGAACGTTTGTGAAGATTTTGTATAGATGAATTTTAAACAAAGCATTGTCAGTATAAATGTAATTTAAGTGGATCATATTGTCTCCGATTACATATTTGTATTATCTTACGACGTCAAATTTATTCACTGTTGTTGATATTTTTTGTCCAAGAATATATCAACAATTACAACCTGAAATATTAACATTTCAACTCCCTGACAGTTTCTCATAATATTTTAAACTATCGTTATATTCTACTCAAGACAAATGTTTGCATCTGTACATAGCTCAAGCATTGTGATGTAATAATAATAATAATAATGAGATATCAGTCACTACGCAATCATAATATCGGATGGATTCCCTATAGATTGTTTTCCTAAGATTGATCCGATGCGTATTTAGAATATACAATGTACACTTGCTTAAGAACGAAAGGTGGTCGTAATAGTAATAGCGATGTTTTACTGTATATCATTAAACGCAAACGCACTCTGTGCAAAAAGTCCAACATCACAGATAGAAACATTCAGATCTGGATATAACACTGTAAAGAACGTCAACCAATCAGCGCATTACTTCTATGTACTGCATGTTGGTATCTTGTGACAATTCCTAATGCTACCATAAATCCTTCAGCGCAAAAGCAATTATTTATGTTACATGAGGTAAATGAACCGACAGTAAAACAACATTATCGTTAATACATTGTACCAGTGCTTTAACTTTTGTTTAT
This sequence comes from Lutraria rhynchaena, assembly GCA_008271625.1. Lineage (NCBI taxonomy): Eukaryota > Metazoa > Mollusca > Bivalvia > Venerida > Mactridae > Lutraria > Lutraria rhynchaena. Next base: position 822,945 of record VIBL01000064.1, read on the forward strand.
ACTATTATCGTTAATACATTCTACCAGAGCTTTAACTTTTGTTTATACTATTATACAATCCTTAAATATAAATTGATTTTTATTACATCAAACTCACTTATATCAAAATCTCGGTTATGTCAAATTTAAACTGTTTGTAATGGTCCTGATTTTTTGCTATATCCTCTATATGATATTAGTACACTGACCTCTAATTCACTATCTCCAAATTTCGTTCATTTCAAACTATGTTGTTCCCGTGACTCTAACTTGTACGAGGTGTAGTTTGATTTGCTCATCTCAGAGTTAGGGAATCAGTTGTATAGTGATTCAAACATAGCATCATCATAGTTACATACATTACAAAACTTCATGCCTAATTTTAGAAAGTTGCAGATCGTTTCAAAATAAAACCGTCAATTAATGTTGTTATCAAGTTTTCACAGAAGGGTATAAAAACTGACACAGAAAAGCATACGCATGTTATCAACAATTACTTCGAAGAAAAAACTAACTTCCAATATGGAGACTGTTTTTAATTAATTCAAACAAGGCTTTTCGGAGAAATTGGAAATAAATCACTGCTGTCAGTAATTTAACTATGTTTTTCTCAAATAATTGCTAAAAGGAAGAATTTGGTGGACACTGAGCAATTATATCAACAACAAATCCTTCTGTTGTTATTTCTTAGATTAATTCAAGTGGCGCTTTGACAACCTTGATACCAAGTTTGTTTTGGCAACCTTAATGCCAAGTTTGTAACCACATTTTGTTGCCCACTTAAGTCGTCTTTAAATTAACTGTATTCTCTGGTAATTTTGCACAAATTCGACACTTTGTGTGGAATATATATTTCGTTCAATGATCGTTTATTTATAGTCTACCGTCTATCAAACAAGTAGCATTTCCAATATATCTGTTTGCGCGTATATTGCTAAAGCTTGTAGGCCAAATTGATACCTTTTTTCAATATAATTTTTCTTTAATTTTGTTATTTCATGAACCAAATGTGATAATTATAGTATTTGGGTCTAAAGTTACGCCATCACAAGTATATGTCATTATTTCAGTCACTACAGACTCAAAACAACTATTATTTTAGAACAAAAAGTCCAATACAGAGCAACTTCTTCAAAGCAACACCCTTTGGAGGGAGCAAAATTATGTTGTCGTTGTTGTTGTTGAGAGGTTGTTGCTCTAGAGGTTAAATTAATAGTTATATCGTACAGTGGGGAAAATCATGTTGAAGGGATATTGTTACTCAAGAGAAAGCTGTTGTGGAGAGGTTGCACTGTATACCACATCCAACAATATATACAGGAAATATTAGGTAAAAATACACAATTTATAGTTGTGACTTATATGCCGTGTAACCCTCACCCCTTAGCTCAATAGGTTAGATTCAGAGCTTTGTACATGTTCTCGTGTCTAAAAACATTGAGTCGAAGGTCACCACCACTTACCCAAAAGATTCATTTGAAGTTAGTAATTACTTGTGGAGCTGAAGATTATTACTATGATGCATACACATGTGTATTGATTTATTCATACCATATGGACTCTTTTGATACCTTTTATTGCGTAGTCGGGAAGGTTTCGACGCTGCTAATGACTCTTCACTTGCATCAATCTGGTATGTTACTGTATGGAGCTTTTTATTGAATACTCTTTTATATGAATCATTAACAATTTTATTATACAGAGAATCTTCCTCATATACAATACTGATAGAGTTGTTCGTGGCTGACGTAAGTTTAGCATCCAAGTTACATGTTATTAATCGTAAGCGTCATTTTAAGTCGGTCGGAAGAGAAATCTCTATTAATACCAGCGGTTAACAACACCATTAGGTTCACGTTCAAGTACAATATTGTCTCATACAAACCACGTTCCGCAACTTTTTATATGCCAATATATTACTTATTTTATATTAATTATTCTAGACCAGACAAGATGGAAATACAAGAAGGGACAGGTTGGAAAATTGTATAATGAACCTAGAGGAAATTATTAGTCTCGATAAGTCACATGATTGATAGATCAGATCGTCACACGCGATCACTGGTGTAATCATTTGTACGTACCAAAGCGGTACTTCTATTCTCTTAACAGTTCGCGTCAATGAATAAATAGATCGAATTTGTTGCATAATGTGTGTTGTGGAATTCTTAATAAGTTTTTTTTCTATTGCATTATGCCACTGTAGAGTGAATGACATTATTTATTCAATCACTCGGACGATAATTCTTAAAACAACAAAATCCTGATATTTGTAAATATAATTTTATATATGGTATTAAAACTTCAGCAATCAATTTAATTGAGACAGTCAAGTATCAGCGGATTTTGAAGCTCGAGCCAATATGTGAGGAAATAAAAATAATAATTGATCAATTAATATTCAATTTGTAGATTTTTACAGAAGATCAAACGAAACAAAGAAATCTTCAAGATTAAGATTATGAAGGAAGACAAAGTTTCAAGTTGACATGTATTTAATTTATTGGGTATTTATTGGAAAGCCAGATCTAAAATTGGTGTTATAGGTTAACGTAATAATTCTAATCACAATTTTCCAACTTGGTAGAGTTTATTCATCAAATAGAGATATTTAGTTTTACATAAACAATCATAAAAAATAATAATTGAACTGTTAATTAAAAGCATAAATAAAATACTAGATAACATATTTAGTGGTACACAATATATATTGTAATGATTTCAATTTGAAAAGCATCACACAAGATTACATGAATGAAAAACTTCAGTATTTAATACCAAAAATTAGAATATGTTTTTTCTTTATATTATGGTAGATTCGTGGTCATACTTTTTCATAAGTGTAGAAATCCATTCAGTCTTAATAATTAGAAATATAATACCCTCGTAATGCCATTTCACAGGATATACGTGTATGACAAATAGCATAAAACATATTTATGCAGTGTCATAATTTTGATCAACCTCACTTCAAACACAGGCCTCTTACAAGTGCAGTAGAGTTGAACCTGTTAATGGAAGATTAGCATATTTGATTTGTTTGTTGCTTGTATGACGTCAATAAAATGTTTTCCTCGGGGATTTAGCATTTATAACTGTCTTAATCAAAATTCGACGGGATCTTGATATTCATTAATTCGATCGACGTAATACTGGTAATGCTTCGTTTTGGAATGAATTACCAATGGATATCGAAAAGATAATTGTCATTACTGTAGATGCAGTATAGAGGCTATTACTTGCATAAGTTAGACATTAATGGCGTAGTGTGGAATGTTTCTATGTTAAACGGTTGATATCATTAGTACAGACATTGACAGCTATCTTTGTGTCACATTGCACTAAACAGAAGGTATATGGATTACAAATCCTAACACATTGTTTTGGAATCTTAAGACAGGCAGTCGGTTTGTTTCTTTCTGTTACAAGTGATATCTAGCCTCTCGCCACTGTGAGTTCGAATCCTAACTGGGACCAGACAAATTTCACTTGTGAGGAATCCGTCCAGCTTCTTTACGCAAGGTCGATGTATGACTGGAGTCTTCTCCACCGTTAAAGCTGGAAAAGTCGCCAAATGACCCTGTTTGTTGGTTTTAATCTTATCGTTTCTCTTATATAAATAATATGTACAGTAATTCAATATTAAGACTACCTTATTATAACGACCAGTTTCTTACATAGTTACTCACTATTTTATCACTTCAGTGAGACCGCCTCAATATCAAGACCAGTTTTTTTTCCAAATGTGGAAATATTGAGGTCATCTAAAAATGTTTAGATGTAAACTATACCAGTAGACGACTTCATCAAAATACGTTCAGTACTTCAACAGTTCCAAAGGTCTATAGCAGTGTTAAATTCTATATACAAACGTGCACAGACACTCAATTCTTACAGAATTTTATTACGTGCTAAAGCGGATTTTACTGGGCACAGCCGACAATCAAATTATTGATCTGTGAGAGTCGATGATAGAAATTTTGTTATTTCATATCTTTGGATGATAAACTTAATACGATATTGTGAAATCGTTCAATGAAACCATAAACTGTGTCTAGCAAGAGGACATAAAACAGAAATGGTATAATTGGAAAGTTGCCGAAAGTTAAACATGTTCTCACAGTATTGGCATGTTTTTTCAAGACATAATTCACTAATTCATTACAATTAATGAAGCGCATCTTGACGCCAGGATATTAACGTTCAGTGGTAAATTCTTAAGTAGTATACGAACGTTTCACGTATAAGAGAAAAAGAAGAATTGAAGATTAAAAATGGGTGATTGTCATGTTGCACTGGAGACTTTCCCATAAGGAAGAAACAATCAAGTGTATCAGGATTAATTGTAAACTGTGATCTTATTCAATTAAAATTTTAACTCGTTAAGTCGGATTGCTGAAACAGCTGTTATCTATCTGATTCAGCTTTAGCTTTAACTGCTGGGTTCATTTTAGAGAAGGTAGGCGCTTGTATATCTTTAAAGAAGCCCTATTCCTATCTATACAGTACAACCACTCCAGAGTGTTCTTATCTTCAGCAACAACCTTTCCTCAAAAATAGCATGATTTTTCTCACTGTACGATTTTATTATTAATTTAAACTCTCAACAACCTCGCAACAACAACATAATTTCGCTTCTCCCAAACATATAACAAAGTCATTCCACTTATCATTTATTCCTCAATATGTATACTCAATGTATACATATTGTATATTGTATACAATGTATACTCAAACCATACATGTGTGTAAACAGTGCAAGCTCATTTGTCTGAGAAAAGTAAACGACACATTGCTGGGTGCTATTAACTGGAATGATCGCTGGACAATGTCTGATCATGTAATTACTACACAATGCTTCAGAGTATTGTTTAAATAATATTATTTGCAAATAATCAGCTGAAAAGGCTATTGCATTTTATGTCTGTCTACTACTTTATGTCATAAAATGATGGGACATGCCCCTGATCTGTCTTATATTCACTGCAATAACTGCGATTGTGGCTATGTTTCTGAAGTAACTGAATTACTTGTATGGCGTAGACGTTTATATTATTATTTGTGTTTTAGTTCGTAATTTCAGATGGACTAATGGAGCAACATGTATTGTGTTTTGATGGAGGTATCCTGACGCAGATACAGTATCACTGGTTAACATTAAGTTCATCGATTTGACATGAAACATTATGATAATGAGCTCAATGCCAACCTTTCATGGTAACATGTTAACATTAATGTTAACTATTCCATTTTGACGCACACTGGGTTCGAATTCACGATGGTCCAGGTCCATAGACCAAACGCTGAACCAATTGAGCTTGATTGTATTGGGGTTTAACGCCGTTTTTCGACAATTTTTCAGTTATATACGGCGACCGGTTCACCAAACTAGTTTTCCTGGACTGTATACTAATCAGTACTAACTTACCCTTCCACAATGAGCCGGCAACTTCTCCACATATGGAGGAAAATCAACATTTTTGTAAAATTTTCATGGAAGGGTATGACCTGCCGCGACCGGGATTCGAACCCGGATCTCCGGACTGCAAGTCCAGCGCACTAACCACTGGACCACGGCCGCGGCACCAACTGAGCTAAGTGAGCGGTTATATGACCTATTGTAATTGTATCCCTGGCCATTTTTTATATTTATGGACACATATTTGCCAAAAACTTTTTATGAACTATAGTCAAGCTAAAAGGTCAGACATCAGTTTAATCTTGAATATACAGGGCGAGTCGTTTAGTACATACACAAACCAAAGTTTATTTGATCAATGTTTGTTATTAGACATAAAGACTGAACAAAAGATAGACATTACGATATTTACTGCATGATTATGTTAGAATACTCAAAATGAAGAACATTACGTCTACTTCCGCCAGTTTACGACCTGGCAAAAGACACGGACATGAATCGTAGTTATTCTATTATTTAATGAAAATAAGAATTATTTGTATTCCAAACAATATAATAACATGACATTATTTAATATAAATGTCTTTGGCTGTCTGCGTTAGAAGTGGAATTGAAAGCTTTTCGTAGAAATACAACGTGTGATAAATTCCCTATTTCAACCGATACTAATGGTATGTAATTATTGTTGTTTTTTAACATATCCTCTTCACAGAACGTAGGTTTTATTGATGCCTTGGGAAACATTTACACTGTGAGCTTCAGTGCTTCTCCCGCAGCTCATTAGTTATGAACATATTTTAGTGTGGCCGCGACCGCGGTCCAGTGGTTAGTGCGCAGGACTTTGAACCCGGTGATCCTCAATATGTGGAGAAGTTGTCGGCTCCTTGTGGAAGGGTAAGTTAGTACTGGTAAGTATGCTGTCCAGGAAAACTGATTGAGTGAACCGGTAGCCGTACATAGCTGAAAAATTGTTGAAAAACGGCGTTAGACCCAGTGAAAATATATGTATTTTAGTGTTGTTGTTCTTCATATCTTATTTCTGTATACAATTCAATTTGAGTAGCTTGTAATCTATTGTGTATCAGATTTGTAGACAACCGCATGCATTGTTATTCTTTACTTTGCTAAACTTTTTGCGAAAAAAGACATTATATGAAAAGAATTTTTTTCTTCATCCCTTAAGACAACTAAATGGTATTATAATTTCTGTCATATCTACTGGATTCATTTGATAATTCGACGGGGCGAAAATGCATTGCTTCCCCAATTTCATAAAAACATGTAGTGCGAATCTCAATAAAGCCATTTTAAATGTGCGTGCGTTTTAAATAAACCTCAACTTCATAAATACTTGTACACTCAGTCTTAAGATGAATCTTCAATTTTTGTAAGTTTATCAATTGCACTTCTTGAAATGTAAGAAAATAAAGATTTAACCATAAACCTAAATTATATACAAATATTCTACATGTGAAATATTGTAAGTGGCCATAAGGACAGAAACAATACGATTTCAATTGATATTTTATCACAGGGAACTTAATTCGAATATAAATCCAGAGACAGCCCGTAATTATTCTATAATCCGTAATTATTGCATTTTCCCATCAATCTTCATTAATTAGGCGCTATTTAACCAAATTCTTTCATCGTTTACATGAATACTAAATCGTCATATCAATTCCGTACGTTCCATATACCGGATTACTATCATGCTGTTCCTTGGGGAAAGGTATTAGATTTCTAATCTAGGTGCAGTCAAGAAATAGAAGATTTCCTTGAGAGTTATACCCAGAAATCAAATGGGAAAATACAGTGTATTTTAAAGAAAATCAACAGAGTACTGATTTATGTATTAGTCTGGCCACGACCTGTGAATAGTCAAAAATCTGCTATTTTAGAACGTTCTAAAATTCTGGTCAGCCTCTCGTATTTTAGAACATTTTAAAATTCTGACCAATGAAAATTCTTCATTTCATATTTTCGTCCGGAATTTTAGAATGTTCTAAAGTGTTCAGTAGTTCTAGAAATGTTCTAAAAAGTTTTCTCACCTCTTTTAGAACGTTCTAAAAGCTCTATCACAACATTGTATTTTTCTGTGTAAATTTATGTAAAATTATTGTAAAATAAAGAGTATTTGGCCAATCTGTACGTTTTTTTTTGTTTTCATTTTCGTTTTTTTAGCTATCTTTCTATTGAAAAGTGGCAAAAAGGGGGTAAAATTGGGAGTAGGATATAAAATCCCTTATTAAAATATAACGAGTTAGTTATTAATTGAGATTAAGGATATGTTTAGAAAAGTACTTGGTCATTGAATTACTTACCCTTATTTTAAAGAGTGGAACAATCCTTAACCTTTTGTCACGCCACACTGCCTTATTTCTATCTATACCGTAATGCTTTTCTTAGACATGGTTTAGATATAAAAAATACCGTCCGCATAAGGGTCGAACTCGTACTTATCCATGCAAAACGTTTTAAAATTACAATCATGTGTAGTACTTGTAAGACATGTGATACACGGTCCGTTTTCGGTTGAAAGCTCTAACATAACCGTGTAATAGTATATCTTTGCAGTAGTAGAATTGGAACATATAACATTAAGTATAGCTAAAATTAATGGACGACAAATCACAGTCTCCCGGATGGTACCGCTTTGGAACAGTCTGTAGCAAAGCTATAGAGGGGTCAGTTAAACTAGTTTCGAGGCCACAACGTCACACTTACCTCCACGCAAATAAAAAATAAAGTTACATAAATAAATAGTAGACACATAACAATATATAAAAACACAAAAGATACTGCAATCAACAGCAGGCATAAATAACACGTGGATTGATATGGTCCTCCCTAATGAACAATTATAATTAATGGCAGTGTAATAACGATAATTACCATTATAACTATATAGAGTCATCATCCCGTATTGTACTCTACAATGTCAGCATTACCGTATATAATTTCTGTCGGAAGTCTGTCTGGACTTGTGATACAGAGATAATGGTTACTTTGACACCAACCAGAAAACTATTTACCGGTCTAGGTTTGTTATACGTTTTTGTACGACTAAAATATCCTTGATAACCAGGACTGTCAACTTACCGATTCTACTGACAGAGTAAATCAATATGTAAACTATTATACTTCGTATGTTTATGTGTTCATTTTCTGTCTTTGTACAGTATATCCCCTGACAACCGGACTCCCTGAAATCCGGAATTCTCTGAAAATCTGATGATTTTCAAGTCCCAGTTTTTTCTATAATCAATAGTTCTCTGCATTGTCAGATTATTTGCCCAATCTTAAAGGGGTCCGGTTTTCAAGGGTTATACTGTGTTTGTTAATTCTGATCAAAAAGTTCAATTCAATTCTGATAATTGCTTTATGCAACTAATTACGTTGCGTAAATGTTCGGTTCGATGCTCAAGTACAAATATGTGACATTGAAGGATATTTTAGAGTTTATGCGATGAATGTTACGTTAAATGTCCATTATAAACAGTAAATTAATATGTTCAGTTCAATTTTGTATTCGTTATTAATGTTCAATTCTACGTTTTCTTACGTTTTATTTTTATTCCTTCACATGACATTACTCCCAAGCTTCTTTGGTATATCTGTGTTGGTGACGTACGATATGATCGCATTTATATTGTCATCGTCATTATTTGATTCCCCTGCGAATCTGGTTGTTTTGGTAGAAAACTCTCAGCACATGCTGTTTGCGTGTAAATTTGATATGAATTAATGCCAAACACTCTATCAAAGTGAATTCTATAATCTTCTTCCTCCATTTTAATATCGCAATTGTAAACAGCATTATGAAACGAGAAACTTTTATTACGCATCTTACCAATTTTGTGCATGATATCAGATCAGATATGCAACTTACGCATGATTTTTAAATCAATCTAATCAAATTATTCTCTTATTATTGACGGGTCTCTCAGCCTAAACACAGTTTGCAATTTGCAACAGTTCCTTTTCGCAAATTCTGCATTATTTTAACATGGTTGTTGGGTTTCATGTTTTCATATTTTCAACTGATCATTCATCAGCATTTTGTCAGCTTGTATCGTCCAAAGACATGGGATATCATCAATCATTCCAAGAAATTCATCAGATCTAATATCGAATCAATAACGTGCTTGTCCGTTGTGAATAGAAAGTGGATTACTGGTGCACTTGGGTAATATTTTATTACTAGAGTAATCTAAACAAGTTAAGAGATAGTGTAACAAAGACGTCGAAAAAGTAATTTGTGTGTTTTCAGGCTTACTGAGGCCGTCTTGTGGTGGCGCCCGTTTGTTTTGTAGAAGTTATCAGCTCTCTCGTTCTCCCCCTTCTCTCCGCAGAAAAATAAGTGTTTTATTGACAAGTGTCTTAGTATGGGCAGCTTTAATAATAGTATATTTTAGCTTATCCAAGTAAACATGGTTTGTGAATATAGAATAATTTATTTGACTATTAGGGCCAATATAACTTTGAAGTTCCAAACTTTAACAATGCTATAACAGTCACTAGAACCATATGTGAAAAAAGATTCGGGGAAATGTACTATATCGGATGTCGCAATAGATAAAACAGACCAACAAGCAAAGGTATAAATGGATATTATGATATATAAAGCCAATCAAACATCCATGTTAATAACCAAAAATATATTGATAAACACTTAGATAGTATACCAGAATAGTCTGCTGGACAAAGCACGGTTGTCATACATTCAAATATTCACCAAGAGCTAAATGGACATATTACATATGCATAAACTGACAACAAACACTAAACACGTAACAAAATATTGCAATATTCAAAACGGAAGAATAGCAAATTATGTATATTTTTTATTAATTAAAAAGTGATAGCATTCAGCCTTTTGTCGTACATGAACAAAATTTGTGTAAAGCGATGAATGTACATGTCGCCAGTGTGATTGTGTTTATGCTTTTGGAATCAAATTAAGGTCTAAGAAAAGCAAAATTTAATGCCCAACTTTATTACTGTATAAAACTTAAGCCATTGCATTGATCATTGGTCGGCACAGAAACACATACAACTTATGCGAGACATAGGATTAATACTACTCTCCAAAGTGTATGTTCACAAAAGAAAAGATAATCCAAAGACAATGCCCGGTCATTGTAAATCCACCCAGCAGCGTGAACATGGAGATGGTTTATGAAGTGGTACCCAAATCTGTAGAAAATACTACAAAGTAAACATCTCAATATCAGATCAAATGGTTGCATCAATTTCTTGCAGAGAAAAGGGTCTGCAGAAACGTTGACCTTTCAAAACAATCGACAGAATGTTTTCAGTAAGGTAAGCATTTGCGGCACGAGAAATATGATATCATAATTATTTTAAATTGAAGGATAATCAAACAAATATTCGTTGAAATTATTATTTTATGCCAACATGGTTACAATAATATCCTAAAACAGTTTCCTATAATGTAATGGCATCCAGCATAAATTCGCAGATTCATATGAACAACGAGCGATTGACGGTAACATTCCATTAATAAGATTGCTATTTGCAAGAGTTGAACAGGGACATAAACATATCAATCCGTAAATGGAACACAACAGAAGGAAGACGTACAGCTTAGACATATCATAACAAAACAGAAAGAGTAATAAATAACTGAACCAGAACTAAGACACATTTCTGAGTCTCCTGTGTGGTTAGAGGAATCGATAACCGTCACAGATTTTGGAAACTTATCTCAGTGTTTTGTTCACCTAGTTATTAAACATATCACTATAACCATATACATTCTGCTCTTACAATATAACCGCATGAAGTCAAAGAATACAGTGATACGCTGGGTTAAAAAGCAAAGTCATTGACGTTCCTTTACATGCTATTTTTACAGTACAACGTTGGTTGTAGAAATACATTGCTCTGGAGTCGAACATGAACTGTTTTATCAGATTAGATACGTTGCTGAAGACATGAAACGACTTGATTTTTTCATTTGGATTTACGTTATTTTTCAACATTTTTTCAGTTATATAACGGCGACTCTTGGACTGCATATCAACTAGTACGAACTTCCCATGAGGAGCCGGCAACTTCTCCATATATGGAGCAAAATCGACAATTTGTCAAATTCTCGTTGAGGGGTATGACCTGCCGCGCCCGGATACACGACTTTGAAGCAGGACGTTGATGGTAAACTAATGACCAGAATATAACATCATTTATTGTTCCAGAAATGATTATGTCTCTCTAAACAAAATGAGGATATAACAATGTTACATTGACAATGCGTACAAACACAGCATTTCAAACTGTTATGCAAAAAGCTCTAGAAAAAAGACATGACAAAATTATCACAGGAACATACGAGACAATTTTCCAACGGTGTGCTTATACTGGCAAGAAACATAGTATGTCTTGAACGTATTGACTGATAGCAATTATCTTTACAGATCCCCTGACAATTAGTACCAAATTGAGTATTACCTCAGTCGATTAAATTGAATGTTAGAATCCCGTTGGTATTACCACTATGAATGTAATTATTATTTAATCCCCAAAGATATTTCTCGACTGACGTCATAGAAGGAACAAACAAATGAAATATGTAAATTTTACATGACAAACGTTTCTGAATTTGTCTGAGAAATATGCTAAGTCGGGTGATTTACAAGTATACAAGTATGGTTTGGTGAATATGATGGCCAATGACAAATTACCAGACACGATTTCCTGGTGTGTTCACCCCGTCTTACCACTGGGGTAGAATAAGAATAACCTCCTGTCAATACATATTTCTTTATTTCAACGAAATCGCATAGTGCGACAATGCTGTACGTAGGAAAATTATTATTATTACATGTATAATTATAATTAATTATAACTTGCAAAACACATTTCGCCTTTGTTATAGATTGTTCAAAATGAAAACTTTATATTGACTTAAAACGTTGTATAAATAGCTTATATAAATCTTTATCAGGGGTTATTATTAACGAATAGTTTTACATGCCATATCAACATCTTTGTGTAATATGCCATATCAACATATTGATATAGCATACGACATACAGCATACAGCACAGAACATACAACATACAGACTACAGCATACAGCACAGAACATACAACATACAGACTACAGCACACATCGTACGGAACACACCGTTACACAGACTACAGCATACATATAACTGCATACAACATGCCGCATGTAGCCTAGAACATACAGCATACACCAGATAAAATTCTGAGTGCATCACACAGACTACAGCATGCAACATACAGCATACAACATACAAAGTACAGCTTAAAATCTACATACCACAACATGAGGTCAGAACAGATAACGAGAATCAATTCGGAAAAAAAACAGAAATAATTAAATGTTGTTTCTAAAGCAGAATGGGAAATTTCTGTTACGTAATTAGGTCTTCATACGAGGCAAATCTGTTGATAAGAAACAGAGGAAATTGAAACAATAAATTAGTACCAATAAATACGCGTGTGGAGAACCTATCAATCAATCAATCAGTTGATCATGTGACTTATCCAAACTGATTAGTGGCTGTAAGTTTGCTAATTAGTTATTATGTCGTCTTATATTTTTATCCTGTCTGGCACGTTTGTAATAAATACATTTTCCTGGTTTGGAATGTATTTTTGGAACGCAATTGTATAAAGGGTCATGTTTCACGTCAACTAAAGTATTGTATCACTTATATAACCCCAACCCTCTGAATTAAATAAAAAGGGAATCCTTTTTATAAAGGGCTTTAAAATGACAAGTAGTTCTTGACTAAGGCAATAAATTATAACTTAAATAAGTAAGGAAGAGATAAATGTTGGTTTTGTAAGAGTTAAATACAGGATATGTGGTAATAATACACTCTATGGGATCACTTCCATCCTCTAAATATCCCGCATTAATTCCATGACATCAAGACATTTGTTATATTCTCAATAAAGGAATACTTCAATAACATGAACAAAAATAAACAAATTAGAAGTATAAACTAAAAAACAGAAAGAGGCTTTCAAAGTATTTGAGGATTTCTATATATGGTACAACCTCTGAAAACTGGACCCCTTTCTAGACTGAGAAAAAGAAGAATTCCGGGTTTCAGGGAGTCCGGTTTTCAGGAATTATACTGTATGATCTGTTGATTCTTTTGAATGTTTATAGGCCATACTTCAAGTGTCCAAAGACTGGCTTAATTAGTATAATACTAAATCAAATGCAATGACCCCTATGATTAGAAATAATGTCTGTATATATATCAATAAGAATTATTGTATTGTTAGTAATTAACAGTATCAACTTGGTATTGCATGGAAAATTGATATTGCAAAATATTAGTATATTTAATAGGATATAACTGTATGTTGCAAAACATTTTGTACTGTTCATTTTTTGTTGCTGTCATAGAACATAGATTTTAACTACTGTATTATCTTTCTATCTTTGGAATGGGGCTCATTTTTTGTGAATGTGACATTTCCTGTCCAACTTAAAACGGAAATGAGGAATTAACCAAACCATATATGATCAAATAAAAACATTATGCTTGGTTTTTAGTACAAACGTTTTGTATTTTCATTAGATTTCATTTGCCACTCTATTCTCAGCTCGCCAACACAAGTAAGATCAAAACTGCAAAAACCACATTTGGAAATCATATCGCGATATACCGGTATTTGGAGATCATAGCGCGATATAATATTGCCTGTATTACTTGTAAAAATATAGCGATATATTCCACACCTCAAATTAACAGAATCAACTTATTCCAATTAAGTTCGAGTTGCGCTATAATCTTTCTTCAAAACACGTTCAATGGTTTTATGATTTTTTTAAAAAAAGAAGTGTAGTGTCCAAACAATGTTCACTGGCCAAAAGAATGTGCTTTCAATCTTAATGAAAATGTATACACTGCATGTATTATTTTAACAAACATTAATTTTATATTCCCTTAAACACCACATCTTCCATTCAAACATTCCAAAATTAGTCATCAAATCACGTGAATAAAGTCATATTTTAGTGACAAATGGCGTCTAGTTGTATTAATGTCATTTCTCAAACGGAACAATAAACCACGCGTCATTGACAAGCAAATATTTTGTTACATGAATTTATCAGTACAGATAACATTCTGTTTACACTTTACTTATCGCATTTTAATTTGAATACTTGGTTGACTATTTGTCGCAGGATTCGAACAATACATTTTAATGGTGGCCAACCAGAAGAAAACATTTTATTCTAAGATGGTTTATTTGTACATTTGGTATATAATACGATGTAACTATTTGGAGGATATAGACAAGAAAAAGATTCCTAAACAAAAACGCACAACATCCCGTCTTTCCAAAAATGCTCCCCCCTAATCCCCCACCCCATACACAAAAGGAGGACGAAATACAGTCTCCCGAAAAGTACTGAAATGGAACGTTCATACATAACACATTATGGAGAATATAATTACATTATGGGATCTGTACACTGGATGTTTTCTCTTAACATTTTGCAAGCACACTTTGATAAACTTGGTACTGTAATTATAATTGGCACTTTCAATATGATCACATTCTATAATGTTTGCCGATTCATTCCTAATGATTAAAAACAGAAATAGAATCTGAACTGAACATGACAATTGCATGGCACAGACATGTTTACCCCAACAACATAAATATGTCAATGAATTTAATGTGAAAACCACTGAATGGAAGATGAGGCAAAGTCGTTTCAGTAACTCAAACCGGCGCCACGGAAACCTTTTTGAATAATTGTTTGCTAGCATGCAACAATGACGTTTAGACGACATAAGTATTTCATTCGATTAGTCTTGTTGTTTGTAATTTAATTCGTCAGAATTTAAAAAAAAAACCCACGTCGATTTGATTTATCAATATAAATTTTCTTAAATTGTCTACCGAATATGGCCCTACCATGAAAGATATGTACACGCTACATGCAACTTTCAAATCAAGAATTAAGAGCGGATGTAAATGTCAATTTAGAAACTTAATCTGAATTAGATAAGAAAAAGATTTCGTAATACAATTATATATAAGATACGGAGAAACGTTCGTGCACGCGAGTTTCTCAGACATTGAACCAAAAAATGTGTTTGTTTACTATGATTCTCTATTATATTGTTCACTCTTCTTTCGGTGCCGTGGTTCCATTCGTTGTTGTTGTCTGATAAATTAGAATAATCAGCACCTAGACAGTTATCAGAATAATCCCATTATAGACTAATATCATATTCAGAAAATCGTATCATTGCGGAAATTGCCGTGACCAATGCCGAATATTTGAAATTTATTACCAATTCATAAGATCGCATTTTGAGAAATCGCAAATAAACCGTATTGCTGTGGTTTTTCCCTGCCTCTGTAAAGCAGGCTGACGCGTGATTGTAATTTTAAGGTAAATTTACACAAGATTATTTGCCATATTATCAAGCAATGCCATGAAATGTAATGCCGTTGGTTTTGACACGAAACCACGCCGTGAATATCAATTTGATTAATTGTTTGCATTATTTCTGTTAACTTTGATTCATTTGCACGGACATTGTTATGCTGCAAAAATACTGTTATTCTTCTGCTAAATTATATTTTTTACTGGAGTTTAATATTGTGCCAACAGCCAGGGGCTTTTGGCAACTTTTCCAGCTTTAATGATGGAGTATGACTCCAGGTGTACACTCAGATAGAACCGCCGACCTCTTTTAGCTAGCGGGACAGCTTCCTCACATGTAAAACTTTTCTGGAACCGGATGGAATTCGAACTCATAGCAGTGAGGGGATACTGAATACTAGATAGAGACCATAACCACTCGACCACGGAGATGCCCGCCGCTGAATTATTAACTTATTTAATGTCGGAAGTGCAAACATCGAACGAAATGTATTTTGTGAGTAGCAGCTGTTGTATTGGTGATAATCCAAACAGAATTTTGCGGATAAGAAAAAAATGTTATTATTCAGCGTATGATTGTGTTCAATTCAATTCGGATGTTTTGGGCGATATATTGGTCGAGTCTCAGCTACGTATTACAGATTATACACAGATATCTGTAAGGTGTACACGTTTTAAAATATACGGTATTCATCAATTACTTAGTGTCTGGTATGCAAATTACTTTAAAATAAATTTGAGTTTTACTCTTTTTTACCTAATTTAATCAAATAAAACATCTACAAGCTTGGAATATCACATAAAGCGGATTTGTCGAATAACAAATTAGATTATGAGGGAAATAATGTACTTATGTAACATTAGATATTGATGAAATATATTCAACTCAAGTAGTAAAGGGTTCATTCATAATGGAAATTTATCATGGTTGACTGTTTATGGTCTGTGATTAGTAATCACTAGCCTCTCGCTGATGTGAGTTCGAATCCCACCCGGGACAAGAAACATCATTTTATGGAAGTTGTCTAGCTGGCGTACGGAAAGTCAGTGGTACGTTAAAGCTGGAAAATTCCAATGACCCAGCTGTTGATACGACATTTTAATCCCCAGAGAAAAAAATCAATACACAAATCCTAGAGAACAATACAAAAAGTTGTCACTTAATTTGAAAGAACTTTATTTCCGGTGGAGAGTTGTTGAAACGACCGGTTGATTAAACCACAAAAACCGACTTGAATTTGAAGACAACAAAAAATGTTTACATTAATGTTATAGAAAGAACACGCAAGAATCAGAACACCAATTGTGTAAACATAGTTAGATTCAATACAGTGGAAAGTCTATGACAAGCAGATACCTGCAACATTGTACATACACAGTACCAAGGTAAAGGATGAATAACATGGAAACAGAGCCTTGGCAACTGATCTGACGCCAAACGTGTAGGGTTAGCACGGCATTGAACATTCGAAAAAAAGATCAAATGTCTGGCTGGCTGGACATTGTACAATTAAATTTGTTATGTATCATCTTTTTGTCTGTCATGTTACACGCATTTTATCTTTACTTTCCGAATAATGGAGTACAACACTGGCATTATGCATTAAAATAATTTGCTCAGTGTCATTTACACATTAGTGTATGCATTTACTAAAAGAATAGTCCCTGTAACAAAATGTTTGTGGCATACGTTAAAGAGGGACAACCCGCACATCAATCAGTCACAAAACAACACCGGTACTCTCCCTTTACGCTAATTTACTATTTCGAAGTTGGATAACGCTTTCTTAATCCAGTTAATTTCTGGTTCCGGCGTGTGTAAATACACCACCTACATCAACTTAATTTTCTATCCGTGCCTAAAATACTATTGTTTTTGCTCAGGGGAGTTGTTACGCACAAATTAGAGTTTATAGTTAAAAAAATTTTCGGAATTAAGTTAGCCAAAGGAGTGGAGTAGCGATTTAGTGTTGACCTGCCCATTGCTCTTCAACACATCAATCACAAACGAAGAAATCGTCGTGGTACATGACTTAATTGGTAAGAAAATGGTGCCTGAATAAATGAAGTGACCTTCTTCATGGATAAAGCCGGGAAAACTGGAACCAAACACTAAATACTATATAATAAACCATAGCATGCAAGCAACTAAAATATTGTATACTTTACGTTTTAAAACTGTACTTTGTAATTTTGTTAATCTAAGTAGTAATACATTTTGTATACATCATAACATGTAACACTCATTGTACTATAACTCGTTTATAGCCTTTTGTGATACAGGTTATATATTTTAAAGATGGAATAAATTCTGTTTCAACTGGTAGAAATGACCGTACTTGAAAAACAACGTGAATTATGTCAAATAAAATCTTTTCCCAACTGTTTGTACTCTTATTATATATTTAAGTATATAAATATCGTGTAAAATACAATGTATTCTGTTAGTGCGCATGTCGCTTTAATAATCTACTCACTCACCCACAGAGTGATTCATTCACCCTTTTTCCATTTTTTATTGTTACACACAAATATACAAATAAAAAAAATAACCTCGTTCACATTAATGACAAACTTCACTCATGGGCACTTCAAATTCAATGTTTATATATTATTATTCCGCTTCATTAAATTGTAATGCGTCACTTTTAAAGAACAACAATTTTCGTATTAATTTAGCTATTACTGACAACATTTGCCTCCCTTGAACAAATAGCTGATAAAAACATTTTTATTGATTTTTCAAAAGGACAATGATAGATGAAGGTCTGCACCAGACTTACAGATTAATAGTACACCTTAAAAATACTGTCAGTTTTGCAGCATTTCACAATACCAAAGAAGTATTAAGATCCTAGGAAATGATTTACCATTGATGTGAAACTATTTGCCCATACAAGATTGGGTGTTGTATATCATATGTATCTTAGCTACTATGACATTTAGCCGAAAAATTCATTTACATATAAACACCTAGAAAAACGAAATAGGAACACTTAATATAGCATTTCACTTTTCCTTTCAAAATGAGAAGGTTGCTCGATTTCTGAGTCAGTTTTAAGTTCAGAAAAGTGTCGAAAAAACATCTCTACGAAACGACATTTAAGTGTTTCATAACAATTTAAAATACATTAGCTTATCATAACCTGTGAGTAAAGCTAACGGTCTGCTCTCTCAATGGTGGTCAGTATTAGCAGCTTCGACGTTAGTATAATCACGTGATCAGAGCAGCAAACACGTACAGCGAGTGTTAATATGCAAGGTCACAAATAAACTCAGAATTACCGTGGACTTGAGATGATCTGATGAGGTAATATATTCCATTTGTACGAATAAAATCATAGGTAAGACACAATGACACTTAAACACTTGCACAATATTTCCACTTTGTCATGAATAACATACACCCTGAACACTAACACTGTACACACAAAACACTAGATTAATGATGAAATACTCCCTCGGACGATAAAACACCACACTGGGTTTTCCATTTCCTGTTTTGACTTAATTGAGATAAATAAAATTCCATTCAATTATAGATGTGTAAAGATGTATTACTTTTTACGTCTTGACACTTCTGGTAGAGAATGTTTCTTTAACTAGGTTATTACCCTTGATGTATGATTTGTTACCTAAATTGCCCTGAAATGAAGTAACAATATAATAGTATCAACGGTATGATCAAACATTTGAAATGTATAATTATGCGTGTTATTAATGAACCCTGCGTGTACGCGACCGTGTTCATGGGTAATTAATTAGCATTTTAGCACTGTTAAAAATAGATGTTGTCAGCCATACTGCAAGTAGACTGTTAAAAGATGTCATCATATACCTATAGCCAAGAATTGATTTACAATATTTCAGAGAAGGTAATCACAACATCATTTGGTACACCGCGGCCGATTCTATATCGCAATCTCACCTAGGCTTAAACTGGTCTCCGTTCCATGTTGCAGTGCACCAAGTACAGACAAAGTCAACGGGAACCAGTTTAACCTCGGCTGTATGTGGTAAGCCTACATTGGAACTACTTTTTAATTTCCCGGATGTACAACTGATAAATA
Organism: Lutraria rhynchaena; assembly: GCA_008271625.1. Classification (NCBI taxonomy): domain Eukaryota; kingdom Metazoa; phylum Mollusca; class Bivalvia; order Venerida; family Mactridae; genus Lutraria; species Lutraria rhynchaena. Next base: position 842,832 of record VIBL01000064.1, read on the forward strand.
CGGCAGCCTCCATGTAAGAAACGCCTGTAAATGTTGTTTTTCTTTACAAACTGTCGTTTGTTGTATACTCTGTATGGATGAAAGTAAAGAAACGTTTTTGCCAAAGAATAAAGGACTAATCTATAATGAAAACTGGAGAGCGACAGGTGCCATTTAAGAAAGTATATTGGCGATAACATTTCCGTAGCAATGAACAGACTGTTACATCACAAATGTAAGGCGGAGACGCATATCAAGCTACCATGTACAGTCGAGGCTAGATAGGTGTAGGGAATTGGCCAAGGAGTGCCGAAAGATCAACGGTCAATAAATTAACCGGACAGTTAAACTGCGACCGACATGATGCAAAACGTAATGAACTTATTGTGTCAGATATATATTTTGATAAAATTAACTTCTGTTTAGAGTGCTAATTTGGAAAGTTTTTAGCGTCAACATTGTATCATTATATGGTTACAGTACACACAATATGGGAAAACGTAAGTCAACGTCTCAAATAATTAGAAGATTAAAGAAAAGTAGGACACATTTCAATGACACCTCACGGTAAAAAGATAATAAAACAAAATATCAACCTAATTTAATGATGAAAAATATCACCGTGCAATATCTCCAGAAATTGATATTTTCCTATTTGTCCACAGCGGCAACTACTTTTACAAAATTTTCAAAATATGTCGTCAAGTATCTAGGGTAACTATAAAAGAAATAATATTTGAGCAATGCTATTTTTATGATATAAACATTTTGAGTATAACTGAGTAGATACGTGAAGAAGCTGAGTATTATGGATATAATACATTAAACACGTGCGTAGTGGATTGTGCATACAAACATGTAAAGGCAGGTATACCAAATATACAACCTGTTCGATTTATTAGTCATGCATGTGTCGTGTAGAATCAATCAACCATCGCACACGTGTACTTATGTGTTTGACATGTTCACTTTTATGCGGGAACTCTAGATTTATTGAATAATAATTCTGCGTTCCGGCCAGAAAAAATAGTCGTGTATAAGGTAACCCGGCCAAACTTTTTTCTTGGCACCGACCCTTAATTTTCCATACAGCGAAATCCACAAAAAATGTTCGGAAAAAGAAAAGTTGTCTTGCCTACCTACCCTAATTGGTTTAGTCAAGGGACCCTAAACATGGCTATTTTTTCTAGCCTAAGCATTTTATCGTTTATTTACAACACCAAAGTGAATGAACTGTCAGTCAGAATAAATTATAGATACGTTAGTTGTTACTCATACAGTTCGATCAATGCAGTGCGATTAAGCATAATTCAACTAGGTCCCGAGGTTATAAAACTTGAGAAATTTTCTGAGCCCAAATCTCAATTAGTATCTTATTCTTAAACATAATACATACTAGTACTTCCTAGATACCGACGTCAGTCAAAGCTATACGGCAGCAATACCACATGAGTATATTGTTCCAGTTGGGAGGTTTGGCATATGTTTGATGCAGTGGGACTTCCGTGGTGGAGTAGTTATGGTATCTGACTAGTAATCTCTAGCCCCTCACTGCTGTGAGTTCGAATCCCATCCGGGACAGGACAAATTTCATATGTGTGGAAGCTGGACAGCTAGTTACGGACAGCTAGTTACGGAAGTCCCTGGCCAGAGGTCTTTATCCACTAGAGCTAGACCTAGATGTTGGTGCGACGTTAAATCCCCGAGAAAATAACGTTTGAAGCATTTAGTGACCCTACCTAGGAACGTAAGAAGTAGACTATAGCATCATGCTAATTAGAATAAACAACAGATACGTTAGTTTTTACTCATACAATTTATATACATGTATAAATAAGCTTCGGCCCAGTTTATTTCAAATTATCATGAATAGATTTCTAAACAAATTGAACAAAATCGTGTACCTAATTAGTTCACATCAACGTATACCAATAAAATCCGTACAGCTTTCTATATCTGATGAAAACCAAGATTTCAAAGAATAGATCTCAGGTATTTTCCGTTAATAATAACTTTCCATTGTTAGCGCAACTACATGTAGTTTACACTCACATTTTGTTAGTAATACTTTATTTGTTCGCCACCAAATGTTCGGGTTTCTCGTGCGCAGTAATATTGGCTCTTCAAACAAGTAAATTAGTGTTGTGCGTGATTCACGAACTTTGCCGTGAATAGAAAAAATCGTACATATAAATATGTCACATGCGGCGAATATTATGTTTAAACAAAAGATTGACATAAATTTTAATATTTACCTTTTATCTGTTTTAAGAATGTTTATGTCACGATCAAATCTCAATTTGTGGCACAGTGCATTGCTCCATTAAAAGGCTCATTTGAATATATTGATATGCAATAGAAATAAACCTCAGACTGTCCAATATGTAACATATTGGACACCTTGGAGTGCATAGGAATTCAACATTTAATATTTTGGACAGTTTTCGACTTATATCTGGCTTTAATTGCTATTTGGCATGAATGTTTATACACATGTATTTATTCAATTGTATGAAAAACAGAACTTTTGTGATAGATTTGTGTATCAACATTAAATAAAAATAGCTTTCCTTCTTGCACAAATTCCACGGGCAGCCTCTTGAATAAAACGACATCCAGAGTACGACTTTCTCGTGCTGTTGTTTGCAAATCACCGTAGTACCGCCTTTGTAAAATATACACGCTTAACATTAGACTAACATATTATTGGACGGCCATCGGTTATAATATGTACCGAATTTGACAAAAATGTCGAAAATGCCGGCTCCTTGTGGAGGTGAAAGTTAGTACTGGTTAGTACACAGTCCGGAAAATTGGTTAGGTGGACCGGACGACGTATATAACTGAAAAAATGTTGAAAAACGGCGTTAAACCTAGTGATAAGATCTGCACCATATTACAATTCGGTACAAACAGAACAAAGTAACGTTATCAACATTGTAAACTAAACAAGGTTACCGGATGAGTTAGATTCATCACGCAATGACTGACATTCACTCAGTGAAAAATGACTGCATTCATTTATTAACTAAGACATAATTCGTACACAAGTATGAATGCCACATGATTTACTGATAACATTAATGACAATAGTTTTATCATCACTATTGATCTCTCCCCATTGGTCCTCACATACTTGTAGAATTGTACCTCGAATCTGGCATGCAAGATACATCGGTTTTTTGGATAATTTTAAAGTAATATAAGTCTGAGTGCTCATCATCGAAATAAGACTTCCATGTGTGTCGGTTATCAGTTCCTCTGAACACACAGGAAGCTGAGAATTATGCACTTCTACCCAAGAAATTTACATAAGTTGCGCATGCGCAGTTCAGTGATAGTGATCTGTGTGACATAACAGCATAAACACAGGTAAACGGAGAAGTTCGTTTTATGCTAGAATAACCCACAAGAGAACCACACATTAACCGACAATCGATAACGACTAGGGTCGGGGTAATCCAAATGATGCATCTTTGTGAATAAAAAATATAGCACTTAATCCAATCTTCCTGCTACTGGTTCTTGTCCGGTTACTGGTTATTACCCAGGATTGGATCTTAGTACTTATCCGATGCCTTGTTTATGTCTTGTATATTATATGCTTTTCTTGACATGTCGACTTCTGGGATTGAATATTCATGGAGAAGACCTACTATTGAATGTCACCCTCGTTTTGTACGGACATGGTAACTGTTTCTTCTTCGCTTTTATTAGGAACCAATGCCCATTGCTGGAGAGATGTTTGTCCGGACACTATGAACACGAGTATACTGAGGAAGTTTAACCCCGCAGCAACATAAAACACGTGCTGCCATTCTTCCTGTAGTCCCTGAATAAAAATAATTGTAATAATTTTTAGACCAGAAAAAATGGCCGTGTTTACGGTTACCCGACCGACCCTAATTTTTGGTGCCAACCCTGGTGTTTTTAACAGCAAAATCCAAAGTATGAAGGTATTTGGGGACAAATTTAACTTGCGCAAATAGTACGTTAAAAAAATAAGGAAACAATAGAAAGTTTTGCTTTTTCTGGTCGAGTAAACGTTATTTTGGGGGCCTTTCTTGTAACGGTTACAAATGCCATTCATTATAAATGATTACACAACATATCACAACTTATACTTTTTTACAGATTTTTTCCGTTTAGTCACAAAGAACTGTTATACATGTATATACATATATATCCACAGAAAAAATAACTTTGCGACTATGACTTTTCATATTCAATACCTTCAATTATATCAACCATTTATTCATCTATCTAACCTCTGACGAGCTTGGTAATTATATGTTATATTACTCTCAGCTCGGTGTTTTGTCACTAAATGCTCAATATATCACTTTTTATATGCTGAATACTCACCCATTTCATATTATTGACTAACAACAATCACTCTTCTATAATTTTAGTTTTATTAAGGTCTCGTTGTTTTCTGGACAGAGTATTAATTATCTAACAATCATCAAAACTGCTTCTACTAAGACAAATGAAGTCCAATGCTTACATTGGGTGTTAAAATTCCTGCTGAGAGAGCGGACAGAATTACGGCCGCCATCCCAAATGTGTTTCCTATCGCAAAAACGGTCCCAGAAAATCTGGAAGCAGAGAATTACGTTATTTAGTGCCTAAATAAGAAGTACGCCTACTAATGTTTGAATGAATTTAATACCATGACATAAAATAATTTCATATGCACAAAGACTCAACATTCTGTGCAAAGCGCAGAAGAAAATCATTGATTTTGTATTTCAGTCTGAAACATTAAATAAAATAATTGACGGGTTCAATGTCTTCGGATGATACAAAAATGATGAATGGTCCATCGAAAAAAAATATAAAAGTGTGAAAGCCGACAATCATGGGGAAATAATGCGCATAATATGCAATAAAGGAATTGATGAGTTCAAATAAGTTTAGGCGAATTGGAATGTCACCAGTGACAGAATCAGGCCAGTTGATTTGTACGGTTTTAAACGCAGGAAGTGTTATCTAGCATTATGCTCACAATAACATAAATACGCTTTTGTGGCGATATCTGAGAAAGTTTCTCGTTTTTAAGCGGCTGGTTAGAGTCACCATAAACTGATGATTATTTGGAATTCAAATATTGGATTGGTAGAAAAAAAGACTTTTATAAAAAAATCGCATCTCATCCACAACCCAACAACCCAACACGTGGGAACATACAAAAAATGGGGAACAACGCACAATCCATCGGAGGGTAACGACTTGGAACGATCTATGACAAAGCTACGATAGGTTTAAAGTAGTTTTTTAGGGCCAAATCCCATATTTACCTCCGGGAAAACAAAGGAACAAAATTACATAAAAGATAATAGAAAAATACAAAAATGACAGACAGTACTATCAACGGCAATCATACAGTATAATATAAAGTATTAAGGAATTAATCCACATCAAACTTACACGCCAGCAAAGTCAGCATACGATGGCAAGATTCCACCAAAGGTTAGACTACTAAATACACAGGAGAAACAAATGATTATAACGGCAATATAACGATGTTCATATTGCATATGTCCAGCACCAATAAGACACAATGAAGTCCCAAACAAACCTGGAAATAATGTAAACTTACCATGTAGAAATAAGCAAATAATTTGACAAAATAGAATAAAAATATTGACGTTTATAAATAATGGACAGATGCAATGGAACTCTCGAGAGCCTTTTTAGACACCACCTTCTTTATGTAAATGTTAATTTATGTTAAAATGTTTATGTCATGGCTGGGATAATGGCACCCTTCTCATCATAATTATAAGATTATTTCAGTAAATGGATATAGTGCAATTACCCCAGCCAATATAATTTTAGTGTTTTTATAATGATCTTTTATATATGTTTTTCCGTCATTTATTATATACTAAATAAATGACATTTACACATAATCTGAGCTTATTGTTGTGTATTTTATGTTTTAAATAAATTTCCAGTTGCATAAAGAACAAGCACAGGAAAAGACACAATTTAATCATGAATAGTTGTGGATATAAAAATATTGACGTTTATAAATAATGGACAGATGCAATGGAACTCTCTCGAGTTATAGAATTGATTTAAACGAAGAAACGTCCAGATTAGATCTAAATTTAACGTTATAATATTGAAACGTTAAAACGAAACAAATTAATTCCAATACTTTGAAAAATGAAATCGGAAAAGGTTAAACAGATGCCTTGGGTGTAATTGGTACCATGCTCGTAGAATTCGTCCAACTATTAACAATATTCAAAAGTTTGTTACCTAGTCCGGCAAAAAGTTTTCTGGTTGATCTTAAACTAACCCATTTTTTCTTGATTATAAGTCCAGACAGACTACCAACAGAAATTAACGAAATCATCGAAAAAATATATGGTAATGCAGACAGCAATCCATTCTGAAATACGACAAAAGATTATAGCTCTAGTTATACTGTTGAATATAATTCTCCTTGGTGATGCAGATACAATATATAGAGGATCTTGAATGAATGCTCATTCCTTACCATTTTTATTAAACGAGTTGACTAAATAATATGACACGAGTCTCTGCCGAGTGTCATATTGTTTTTGTCAACGAGTTTAATAAAAATGGTAAAGGATGAGCACGAGTGTAAGATTCTATTTATCACATAACCGTATAAAAGACCACAGAAAATGAAACAGTCTGTAGGATGACGTCAAGATGACGTCAGTACAACACGTCTAGTGTAGACTGTTTACTACTGTGCGTAAAAAATAGCGCATGTTTCTAATAATCGTTTGGCGATAAAATGTAAGATAAAAGACATAAAATCGTTATTTTATTCACACAAACATAATTTTATTCGTTAATAAAATCATTACGAATCGAAAGTCGACCATGTTTACAAATATCGTAGTAGCGTAGTAATACAAAATATGCAAATATAGTGATTTGGCTAATTTGAATATTTATTGCACGGTTTGGCAGTGCCGAACGATATTTCCGGCACGGGTTTACGGCACTCCTGGACCGCAGGTTATGTGATAAAATCATTTTCAACTAACTGCATATCATCTAAAAGATATCGTAAATGAACAAGAACACAGTCGTAATTTATGCAAATAACTGAAAATTTCATGTTTTGAAGCATCGGGTACTTATTGTAATATTCTACCTTTTCGATGACAAATCCAAACACTTCCTTCATGAACATCGGAATATTTATAATGAATGTGTAATAACTCCATATGTATGAAAAATGTACCAGCACAGCTACCCACAGTGCTTTGGAAAGAAATATTCTCTTCCATGGTGTTTCAGGGGCTTTCAACTAAAATACAGACAATGCAAAACAATGCGGTGTGGTGTTATTTTGGCAGCGATTTTGTCGAATGTGTTGCATGCATATACAACTACCTCATATATATATGTTTCATATACAAGTTTCTTGTGATTCGTTGCTCACGAGGAATCCACGGTTTACATGAAAGAGCAGTTATAATTTCATACATCCGGACAGAACTATTCCTGGAAGATAGTGTTCGGTTACTACATGTTCAAATCAAATAATCATGTATCATACATATTGATACTGGTGTTGTTCCTTTTTATTATTTTATGAAATACAAAATGCATCCTTATGTTGTTTTGATATGTTATATAGACTAAGAAATCATTCAAATCTTGGCAAACAGTTTTCTCCGAGAGAAAATTAATTTCTTGCAAGATCAGCGAAGAGTCTTCTTCATTATGATGTTTTTATGAAATGCTTTCGTAATGAAATAATGTAAGAATCATGCATTCATTGAAAGATAATGTGCTTCACAAATGATATTTTAATTGGTTCCATCTTTCACCGTTTGGAAACAAATAAATAAATGGAAGTCCTATCTCCTTGAAATGTCTCACCAGTCTTGTTTTACGTGAATAATCCTCGGTAAACTGCTCGAGTTCTGATGTTTTAATACGAGGATGTTGTTGTGGCGTGTTGTACACTTCATACAGCCAAACAAACATAAATAAACACGTGACAGCACCTGCATTAAAAGCACCAAAAACCTTTCCTCCAAAAACAGCATGATAGTGATCTAATGTGTGGCAAGTACATGGAGCATTTAGTAAATAATAAAGGATTCCATGCGGCGTTCCATAGATATATTTTTGATAAGAATGCAAAACTTAATCAGATGAAATTATGACATCGGTATAAAGAATTTTTGAAATAAATAAACTATTAGTAAAAAGGATGCAATTGTTCTCTGAGGTTTGAATAATTAGTCCTCACAAAGAAGAAATGTTTTCTTACCATGTACATAGAATATAGTTGCCCAGCCTAACGAACAGAAGAATCCAGATGATATGAATGAAATCACGATACCAATCGGTTGTCCTGAAACACAATGAAGATTAGCATCGTCCGGTGCAGTGACACACCCCGACTATGTGCCTGGTAAGTTGATTTTGAAATTACGTGGAATTTCCCGGAAGTAAATTTGTCAAATATGTCGACTTCCGTGAAAAAAGCGCTTGTCAATATTGTTCTTTTCATTTAAATACTGGTGTTTGTTGTTGTTTATACTAATGTTTGAGCTGTAAAAAGCAAAATATCACACAGTTTGACGGGCGATTCTACTAAAACGCTAAACAGTCTTCAACAGATGACATTTGAAGAACTTATTTGTTAAGATAGTATTTCCTCGGTTGAGGTGGCCGAATAGTACAGTGATTATTACATGATGAATACTATTTTTCATGGAATATTTGAAAATAAGGAATGTTTGAAAATATGGAACATAATAACATACCTGCAGCAGCTAAACCAAGCATTGAAGCTCTCTGCGTTGTGGTTGTCCAGTTCACAATAAGAACATATGTAGATGGGGCGAATAAACCCTGAAACAAGATGAATTACCTACCATAACAATCCGCGCACAAATGACTGATATGACACGTGTAGGAAAATACTTCATTTAATAAAACTATCTTTGCAGTTCATATTTATATAACAATTTCTCACCTAAAAAGATAATCCGAAATTCAGTACATTAATGAACGGAATGTTTACGATCTATTCCGTGAGTGGTACTAATAAGTTGCCATTGAAAGTCATTTGGCCTATATAGATACATGTATGTATAATCTTTATTATTGCATATTTTGAATGGTTTTTTTCATTATCCACAATGGAAAATTGTACTTAGCTTATCTTTGCATTCTCATTTTTTTGTTCTAGCTCACGATGAATAATTCTGGTAAACGCCTCAAAAATCAAATTGAAATCGGCAAGGGATATAATAAGAAAACGTTCGGTAAATAGCTTCACAACACACTAAAGATCATTTCAGTTAAAATGTTGTCAAGAAATATTTAATTCGTATTTATTTAAGCTTACCCCTGCAGCGCCCAACAAAAATCTGACAATGAAAAGCAGCACAGCTGAATGTGAGGCCGCAAGAGGCGTTAACAGGGTACCAAGTAATGTCAATATACAGCACATGGTCATGACATGTTTCCCGCCAAATCGGTGTGCCAAATTTCCACTGGGTATCTGTGTCAGTATGCATCCGTAATAATATGCAGACAATATATGAGAAATGTCTCTTTTGGTCCATTGAAATACCTAAGAGTAAGAATAAAACACAAACACAAATGTAAAAACAGCTCAAAAAGGAATCCAATGATAACTTTTGTATATAACAATATTACTAACATAATAAAAACTTAATCAAATATACACACAGTATAATGGGGACTCCATTAGACAAAAACTCAACTCATTATTTTATGATATACAGTACTAGACAGATATAATAATGTACATGTAATTGCAGTGTAGCGAGTGTTTTACAATCAAACTTATCTTAGCCGTATAACTCAGAGCATACTTCACTTACATGTCTATGTTTGCCATCAGTCATATTGTGCTGGTGTGGAGAATGTTCATAACTTGACAAGTTAGTACTTTCCGTTGACTTGTCAAAGATTTGCCTTCGAGGTTCGGTTTTCAAATCTGGTAGATCTCCTCCAACATAGAATTCTTCATGAGTAGCATTTGTGTTGTAATGGGTATCTGAATCAGTTGCCATAGTAACGACATCATATTGTTCCGTTACATCCAGCATACACACGACAACCATGTTGATATTCACGCGGTTTAAATATAACACAAGATTGGCCAGAAACATAATTATACTTAGTTTGAATCGACATGAGCAGAGAAAATGTGCCGAACCTGAAAAAAAAACGAATAGCATGATTATGCGAAATGATTGGAAATGTACTACATGTACATTGTATTAGTAGAACTTGAGTATTACTAACATCCTATAACAGCGTTCGTGATGGTAGAATCTGGGACGATTTTAAGAGGGCAAAATTTAGTTCATGTACAGTCTATATTTGTGTGTTAGTTTTTTCTGTAAGACTGCACCAAGTGACCATGAATAACAAATTCAGTATATAGATGACAGGGGTAGATTTGTCTAAATCGGTTATTTCGTGCGTAAGTAAATTTTCGAATTTCGGATAGATGTACCTTCGAATGCATTTGTAAGTTTACGAACATCTTAATTCATGGGTACTTGAAATAAGCTTACCCCCGAAATCCACAAAATTAAATGTTCAGGAAAATTTGTGATTCTACAGTATTCGATTTGGTGTTTTATAGAATGTATTTTGTGGTTTTCAAGGAAGTATTTGCGACAGATACAATACAAAAAATGTAGAGAAAAGTCGATCACGTGGTATTAGGATCCGGTCTAATGAAGTTTAGTGTGGTAAATATGTTCCTAAAAGTATGTGTATGTCATGACCCAGAAAATTTTGATCAGAAATATTTAGACCCTAATGTCGCGTGCTAATTAGTCAATGTTTGGATTACATATATGTGCTGAAACGAATGTCCATATTAAACATCCATCATCTTGAAAAAATGATGCATGAAATACGAGCGCAAAGTTTATAGATAAATGTATGTATTATATAAAAAAAACTTGCGCCAGTGTTCAAAACGTGCTGGGTCTCTGACATGTGTCTGATAAAAAAAACGCTAGTCCTTCACCGCTGTGAGTTCGAATCCCACCCGGGGTCAAATTTCACATGTGAGGAAGCCAGCTGCCAGCTAACTACGGGAAGGTCAATGGTTCCAGGGTCTAGAACAACCGTAAAAGCTGGAAAGTCGCCAGAAGACTCACGCTGCTGGTGCAGTGAAAAAAAAGTTACTTCACGTTACTCATCAACTGTTCTAAGACAACAATTTGAGTTAACTATTAACATGAAACTCATTGCTTCTAGCACAAAAATGTCGAGTATTATAGAAAAATGGTATGTGCTTAAAGGACTCTTGTCCTATGACATTCGATATAACTTAAAGAAATGATAATCATTGTGTAAGTTATGTAATTTGAGACACGTTTACAGCAATTTGCATGCATTGAAGGTGACGAACAATATATATAAAGAGCACAAGTCAGATTTTTAGTGTATTTTCTTAAAACTGAAACCATACGTGTATGAAATTACATGTATCTATCAAATAGTTAATCTGTACAATATGCAGTATTCAAAATAAACAATATAAACACATTAGATGCATCGTTTCATTACAGCTATACGTTTGTTTTTGTTTTAAAAACGAAGATATAACATAATATATAACACAACCTTTGATAGTTCGTTTTTGTTCTCCCACAAAACTTTCATCATCAGCCATATCTGTATTCCTCTGTTTTAATATGGAACGTAATTAATCCTCTAGATACGTCAGGTGCGCTGTACAATCATACAATCACGTTATAATACTATGTTTATCAACATTACTTTTGTCATTATCTGCACATTCATGCATTGTCACGCACAGTTAAAAGTGGGTAAATAGAACTGTCTATTAAAGAACATATTAAGTCATGTATTGGTCGGGCTAGTAAAATTAGTCGTGTTACGGTTACATCACTCAAACAATACGATAGGTAGGTAGCAAAATTATTTTTTTATCTTTTCATACTTTTCGTACTTTGGAAGTACGATTCGCCCCAAACATTTACGTACTTTGAATTTTGCTGTAAGGAACATATATAACAAAGTTTATATGCATCTTTGTATTACAGAGTTTGTTTGGATGAGTTCGTATGTTTTTAATCTATTTTTTTTAACATAGCCTTATCGACCGAAAATAAACCCGCGGCTTTTTTTCAATAAAATATTCCTCTGTCTTCATGTATACAAATAGTTCGACTAAGCTGGTAACCGCGGGTGTATCCAAGCTCCCTTGCAATGATACAAACATGTAACCAATCAGTATACAAACAGACATAAATATATCAAACGTAGACTTCGGCATGAGTTGCATATTGAATGAATGCTCAGATCAATATTGAATTTAGATAATAAATGTTAATAAATGATAAAATACTAGTACATAATAGATATTCCTGGAAAAAAACGATTTTCATGCTCAAGGTGTACAAAATAAACTGAAACGAAAAAGAAAGACAGGGTAACATAATATGGAATAATGCTTTAACTGCTATGTTTAGAATTAGGGTCAGATGATCTTCTGGGTCACTGTGAACACAACATGGTTGCGAAGCATGTAACTTATTGAATCATCTCGTGCAAGCAGTGGAAAGCAGAAAATCCGTGCAGAATAACACTGATAAGTTTGTCAACATATCTTGTCATATCACGTGATACTCTGAATAATCTGTGTACTCTAGGTTTACACATTGCTTTCCGCTGTTAAAACACTAATTGCATCTCCTACGATCTTGGCACGGCTGACGGAATTTCAGACGGGTCAGGCCATTGCTTCGCTAATACAAGTTCAAATACAACAGCAGGTTGCTACGCAGTTTGGTGTGAATGTTTGTATCATAGAGCGCTTAGTCCGTAGTCTGAGAGAAACTGGAAGGCTTGCCGACCGACTGTGATCGGGACGTCCGTGCGTAAAGATGCGACGTCAGGACAGAACTATACGAACTTCTTGTCCACCTGCGTTATCGATACGTAACTGCCACTTAAACTGCTAACAGTCGGCAATCACCTCCGTCGCATTCACACTCAAGCTGTAAGGAACCGATTGCGTGAGGTGGGTCTGCGAAGTAGATGTCCCTACGTTGGTCTGTCTCTCACTCGTCCACGTCGCGCACGTCGTATGACTTGAGTAGTGACACATCCCCCAGAAGATTTTCAATGAGGTCATGGAGACGGGTGTTTTTCACAGATGAGTCCCGGTTCACTCTTCCGTCATAGTCAACGTCGGCGATACCGACGTCGTAAGGAAAGTTTCGCTGACTCCTGACATCTGCATTACTGAGCTGGATAGGTTTAATGGTAGCTCGGTTATAATCTCGGATGGAATACCTCAAAGGGTTAAGTCGCTGTTGGTTGTAGTTTGTGGGAATTTAAACAAAGTCAGATATAGGGAGAAATCCTCCGCCCGTTTGCTGTTCCGTTAGTGCAGTAATGTAACCTCGGTTTTCAACACGACAATGCCCCATCTCATGTAGCGAGAGTTTTTCAGCAGTTTGTGGCCAACCATAAAATTCAACCGCTTGACTGGCCACCCTACAGGCCAGATTTGTCTCCAATTAAATATATATGGGAATAAATGGACAGGAGTGTAAGAAGGTGTCAGAACATTCTCATTACGCTCGATGAATTAAAAACTGCCTTGTTAGAGGTGTGGAACAATATCTCTGTAAGAAGGATAGACACCCTAATGAATTCGATGTGCTGGAGAATTATGGCTGTGACAGTTGCGCGAGCAGAGCATACCCGATGCTGAGCACTACATGCCCAGATCGATTTGAATTTACGAGTTTGAATTTAAGTAAATTTCAGATTCAAGAGTGCTTTTATAACTCCGATAAAACAACAATTTATGTTTTCAAAACACCATTCCACTTTTGTAACTGTTGATCCTTTAATCTGTTCAAATATATGTATAAAAAATAAGTTTGGATTCTCCTTTGGTTGACTCCCCCATGTGTAACTAAAACCATTCTTATATAAATATATTCTTTAAAAAAGTCACTCAATTTTTACATCCATGTTCGTCCGAATGCTTCAACATTATGTAACATTTTCTTTCATTTATTATTATTCATATAAATAATTCTTACTCAGAACTTAGTACATCTTTCTTGAAGAAAATATATACATAACACATTCACCAATTACTGCTGCATTGTAAGAGTTTAGTAATACCTACGTATATCTTTTCACATACATACAAATATACTCGTTCATTACAATCTCTTATTTCCAATCCCCATATTTCTGAAGAATATAAGTTATAACAAGATAGGACTAATCTTTGAGTCCATTATTTGACAATGGTAATAAATTGTACATATTTTTTCTTTGCTCTGTACTGACGCGTTGTTTGGTGCATTTTCACAAAATTTGTGTTGTTTCAAACTTGTATTTTGGTGACGCAAAATGTTTCGTGTTAGTTTTAAATTTTGATATGAATTTAATAATTTACTTTTTTGAAACACAGATCGCCCATGAAAAGGTCGGCACAGTTGACTGTTTCATGGCATACATTAAGAAAGCATAAAATCATCAGAGGTTTTACATTCATTGTGTGCTCGCTTAATGGGAAAAGGTGCCTATTCACGTCTATAAAAGCCAAATAGTGGCGAACCTACACCATGATATCTGATCATTTTTGTTTACAAACAGTAAGTAGTGCGTTGATCTACATACGCGGTTTATTTGAGGTAGCGAAAATAGCCATGAAGTTACTATTGTCTGCAATGACAAACTCAGGGGAAATAACTAAAGCAGTCAAGTGGTTATTTTACGATATATTACTTCCCACGGACAGAATTTTAAGTGGTTTGCCGATGAGTTTTCACGGTCAAAGTATTTGTGGGGTTGGTATGGAAATGCAATAAATTTCAATTAAAATAGAATCGAATCAGCCTTTAATATAACCACATTAACGTTCATTTAAAACAACAGACCTCGGAATACAGAACAGTCACGATAACTGGAAACCTGAAAGCTTCCAGGTTAACTCGAGAGGTAGAGCGTTAGGCCTAGGCCTTTGTAGTCATGATTTCGAACCGTCTGTGTGCGGCACGTTTCTTTGTGGTGATTTTGATTAGACTTTGTTTCCTCGGCCATTCGTCCACCACATCTTATTATTCAGTTGAGTTTACTGGTACTTGAGGTGAGCAAAAATCCGGGATTTTTTTTTCAAACCGGCAAAGACCTATACTCTACGGTATATGTAGTGCTCCTTGAAACCTGTAAGGTTAACTGTCCATATATATATAACTGAAACAAAATAAAATATATTCCAAGCCATGCTTTAAAAAGGCGTAAACCTTGAGTATAAAGCACAGCGCCACACGGCTAATTAACATATTACATAAAATCAAAGCATTTTTTGAAATTTAAAAATCGTCGTTTAATTAGAATATTCCTACAATAATTTATACCATGTTACCAACTAAGTAACATGTTTAAGCCTTAATTGGTTTTCTACGTCGTGTTTAATAACACGGATTTCATGAATGGACCGCATAAATATTTCTTGGCACCGTTCTTTAAACTAATATATCACTAACAGTATATTTTTCCATTACTGACATTGTGTACGGTTAAACACCTCTAAATTTATCTGTTCGTTTCCTATAAAAAAGAATATAACATTGTAACGCTTATTGTAATATCTTTTATTTTTGCGTCTATAGATCTATGATTTATTTACGTATTTTTCTTTTCTTGTTTGAGGTTTGACCCTCAAAAGTAGTTGACCTCCCCTCTAGCTTTGTTACAGACCATTCCAAGGTGGTACCCATCTAGGAAACTGTGTTTTGTAATTCAGTTTTTTTATTGTCGTATATGTTGTGGGTTTTTGGTTTGGCTTTTGGGTAAGATATTACATTGGGGAAGTTAGGAATCTTAGTATATGATTTTTAAGACTTCACCAGATCAGTCTTTTAGCAGCAGTTTCAATAATCAATATGAGATAGGCATATTCATGATTGTCATAAGCCTATGAATCCTTGATCTAACTCACATCTACACCCGTTAAACATAGTTGAAAACTCATTCTGTAGTGCTGTAAATGTCGTTGTCAGAGTTGACTAATTTTTTTGACAACATTTTTTAATCGAAACAAATACATTTTAAAAAAGGGTCAACAAGTCTTTTAACTGAGACATTGATATCAGGGGTCGAAATGACATGTACCCAATTCATGTACCCCGCCATTTTGAAGAGGGACATAACTGTACCACGATGTTTATTTTTTGTTGGTGTCTAGCCTAGCGTTAGTCCAGTCATCTATGGAAAGTGTACACCGACTTCAGTCTGGTAAACAAAACTTTTTTGCTATTTATCGTTGAGTTATAAATGACAGTCATTTCTGGAATTGTTTGACGTACGTATTGTTTGTGTGACGCACTGAAATCTAATAAGATTGTTATACATGTGTACATATATTTGAAAGTTATGCGTTTCTGAAAAAAATTAAATTCCTGTTAAACATTATCAATATGATGTTAAATTTGGAAAGTGGATGTTTGCTTGTTTTCATGGTTGCATTTCATTAGACTAACATTTAGCGGATACGGATACTGATAAAACATACGCTTATATAACAATAACAGAGGGGGATATTGCATGATAGCTAAACTCAAAACTAACTGCTACAGTGAGTGTCAAGTTTCAACATAGACTTATACTGTCATAGTGAATTGATCAAAATAACTTATGCTAATAAAAATGAGATTCTTTATTCTAAAATTGTACTTGTGTTGAGTGAACACTGTATGTTTTGCTTCAAAAAAAGACCATTTCAAAATTCTGACTTAATGCTAGCCCAATGAGTGGCTGACAAAATTATGATTTTCACGATACTGTGCAAGGGTTTAAATTTCCAGCAAATGCTATTTACTTTCATTTATCAAAATTTATATTTGTTTTAAACTTTTTGAGCCAAATCATTTGATTTTGATAATTTATTTTGGTTCTATTAAATGAAACTATTTGCATGGCCTTGTTTTATTTCAACATGAGAAAATATCTGCAACAAGTAATTAGTTAAATATTGTGATACGCATGGTTAATAAAATTCAATAGATTGCCCAAGTTTTCATATATGCTATGAACATCTTTTGTGCTCACTTCAAGTGTGCTTTTACACGCTCCATATGTTAACAGTGTCATTGTTACATATAATGTTATATATGATTGTTATTCATCATGTCAGACAACTTGCCGAAAAAAATAAATAATGCATACGCTCCTTGCATCAGTGACTGTTGGTTAATAATAATGGCATGATGTGATTATCATCTTGGCCTCTGTAAGAATCCACTTTACGGACAACTATACTACAACTGATATAATGAATTTATTCTTCTTAAAATTTATATAAAGACATGCAAGACATTCAGCTTTTTTAAAATTATGAATTACCAGTAAAGTGTCAGTGTTCCCACTCACATAAAATCTTGCATAAATCCCGCAATAAAATCAGAAGTGCGAGATCACACATGTACAAATATTTTTAGGGATGAGTTTTGCCAATTTTCTGGAAACACCAATTACGATATAATTATGTGTATGCTTATGTTTTGAAAAAAATGTTTATACCCCCCAAAATACTTATTTTACCCCCAGATTTTAGACATCAGGGCAAGCCTACCCCCAATTTCAAAAGTTAGTGGGAACACTGAGTGTGTTATTCTCAATGAACAAAGTAAATTGATTCATTATAAGAAGGTGATAATTTAAATTTCTTATATATGATGTTTTCATCATGTTGGGGTCATGAACTTAAACTCAGGGGTTGTTTAGGTCAGGAAAAATAATTAAAACCCTAAAGTTCTATCAACAAAATCCAATGTACAAAGATATGTGGGGGATGAATCTTACCTCAAAGTGCAAAATAAGATTGTTTCAAACTGAAAAACTGTGTACCTATCAGGTAACATTGACTTGGCATCCTAGTCTTTTGTAAACCCTGTGGCCAAAATAAAAAAGTGTACAAAATAGATTCATGTTAGAGCAAGATACTAGATACTACAGGATTATTTTAACCCAACTTTGTCCGATACATTTTATTGAAAGGAAATAACAAAATGCTGTCTTGTGATCGCCTTGTTTGTCAATACAGTCACATTGTCAATATACACATGTACACATATCATTACAGTTTTAGCGTATTGTATCTATAAATTAAATCATTGTCGCTGGATGATTTGTGTTTTATAAATTTTCAACTGTTGATATATTTACAAATTTAGAAATCTTTACATATTTATATTTCAGCTTCCTTGCTTTCATTTGTGATAAATTTGAGATGACATAGACAGTAAAGTGTCATCATGCGCTGCTTTCCACGCAAGGCCCGGCACCAGTGGGTGTTCTTTCTTATTTTGTTGTGTTTACTGGGAGTGTATCTAGCATACAAAAGACTCTTAGAAAGTGAAGAAAACACATCTCGAAATTATGGTGTACCTGTTCAGGATGGAGAAAAGGTTCCCAAGAATGTTCAGAAGATGGTTCAGGCGGATCTCAAACTACCCAAAGTACCTGTGGAGCATGAAAAAGTGATTAAACCTGACTTAGCTAAAAAAGAATTGCCTCCGATATTTCCTGCTGGCAGAGTGTTGGAGAATGAGGATGATTACGTGACCTATGATGAAAAGATAACTAGACTTAAACTATTGTTGTTAACTTTGTCACCTTCTAATTGGAAGAACACCTTAGATCCAGATGAAATGATTCTGTTAGTGAAGTCCGAGTTTTTGGATTTGGGCATCGTAAGTAAAATTTCTTGCAAGGAAATGGACCATTTGAAAACTGGCACTGGGAGGCATCAAGGTCATTATGGAAAAAAGATAATTGAATATGTCCGACAGGACTTTACTACTGATCTTGTGTTTAAAAGTGTTGGAAGAGATACAGAACTTAAAGTGCAATGTATGAAATTAGACTTCAACGAGGAGAGATGCCATTTAATGGGAAACTACAGACTTGTCAGAGAACTAGTGATGTTTAATATCTTGGACAATTCTGCTATTATAAAATTGGAAGGATTCTGCTTGAGAGGTGAAACTATTGATCCGAGAGTTACTAAGAAAGGAGTTATCCTTGTTACAGAGGCTGGTAAACCGTTGCAACCTGACACATTACAAATGATGGCCTGGTCTTCAAAGGTTGAGGTATGAACATTTTTAACCATGTAGATTTATCTGTATTTTTTTTTCACTGGGATTTAAGTTCACACTACTAGGCTGGGTCATACATACTGGTGTATACACGTGTAGAACCACTGACTGTCTGTAAGCTAACTCAACAGCTTCCTCACATGTGAAATTTGCCTGGTCACAGTTGGGATTTGAACTCACAGTGGTGAGGGGTTAATGGTTACTAGTCAGAGATCATAACCTTTTGAGGACAGAGGCTTCCTTTTTCAGTTATTATTTGAATTGAGAGGGTGTGCATGATAAATAAATAATTGAAATATTTGGTTGGATTTGATTAACTGTATTCCATAATTTATGCTGTGCAAATATTTCTGTATGTATATTTAAACCCAGTGATCAAGTTTCAAATCCCAGTCATGGCTGGTCATACCCTTCTATGAATACATGTATTTGACAAAAATGTTGATTTTCTTCCATATGTGAAGTTGCCAGCTCCTTGTGGAAAGGTAAGTTAGTACTGGTTTGTATGCAGTCAAAGAAAATTGGTGAGGTGAACCGGCTGCCATATATAACGGAAAAAAAAATATTGAAAAACAGCATTAAACCCTATGAAAAAAAATTACACGTTACTATTTTTGAATATTAAATAATAGATGTACTGATGTGTTATGGTTGCTGTTTTATTGTAGATATGTATACACCTGTTGAAGTTACTGTTGCACCTTGACGCTAGTCCTATAGGACCATTAAGGTTCGAAAAGTTGCAGTTACAAGATTTTGTATTAATCCAGACAGAACTAAAACTTGTTGATTTAGACAACCTGGCTGTTGGAGAAGTACACTGTTTACGTGACCAAGATTGTAGACTTCAGTTTTTACCTTACAAAGGTGAGTATTCGTGGTCTAAATTTCTTGTGTTGTTTTAATGGTGTTCCTTTTATGTCATCTGTTTTCTCTCTACTTATGATTTCGCTTGTTTGTGATTCTGAACAACACTAGTCTCCTGGTCATGGAGAATGACATGTATATCTGAATTGTATACAGAAGGTCTCTGATCTATTGTCAATCCCCAGAGACTGGTCTCTGTTCATTTTGGAACACTTGAAGGAATTCATCTTTTGTAAAAAATCTGGAAAGAAACCTACTGAAACTGACCTACCTACCCTAATTTTTCTGGTCAAGTAACTGTAAATGTGACATTTTTTCTAACCTTATCTTTGTTTGAAGTATGAGAGCATTTAACAGTGGTAGTAAAATAGTAGCCAAGGCTGATAGTGATCTTGCATTACTGTGTAATTCCTGTTACTTTAAACATTATTGAATTAAATTATTAACATATATTTATTTTGTTCATTTTTTTTCACTGGGACTTTGCACCAATAGCCAAGGTTATTTCGCATTTTTTCCAGCTTAAATGATGAATGAAGACTTCAGGTGTAAGCTAGCCTGGGAATTTCCTGATATGTGAAATTTAGCCCCAGATGGGATTCAAACTCACAGGAATGAGGGCCTAGTGATTATATCCCCATTCAACTACGGAGTCCCCTGTCCAGCTTGTACATATATACAAATTTTAAAGACTTTTTTTCTGTTGTACCAAAATTCTGAATATATGTCTCCTCTTTTATAGAATTCAAATGTGTGGACAAATTGTGCCAGGGGATGAACTTGTGGAATAATCTATTCCGTGTAAATGAAGTTTTATTTTCACAATTGTTGAACTTTATTCCAAGTGATGTACACGATGAGGTGAAATCTCTGCAAGATAAAATGCTACAAATGAAACTTACTGCTAAAGAAGTACTTAGATGGTTTCAAAAGCACAGTAAAACAGGTATGACAATAATACATGTAGTTATGATACTAATAATATCTTATTTAACTAAGATTATGACAATAGCACATTATGTTGATATAATGGTACAAATATATGTCATATTTACTGTGTTATCTTCAGGAAGAAACTATTAACAATTGATCCAGTTTAGAAGTCTTACTTATGAAAATTTAATATAATTGCTAGAACATTGTATTGAAGTATTGAAATCTGAATATTGCATTTGGGAATATGTGACATTCAAAGGATCGGGTAAAATACTAATGTTAAAAAGATGATTTTAACAAAGGAATCGAAACACACTTTTCCAATGAATTTATAGCCTATCCTTGTTGCCAGTCTGTTATGTTAGACTTCACGCAGTAAGGAACACCCTTTTGCCTTGAAGGCCATTTATTACTACAGTTTTTGCCTGGTGAGACTACAACAACATTGTAGAGATGGATTATTAACATGCATATCATTATGATAGTATATTTAACTCTCAGCCAATCTATAATTTATAGTAACAGTATTATTACAGTAATATTTTTTGTACTGTTAAGTTAGGCAAACAAAAATAAAAACCTGGCTTTCACTAACATCCACAGAAAATATATGGTCATGGGTCAGCAGAAATTTGATTTTTGAATATTCATGAATTTTTTCACGCCAAGATATAGTTGATGTGAAAATGAAATTATCAGGCAGAAAGAGGAGACTGATACAGAAAAAAATGCAAAGAATTAGGGGTCAGTCTGGTTAGCAAAATTTAGGATTTTTTTTACACCCAGGGTTTTTCATTCTATGGTATGATTGTATTTTCTGTTTCAGGTGAGGTGATGGAGTCTGAAGAGACACAGAATAAGAATGTACCGCCAATAGTTTATGCGAAGACACCAGCTCCCGATACAAAATCAAAAACTAAGAAACCAGATATTGATGATTTGCCTCCAGCTGTAAGTTCTCTAACATTCTTATAATGAAATTATTTTGTTTCTAGGTCAGACAATTTCGAAACAAACACTGGGTGGTTATTTTATAATGCTCTATATGGGAGATTTACGTCGATTATGGCTTGGTTTTGAATTTTATATTAATGAATATACTATTACCATTTATTACTCTGTATTTGCATGATGGTAAAATTGAATTACATGTATAATAGTGAGTTTGGTGCTAGTAGTTGTATATGATTGTTTTTGCCCCTCATACTTTTCCCTCTGAATTTGATACCTTCTGGCTTTTTGTATTTTCCCCCATTTCTCTTCTTGTTTTTTTTCTTGTTATGCAACATCCCCATTTTTAATCTTAAAACATGCAGATCTGTGTTGGAAATCGATTTTGTGAATGGAGTTTTCCCTTAGGTAATTTGTTTCACTTATATTTCTATTGTTTCTATAGCAACCAGTTCTTGATAACGTTGGTGATCATTCTTATGACAGAATCAACAATGCTAACTTCCCAGGTAAGTTATTACAGCCTAGTTTCTACACTAACATTGTGGTGCTTTTAATGTTAATCAAGTATTTTCTATTTCATTTATATCAGTCTTTCACGACTGTGTCTCATATTCATATCAGTGTAAAATGATTCTGAGTGGAGATTTTTGCACCAAATTTGATGATTAGGGATAATTTAAGCATTTATGCATTGTAAGATCCTTTGGAGTCCATATAATATGATGTATAATTGTTTCTTACTGACATTACCTAATAATTGATGACTTCACAACAAGAAAAAGTATAAATATAACGGGTGTCTATCAAAAACATCTGAAAAGAAGTTGATATTGAAGTGATTGTCTCATAATTTGCGAATTAATGAAAAATTGACTCAAAAATGTTTACAACATCAAAAGAAGAATATGTTTAAAACTAGTCTATCATTTCTGGAAAGAAAACAGAGAGCATTTTGTTTCTGCAATTTTGAACTTACTAACATGTATAATATATTATATGACAAACTCAGAATATATACATTTATCAGCTGATTGCTACTGTTTGGACTAAGCATGTGTAGACTCCAAATTTCCAAATGCAGAGTTTTCTGTTTTTTTAATAGCAAACATACAGATTGAGGTGAAAGTTTATCTATGGATTTATTGCCATATTTTTGTACAAAAAGTAAACAGGCTAAAGTCATCAGTAGACATGTGCTATAATTCAAATTGTATTTAATCAAACTCTATTTCCATTTTTATAGCTGTAAGATTTATGGCAATGAATAACATGTGTAATGATCATCAACCATTAAAACTGTTTTATACAATTTATTAAACTTTCTAGGGGTACAGACATTCCAAAAAATGCTGGTCAAATGGACCTGGTTAGGAAAAAATCTATTGTGATCAGCCTGAATGTCCTACAACATTTTATTTTACCTCAGAGCATTAAAAAACAGACTTTAAACTTTCGGTACAAAATAATCCATTTTCATGACCCGGATGAGTGCATTTAAAATGTTAGTATGCTAATTAGCCTTTGAAAATATATCATTTTGACGATTTTCAGTGCATTGAAAACTGATTTGATTCAGTGATCTTGAAAGAATCACTGAACTGGATGTCCTGTTATGTCTGGTGGAATAATAGGAAAATTTATTTCTGCAAACTACATGTAGTTTAAATCAAAGAGTTATTGAAATTGTAGATATCTTTCATCCTATTAATGTGCACTAAATTATCATACTTGTCAATGCAACATAAAACAACATAAAGCTATTGATATTGTAAAATAATCCATGATCATAATTCATCTAATTGAAATTGTTCATATTTGTGATAAATACACTTTTAGTAGTTTTGTAGATAGAGATTTTATTTATGAATAAATTAGTTTCACAGGTAATTAAAACCACTTCATACTTTCATACGGTTAGTCTGACTGAATGTTCATATAGGATGACACCATTCACTGATGCTTGCTATATAAATGTGTCATCTGATATTTCATGCTGGCTAGTTATGCTGTCAACATCAAAGATTATATTGTCATAACAAGTGCATTTTAAACTGTTTTTCTATTTTTAATGTACTAAACTCAATTTTTGATTCTGTTTCACTGGCTTGTTAATTAAACATAATCTCTCAAGCTTTCAACTTTTAGTTGACATTTATTTACCATAGTTTCATTTCTTTCGTATAATTATGTGGGAAACGACTGCCAAATAATTAAACAAACCACAATTATTCCATTGTAGACAACACACAGTTGAATGAAGTTTTTATCAATAAATCGACCCATCGTTGAAAGAAGGTTTTGGCTTGAAATTCATAAATAACTAAGTACAGCTTTGATTTATTGATGGATCAATAAGTATTTTCAGTGTTATAGAATTGTTAATGTTGAATATTTTCTATACAGTAGAACATGGTTATAATGAATGGGGACCTGTATATGGTTAACGGTTCTTCATTATATCCATTCTTCACTGTATCCCCGTAATAATTATATAAAGATGGTAGAGTTTGGGGAAATATAAAAACTTCATTGTGTCTGATTCTTCACTAACTCCAAGTTCTCTATAACCATGTTGTACTGTATTTTTTAGTATTTGTTCACACACATTGATATTACTGAATACTCCCAAAGAGCCCCCCTCCCCCCACGGGTATTACATATTAAATGTATTTTTAATTTCACTTAGTTGAGTTATTGTTAAATGTTGATCTATTTGAAGTAACTTTTTGAGGATTATTAAAATATTTATGGTGTGTCAAGATATTTTGTATCTTCTCAAAATGATTTGGGGCATTGATTACAAGAGGGACATTTATTTGGGGATATGCAGTTTATTTACTCCCCAATATAAGGACTTAAGTGATGGATGGGATTTGTATTTATGATTTGTGATTTGTTTGACTATACATGTGTACAACTTAACTCGTACATTGTTCATGTGTGTATATATACACCACAGCTTTTAAAACGCAAGTTTGATATCACATTCCAGTTGTTTAATTTGATTACGTTCAAGGATACAAACAAATTTCTGTTTTATCTTATTCCAATAAATTCAATTACAAGACAATCATGTTCAGTTAAACGTTCTTATTTTACATCAGTCATAAGCAGAGAGGTGTAGAATATCAAACTGATGTTTTCAACACTTGCGTTATTAAAGCTGATGTTACAATTTCTAATAATATTTTGTGTGATTCATTACAGGTGTTAATAGTTTTTGGTAGTGTGTTATTTATGTAAGTTAACATTATATAAACAATGTTGAGTATTTTTCTACCTATCACATAGGACGGTTTGACTTCAACTGTGAGAAGTCTCGTGTATCCTGGGGTTGTGTTCTCACAGTGAAAAATCTCCCAGAAGCAATGTCAATTTGCAATAATGACGCTATGTGTACAAGTTTCGTCTTGTTTTCGAGCAATCCTGACAGAGATGGTAAAACCTTTCAGTAGTTAGAATGATCCATTTATTGTTGTGATATTTAATTACTTCACAGCATGATCTAACGGAGTTACTTTGGTTCTCTTATTTTTTTTGGCATGAAATTTTTGCTTCATTTTGTATTGTTATTTTGTTTTCGTACAGGCAAACCTGTAGTTTTTAAATCAAGACAATTAAAACCAGTATAATCAAACATGATCCGAAGTGTCTCTGGCCTTCCTTTATGATTTTATTTAACTCCATAAATTAACCCATTCTTAGGGACCTCCCGTTAACAAAAGACTTAATTTACCTTTTCTCTTGTTTTATCATTTGCATGTTAACTCTTTTTTTAGACATTCAGTTGGCTAAGATAGCACTTTTTTTACTTTGAAATTACACTTCGATGATATATCTCTGACAATTGCCCAATGAACAACAGCTGTAAATTAGACCTGTAATCCAATCAAAGGAAAGATTGTTTCTCAACAAACAAAGTGTTTCACAATTTAAAAAAAATGTAATTTAAGATCTACAATGTATTTACAAACTGATACCCCATAGAAACAATCATTTAGTTTTACTGAGGTAGAAGAATTTATGTCATTTGAATATGGCCAAAAAATCACCCCAAATTTTCCTGATGTTTTATTCATTTACCAATCATAATATAAACCTAATACAGAAGTATTTTCATGGGTGAAAGTTTTCCAGCATGTGCCAAAATTTCTGGTTTTCTTAGATCTGACACAGGTTCAGACCAAACCGAATCTTTATTGTTTTTGTAGCACATAAATTTTCTTTTTTTTCAAATTTTAACTTTCACCCATAAATTTTATATTTTGCGGGTATTTATTAATGCAAAAGGTTTGTCTGTATAACAATACTTGTAGTCTATCTGGGGTGTAGATATCTTCTGGTTCTTTAGTAAACTTAGCCATTAATTTAGATTTCCATTAATTTCTCCTTTCATTTTTATCATTACATCATAGTTTCATAGTTCTACTTCACCATCATTTAAAATTCATGTAAACAAATTCAGTACATGTATATACTTGTATGCATCTCCTCAGAATTCATTCTTCGGTGTATGTGATTTCAAGTATTGTTATATTGTGTGGCTACATAACAGTTTTGTGAGCAGATTTTTATTGCTTTACTTTGAAATTAATGTAAAATTAGAGGAGTTCTGAATCTCCATTTGACAAAATAGTTTTACTTTTTTGCAAAAAATTCAATTTTGTTATTTATACTGCAGAAAAAAGTTTTTTCCTGAAATTTTGATGTAATTAAAGTCTGCGTCATGTGACATAATTTTCAAACCATAACATATCAGCAAAACACTTTCAATTGAACAGACAATCAAAACTTTGTCTGTCTGCTCTACAAAATATGTCATGCACCACAAAGCTAGCTCGTTAACAAACCAACATTATCAATCAATGCTCACATTATTTTGTCATCTAACATTAAAATGTTGATATCGCTTCATTTCTTGTTTTATTGGTGTTAATTGTTTCAAAATAAACTCTGCAATCAATCAATCACACAACATTTAAGGCCAGTTTTAAATAATTCTTTCTTTCCTGTCTCTTAATCTTATGTTGCAATGTCGCTAAGGCAATTTTTTTATTAATTTGGCCTTGTTTAATGTTAAGTTAATATTAAATTATGCAGCATTTCAAGACAATATTGCACATGATAGTTGTAAGGAATTTTTGGAATACAACAATTTTCATTTTGTCTTGGGACAGAAAACAGTATTTTTGGTTGTGGTAGAAGTGATCTAATTCAGTCATTTTGATACCAGGGCCTGAACAAGTAGAAAATTTACAATATTCACATGCAATCTGTGGTAAGTTTGTTTTATGACTTGTGCTGTATTGACGTTGAGAATTTGTGGCATTCGATGTAAATGATTTTGTACAATGTAGATTTATTTCTTAGTGTAACTCTTCATAGTTTGGCCTGGGACAAAACAAACTTTTTTTTGCTATGGTTTTCATATAGAAATTAATTTTGTGAGGGGGATTAATAAAACAAGAATAAACCAATTTTATATCCAAACTTTCTTTCACTGGGGTTTAACATCACACCTGCCAGGGTCATTAGTAGACTTTCCCGCTTTATTGGTTGAAGAAGACCTCAGGCATACACTTGGATAAAACTAATGATTATCTGTAAGGAATCTTAACAGGTTCCCCTCATGTGTTTTTTTTCTCTGGTCCCAGATGGGATCTCACAGAGGTGAGAGGCTACTTATGACTTGTTAGACACCAATAACCACTTTACCTCAGAGGCCCCTACACAATGTAAAGTAACTACCATATTTTGTCTTGTTTAATAACACATGCTAATACATCCACTTTTTCTGATAAATAATGTGTGGTTAATGATTCCAGGGTAAATGCTAGAAATCACAATGTGATAGTTGTTGCAATTAGACCCACTACACACTTGTATACCAGTTTATGATCTAAACATTTTATACTGTTATAACAGTAATGTAGGCTTTGATGTTGCAGTATATATATGTATAAAATATTATCATTACACGACATAAATGCTGTATACAAAATGCCCGTACAACTGTGATAAAAATTAACATCTAATCGCTGAATGTGTGTATACATAATTATGCACTTACGACTGGATTAATCTTAATTTGAAGCAAATGCTGTTTTTAGTGTAAACATCTGGGTCCAGGTTATAAAACTTGAGATTGATCTCGAAGCTCAAATCTCATATTTTGTGCTTTAAATTATGAAATCTAATTATGATAAATCAACTATGGTATTAACTGTTCATTGTTCTATGTGCAAACTGTATTTGAATTAGTATTAAAACATTAAACAGCTGATTAAACTAATCTTTCCAAATAAAATACTTCGAAATGAAATTTAGACTTGAGTATGGAGATTGTTCTCAAGTTTTATACTTGTGAGACCAGATAATAATTTTATGTCATGTAGTAATTACACTTATTTGTTTGAAAACTCCTGGCATAGAAAGAGTTTGTTAAACAATCAGATCTTGTTGACAATGCATTATTTTCCTGTAATTGTTTTACTCGCTGTGTTCTTTTCTTGAAACAAAACAGCTTCTGTCTTAATTACATACTAGTTATTAATGCAGTGTCCAAACTATTTTTTAAGCACTAGTTCAAACTGTTTATCAATTTACTACTAGCCCAAATACACAGTTTTGAGGAAGTTCACTTGCTTGAATAGAAATTTATGAACCCCAGGCTGAAAACTGTAAATTGGATTCTTTTTTATTAGTTCTCTTTTTGTAGTATATATTACATAGATTTATGAAATTTTACATTGATGTTGTGGTATGAATTTTACATACTTTGAAATACTAATATTGTCATTGATTCATTATACAGTGCAACCTCTCTAGAGCAGCCCACTCTTGAGCAACAACCTCCCTTCAACAACTGCATAATTATTTCCCAATGTATGATTTAACTATTAATGTATCCTCTCTAGAGCAACAACCTCTCAACAACAAAAACAACAACAACATAATTTTGCTGCTCTCAAAGGGCATTGCTTTAGAAAGGTTGCACTGTATGTATTGATATTTGATATTATGGTTATCATATCACACATAATCTTTGATCTAAATGTAGCTGTTTCATTTATTGAACAGTGTACTTTATTTCCGTCACTAATTTTAATGTTTAGTGTCTTGTTTCAATTCTTAATTTCCTGTACTATACTTATTATTGAAGACTTTTATTGGTTATTCTACTCCAGTTAGGGACTCTGGGTTTCCCACTTTCCGGGGACATTTTCCTTGCTCTGTTTTCTCTCATAAAATATGTTATTAATATTCTTTCAGTAATGGTCAGTATAACATTTTATGTTTAGTTTACTAGTATGCAATTATTGAAATATATTTTTATGTCTTTTACGTTGATTGGATGTAAAATTAATTATGATAATGTAAAACATTTACTGGAAAATTATTTTTGTACATTTGACATTGATAATGGCTCAGTTGTATCTATCTTCTGTGTCTCCTCTGTTTTTACTCTCTTAATCTATGCCTTCCCCTCACTTCCTTTATCTCCCTCAACTCTCCCACCTCTCTCCCTCTTTCTATCACTTAAACTGTTCTTACTTCATTGTACAGTTTATTTGTAGTGTAAATGTCTCACATATTGTATAAATGTCTAATATTTATTTTCAGTGTAATCATAGAACAGTACAGTAATTTGATGATGTACACAATTTGCATGACACTGTGATAATTAATTACAATTTAAAATAATGTTAATACGTATTGTATAACTATCATACTTTAATGTATTAATAATTATCATACTTGCACACTGAAAGGTCATTTCAGACAAACCATAGTATGATCATAGAAACTGATTTGTTTAATATTTATGTAGTGTTGCTTATAGCTGAATATTCATAGCATGTTCCACTAATATAATATACATTTAGTTAGTATCATACTTAATAAATATTCAATGCTTTATGACATAATGAACACAAACATAAACAAATATCAAGATATGTGTTGCCATGGTAACTAGTTCAGCCTCAAATGAAGCTTTACTGACATCTTCTGTGTTTAATAATCTTGTTTGACTGAATGAACATGACACAGTTTTCAGATTTTCAGCAATAATGCGATTTTATTGAATATTGTGTGTTTTATTTCTTGTGTTATAAATTTAATTTCGGCTCTGATGTGATCAAACAATTTTGAACTGAATTTACATTCTGTCTTTAAACTTGGCACTTGTTAATCTAGTTTTATTATTTCATAAAAATATTTTACTATTATTATTTTATATTATTTTATTATTGTATTAATACATATGAAGTAGAGATTTTATTTCAACTGAAATTAAGAAATCAGAATTTTCATAGTGAATCATAAATCATGTATCTTGATATCCAGTAGAAGTTTGCTGTCACAGTTTGGAATTATTATATGTGTTTTATTACATACAAAGTAGTTTCAGAATTTTCATATTGATATCAGTTTCAATGTGAATGTTTTATAACATTAGGGTCCATACTAGCGGCTTCTCTCCATGTTTTTTTTTAAGTTTGCATTTGATCTGTCCATACATATACATTGAATATTGTGCATAATTCATTTTGTCAGCAGACTTAATTTAGGCTTTAAATCTTATTTGTTGACTGAAAAACATCAACCTGATTATTTTTATATTA
Source organism: Lutraria rhynchaena (assembly GCA_008271625.1). NCBI lineage: Eukaryota > Metazoa > Mollusca > Bivalvia > Venerida > Mactridae > Lutraria > Lutraria rhynchaena. Next base: position 873,358 of record VIBL01000064.1, read on the forward strand.
GATTAATCAGGGAATGTTGTAAATAAATCACTTTTGTTGAGTATACTACATGTGTGATATTTTATCTTACAGAAATGATGACCGCTGTGATGAAATCAGCTGGAGATAACGACGTACCAGATGCCAACCATGGAGCCACATTGTTTAGAAAGAATCGACGTAAAACACGCAAACCCCGTAATGATGTTGTTGAATCTGCTCAGAAAGATGACCAAGAAAACAAGATGGAAAGTGCTGATGCTGAAGTTAATGCTAAGCTATGCTTGTCAAAAGTCAGCAGTTCTATAAAGAGCGCAAGGTCTCGACGGGAAAAAAGGCTTTTTACTCATTTAGGCCTGAAAGGTAAATTGGTGTCCCCGAATGATATACTTTTTTTTCACTGGGGCTTAGCACTGCACAAACAGCCAGTGGCATTTCATGATTTTTCCTTGGAGGAGGACACCTGGTGTACACTTAAACCACTGACCTGTATGTTTGGTAGACAGCTTCCTCACACGTGAATCTTGTCTTGTCCAGGGTTCAATTTGAACTCACTGTGGTGTTAGTCTAATGATTACTTGTTTACTAATGACTAGAGACCATAGTCACTTGTCCTTTGAGGCACAAAAGAATGTATTTGTACTTGTCTAATATGGAAGTTGTGACAGTCACTCGAAATTACTAATTTATAATTAAACAGTCTTCAAAATTAATGATGTTGTGATGGACTGATTTATTGCAAGCTATAAAATTTTTAATCAGTCTCAATGTTCATGTAAGCTATAAAATTTCTAATCTGTCTCAATGCTTATGTCTTATCTTCATGCTTCAGTCCAATCTTTACATTGGTCATATGGTTTTGTAAAATTTAAGATGCATTAATAAGTTTTCAGAGCACATTCTTGATATACAGGTCCATTTATACAATATACAGGATTGTTTCTTTTTTTCATTTATTTCTCTGTATTTATCATTTCTCTTTCGTATACTTTGTTCATTAAAGGAATCAGTGAAGATGAATGGAGGCACTACGCTCAGTCGTTGAGTATCATAAAATATGTTGGATTGTCTGCATTGGCACCTAGTTTTGTTGATGGTGGAAAGTTTAAGTTTGAGTTTGATAAAAATGTAATTGACTTGAAGAGAGGAGAATTTATCGCTGAAGTAGGACCGACACACTTCCATAGTGCATACTTTATTTCATACTACCTGGATAGAGTGCTAGGGGTATGTGGCTGTAATATCCATGATTGAATTTGAAAGTTTATGTCAAAATTAAATATTTTTTTTACTAATTTACTTTTGAATTAAGTCCTGATGTTCATTTGTGTTTTGGACTACTGTACTCTTTATTCTGATCATCATAATTAACTTACATTTCATTGTTTTAATAGGGAGACTTATTTAGCCTATGGATGCTTATTTCACAGTTGGACATTTTAGTTAAAATCCTTAAGGTATCGTGAGTGGCTATATGGTGATATCAAGTTTTACTAATTTATAGTTTTAAAAAGTCAACCATAATTGTATACATTAATAAACCCACTATACAAAGTCTATTGCAAGTGATTTGAAACAAATATTGTACTTGGTCTTTCTTCTATAAACCAATATCGCACGTAATTTTCATATTTTTGAATGAAGATCACTACTCTGTATATAAGGATATATTACAACAATTAGACTTAAAATAACAATCATGGTATCATGCAGGGAACCGTGTCACAGATTTTTGATAACGCCCTCCATTCAATAGATATTTGACTTTGAAGAAATTCCGTAGCTTGAACCCCGTTGACAATTACGTAATACGTCATAGATAAAAAACGAAAGTAAATATCAAAATTCTGTGACACGGTTCCCTAGATAAGCATTTCCGCTACAAAATACCGAAAACCGCTTTGAAATCCATCCTCAAATAAGGCGGCAATCTTTGTTCAAAAATAGCACCCACTGCGTTTTTTTCTAAGCGAGAAATTAACAATAAAAGTGTCAGATCATTATCACCTTGTGTAATCAACAATTATTCTATAAATTAATACAGCCTACTAAAATTTGATAACCAATCAAATTCGTTCATCGTTAGCGGATCAATTGGTGAAACCGCCCACCATTTTAGATGACTCTAAAGAGCTTAATTACGAATTATTTGTCAAAATAGTATCATATCGTACCGATGCAATACACAGTACATCAGATTTCTCGTCAACCGAGAGGCTCTCAACGGGGAAAACGGCTGATTGGGAAATCGAGTTGAAGATGGCTGGGGAAACGCTGTATAAATTAAATGAAAGATAGCCATGCATTTAGTGTAAAAATAAGAACTTAAGATGTGATTGATTTGTAGAAAAGTGTCTATGTTTTATGTCTGTTAATGTAATCATTTAAAAACATATTGATATATGAAGGTAATTGGATATCTAACAGAATATTCTCGAAAAACATGCACGTCCGATGTCCATAAGACGTTACTGTTTTTCATCCTATTGTTTGTTTGATAGCTTTCAATATTTTACCAAAATGTACAGAGTTACTTAATAAAAGTGCACGCTGAAATAACTTTATTTTATTGATTACATCAATGAAATAGCGAAAATAATAATTTTCGTTGACCCAGTCTCCCTGTATTAATTTACTGGCAATTCAAATATATTGTAGTTTTATAACTTTAATTGTGTTTGAAACCTGACTCTGGAATATATAAATTTAATTAAACTTGTAAAAATGGTACGTCATAACATTAACAGGGTAACAATCTTTGACAGCTCGTTTTCTTATCGTGTGCGTTTTATTGCAAGGTGCATGAAGTGTCTGCAAACCATATTGCTGTTTATTATATCTCCCGCCAAAACATAAAGAAATATGTGATGCGACATATATAAGGTCTAAATTGACCCATATTGATAGTATAATTAGCAAGGCGTTAGAGTATGATATCGATATCACACTTCAATAAGACCACCGTTCCGGATCAGTTATTTCAGCATATATTTTATATTAAAAGTACATTAGATGTTAGTAGCCCAATCGACCAAGGTGTTAATGAATTCACACCTTTCTTGCACATCAAATGATTGTTGCAGTTATATATTTATTACGTAATTTTCCACCATAAAGTTTCCATTTTCACAATATGTCACGTCACTATGGTCAAGTTTTTTTACGGGATATAGATTTATGCAGTTCGGTATCTTTAGCATTCGTAAACCAACTTCCGCGAGAAAGAGATTTCTAACTACATTTTTCACTTTTTGAGAACACTCTAACACCTTGCTTAGCCTTATTTTTCTTATTTCCCATTTTAATCCGCTTGATGTTGATAATCTGTCGAATTTTAAATACTTATGTTAACATACGCAAGCGATACCAAATTTAATATCGATTGACACAAATTTGCCCTTAAGGAGCCCCTTACAACGCCGCATCCTAGATCGTTCTCGCTGATAAAGTTGAGTCGATATGGGGTGCAGTTTTTATCGCGATAAAACACTATTTTTGCATATAGGGATCGATTTTTTTGTTGCATGGTATGATAGTATGATATTTAATTATTGTTAATAACTTAAAATGTCATTTTCGCTTATTTTTACGTTTGTAGCCACTTACGCTACCTTAAGTCAAAAGTGAAATCATTAATGTCCTATAATTTTGAGCAATAAGAATGTGCTCTATGTCTCAATTCTAACACGGTATTCTTAAAAATAAATACCACCGGTAATTAAAATTGAAGTCAAAATGTTTCCACAAATTATTTGTCTATGTGTTATGAATAATGAACATTGGTGAATTTTTACATATTTACCTGCTACCAATCAAATGGTGATAACAGACCTGGTTTTGTATGGTTCGTTTTGGTACCATGTACACTAAATGCTAACTTATTTAACCTATCAAATATTTTCTTTTATTCTAGTTATACCATACACCACCTACAATAGCCAGAACTTTGTCAGAGACAGAACTGAACAGTTTACATGGAGAAAAATTCCCAATGGCTAAGTTTAAAAACATCTCAAGTTCTGATGGACTTCATGGTATGAATTTCTTCATCTGTAGATGAAGTGTTGTACAGATATAACAAAAAAGTATTCCTGAGGTTAATTTTCAAAAAAAATGTTTTTTTGCCTGTTTCCAACAGCATTTCAACATTATACTGATGACTGTCAGTCTAGCCAGTTTTCCTGAATTCTGCACCAGTTCTTGGACCTTTTACTCAAAAAGTAACTACCTAAGTCTTCATATGAATGATCAGCTATGGAGGAGGACAAATGACTGTAGATGCTATGTCTTTAAAACTACCGTAATTGTCCCAGAGAACATGTTCCATGCCCAGGATATTAACTTTCTAAAGCTGAGATCTGTAGACCTAATGCTCTACCTATTGAATTTAGCTTGGTATTTCAAGGTTGATATATAACATGTCATTGTACTAAGTAAGTTTCTGAGGTGAATACTTCTGTTATGCATGTAGAAGCTTAACTTGTGCTTACAGTCTTTGTAAAAAATGCCTTGTACTAGTTTTGCTTTATATCAGTACATTGAATGTACTTGCCTGTCTGACACAACTTCAGACTATGTTACAAATGCTTATTTAGGTATTATGACTATGCACATAGACTGGTATAATGTATAAATGTTTTATCAGGTATTATGACTATGCACATAGACTGGTTAATGTATAAATGTTTTATCAGGTATTATGACTATGCACATAGGCTGGTTAATGTATAAATGTTTTATCAGGTATTATGACTATGCACATAGACTGGTTAATGTATAAATGTTTTATCAGGTATTATGACTATGCACATAGGCTGGTTAATGTATAAATGTTTTATCAGGTATTATGACTATGCACATAGACTGGTTAATGTATAAATGTTTTATCAGGTAATATAACTGTGTCACATAGACTGGTATAATGTGTAAATATTTATTTAGGTATTGTGACTGTTCCAATGCCGCCTGTGATGAAGACTGACAAAATCACCATTGAAAAGAGAGATAAGTTAGTGACTTCTGTACCAGAATTTACTCGCAACCAGAAAGTACAAATTGAGTACATTCTATTGTGGGCATTAACAAAGATGACACAACCTCCTCATGGATTCCTTGGTTATAAAGGTAAAATTTTATCTTTGTTTTATATCCCCTCAAACACAGTTTTTGGGTATATACTGCGATCACCTTGGTTGTTGGTTGGTTGGTCAGTCGGTTATGTGGTCTGTCACCATTTTGCGGGGCTATTCAAATACAATTCAGTTATGGGTCTAGTTGTGATTGTGTTTTTTTTTTTTAACTTTCATTTGTTTACAATAGGTAAAATTTAATGTTTTTTACAGTTACTAATATTAGACAGTTCACGCATAATATGAAGTGCAACCATAATTATAAGCAAACAATTCTTGGATCAGGGGATGAGTTGGTTGCTTACCGGTAACTGCAAACCAACAATATTTTAAGGATGGCCCTTGATACAGTGTATATATTAATTGTAAGAAAGCACCCATAAAAGTTATTTAAACTCTTATTTATCATTTGAACTCCTATTTATGAAGAGAAAAGTTAATATGCATCACATAAATTAAACAAAAATCCATCAAATTTATCAGCCCATAATATTTCTAGTTAGCTTTCAGCTGGTTTGTCTGATGCATTAAGAAACTAATATTCAAGTAAATTTAACTGAATTATGAACTCATCAATATTTCTATGATATTGCTAACTATTTGATTTGAATTTTTCTGTAAAAGACAATGCAAGCTTTCACATTGAGTGAATAGAATGTGATGTTTTCAACATTGTGTATTGTCTCACTAGCTGTCTTATTCTTTCACAGGTCATTTGATTCACTTTGAGTCAGATTTAGCATTTCAAAGTCTTCACAAGACTTTTAATGGATATTTTTATAACTGTCAATTCCCAAACACAGTCTACAAAACCTTGGTTTGTTACAAATGTCAGGATGCCAGGAAGATGACAACTGTTTGTGGACTTGGTTCTGAGGTAATTACAATGTTAAAATTCTGTGCAACACCAATAGCAATTTTTAATTAGCATTTTATATCTAGTTTTTGTAAACACACACTTTTTTTCAAACATTGCAGGATTCTGACTTTCAGTGCTTATTTTATTTGTATTATTATTCAGAAACTTTGCTAACACATCAATATTGAGACTTAAATTTTGTATACAAATGTATAGTTAAACTCCTGATAACCACACCCTCTCTGGACTTGGTCACATGTCCAGTTTTCTGAGAATTCCGGTGTATTAGAGAACTTGAAGCAATCTGACCAACTTTTAGTCTTACTATGCAAAGTTCAGTCTCATTTTCAGGGAGCCCAGTTTTCTGGGTTTTACTCTATCAAACTTTCTGCATTCTCTATGTGAAGTCATATTGTAGAATTAATTTATCTTGCCTAGATGAGAATATTTTCCTAAAGGAGATATTTTGTGATAAAGACAGTCACAATAGTTCTATGTATGTTAAGTTAAATTTCCTCTTAGAAGTTTCCACATTTACGATATTCTCCATTTTATGTCGCAGGTTATACGTCGAGTGAAGAACAGTGGTATGATGGATGCAGAAATCAAAATTGGATCACTGTCAAGTAGAGACATAATGAATCTTATTGACAACAGTGCCTCTGCTGTCTTGCAAGTTGTAGAACAATGTATCAAAACATTCTCTCGAGAAAAAGTTCTATATTAGAACTTACGATATTGTTTAAATCAAAACCTAGCATAGAAGGCACACATAATTATAATTACAAGGCTGTTAAACTGAGGTTATCAGGTAGCTGAGGTTATGAAAAGGAGCTTGGAGATCATAATGCAAGCATTTGATTGGTTGTTTCTGAGGACAGCCACAAAATTGACCAATGGTGAGGCTGCATTTTGAGACTTGTCACCTTACTCATTTTTGTATCCTTCAACCTGGACATACTTTATGCTATGCTCTATTTTGATCCATGTGGTCAGTTTATTAGTTTATCTTATCACTTGCTTTAGATGCAAATTTATACAGCGAATGTACAAAAAGTGTAAATTTTGCATGTTTTGTTGTTGATTGTTATGTCATTGCTATACAAGTTGCCCATGAGATATTATGAGCTAATCTTGTCCACTTGGTTGTGAAAATTTTATAATAGTGGTACTTCAATGCTACTGTATCACATCCTATTTTTACATTGATCTGATGTCGTATTTTCAATGATGTTAATTTATTATCTTGTAAGTCATCTTTTCATTTGATGTTGAGTGTTCAGAAATATCACATGACTTTTTTTATATTCATCTATGGGAGACCATGTTACAAACTGTTTTTAGTAAGCTTCATATGTGGCCTACTAACTGGTATTTGTTATAATTTGAGTTTTTTAACAGCTCTGGTTTGTCCTGGTGATATATCAAGCTATTTTGCTCTCAGTCTAATCATCTTTCCATCTCAGCGTTTTTTGAAATGTGACAATATAGACAATATAAAGAAGGTAACTTTTGGCCACTTAGGTTCATGGTCATAGTACTTTGAAATCAAACCATGCTGTTACTATAGAGATAAGTGTTTGTATGTAACAATCCATGTAAATATAGTTTAAAATCCAAGAATTCTTTTGATGATGATGTTTATGTAGTTATTGGTATTGACGATATTGCCATAGTAACCTGTTTTATAAATATCAACATATGAACCAATATTGACAATACATGCATAGGTTCATTTAAAGTTTGCAACACAAATTTTGTATTTTTATAATATGCCTTGTTGTATAATTATTCAAATTTTGTTTGTATAATAAACAAATGGTAGTAATTATCAATTGTGCAATATGATTCCATTGATGTGTGGGGTTATTTGTTTTATAAATGCCATGCAAAGATAACAAGGGACCATATCATTGTATCATTAATAATACAATCACGTACATGCATGTGTTTGGATGGTATGACATGACTAATGAATGCAGAATAACACATTATCAATCCACATACCACCATAGATACTGCGCACACTGATTGAGATATTTTAGTTTTCATATTTTAGATTTAATTGTTTGTTGATCATATTCTATGTGCTGTGTTGTTGATCTTCCTCTTTGTTAAAGTTAAACATTTTGCCAAACTCTTATTTTTCAACATTTGTGTGTTTTACATTAAGCAAGTTTTTTTGAAATCTTCCAGAAAGGAGTTGAATTATTTACCAGTCTTTTATCAAGTATGCATATAAAATATATTTAATGAAGCATTTTAACATATATCATGTTATCTAATTTCTTTTGTATCTTGAAGACTGGTTGCTCCAAACATGCATATTGAAGAAATGAAAATTGTGCATAATTGTATTTATACAATACATAATTTTATCTCCCTGTATATCCCAGTACATGATTGTTGCTCTGGCTTAGAACAAACTGTTGCCCAAATAGATTTGAACAAGGTGCTTGTCTTTCCATCATTTTGATTACAAAAGTGTACTGAATTTTACATATTTGTTTTTTTTTCTTTGAGCAAATTACTTAAGGTAGAACCTTTATATTGTTTTTCCATCATTTCCTATTATATTACAGCTTAAATATGTGTCATTTTGTTGTTTTACAAAAGAAATCCAAAATTCACAGCAGGAGAGTTTTTGTCAGTCTTTTTTATTTTGTTGATTAATTTTTGCTCAAAGTTAGGCTTACATCAGGACTATATATAAATTGTAATAAACTCTAATATGCTCTTATTGAAAATTAATTGAGTCATTTTTTACTCTGCATAATATCTGTGACGCTGAAGTTTGCCAAATATTATTCACATATTAATATATTTAATGGAGTGTATTTACAACAACTAGTTCATGTATTGATTGGAAACTGTTTAAAAATAATGTTTTATATTAAATTATACTTAGTAATTAATTATTTGATTGAATGATGGAATTGAACAAAAGTAGAATAAATTAAATTAACAGCAGAATAAAAAAACAAGATATTTAAACAACTTGACCGTTTGGCAGGAAATTGATGATATTTGATATACTTGTACCGTAATTTTTGATGTGAAGATCACCTTCAGGACTGAAAAAATCTGTCTTATTTTTGAGATTGTCTCATTATCACATTGAAATATAGCTGAAATATTGAAAACTGGTCCTAACATATGTGGACATAACAAGGTGGTCTGAATTATCAGATGAGGATTTGCTTTTTATGTCATTTGTAACTGTGTTGTAACATATGGAGTCATACAGTAGCCAGTGGTAATGATACACAGATGATATTATTTCTTATTGTGAAGAATTTTTTGCTGCTTTTTTGTCTCAATTGATGTTTGATTTATTTATTTTAGTCCCTGTGTATATTTTTTGTTACATATTTTGTTTGTTTAGGCATACAACATGTTTGTTTAAATAGGATCTATTTATGTTGTTTTGGATTTTGTATGAAACTTACGTATATATCAGCTTACGTCGCTTTTGTTTTATTTTCTATGCATTTCATGTTGTTTATTCTATAGCAAGCACTGGCTGCCTCGTTGTATCAGAATTGTGTCTGTTTGATTGTTGTTAAGTGATTATATATGTTATGACTGATAGAAAAATTAATTAATGATATTTTTCTACATCAGTCCATAATTAATGATGGAGTGCATCTTTTGATAGATTTTTTGCTTGCTCTGTACAGTAATAATTCAGTATTGAGATTAACTTTTGGACCAAAAGGTCTTGATATTAATGTGGTATCATTATAGAAGTACAGAAACTGGTTCATGAGTAAGTTGTGTTCATAATCAGATAGTCTCAATACTGGTGCGTCTAAGTTAGATTTTACTGTTCTTGTTTGGAAGGGCTGAAAGGATTGAACATTGTCTGTATCCCTGAAATGTTTACATCTGGTTTTAGTCCTTGTACTCAAAAACAAAAATTTAAGTCTACTGACATGAAACTTATCTATTGATTAACTAACTTTCTTAACTCTTTATCTTAACTGCCGTAAGACACGGGTTTACTAAACAGTCTTATAACAATTTACACTGACTAATAAACATAATAAATCATATGTTATGGACTAAAGGATTCAAATGATGAATTTTGTATGTGCTTTTCTTAGTCATAGCAGATTAATTACACTGAAATTACTGTTCATGTTAGTATTATTTTGGATTTTTATTGTATACAGTTTTGTCATGATTAGTTGGTGCTGTACTGCCGTTTAAGTTAAGTAAGGATCAATAATGTGTTCTGTTTTGATATTGTTGCTGTTGACCTGGTTAGATAATTCTATTCACTTGACCCCTACTTGACCCCAAAGGTGTGGGGTTTACAGATCTATGTAGTTTTCAGGAGATAATTGGATGAAGTATAATTTTACATAAAGATAAGGGGAGGGTAGTGCTTCGGGGAAGGTGGGATGTTTTGTGTTTTTTTTTCTAGGAATCCTTATCTATATTAGATATTGTATCAATAAGTTTTGTTTGAATGTTTTCATTTAGTATTTTTGTAGTTTTTGACAGAATGACCACTGGCATAATATTGTTTTTATAGTGAATGGAAATAATGATCTAAATTATTTGTGCTGAGTTTCAGACATTATATTGTACTGGAAGTAGAAATGTGGGCATTTAGGGGCATTTTGTGCATCAGAATGCTTCAACCAATCCTTTTGTAGCATAATAGTGTAATATCTAGTTTACCTCAAGGTCTATGGATGAGTCTTGAAATGGGAAAACCATCATTTCATCATTCATACCTGAGTCATTTTCTAAGCATGTCTTAGGTATCTGAAGTAAATTTTAGGCACAGTTCATCCCCAAATATTTTGTGATTTACCATGATTAATTGCAATTTTTTTATTTTATTTTGCTGCTAGAAACTTTGGGATTTGTGCCAAAGATATAGGTCAGGTAACCAGAAAAGTGCCCATTTTTTCTTGCCTTTTATGACTAGGGTAAAACTAAATAAAAATACCGAAAAACAGAAAATCAGATTTTTTAAATTCATTTTTTTATTTTTCTCAGTAACTCAACATCTTGTTTATTTTTTGCTATTGTTTGTTTTGTTTTAATCCATTCTTCTGCAAATGATCAAATTTCTTATTTTTTATGTTCAGTTTTTACTAAGAATGGTGTAATTTTTCTAGTTATTTTGTTTTTCTAGTGAATTTTGTAAGAACAAAACAGTATGTGTTATGTGGCATTACATGTTTGTTTTACATATATTTATTTTATAATGAATGACTGATGATAAGTATGGTGATATTGTATATATTATTATTTATGAAATTAATGAAATAATTGACCTACTTTTCTATGTAATGCTCCAGCGTTAATTGGATCAACTCATAAAATCAAATAGAACATGTCATGTAATAATAATATTATGTCATGTCATGTAAAATTCATGATGTGTTTACATTCAGCATCCATGAAGCACCTAAGCATTCTAACAACAATATATACTGCTTGATTCCTAAATCACTGTCACAATTTGGTTAATTAAGGTACAAACTCTGTTTGGTTTTATATATAAATGTTGTTGCTTGTTAATGTATAGTTAATATATTATCATATAAGAAAAATCATGAGGAACGTCATATTAGTCACCTTTTTAGCTAATTTGGCTTTCAAGTATTTTTGCATAATATACTGATATTTTGTTCAAATAATTCCAAATTTCCATTTTAACAAATTGGTCCATATAACCTCTATATTTATCCATTAATTATTATGTGGTATTATAACCTCCATATTTGTCCTTTAATTAATATATGTAATATACATGTAATAAAAGTACTTTTTGTTGGCTTATTTGTATAATATATTTCTTAACAGATTTTATTCATTGACTTAAAATTTAACTTAATGAATTACAGAAAAGTAAATGAACAATTTGTCTAGATGCATAAAGTTAAACCTGAGTTAATTGTCCTCTTTTAATGAAGGTTCACAATGTGAACAATGGCTAGTCATTAAAATGCACTGGTCCAATAACGTCCAGTTGTGCTGAAAAGTGATATTTTTATCTCATACGGTTTTGTTTGTTCACAATTTGTCTGTAAATGTATTTGTTCTCATGTTTACGGATGTATGTAACACTGTAAAAGAAGTATGAAATCATATAGTTCACCTATTTGATACAGTGATGTTGATTCCTCATGTCATGCGTGCTCATCATATTTCTTTAGCATGTTCATTATTTCCTATAAAAGTAAGCTAAGGAAATTAGGGATATTTGATCCCTTTTTTTGTACCATTAGTGATATTGATTAGCATGACATGTGGTATCATATTGTATTGCCATTTGTCATAGCATTGCTGTATACTGAAATTATATTATTGCCATTATGTGGTGGGAGCTCGTGTTTTAGGCGCCTCCATGTTATGTTTATACTGACTGACATATCTTTACTTATGTGTGTTGTTAATTATGTGTCCTTGTTGCTAATTTATGACTGCGAATTATATTATCATATGTTACTTGATATTTGTATACAAAGTTAAATTCAATACTAAAATTTTGTTTATTAATGTAATGGAAATTAAGGTATTATATCCATAGTGTGGTAATTATTTGATGTATCTGCTCAATGCTACTCATAAATATTGATATTGTATAAATAGGAATGCCCCATTATTGTTCTGTTTTTGAAAGTTACCCTAAATGCTTTAATTTATTTTACAACACACGAGTTGTAATCCTTGTTGAAAAAAGAGAAAAAAATGATTTCAGAAGATAATGTGCTGTGACCTATTTTTCCTTCAATATGTTAGATAGATATTTTGGTGGTTTTCATCGTTTTACTGTGAGTTTTCATTAAAATGCCTCTTCTTTTTCTTTAATCTTTGAAATATTGGCTGCCTCATAGACTTCAATGAAATAGCTCAAAAGATTTTTATTGTTATAGAAAAATCTTATGATGAATTATTTTCTGTCATAGAATCCTATAAAAATGATAAAGATTAAAAAAACATGTCTGCTTCATTTTAGTTATAATTTTTTAACATTATGGATATAAAACCTTAAATAGATTTTTATGCCTTTTCCCTATGTATCAATTTAAACAAAAATGTTCCAAATGAGACTGTATCTCCTTATAGCAGATTTGATACCATTTAGAAAAAGATCTATATTTATACATCTGAACATTCCATGTTTACTAGAAATAGTTCATAGTTTTCATATAACCCATATGTAGGAGAAACGAAGTGTTGAGAGCGTGACTTTTAGTGTAAACACTGACATTTGTACACTTTCTGTGTCTTCACCTTATTGTTCATTGTTTGTTATACTGCTATAATCATTTAGAGAATTACATGATACAATCAAACTATAAATATTATTATTATTGTGTTACATTCATAACCATCTGCAATATTCATTATTATTAAACTTCATTGCCTATTAAAGTATTGACATAAGTTTTAAAATCACTAATTTTATTTTGAACTTACAAATTATATTATTACATCATTATGCTCTGATAACTTTTATCTGAATCGTATTTTTGTGTCTTTCTACTGTATCCTACATAGTTATTTTAGATCCTTTAAATACAAACTATCGTAATCTAAACAGATTATTTACTATTGTGAAAACTTACTTTATATTGTTTCATATGTGCATTGCATTAAGTGAGATAAAAAAGTCATGTTTTGGGTTACTTGACCAAAAATATTTGGGAAAGTATGTACAAAATTTTCTTTTCTAAACATTGTAAGAATAGAAGGTGTGATTTATCTCCAAATATTTTCATACTTCAAATTGCACTGTTTGAAACATTAGGGATGGCACCAAAAAGAAGAGTCTGTTGGTATCCGTAGTTACAACTGTTTTTTTACTGGCCTAATGCGCTAGCTTCAGAAACTTGATTTCCCTGGTTAAGAAGAATGATTTTGTTGATAATTGTATGTAAATGTTTCTCTCATTATATGTGGTTTCATGTTTTCTGTACATCATAATGTGATTATCCATTTGTGAAACTTAGTGATAATGTTGTTGATTTCTTTTTGCGATGTGCTTTTTTGTTGCTTGAAATTACATTTGTATACCTGTAATAATCATTGTTATAACGAACACTGTGTTAATTTTGTGTACTATATTTTCTGAACTTTTAGTATGATAATTTTCTAATTTTTCAGTCTGCTTTTTCGTACTTAAACCTGATATAAAGATTTGTTGTATAATAATGACATTGTTTTGGATCAGAGTTGAATTGAGCTATTTTACAATCTTGGTGCATCTGTACTGATCAAACAAGCCAACCCACCATTTTTTATTGAAATTTTCATCTTTGATAGAGTATATGTGTTCATAAAAAAATATTCATTTTTATGTTTTTACAGATTTTTCTGCACATAGTTTACACTCTTAATGTTTAACTGTATGCTTTAGTATGACATGGCATGAAAATTGTTTATTGTATATTGTTATCATAATTAAAAAATCTTGCAAGATGTTTGACATGTTGTGATGTACTTGTGAAAACTGTGCCTCTGTTACTGTGTTATGAAAGTATAGATATAACATATTTATGGTATAAATATATAAGAATTTACATTTTATATACTTCACTGCTTTAAAAATGCAAGATTTATGTCTAAGTATGTATTCCAGTTGGTTTAATTTGATCACACTGAAGGACATGAATAAATTACAGTTTTGTCATATTCCAATCAATTCATTGATAAATCTCTCACATTTAGTTAAATGTTCTCATTTTATACCATATTTAGACTGGGAGGCGAAGAATACCAAAAAGATCTTTCAAAGTCAAGCACAAAAAATACAACAAATTTTAGAAACTTGCATTTTTAATGCTGTTAAGTATACTAAGGTTTATACATATGAGAATTTATCTTGTTTTACATTGGGATTTGTAGACTACTTTTATTCGGGTTTATAATAGAGTAGATTGGTGTTCATGTTTATTTATTTCAGTGTATCTGGGTTTAGAATCTAATATTTACCCTGGAAATGTATCATTGTATAAAACTAATTGGAAATGTACCCATGTCAGCATGCAGCTGTTTGCCTAAAAGAACATTAGTAGAATATTTACTTAGTAATTTTTTTAATTCGTAAAATTTATAATAATTGTTGACACCCGGGGTGTTACAATATTTTTAAAACATTTTGTTAAAATAACTATGTGTGATGTAGTGGTGTTTACACTTAAGAAACTGTGTATTATGTATTTGATTTATATATATCTTTTATTATTGTTTCGAAGTGGTTTGTTTACCATTAGTAATTCAGCATTTTTTTCATAGTACTTACATTTGTATAAGGAATCTGCTAAAAATCGAACCAGTATACAGTTGAACCCTTCTGATCCTGAAGAGTCTGGATTAGAGGAGTGTCCTTATAACAGAGGTTTTTTATTCTTCTGTTATAAAACATAATCAATGTTTGCTTTATTAAAAACTATATTCTGATCTACTGTATGTAAAGTAATATACACTGCAACTATCACCTATTTTCATACCAAATTCATGTTGTAATACTACGAAAGTTATTTTCACAATAAAAATCAAGTTTCTCATGTTTTGAGTTACAGATCTTTTCATTTCCAAAATTGGCATAGCAAGACATGAAGTTTGACTGTCAATAGTCAATACTAGTTGTGTTTTATTATTTTAAGATGAAGTATTAAACTTTTGTTCAAGTGCCAAACATACATTACAAATGTACAAGTACAAAAACTGCATGGAAGACTGCATGATTGATGAAACTAGTGTAAAGGCATCTTTACTGAATTATGCCTTAATAAAAATTAATCATGAGGTAAACTCCAAACTCATGCAGGTCGACAGATTTGCGTAAAAGTAACAGATCATGTTTACTTTAGTGTACAAGTATGTTTCTTCATTAATAAATCCATAAGAAAAGTATGTGTATCTGAGATCCATTCATTTGATACAATGAGTTTCTAGTGCAGCTCACGAGTGATAAGAGGTAAAAACGAGAACATAGTATGATGATTTGATGAGAACTTTATTTTTCATATCGCATTTATATCAAAGTCCTGAAAATAAAATGCATGATTAATAAAAACCACAATTTATTTCTATAAACTTCATCATCGGCAAAAATCTGGAAAAGAACAAATTCAAGCCCAATTACGACGAAATTTCTAGAGCCAACAACATTTTTATTAACAATTTTTCATTTCAAATGAAATGAAGTTACAACTCCATAGACCTTATTCTTGCAGTTCCGACCTGTACGAGCTTGATACTTACTGACAAGGGCAAAATTACATCCTTAAATCCAATACTCTCTCACGCAAGAAACTGTATCCAACAGACACAGGAATTTATTCCAGGTATTGACGATAATACCATTTTACTTCCATTCCAATATATTTTCCATTAATCAGCTTCAAGGACAGAATTCTTTCCCAACTCGGACTGAATTTCAATTTTGCTCCAAATGCTTAATGAGTGAATTCCATTCCAAGGAAATCCTCGATCCTTCCGAGAGAAAGTTAACAAATTAAAATTTCCATTTCAATGGCGAGAATTTCCATGAGGGATATCCAGTCATATTTCCAAATAAGAGCTTTTCACTTCTTATTCTGTTTGGATTATAACGTATACTGATATCATTTTACTTACAATACTTACCTGGATATAATGATTATCAAAGTTCCAATGAAATTTTAAAATAAATCAATTTTTTTTACAATTTTATCAAAACTATATCCTATTTTTTCCATTGAAATTCCTTCCGGGGATCCAGAAATCTTTTAAGCGAAAGGGGAGATAGCAAGTAAAATTATCCATTAAATTCCTATGCAAGAACACGGATCCAAACACAATAGAGATCCTTCCTAATGAAGCTGACCCCTAGTTGGAGCTCCCTAAATCCTATCAGCTACCTTCATACCAAGCTAGCTCCTGATCGGATCCTTATCCCGAATCCATCCAAGAGCCCTTTAGAAATATAAACAACAATACAAGGTTAATACATTGCAAAGTAAATTTGGTCAACTAAAAAAATGCCAATTAACCACTTTAAAAAAATGTTACAAAAAAACCCTAACTATTAAGCATCAACAATCATATTTAAGTCGATCCTACACATTCAGTTCATTAATATAACAGTTGGGAGATTACAACTACTGCGCTACTGAATTGCACAAAAATATTTAAAATATTTCCATTTTTATATCTAATTTGTATCAATCAAATAATAAAGAGTACATAACGTAAAAAAAATATTCCAGAAATCAGAAAAAGAAAGTTCACAAATCAATTATGACAGTTTTATTTTACAATTTAGTGATAAAAATATGTTCATTATTGCGACAATGACAAAACAGTAACTGAAACACACACATGACAAAAATCATGATCTTTTGAACAGCCATTCAATATCAAATTACCATTTTTTTAAATCCACATTTAAGAAAATCTTGTCCATACAAATATTCACTTCAGTATGATGCCAGATTTTTACTTGACCCAGCTCACTTTATTTCATACTTCAGAAAAACTTTCTCTGAAAAATGATGAAAATGTTTAATTTAAAACAAAATTAATGGTATAAATATGTTATCAATATTACTCAGAATACAATCAATATGATGAAATTTGATTTAGAATTCTTGCATGAATCTGATTATAGACAGTATGAAAATATATGACTCAACATGCATAATGAGCCATAATAGTGCAGTATGAAATTGTTTGATGAATGACACATGAAGATGTAAAATATGATAGTTTGTAGATGTAGGTTTAACTGAAGAATTAGTAAGGTGAGCGGGAGCGAGATCGTGATCGCATTGGAGAGTATCTGGGAGAGCCCCTTGATCTTCGTGGAGGAGACATGCTTCTACTGCGACTTCTTGACTGATAACTGCTACTACCATAACGACCACCTGAGTCTTCCTTTACACGAATGTATGATGTCTCACCCTGAAAGAAGAGCATGATGCAAACTGAAGCCAAACATCAACATTAGGAATTCCCTACAACATACATATTCAAGAAACCTGTCAACAGTCCATGAAATAATATGGATGACTGATCTCTAAATACTCAGGGATGGAAACTAACAGCTCATGCTGAAGAAGTAATAGTGAGTTTGCCTACTGGTGTAAAAAAATCCTTACCTACCAACCAATACTTTTTTGGACATGTAACTGGAAATAAACCTTTTATTTTTTAGGCCTAAACAAATTGAAAAATAGTTGCATAAAAATAAAATTTTACAGATTTAATAGTATTCTTATAAAATAAAATATATAAAATATACTCATTCCTAAATTGATTCTACAAGCCACCATTTTGAATTTTAGTTTTTCCTTTAAACTGTAATTTAGAAAAAATAACATACTTCATGTGATCTGAATTTTGAGTCGTCAAGTTTCCTGCAAGCATATCTCATGTCATCTTTTCTCAAAAACTCACACACACCAGTACCATCCTTATAAACATCAGCATAGCACACATCACCAGCTTCACGCATGTGGTCTTTCAAATCTTGCCAACTACCAGTAGGTGGTAAACCTGAAACATATGCATTAAAACACTGAATAAATAAATGAGGAGAAGTCATTAGGCATTACAGAATAGATACATAGAAAAAAACTTCGCTGTTAGTCTGTACCAATTTTATGCAACAACAGCAAAATTCTTTCCTGCCCAACATTTTAATTTTTATTACTTGCTGCATAAAATTAAGTAGCTTATTATTATGACCACATATTCTCTGGCAAAAATTACAAACAACAAGACAGAGATCAAAGATAAGGAAGCTTAGTACAAAAACATGACGACATAAAAATGACAACACACCTGACACAAGCACTCTGTACTCTGATCTTCTGGATGGTGGCCCACCACGACCACCACCACCTCTCCCTCCGAATCCACCGCCACCGCCTCCACCACCGCCATAACCACCACGGAATCCACCACCTCCGCCACCACCACCACCACCACCAAATTCTCGGTCACCACCCTGACCAGGACCTGATCCACGTGGGAATTCTACTCTCAATGTGTAACCATCATAATTGTACCCGTCTCTATCTCTTACAGCATCAACAGCATCCCTGAAATGTGGAAGTCATATCACTATAAAAGCTAAATGATGCAAAAAAATTAACCTTTCAGGATTCAAATTTAGGCACACATACGCGCTAATAGCTTGTAGAATTTCTGAATAGCGAGTGGCCATAAAAGGAACTTGCATATTTTAACGAGTGTATGGTGGCTAATTGGTCAGAGGAAGAAGAGGCCAAATAAAACTCCAAATGGCCCAAGAAATTAATTTAATAATTTGTTAATTATGGGTTAATAAAATTTTGTTCTAAATTTTTGCTATTCGCTTTTCATTTTAGCTAGTAAACAAAAAAGGCACAAGCTAATTATAGCTAATAGAAAATATCACTAAATTCGAACCCTGCCTTTCTTCGTTAGCATGCAATTAAGTAATTATTTACAAATCCTTTCAAAACAGGCGAACTGCACAGGGAACACACCTGTTTAACTTGTAAAGTTTGAAGTTCACTTGCATTGACAGTATTGTAAAATTGTACTATATTTATTCTATTTAAAGGTGTTTTTTTTCATTAGTTTTGATCACAATTCATTCTCATACAAGGTACATTTCAATCACAAATTCAACACATGCCGACCACTACATATCGTGTAGACAACGTTTTGCTTGGTTACGTTACTTCGTTAGTTCATTATTCAAACATTTTCACGCGACACCTCGGTCAACGTGTCTCAAATTTACTGCAGAAATGGCAGATCTTGAGAACAGAGTGTTTTGATGCATCAAGACAGTAGCATAACACAGCAGCAACAAAAGCGTTACCTGTGATCTTCAAATTCCACAAAGGCAAATGGTGGACCACGACGCGTCTTCAGATCAACAAACGTGATTTTGCCAAATTTGTAAAATAAATCTTCTATATCCCTCGCCCTTATATCTGGGGGAAGGTTACCCACATATATGCGGTTGTCGGGCATGATTAAAATATGTCAGTTAATGTAAAGTAGCAAAAAAATAAAACGCTCCACGGCGTTGTTCGCTGATCTTGATTATCGATATTTCTCTCACGAAACTATTGAAAGCACGCTATGAATAGTCAGGTATAAAATCCGAACATTCCGTAACGTTACACATTGTAAGAATTGTTTCGAACAGCACATTTAGTTAATATTTGGATCTTAAGGACTACACTCTTTCATCTCTTGTATTTTTCATGTTTACACTACTTTATTTAAGGTGTTTTTTATTTATTTAATGTAACGCTATCATATTGGTAACGTAACGACTCGCCACAATAACGACTCGCCACACTTCTAATTCAACATCTTGCCACAAAGTAATAATGACTCCCCACAGAAAATGAAATTAGTTATTAAGCATATAATGATTAATGAAGTATGATAATAATGATAATTTTTACTTAATCTGATTTATTCTTCTTGCTATATTTTTTTTTCATTTTAACATAATTGGGAGTTATATTCTTCATCTTAAAATTATTAAAAGATTTTGTTCATTGACGAGTTTTTTCTATTTATGTTTATTTAGGCCATAAAAATGCCGCTATGCAGGGAGTTAGAAAGGAGCTGTCTCCAGCCTTTCCTTGAAGATATTTAGGCTGGGACTGGATTTGACCTAGTATAGTAAGAAAGCAACACATTGGGTCATCAATATCTTAAAATTTGTCATGAACTACCCGTGCAATCACGATCATAACGTCTGAGCATTCAACCACGTCACTATAATTAATTGATGGCATATTGCCGAATACTATTATTATGACAAACGAGTTCGAAATAAAAGACGCTTTATTTTAAAAATTTTGTACGATACATGTATAGAATCAACCGTATATACATGTCAAAATATTCTTTCTAAAACTAATATATGTGTATATTGGTTCAAGATCAAATTTGATTTTTAACAGAGAGTTATGACCGAAAATATTTTGTCTTAAACTCCGTGCAATACATCTAATTTGATTTCAATTAGTATAACTCAGTTATAGTAATACTGGCACATGTGCACTGGAAAAGATTCTCTCAATAGTTTCGTGAGTCATTCTATGAACTTGATGCTATAAACTATTTCCGGTTCCGGTTGAGTCGAGGACGAACGAAAACACGGTACTATTTGGACTTGATCGTTTCGTTGCTAAAATATACAATGGCAAGCGCATTACGTCAACCGTTTTTGTCGCTGACATCAAAGTTATTTCAAATGTCACCTAAGGTGAATCCTGCTTCGATATGTAAACCAGTAACTCAAGTATCGGCACCGCACATAGCCACACGTGGTTTGACATTGAGGAGTCTGTGGTGTGCAACTAATCCAAGTATAACATTCAAGAATTCTTCTAGTTCTAGCAAACATGGTAAACTCTGTGGATGTTGCTCCTTGCATACTGAAGGTATTGCATTCATTAATATCGAGGTTTTATTACTTTGTCATGTGTTTTCACGATCTGGTGTATTTCATCACATGCACATAGATACTCAAGGAGAGTGCAATGTATGGTTTACAGTAAGTAAATACGACTTTCGGGATAACTATGTCAAGTTTCGATTTACTGGTTAGTGTTTCCTGCAGAGTGTAAGTGAAGCATGGCATTTCAGCAAAATTAACAAGATCGAGATTTGCAAAGAGTCGGAGGTGTCACAGTCGTGCATCATTTCCTGATTAGGGATAAGACACATGGCGCAATATACACTTAATAAGGGCAGCATTGCATGCTGTTCTTGAGGTATAGTGCACCCTCATCCTATAAAAACACTACTCTACTTGCATGTTGTTGCTGACATGACTGTGTTGTACCTAAAAAAATTGCAACAATAAGTTCATTAATGGGGTTTATGTGAATTGTGGATTGCAAATCTATGAACCTGCATATTACAAATGAATTCTTAGATTTCTGCCATGATAATTGGTAAGGTGTTTCATACTATGAAACATGATCGTTCATTACAAGAAATTACTCAGATTTTTGCTTCTGGCATGCAATGTTTATTTCATTAATTTTGCTTTGACTGCAGAATATCATTTTTAAATTCATGATATATTGTAGGTGATGAAAAGTTAGCATCTTTTTTGGGTAATGAAATTAGTAATGAAAAGAAAGCAGAAGAAGCCGTTTCATCAGTACCAGGATGGGATGTAAAAACAGATGGTACAGGAGTTATTCTTTCAAAGACATTTAATGACGAAAGGTAACTAAGTTCCTGTACAGTTTCTTTCAGTTTATACTTAACAAAACACATGATGTAGAGCATAAAACTGGGTTGAATTAACAAAAGTTGTGCGCTGGACATGATTTTTAGAATGTTAATGCAAGAACTTTGGGAAAGCATAAATTGAGATATTTTGTCTTTGCAAGATAATTGATAAATGTATGCCTTAAATGATTTTGATTTTAATTTCCACACTGGCTTTCTAGGCAAGTGGCTTAAATTGAAGATAGTAAAATTGTAGTGTGTCAATATAATAATTAATATATGTGGCTTCAATTTTATGGTACTGTTTACTTACACAATGAAAAATATCAACAATCATGCCAGTTGAGTAAAATAATTTTTTGAAGGTTGATGAAATTTACAGTCACAATCTGCCATGCTGTATTCAATGTATTGTACAGATACAATGTAATATCCAAGTATTTAAGTATGGAACAAAAATATTGTATTTCAAGTCAAATCTTGGCAGTAGATGTTTTTTCTTGTTATTGAAATATGATAGGATTTTAAATTACTCAATCTTACCTTGTAGAAGAACTTTTCATGGTGGTAGTAATTACTTTCCTCTGACTGAACACCTTATTGTTCATTATAACTTAACTAAGTGAACTTGATTAAATGGAATAGTATTCATAACTTAACAATGTTATATAATTTCAGTTTAAGAGTGGAATTTGATGTGAACAATAGTGTTGACAGTGAAGAACCTATGTATGATCATGGTGACAATGAAGCTCCTGATGTATGTTCTCTGTCATTAACATAATCCAAATTACTTTCATTAAATTTTTCTGATTGGAAGAGATTTTAGTTTTTAGCATTGCATTTACTGACCACATCCAATCAACTTAAAGTTTGATATAAGTAAATTGGGTTGAAGCATTTGGTTGCAGGCAAAGCATTGACTTTCTCTTCATATAAATTTTGAATCATACTTGCAGCTTAGTTTAATCATTTATATTGTAAGCTTCTCTAGTTGCATTAGTTCATGAACTGAATGTTGTTATTGAAGTTATTTGTATTTATATTTCAGTTAGTGTCCAGACCACCATTTGAAGTAGTAATCCAAAAGAAATCTGGCAGAAAATTGAGATTTTTCTGTGAGTTCTCCATACCTGAACCTCAGTATGAACAAGATGGTGTAGTTCCACCTGATGACATTGGTAAGTTTATTGCAGGTGAAAATATTGAACAAATGACAAGTTTAAAAATAGATAGTATGATTGTAAGACAAAAAATGTATTTGCATGTAGAATATAATCATATATTACATAGGCTAATTAGCTACATTTACTAAATGATATGCTTGCATGCCTTTTGTCTCTGTTGACTTGGATCTTGTGCTGTGAATCAAATGGATTATGTTTCTTTTCAACAGCCAATTCACTTATGAAGTGCACCTACGTTACAAATCAGTTTTCAGTACCTTTCAGTTTGATTGATTCAACTAACTGGTTGTGATTGGTCTCCTAGCTCAAATCTCGTTTTGAAACTTCTTATTTCACACAAATGTGTATACAGCATACTGTTTGAAAGAGTGTCATCAAAATTAAATTAGAATGTCATCTTATCAAAATTAAATGTAGAATATTGAAATCACAGAATTGAGATAACAGACTGATCTCAGGTTTTATAACCCTGTATTAATCAGATAACTTACAACTTCCTATCATTGGTCATAAATATTTGCCTTACCCATTTTTCACGCTTAAACCTCAATCAGCTGCCTTGTTAATCCAGAGCTCAACAAATCCTCTCATCTGCTCTTAATTACCAGTACAAATTGACTCAGGACAAATTGAAATTGCTGTAGAACTAGTTAATATTCTTAGCTGGTTGTCCTGCAGAATGAGTAGCCTAAAAAAAATTTCAAGCCCTGTAATCCAACTAAAAATTTGTTTATATTTAACAAGCAAACTGTCAGTGAAATAGTTGATGTTTTGTTCTTACAGAGGATCAGTTCAGCATTGTGGAAGTTAGATTGGATGAGGATAAGAAAACTGGAGATATTGACAAATCATACACACACAGCGGTGCAGTTATGGATGGGGTATGTTTATACATGTAATAGTTAATGCTTCATTCTGGTAGGCATAAGACTGTATGATTATTTAGGTTTTGTTCAGAGGTCAGTTATTTTGATAATTTTTTTTATAACAAAAACACCTGAAAAGGGATTTTAGTGCATTTATATTTTCAAAAAGACTTGCATTAGTACTAGGTTACATAAGTTATCAGGTATTGATGTGTTTCCTATACTGCAAACCGATTATGCTCTCTACTTGGTTAACGTTGAGACTTAGTTATGTTTTATTTGATAGACACTTAAAACACACCTAGGGGGTGTATACAACAGCTGCTCTGATACTCTTTAAGATATTTGCTCATTTGTTGGTATAGTTGTGCTTGGTCTACATGTTTATTCATTAATTAAAGATAGAATTAAACAATGCAGTGTTGCCTCTCTTAATTGAAGTTATGACAGGACTTTGTCTACCTCACGGTTTGCTTAATAAAGTGGTAAAAAGACAAAAGCTATCAAGTTAATCTTATTAATTGTGAATATTCTATTGACAATTAGCATCCACTTGTCAGCAAATTTGATAAATTAGTTGCATTTCCTTTCAGTCCTGACCAGCTATATATTGGTTGATTTTGAATGTCTGTGAATTTCATGTTAATTTCAGACCTTGTATGATATGTTAATGGATATGTTGGATGAACGTGGAATTGATGAAGACTTCGTCAACAATATGCAGTCCTTTGCTACTGCGTACGAATATAAACTCTACATCAACTTCCTGGAGAATCTACATGCCATTGTTAAAGAAAATTAAAATTTCAACTGTTTTACATGTTGCATTTTTTTCTGTAAGCATTGCTACAACACTATAATGCAACCTATTACACATTGATATAATGTAGGCCATAGCTAGAACTTCCATTATTTGTCAGTGTTGTCTACCATGATGAACAAATTTTTAAATGATTGAAATAAAACCACGTCATGAATGTTTATATAAGTCATCTACTAATATCTTGTTTATGCATACTTCACATTTATGTTCTGATACGCTAGGTCCAGCAAGTGTGGTATCTTAGAATAGATTTTTTGTATTGGAACTATCTTATGTACAGATCAGTGTAGAAGTGTGTGTTTTCATTAAAAAAACAAGGGGCAGTCAAGTCTTAAATTTCTAAGCTTAAATGTTTATTATGCCATTATTTCTCAGCTGTATTTGTTCGTTTGAAGAATAAATCATTTTGTATAAAGTAATCTTTTATTATGTATGCCTTCCTTTGTACAATAATTATGACTTAACCTTTTGCCTCATAAGCATACTTTGAACTCTTCCAAATTCAAAGCAAATACACCGTATATCTATTTTAGAAAATTGGGTTATTTCTCTCTTGACAGAATGGAAAGTATTGTGGCAAAGGAAGCCATTACAAGCAATGATTTCTTTTGCCACAATGTTTTCAAGTCATCTGCTTCAGATGCGAGGAAATGTGGTATTATGAGGCAGAGTTAAAAGAAAACTCTGTGTATTTCACATCATATTTCTCCTGTCGTGTGCAATCCATTCACAGGTTATATAACCATGTTTGTTCAAATGTCGGTGAGTTCAGAAGTGTCTTGTTATAATTGTTGGTGCTTTACAGAGTATAAGCGTATATAGTCACCACATATTAGATAGAGTGTCAGCACCTTTGGTTAGGACCAACCCACGAAATCCACAAAAATAAATCCCCTTTGAAAATTAGTGAAACCACAGTATTTCATGACTGAGGCACTTAATTGGTTGAAAATCATATTTTGTTGAAAGTATGCTGTGTAAAAGAGCGTTCAACATTACTTAATCTAGATGAGAAAATGATTCCTAGTGGAAAAAAATCACGTACAAAAATCTCAAACCTACCCAACACCGAAATGTACACAAAAATGGACAAAACACACGTCTCCTGGATTGGACTGCTTTGTTCTGTAGTCAAGTTACAATGTAAGCTATCAATGTATCTATTTCTGCTAAGTATTTAACAATCAGATGGGAACTAGTGCATCAATCTGTAGTCTTTGTAACTAAGTTCTGACTTTACCACAACTTGCCCAAATCATTTAAGACCCTTCAGAAACAATAACAGACCCATCCACTTAACATGCACTGATCATCTGAAAATTTTAGTTCACAACATTAGGTACATCTCCAAACATGTCATCTGCAACTATATAGCTTTCTGTTGAACAAACTAGTTAAAGGGACTTCCAACTTTTATCATCATTTTTAGGAGTAATGACAAGATACATAACTCTTGCTAAAAATTATATATGTATTTATAACTATAACAATATTGATTAGCATACAGAAATGAAAATGCTTATGATATTCACAACAAAGATTACAATTTCAGAAGGGTGAAACAAAACTTGAAAAAGAAAAAACAGAACAGAATACAATAATTATTTTACAACAAAAAGAACGAAATTGGTACTTAAGCACAGAAAATAGCATGAAGAGATAGCTAGTAATTACTAGTCAGAGACCATACTTCAACAAGAGAGGCCCCCACAAATATAGAAATATACTGTACCATAATAAGATATGTTGGCCACTGAACAATGCTATTATATGAAAGAAGTGTTCAGACAAGTTGACACAAGCAGACGTTAAGTGAACATAAAAGCTCTTCTTCTACAAACATGTACTCAAGTGACCTCAAAACTTCATGAATACAAAATAATTTTACAGCAACTGGGACAGGAGATTTTGAAAACTACAAGAAGCAACAAAACATGAGTAAAATATTAAATCAAGTCTGCATATACACAAAGCAAAAACACTAGTAGAAGTTCTGAACCTGAGAAAAATAAGGTTTCCAGGCAACAGTCACTGATTGGTAAACAAAACAACAAAATGAACAAAGAAAATCATCAAAATCAAATTATTTTGCTTAAAATATTTCATGTTGTCACATTGTTCCCTGGAGAAACACAGAACTGCTAAAAATCCTTTCTGTTAGCTGTTCATTTGCTGAGCTTTCTGTTTTAATTTCATGATTTTACGTTGAATAGCCATACAAGTTCCCTGTAGTTCCTGGTCTGGAAATATCTCTAAAGCTTGTAAAACACACACTTGACCATCCTCGTATTGTTTAGCTGCACACAGGGCTCTGTCAATCAAGACAACAAAATGAAGTGAATACATCATGAATGACTCTAAACATCTGAATGTAACTTATTACTTTATTATCAACAGAGGCGGAGAGGATTTTTATATGTTTATGAAGAATATGGACACAATCAGCATATAACTGATGTTATCTTATGCTTGCCAGATTTTAGGGGGGGGGGGCGCATGCTGGCTCTGCCCCCACCCCTAAATCCATGCTTGATTGAAACCTTGTACAGTAAAACCTCACATACCAACCACCTCAATATTGTGACCACCTCAATAAAACAGCCACTTATTTTTAGACAGGGTATTCAATGTATCAACTTGATAATGAGACAAACTCAATATTATAGACATCTCATCTTAATGAACACTTCCTTTCAGACTGTATTACATTATTTCCTCAATATTTCAACTTCATAATGAGACTACCTCAATATTAAGACCTATTTCATAATGAGACTACCTCAATATTAAGACCTATTTCATAATGAGACTACCTCAATATTAAGACCTATTTCATAATGAGACTACCTCAATATTAAGACCTATTTCATAATGAGACTACCTCAATATTAAGACCTATTTCATAATGAGACTACCTCAATATTAAGACCTATTTCATAATGAGACTACCTCAATATTAAGACCTATTTCTTAATGAGACAACCTCAATATTAAGACCTATTTCTTAATGAGACTACCTCAATATTAAGACCTATTTCATTGGTTCTAAATGGTGGTCTTAACCTCAAGGTACAGAATTTGGTTCATTTATCTTAATAGCTGATATCAATGTCAGTCAACATTTATGATTGCTTTTCAGTTCTGTGAATTCTACAATTATGTTTTTAATATACAAGCATTTGTAAGTCCTAGCATTTGCAAGTCCTATTTTAGAGGTCAACACAATCCATTGTACTGACAGCTATATACCTCATTCAGTAAGACAGATAAAAATGTTGAGATTACAGCCATTGTTTGAGGCAAGGTATGACAATCATACAGGAGATAGGAGCATCAAAATCATTTGTCTACCAACCCTGATCAAGGCATCATGTACACAGATGCCTTACACAATGAGGGGAAACATGATGAATAGGCAAGTAATGAAAGGTTAATGCAAGTCAACTAAATTATCTATTTCAAAACCTGGAATAACATTTAGAAACTTTCAGTAAACTCTTACCTTCCTCTTTCCACAAGTTCATTGTAACGTATCTGTTCATCTTCTGGTAAAGCCTCAAAGCCTGAAATTAAAACAAGAAAATTATTTCAAATGCCGAAATAAATTAGTTTTTGTTAGCAAATTGATTAATGTGGTAGCAATACATGAGAGAGTGCCAAAAATTTTTAAAGGCTTAACTGTCATTGAAAAATATGTGGTTTTTAACCTAATACTTATGACGTTTTCCATACTTCATAAAATTCAGAAATTCAAGACAATCTATCAATGACCAGACTGTATCCATTAAACAAGAAATGTAATTCTTGTTTTGAAAACTCTTGTGAAACTGGGTAAAAATCTGTTTCTTCAGTGCATTTCCATGGACTATACATACAACAAATTTTCATAAACTTAAAGAAAATTAATAAAGCACCTTGCAATTCTTCATCCTCCTCATATTCACTATATTCATTTTCACTGTTATCAACCTCATCCCCTAGATCCATATCACTGGACTCATTTTCACAATTGTCTGCATCATTTTCACGACTGTCTTCATCATTCTCTGCTCCATCATCAACAGAAGCATTTACACTATTTTCAAATTTGTCAGGATTTTCAACCCTTTCAACACTAAGATCAGGTAATTCAGCTTCATCGTCAGTTACCTCTTCTAACCCATCATGAACACTGCTTTCGAAGTCATTTAGATCATTGTCTTCACTCACATCATTCATCAGTTCTTCATCTGCATCATCAGAACTTTCAACAAGGGGTCTCTTGTAAGCAGAGGACTTCCGCCTTGATTTTTTTTCAATAGGACTGTCGGAAATTGAAATATTGGCTTCATTAATGCTAGTATTATGATTTAGACTTTTTTCAAGAATATTTTGAAGATCGTTCACTAATATGCCCCCTGGTTCCATGTTTTCTTTCTCTTCATCATCAGATATTACAACTGAATCATCAATTATCACAGATTCTTCAACAATACTCACATCGCCATTGTTCTCTCCATTTTTTTTCTGTTGAACTAATGGCGAATCTTCAACAATAATTTTGAAAGGATGTCTGGCATTTTCAGGCTTCTCCACAGGTGAGTCTTGAAAAAATGTTCCCTCAGACAAAGCAGGGCTAATTCCAGCACCAAGGGATTCATTACAATTATCTGCATTGTGTGAACCTTTTAACACTGTTGAGTTAAACTTGGGTCTAAAATCGCTAGCACTGAGTATACTCAAGTTAGTTCCACTAGGTTGCCGAGTCTGAACAATGGGACGAGAAGCATCTGGGGATATCAAAATCTCCTCATTAACAATACTTTTGTCTTTTTTAGGTGTGTATGTTATTGACTGTCTGATAGATTTTGGTGTAGTTGTCCGGTTGTGGCGTTGTGGGGAAGCACCTGATTCAGTAGCTACAGCATTGTCCATATAAGATCTATGATCAGGGGTTCCCAATTCCATTGCATTATGGTCATCGTACACATCTGGTTCTCTCTTCACTTTTGGAGAATCAATATCCATCTGCTGGATATAAGGGGAACCAGACATAGAGTTAATGACTGGTTCCTTCTTCATTCTTATTGGTGTTTCATGAATAGACTGGTGAAGCTGCAAAAAACAGTCGATAATATTAAGTCATATAAGAACAACAGCACAATTTTTCACCAATGTTATCAAGTTAAGATAACAGTATTTGAAATGAATAACAAAATAAAGCCACTTTTTTATGATGACCTGGGGAAACAAGGGCAATTAAGAGCACTGTGGAGAATTTACAAAAGAAGAAACAGTACAAAACTTACCTCCGGTTCCTTTTTTACCACAGGAGATGTAAGATCTATATAATAATTAGGTTCTTGTTTTACACCAAATTTCATATCTGGTGTAGGAGAACTGGTTGGCTCCAACTCCACAGGTTCATCAGAATCAACACTTTCATACTCTTCAGAGCCAGCTTCTTCTTCTTCTTCCCCTGTAATCATACAAAGATAAACTTCAAAGTGAGAGGGGAATTCCCATTTCATTACATGTATTTACACAATCTGATAAGACAGACCAAACTACACCATGGGTCATGGCACAAATGGGTGGATATACATATGAAACAAGAACTGTCGCTGAATGTGACATATGCCCCCAAAGTTGCAACACATTTTTTGTTTCCATGACACTTTTCTCATAACCTACTAAGTAGGTATTCAAAAATCGGAAAGTTATGGCTGAGACACAAAAATTCAGTACATACTGAAAGACCTTGAATATGACCTTGACCTTGGCACTACGGGCCAAGGTCTTGCATGTGACACATCATGTAGTGATGGTGAACATCAGTACTAAAGAATTTCAAAATACATGGAGAAATTAGAAAGTTATTGCTGAGACACGAAAATTCCATACATCAATGAATAACACTGAATACAACCTTGACCTTGGAGCTGTGGGTCAGAGTCTTGCATACGACACATCATCTTGTGTTGGTGGACATTTGTGCCATGTTATTTCGAATCCATGCAGAAATTATAAAGTTATGACCTAGGCACAAAAATGGGACTGACGGACAATGCTATTGCTATATGCCAGTATTTTAACCTTTGCACTTTACTTTCCCAACATGTAAACTTAAAAAGGTTATACAGCGTACAACGTCATATATATAGTTGTTGATATTTCCCACAAAAAAAACCCCAAAAAAACAATTATGTGCTTATTCCCCACCATCCAC
Source organism: Lutraria rhynchaena (assembly GCA_008271625.1). Classification (NCBI taxonomy): domain Eukaryota; kingdom Metazoa; phylum Mollusca; class Bivalvia; order Venerida; family Mactridae; genus Lutraria; species Lutraria rhynchaena. The sequence goes on from VIBL01000064.1 coordinate 904,627, forward strand.
TTTTCAGGCATAATTTTCCCCTATAGAAAGGTCAGGCCTCTTCCCCCAGATTGGAAAAAATCACTTAAATAATACTTATGGGCATATGTTGTCATGACAAACACATAATATCTGTGGCCTCGATATCTATCATTCATTTATTTTCATGAATCACAGACATCCAACTCTCAGTGATTGACAACACCACATGCATGCTTCATGAATTAAGTTTAATATGAACACACCATTATTGTTTTCTTCAGGAACGGTGGGCCTGGGGAAATCCCAGTTAGTAAACTGGTTTCTTATAGCACCACTGCCAACTTGTGAGTTCTTGCCTAATCTTTCATCCAGAGTACTTGGCTGACTGGATTCCATCTGAATAATTTCTCTAGCTTTCTGCACCTAAATAGATTCATAAACAATTATTGTAATATTTGTTTTAGTTTTTACACTTCAGTTGTCTCCCTTTGAACAGAGTTCGAAAAAATATTATTTGATTTTCACTCATGCAACTAAGGTAAAATAAATATAATTTGAATTTCCCCATTGGAACAAAGGTAAAAATACATAATTTGATTGTCTCCTTAAGAACCATGGTTAAAAAATATATAATTTGTCTCCCTCAGAACTGAGGTAAAAAAAATACAAATTTTGATTGTCTCCCTTATAAACTGGTACCTGTTGACTCTGATGTACAGAGACAACTGGTATGGCCTAAAATTTCCCTGATTGGTCAAGTGCGGTTGAAATCTGGGCAGAATTCTACCCACGGGATCTCGCAAGACTTTTTGCATTCGGAACACCTTGCATTTTTTCACTCGATGCATATTTTGTGCGTAATTTAAACATAGATAAAAAAACAGCAAGGTCTCTAAAAGTATTCAGGCATCGTTAACATTTTCTTTTATATTTAACAGATATACAGAAATCCCCAATGTTTCACGAATCGACAGCCAATCACATGGCTCAAAAGCATTCACCAATCAGAGCGCCAGATAATTTAGTCCATACCGATCCTTTGGTGCACTGCGTCATGGAACGGGGACCAGTTTATCTCCCTTAGAGCTGAGGTTATAAAATATATAATTTGATTGTCTCCCTAATAACTAAGATCTAAATATGTAACTTGTTTTCCCTCAGTACTTAGATAAAAATATATAATTTGATTTTCTCCCTTCATTATTTAATTTCAGATTTTTTATTATAAATAATTATATTAAATAAATGATAAACAAAGAAATACTAATTATAAGTCAAACAAAGAGCAGATTTTTCAACCAACATTTTTTGCCACATATTTCATAGGAAATTTTCTACATGGAAACTCCAGTTTTACTCTACCATACTACCAGTAGTTTGGACTTTATTGTGATTTTCTAAACACTTGTCAACTCATGAAAAGCACAGAATAGAACAATACAAGTTCTATATAAATATTCCAGATAGTACAAATAGTCAAACCACCCTAATCTGAACCTGTCCAATCCACAATCCTTTCTGAACCGAACATACCAGCTGGTCCTAATTTTTTATTATGTACTTATTGCTAAAAACCTTTTGGCATCCGGAACTTGGTATTCTGAAAAGCTCTCTAATCCAAACATTTTGGTCTGTCTGAGCAAGTTCAGATTAGAAAGGTTCTACTGTATGTTACTGATTTTCAATTTCAGAAATAAATAACGTCCATATAATTATATTACAACTTTCAGAATAAGCTTAATTTAAAATGTTAGATCAAGGAATATTATCAGGCAAAAGAACCATAGCTGAGAGTTTTGAAGTTTGTTGTAAAAGCCAGAAAAAGCCATGTTTGTGGTTATCCAACCAACCAAATATTTTAGCACCGACCCTAAAGTACACAAATATTTGAGGACGTAGTAAAATGGTACATTTATAAAAATATCAACTTTTTTTGGTAAAGTAACCATAAACGTGACTCTTTTTTCTAGCCATAAGAATGCAAAGGAAGATTATGAAAACACAGACATTTGACTTTGTGTCATTATTTTAACCTACTTGATGTTGTATGTAATCATTTTCTGGGTGCACATTTTCACCTTCATCATGATCTTGTTCATCGCCAGCCTCGTTGCCATGAGAAAACATGAGATCATGATCACTTAAACCAAAAATCTCTACAATATACAAATACATGTTACAGTAAGGTGACATTCAGAATCATCGGGCCAAGGTCATTTGAATCACAAAGTCAAATATATCTACATTAGATTAAATACATGGGAAGTAATTTTAAGATCCCTAAAACGTGAACAAGTCCCAATTGTTTTGTTATGATTCAATCCATTTGAAAGAACAAAACTTAATATAGTTCCCTAATTTGGTAGCAAATTAAAAGAAAATCAATGGGAAAATTGTCTAAATTTCCAAAACAAAATTTTCAGACTTTAATTTTTAATAACTCAAGTTCTAAAGGGATACCTTCAAAATTTAGACTGTTCTGGGTTTGTTTAGTCAGATCATTCAAGCAGACATAAAATAAAATGAAGAAAACTTCATTTAAAACATCAGTTGCAGATGCCAAAATAATGTGACTTTAGGAAAATAAAAATTTACAAGAGGGCAGTTTTGTCTCAACACCATCTGGTCATCATACTCTACCAACAGCAGAAAGATTGTAAATCACCATTGATACATATTTGTGCTACAATTTCTTGACAATGTATCAAGCACGTAATGAAAAATTTATATATTCTTCATACAATACACTTTTTGGGCTAGAGAAAGTACAAGAAAAATTAAGATGGCTGAGGACTGGTAATTTAAGAGAGATATATATAAAAAGACTGTCTGTGGTATCTGTTTACATGTGTGACACATCTCTATTGTAATCAATGCCATAAAAATCAAATGGCTGACAACAAATAGGTAACACCAAGAGAGACACTCTTTAAAAGATTTTCTGAGGGAATTGCACAGACCTGTATACATTGTGTTGGGTTGTCACGTCCATTTTGTCAATTTGTTTTAATACAAAAAGTAAAAACATTTCAAAGAAGAGCCAAACAGAGTTTGTAGCAAATTTTGTTAAGTTTTGCAGGGTACCTTTTGAATGATGACCAAAACTTCAGTTGCTATATAAGGGGTCCCATTTTAACTATCAGCAGGAAAGAATATCAATAGGACATTTATTAAAAAAATGTGATATAATTAGCTTGGGTATTATGTTCTGTCAAAAACATGAGAGTTAGGGTCAAGTTAAGCTGATAAATTTAAACACAACATGCTAAAACACCTCCTGACGTAGTCAGTCTAATGACATAAACACACAATTACATGACAACTGAAAAACAACATTAGGACAAAAACATGTTTATAGAAAATCCCTTAAAGACCCTTTAATCCAATAATCCAACATTCCAGCTACTAAGATTTTCCACATTTAATCTTAATCTGTCTATTGCGCAATCTCTGGTAGCATTTTAATAGCATTATCAGAATGTGGATATTTTGGGGAGAAGGATTATTGGTGTTTGAGATAATCCTGACATCATAAGGATTTCATGTTGTTAAGTGATGTTAACACCAGATTGGTAAGCATTTAGCAGGACTTATATAACAAACTTTAAATACGTAAACAACAAAAACAACAACAACAAGGGTGTTACAACTCTAGGGCTAGTTTTTCACCTGACTACCAAGGGAAAGACAGCTGAAAACAAACATGCCAGGCTGACAATTGCATGTATAAATAGAAAGAATGGTTGTAACAATCCTGTTTTCAAATAAATAGCCTCAAGAGTTTTATATGATGTATAAAAGTCAAATATCACTTTACTGCAACAATTCTATCTTCTGCACATCAGTTTGTCTCCAAAAAAAACATAAGAACCAGTATTACTTTATTCATTTGGTTAAAAATTCAAACATAAATTCTTCACTATGCTTTACATCGTATTAAATGTAAAAATTTTGGGTAGGCAAAGAGTTTCACATAATCAATAATATCTTACTTCTATACTTTTTATAAGCTACTGAAATATAAATTTAAAACAGCCATGAGTTATGACAGTTCCCATATCCTACCAGACTTCATTTTTTTGCAATTCAGTAGATAACAAAATAAATTCAGAAAAAGCAAAGTACATAACAAAAATATGCCAAGGGATTAATTTGAAAATTCACAGAAGAATATATTTCTAACATTAACAAGCAGTAACATAGCTTCAGTTTCTCTGAAAAAGGCTAAAATGTTAAAAATATTGATTTTTTTAAATTATTTTTTTCCTTTACATTTTGTCCCATGAGAAATTGATTAAGGTATTTCTATCTGACTCAGCATGAATACTGAAGGGAAAACTTTATTTAGAAGTCTTTATAAAGATGACCTCACCCAGTGAATACAAGAAAGCAATATGTTCGTCTAGACTAGGATCAGTCAATCTCTGCCCACTGTGCATCTGTTCCAATTGTTCCTGTGTTGTAGAAGTACGAGGGTTGTCCAATACAAACAGCTCGCGTAATTCATACTTGCTGAAATATCTGTAAATACACATAGAGGACAATTACTGTAAAAATATAGTTTCAGTAACAGAATGTTTTAGTTAACTTGACCATTGGGATGTTGAAGACATTTATGAAGGTGAATATATTCATCAACATGCAAAATATGATGATTGTGAAAGTTGGAAATTTTCAAAAAAAAAAACAGTAATCTTCACCTTAGTGAAACAATAAAAACCAGTAGGGTCCAGGCCTAGGAAAAAATCCGGAAGTGTTACCCATGAGTATATAGATATTATAAGTCTGCCCACAAAGCTCATGGAGTCAAGCATCAGGACTATGGAACTTGAGTTTGTAAGTTTAAACCCTGAGTAAGGCACAATTTTTCTGTGACAATGAGGTAGAAGACATGCAAAAGGCAATTTGTCCTCCACCCCTGCCCATTCATGCGAAGAAGTTGGCAGTGAATTGCAGAAAACAAGGTTATTGCCAGTATAGAATCTAGGAAAAATAAATTAACTTTCCTCCTGTGTACATCTGAAATACTGTTGAAAACTCGAAATATTAAACTGCAGGAAAGTTCTACAATGAGTCCAAAAGTAATAATAGGTTCATAGAATTTAAATTCTGAAAAGGTATGTTGTCAGCATAAATCAAAGTATGTAAAATAATTTTGTAAATTATTCTAAAACCATAAATCAATGATGAACATTCAACATTATTATTTCTACAGCCTAATCTGAGCTTTATAATAATATATTTATTCTATTCTTTTAAAGAACATAATTATAAAAATATGGGCAAACGTCAAACATGAAAGTTTACAATCAATAAATTTAAGACACTGTGACAGATGTGGAATCATGTTTATTAGTATGCTGACATATTTATTTAATGCCTCCTGGAGAGATATGCTACGATAAATATATCTATAATTATTTTCCTGTTTTTGAATCTTTCTTTCTTCATGGCAGCATGTCTTCAGAAAGTACTAAACAATGATGTAAGCCAGCATGTTGCCATGTATAGCATCACATACATGTCACACAGTATGACACCGTGATATCAGCATAAAACAATGAAGGTATTAGCATAAAATATAACACCAGACACCACTGGCTACATGGCATCCTGCTGTGTCAGAATTATGGTAGGAATGGTACTGTGTATGTATCATAGTAGTGAAAATATAACAAGCATAACCATATGTCTATCAAATATGATAAAATCACTCAAGAAGGAAGGAGGGTTAAAGGATCCAAGATGGTAAATTTCATAAATAGATCATACTCCAAGCTCAAATATGTCATAGAAGAAAAAATGAAATCACAATTTGACTCTAATGCTTCAAAGTCTGTTATCATAAAACAATGATAATATGCATGTATTATTCTGACAAGTTAACAAGTTTATTTCGCATACACAGTCTACATTTACACCAGCATCATGAGTTCTGTATTCAACAACAGATGGTAAATATGAAAAAAGCATACAAATAATTAATCAGAAAGTTTTAGCAAGGTCGCAATCAATGTAAAATACATTCATTATCAGTTTTACAAAGTATTTCTTAATTTCTTTATTTCAACTAACTAAACATTTAAAACTCATATAAAATTCCCTAAAAAGTTAAATTTGAGACAAGTTTTGATTCAGAATTTTAAATTATTTGTGTAATGGTTATGGGGACCTGAGAAGCTGGTAGTTCTAATCTTGAAGGAATATCTTTTTAACATCTTATGGTAAAACTGTGTAAAAGTTTTGTTGAAAATATTCTGAAGACTCAACAGAATGCTCTGTCTGCCTCCATTAGATTATATAAAACTTAAGAAGCCAGCTAATACAGAGATATATATTAAAACTATCACCAGTTTGTAAGACAAGTGGTATGATATATCCACAAATAGTGTGAAAAATTCCTGACATTTTTTCTATTGTGATCCACCTAGAGGTATTTGTTGGGGAGGGGGGGCATTCTTCAGCACATTTAACTTAATTGAATAGAGTAGCATTGTTTGCATATTGATTTCTAGATAATAAAAGGTATGTGCAGAGGTGTAGCATAGTTGTTAACAAAGAATACTCCCTAAGGGGCTGAAATAAGGGCCAGCAAACAACAGTATCCATTAACAACAGAAGATGAAAGGAGAATTTAACTTCTCAGCTCATCACATATAACCAGTTAAGTATATATCAAAGAAGCCATGTGTTTATTGTGGTTTATTTTGTTTAAACATGGCAGATGTAATATTTATGTAGGTAAACATTGTCCTTGCACAATAATAAGAGGACAACAGACTCATAAAGATTTCTTTGTACAAAATATTTTTTAGCAACATGAACCCTACTACAATGATCACAAACAGAAATTTAACTTAAAGTGAGATTTCTTTAAAAAAAGTAAAAACACTTTGCTGTTCTTGCCAACCAATTTTTGTTAAAATTCTCAATTATCATAAATTAGCCTCAATGAAAAGCAAACCAAAGTTGGCTGATAAAGATGCAGAATCATAAAGTAGGATCATTTCCATACAGATAATTAGTTCACATGCTCCAAACATCATTTTGTCCAAAAACACAAATCACTGATAAGACATGTGGAACATTGTTCTGGGAAAAAATCAGTGAAAAACAAAGGGTAACAAAAACAACAACACCACAAAGTAAAACTTTCCTAACAACAACTAAAACATAAATATATGTCTAAGGCGATCATGATGAGAATGAAAATAAAATCTCTAAATGCATTGTAGCCATTGGTTCTTCATAGATCAGCAACCACTTAGAGACAACAACGGTTTCATTCATGTAAGAGATCTCTAACGTTCAATTATACGTTAAAGAAACTAGAGAATATTAAAATACACACTTAACACACAGGATCATAATTAGTAACCAATTAATGTAACCAATGTCATCCACATTGTATATGGCTATTTTTCATATAAAATTAATTTAGTAAAATGATGTTTAGCACTTTAGAATGTGTAAATAATTTAATTAATGTCAATTTATCTATCAAAATGCTTGTCAACTTGTACTTTCTATTTTTTCAATTCAAATCTCATAACAAGCGAGATGACAACATTATGTAGCCCAGATGGTAAATCCTACAGCTCTAATTTGGTACAAATTGTAAGTATGGTACAATATAAACAATTTGGAACAATATAATCTGTCCGGCTACTAATTTTAGATTTGGTTGTTTTCATAGCTTCTACAGCAAGGTGATTATATTTTTTTATTATAAATTAACACTATCAAATCAGGGACAAGTTCATTTTTGTCATTATACAGGTAGAAATCATTGTACAGAACTTAAAAAAATCAGGTTTAAGAAAGAAAGAATTACAACATTTTCATATGATAACTCTTATCAGTCCATGAATTACATAATTATTCCTTAGTATTACCTTTAGGAAAAAATTATTTTATTTTTTTACCACCAAATTCTTTTTCTTTAAAACATTTTTCTGTTAATCTGATCAAAAAATTTGGACTATTTTGTATTGAAATGTTTGTTTGTAAACACAACCTGCCATTTTGTTTTATGACGCATACTTTAGTAATAAATATATACACAACAATTTACATATTTCTGCAATAAATATGTTGTTGTTGTGCATGCCTAGATCTTATCAAAATTATCTGCAAATTCCACCATTAAATATTAAACCAACCAATCAGAATCAAGCATTTCTAATCTAACTGATCACATGACAAACTGGACAGCTAATCAGATCATAGTGGGTGTCAACCTATGACAGGTGATGGTACAATCTGATTGGTCAATATGGCCCCAGGGTTTCCTTCATCTGGCTTGCATCAAATCAAATACAACCATGTTTATAACACTTAAAACAAATACTACATGCTCAAACAATACATTTTTTTCAATTTGTGGCTTTTTTAAATTTCAATGACTTCAAAAGAATTAATCTGTAGATCAAACAACATGGTTTTAACAGTTTGTCAAGTTAACAAGAGATACAAAACACGTAACAACAGGAAGTGGCAGTTATACTTTGGGAAGGGATCTGACAGGAAGTAACCAATATGCAGGTAAGTCATTATTTATTTATGTAATATCCTTTCTCTTGTTTAAGACTTGGTTTTATGAAGTAAGTTTTTAAAACAGTACTTCCAACTTCAGGAGTAATTAGCAAATGATATCATTGTACGTTAGGAAAACATTCTCCAACCTTTCATCATCCATCTTTTATTTTCTGCTAATTCCTGACGTCTTTACTTCCTAAATATAAATAACTTTGTATCTTGTCAATTGAAATAATACTGTTAGAATTGTCTTATTTCAAGTTTTACTACATATCTTCAATCACAATTATGAATACATGTATTTCAATAGAACATGCTAGTTACACATACTATACTTTTACTAACACCTTAGACTAAAATTTATCATGCATGAATTTTTGCAGTATGCATATATGAACAAAATAGGTAGCAAGATTTACTATTGGCATCAGAAAAACTTATTCAGTATCTGAAATTCTGGTATTTTTTGGCAAAGGTATACAGGCTGGTATTTAAGAAATATGCACACTGTGGTATCATGTCGTTATTTCATTTTTGGAGTCAGCCAATGTTCTATGTAGTAAACAATTTATTTTGTGAACAAACCTACAACAGCCCTTAGGCAAGTCTTCTTCAATGGATACCAAATTAACACTGTATTGATGACAAAAGCTTTGATGTACTACTTCAAAAGGGCTGTTCACACATTACATAACATCGCATAGTTACAAAGAATTTGGCAGTAATTATTAAATAATGAAAATCCATTCAAGTGTGACTAAATGTGCAAAATATGAAGAGACAAATGTCCAGTGCAATAATTTAATACTGATAATTTCATTTTAACCTTTTTCCATCTACATCAATTCTAACTGAAATTTTAGACAGTATTTTATGTTTTGCCTCATATGGATGCATTATTTATTGTTCACATAAAAATGTGTCATAAAAATACTGCATTGAAATATCTGCAAGTTTCAGAACAATTATTGGCTATACGGCAGTGATGAGGATTCATTCAGTATAAGTTATTTACTTGGCTCAATTTGTGTGCGGGGAAGTATATCAACCTGCACCAAAATGTTGCCAGGTGACAATCTTATATACATACAACATCCTAGTGCAAGAAGAGAAGGATTGGCACATACTGTATACAGGGTAAGTGGGGAAGATATGAATGGTGAGTGACTTTCTTAATCATCTTCATTTTATCTCAGATTTATTGCATACAATTTATAGAATTATTATGTTTCATTTTAATTCTCTGGTTGTCTCACTTCTCAGAATACTATAACTGATTCACTGTTTATTAACTAAAAAAATAAATTTATCTTCAATAAATTAATTTCCTTTTAATAATCAATTAAATATATTGCATAAATGTTCAAAAATCCAGTCCTCAGATATAAAATGCATAGTTATCAATACAATTTAAATCAAGGAGAATATATTTGTCATCAGAACTGACATTGGTTATACATTTACTACTATTAAAGAAATTCATGCAGTAAGAAAATCAGTAAGTTTATTAAATCAGAAATAATGAATGTATATATAATGAGAAAATTTCTATATAAATCAAAATTTTACAAAAAAAGATTAAAACAGAAATTTATGAAATAATGCTAATTATAAAAAATCAGCAATGTAATCTGATTAAAATTTTGTAATTCTGCTTCATGACATGTTTTGACATTACATGTGCATGTCTTAATCACAACTTATCTAAAGGTATTAACCAAACAATACTTGTATGAACAGATTAACATAATTTAGTCTTCAACGGGCTATTATCTGTCATTAATTAAATATTTAAAAAGAAATGGATAATTAACATGTCATTTTTTTCTAATACACATGTATGTAAAATGTCATAATAAGCATGTGTACTCTAAATCATGACACTTGCCTGCTAATTGAATTGAGATAATTATCTCAGTTGAGACATATCAATATATTTTATGACATGTTTATTGTTTTGACAACACTTGCCCTGTCAAAATTGACAGGAATGTTTGAGGGTGGATAAAAATAAGAAATTCTAAGATCATTGTTTAATATGCATGAAACATTTATATGGATCAGAGGTAAAAAATCTGTTATTTTATTTTGTATATTATTTATCAATTAAAATTAATAAATTTTATTACAGAATATAAGTATTAGTAAATAGGCTAAATATTATTTTACTTTGAATTTTATCTATTAATTTAAATTAATAAATATAATTTTATCACCATCATAATTTTATTCGTAAATAGGCTTCACCATAATAACTTATGATAAGATAATCATCAATATTTTTCTTCATTAATTGAGGTTTAATTGATAATTAATAGTATCAAACTGGAATTATAATAATTGATAACACAATTTTGTCATTTGTCAAAAAAATCAGAAATTGTTTTTCAATTTATTATCCGAAATTAATGCATTAATATTGTAAACTATCATATATTATTCAATACTTCATTATATGATAATTATACAATAATATTCAGTTACAGAAGTAACCCTTTGTTCAGCCTTGCATTATATTGGGTGTAGGTAGAAATAAATCGTGCACCAATATAATGCCAGGTGTGAAGGTTGGTGTTACACAACACAGAAATTTTTACAAGGCTTATAGATACAGAGGCTCCTGCTATGAAAAGGTTCTGACATTCAGACTTACCATCTACCCTGGTGGTTTTAATGTGCTCGCGTGACAAAACTGCAAGCACTTATTAATGCTGGGGGGAGAAGGGAGGTAACTCCAACAAGGAAAAACTACAGAATGTCAACCAGAAACTAGGAATGTGATGTTAAATAGATAGTATTGTACTACGCTTATAATAGGACATGTCCAAGTAATTCTAATGTGCTGGCTTGATAAATATTGCTAGCACTTAGAAATGCTAGGGGCATATCAATTATAACACAACTGATTGTTAAAATGCTGATGCTAGGATCACAAATCTGTTTGAAAGAAGCAAGACATGCCATCTCTCCATATTTTCAAGTGCTTGTGTGTATTACCAACTAGCACTTAAAAATGCTGGGGGGTTGTTCTGGTCTGAACACTAGAGTAACAGACTTACAGTGAAGATCTCTGAGTTACAAATAACTTAAATGGTTTTCACTAGATGTCAATAGTTGAGGATCAAAAATGACCATTGGCTAATAATAATTTGAAGAGTCAAAATTTCCCCATAATTTTACTGGAAATTTGACTCTTAGGTACAAATTCTCTAGAGTCAGTAGGTTTATTTTACAAGTTTCAAGCGTCAAAATGCTGTTTTAAGGGACAAATGAATACTCTAAACATAGGTTAACATACTTCCCCGTATTCATGAGGGCTTGTGTTATATCATAACTAGCACTTATGTATGCTGGGGGCATGTGTTAACTATTACATGTTGATGTGGTGAACAATGCTGCTTTGGTGACAATAAGGCAATTAATGAAGATTGCGCAATAAATGTGGCAAGTTTAAAAACAACATTAAAATAGACAACAGTAGAATGAAGGACTGGATACAATAAAAGAATGATGTCAGCAAGTAGGACAACAAGAAAGACATGAAATCTCCAGGCATCTATGTGTGCAGGTGATATATTAATAACTAGCACTTATAAATGCTGGGGGGAGATCATGTACGTACCAGCAAGACAGCATAAAATCCCCAGGTTGGAGCAATGATTATCATTTTAGACATCACTTGGATATCATAACCTGGATGGTGAACTAGCTGCTAAGTGTCTCCTGGTATTTCCAAGTGCAAGTATTTCAAATCAACTAGCACTTATAAATGCTGGGGGGACAACTAAGCATACTGAACATCACAACCACCTATCATATACAGATTTTGGGATCACAATAAGTTATAAATGGATACAGAAATACTTAGTATGGATGTAACAAAAATAAATACAGGAAGATTCATCAATGGGAATGTATTTATGATTGGATGCTTACAGTATGATTGAAATAGATAACAAACCAAAGCAGCAGTGCTGGCTTCTCAGAGTATTGTCTGTCAGAACATTCTTGTTCGTTTAAGTAGATAGAGCCGGATGGAATGAAGCCCAGTGTTTTCCTAGTATTTTTGGGTGCAAGTGTATATGACTTTACTAGCACTTACAAATGCTGGGGGAGTGGAAGGGTTAAATACAAGCCATAACTATGACTATGATGTCTTCCTCATATTTGTCTACAAAAATCTTTTTGAAGACAGACAAAAAGTAATCACAATTACATAGGTGAACCTGCCAGAATTTCAAGCCAGCCTCATTGCACCATGTTCATACTTTCTATTTCTTTTTTTTCTTCAAAATTTTCAACTTTCACCAAAGCAATTACTTCAGCAGTATTATGTAAACCGTGTGGAAATTTTCTACCTGAGATCAATAATGACATCAATAAACCCATAAACATACATGGTGTTGGGTCATCTTCTAAAAGCCTCTATCCTGTTATTTACCTGTGAGGATTCTTCGCATTTCCAGTGGTCTGTCTGGTAATGGAGTCTTTAAATATCTGTCTACGATAAATCTTCTCCTCCACAGTTCCGCACGTAATAAGGCGATATACAACAACATTCTTGTCTTGTCCAATTCTGAAAACTCTGTCCACAGCTTGTGCATCTACTGCAGGGTTCCAACTGGGATCAACTAATACAATATAAGCAGTCACCAGGTAAGCAAGGAAAATACATTAAGTGCATAGACAATTAGTTTCATTGATTTGATGCATCAGAATGCAAATAATTTCCAAGAACATTATGTTGATTTAAACCTTTAGGAACAGTCTTTTGCATTAATGCTTAGGTTATTTTACTCAAAACACAATGACTCATGAATATTAGATTATGACATGAGTTTAAGGTCATAAAACTAGAGGTAGGATTTTTCTATATAAGACTGATCTTACAATAATTAATTGTTGAAAGCACAAAATATAGATTTGAACAGTGAGAGTTATCACAAGTTTTATAACATATAACCCATATTAATTAATAATAATAGAAAAAGAACTCACAAATAACTACTCTGTCAGCTGCTGTCAATGTTAAACCTACCCCTCCTACCTGCAACATAAACATCGATAGACAAAATCTTTAAAAATCAAGATAATTAATTCATTGTTTGCTTTAAAAACTCTGTAACTACAAGAATATGCTGCTCTCACTTGTAAAAAAGTCATCAAAAATTTGAATTGTTCTTTTAGCAACTACTTGACTGGAATTTGTGGAGTAGCTTTTATTACAAAATGTGAAGACCAGTCTAAAATCACATACTTATGATTGGTAGGTTAATGCAAAGGATGGTATTTGATTGGTCCGAAAAACACAGTTTCATAATCTCTGACATGTTATGTCTGTCCCATTCCCACATATGGATGCTATTTTAAGCCATAAGACCCATACAGGGCCTTACATGGACACTTATATATGATAGCCAAAAAGTCATTTCATTGAAATCAGGTATATTTATATATAGTTATTGACTTATCTAACATCAAGAACTGAAATATTCAACAAGAACATGTTGGTGATATGTAACATACCTGTGTAGTAAGAAGAAAAACACTGTACTTAGAATCTGACTGAAACTTCTTGATTCTCTGCTCTCGTTCTTGTACCTGTGCTATAGTACCGTCTAGTCTCATAACCTTGTGACCCTATGTACAATGATAGTACAATGGTTAAATAAATGCCTGTGATCAAATGTTCTATAAATATCATCATGAAAGAAATATTTAAAATATGAAAATAAACTCAAGCAGCATTATCATGCCATAATATTACAAAGCTCCAAAATCCAAAATAGTAAACAAAAATAAACTAAGGGTAACAAAAAAGTGTAATTCCTGAAACACTAAATACTCCCTTGTGAGGAAATTTCACTTAATTCTAAATGTTTACTAGAAAATTCTGTACTAATGAAGATTACCAAGATTATAACTGGCATCAAATATTGTGAGTTTTCTGTCAGACAAAATAGTCTCATCAAATAATCAACTTTCCACTTTTTTCAGAATATTTAGCAAAAACATGACCTATGCAACCTCCATCTTTTTATAATCCATCTTAGTTTCTAGAATCAAGACTTACAATTCATACCAACAAGTTGGATGTTATATAATCCAAAACATTGTTGCTATTCACATTCTGAAGAAAACTAAACGGGTCAAAACTTTGGAAAGAGTTTATTACATTAATTTATATGATTCTTAATCCTTGAGGAAAGGAGAGTTAAAAGGTAGAGTTAAATAATTTACCCTATTTGTAATGACTTTCTGCATGATGTCCAACATTTTACGTGACTGAGAGAACACCAGACAACGATGACCTTCTTCTTTAAGACGGTCTAGTAGTTGTACCAGAAATAGAAGCTTTCCAGACTCGTTAATGAGAACATCATCAGATATATGCTTGATCCTCGTTACAGCTGGCAAGTTGCCTTCTTCTGTTTCTAAAATATCTTCATCTAATCTGAAATACACAGATAGTTCAACCTAATACCAAAGTTGCTTCTTTGCACGTAGTTAGCTCAGTAATAAAGCTACAAAGTACTGATTAAAAAGTCCAAAGTACAAACACAGACAATAGTAATGGACCAGTAATAGTAAAATTGAAATCAGAATTGACACAGGATAAGACTTTATTTGATGAATACAAGTATGTACCATTGATTTAAGGTGTTTAAAATCCTTATTACAGCCTGTGGGTCATCAAAATGGTGCATGTTCCATGATTTTTTTCTGGGGTATGTCGCATCAACAGCCAAGGTTATTTTGATTACAAGTAATTATATTCAATTGCCAAAAAATAAAATGCTTGAATAATTAACAAAGTTTTTCTGGAGTAAAGATGAAAGACACAAAACAACCATAGTCAGATATGGGATATAGATCATGTTTCTTTAAACTTCATGTAAAAATCTCCATATCAATCAACAAAATACAAAATCCATCATACAAACTTAGCATAAAAAACATGTAGCTTAAAACAGCTTCAATAACAATCACAATATAATCAGATTTTTTTAGTATTGGTTTTCAGTAAAATTTTGCTTAAGCATGGAAGGCCAAGCAAAAAAAAAAACAATCATTTTTATACAAAGAAATATCAAATTTCATTCAGATGTTTTTAAAAGTATTGGTTTTCAGTATAATTATGCTTGAGCATGGAAGGCCAAGTAAAAAAATCAAACAGTTTTACACAGGGACATATCAAATTCCATTTAGTTTTTTTTAAATGGCAATCAAAACAAAGGAAGCGATGATCAGTGAATTTATCTTTTGTATTAAAACAAGGGACTGAATCATACACAACTAATTTATGTACTATCCATTGTTTACAGTACAACTTTATAGTGAACTGATTTATAATGTAGTACCAGAAAACAACCACATACACTTTCTGTCATTGGCAGTTTTGGTGAATTAATTGTAAATGCATAATTAATGAACGGATTTAATACCATAATATTGTGTGTGAGACGATGAACCAAGAGAATATTAATACATATGATGGGATGCACACATTCAGTAAGTAACAAATTGTTTTTATATTTAAGTGAACAATTTTTGTTGTTTTTACATGTCCTGAATGTGATGAAAAAGAGCTGATTTTTTTAAAGTTTCCAGTTTGTTTGTGATTAAACATTGTGTCAATAGTCAAGGTCATTTTGCAATTTTTTAGTGGAGTAAGACCTAAGGTGTCCACCTGGGAAAACCCCCAACCATCAATTCTAATTCACAGCATTTAAGGGCTAGTGATTACTAGCAAGAGACCATAACCTCTTGACCACAGAGCCCCCCCCCCCCCCCGAAGTTTCAAACTTAATTGTTGATTTAATGTGTCTGTTATATCTTTACAGAAAGTTATTACAAAAGAAAATGTTAAGGAAACTAGATTGGAAACTAGTGAGTCCCAGATACGAATATATAAAAGCACTGTACGACACTGTAACATTGAACCACATTTCTTTGTGCTGAATATGGACTTTGATACTGGACATGGACTCCAAGAAGCAGTTCAACGAATTAAAGGCAAGACTTTATTTCCATATTTACTCAGCATTTAGAATTATTTCTTTTAAATTTTGGAGTATTTTTTTCTTTACATTAGATAATGATTAAAATGCAATAATTTCATATCTACGGGGAACAATTGTCCAGCATGAGGTGGAATTTTCATTTAGTTTTTCCCACCCCACTGCATTCAGATTATACAAGACTGGGTTTTATTGAGAGTGTGACACTGAGCAAAACTTCAAATTTTCATCCACGCAAATCATTCGCAATGAGTTATATTTCTTCTGAAAATAACTAAATGGGTGCCATGGCCAGTAAAAGGGGACATCTAAGCATTATTTTTATTACGCAAATGATATCAAATCATATATCTGGGACTTGTCAGATTAAATTCTTTCTAATTAAGGAATACAGACAACCATGACATTGACTGGTGATAAATTATGAGACTATAATTTAGAAGCCAGTATATATATATTGCAGGAGGAACGGGTAGAATTATTGGCACTGAGACAGCAAAAAGGAAAATAAAAATTGTGACTAAACTGTTACACGATGATATCAGTCATGGTAGCCTGGAGCTGGTAGTAAGTAATACAGAAGATATGCCATTTATATCTGACATGTTTGAGTGTGTGCTTACAGTGAATGGTATATATAACTGGATGGATGTGGATAGATCATTGCAAGAAATATACAGAGTGTTGAGACCGAGCTGTGTATTTTTGACTTGCCTTCAAGATTTTACAAAAATAAAAACGATTAAACAATCTTCCCTTCACACAGTTCGTTCAATAGATGAATACATTGATAAGTTGAAGGAGAATGGTTTTGTGAAAGTTAGAATTCAGGAACATAGAGACGCTGTATCAGGATCCAAATATCATATCATCAAAGCATTCACTCCTCAGAGGAAATATGATAATCAAGACAACAGAGAAAATAATAGGATTCTGTCATTATGATTCATGAAAACACATTAGAAAACATAAAAATATAATAAATTTAGAATTTTTCAAAAATTCATTCAACACTTCCTTTTTTATGAACAAATTGTACAAGGTTTCTATTTAATCAGGGCTGTGACCAGACGATTTGAAAATCAGCTGAAAATAATGAAGGTTTTATGATATTAAGGTCAGGCAACAGATTGTCATCCTTTTTTTTCACTGTTTGACCGAGGTTCTCCCACAAAGAATGCAAGATTTAATTTCATTGAAATGGAAACACATTTTCAAAAAATGACAACTCACGACAGCTGTGTCAACCAATCCGTCACCAAAATGATCTCATAAATGGCCTAAATGACCTTTAAATCCAAATATCTGCAGAAAATTCACAGCCCTGTTTAATTGAAAAAAATATTTCTGGTTAAATACATGGGACTTAACATACCCCTCATCATGTTCTATACCCAGTTGAGAACATGCTCGTGTTGATAACTGCCTCGGATGGTCACAAATCTTCTTTAACACAGTTAATGCAACCAATGGGGACTTTGATGTCATAAGCAACTAAAAATAAAACAAAAGAAGTCATTAAAATGATCAACACTCATCAAAGGGAGCAATCCATTTATACATTGATTCTATTTGTACCAATATCATAGTTAAACATCAGACACTTCATCCACACCAGTCTAGGTTAAAAATCAAATCAACTGAAGTCATCTCATAGTTACAACCACTCCTTTTCAGACTGGTTTTCTGTGTTACCCCTCTTACATTTCAACTTAAAAACAGGACTACTTTCAAAAAGGTGGTCTTGATATCAAAGTTTTACTGTACCACACATATCCCAGTTGACATGTACAAATAATATACAAATCATACAGGACAAATACCAATAAAATGTCATCATTATGAATACAGACCATAACACTATAAAACATTTGCAGAACATCAACTTCTAAACAAAGACCATCTCAGTTAAGGACAACATTTTCTCTCATAAATGTGGTCTTAATAGATAGGATTAAAATTGTCAGTTTTTTTAAAAGTTCAAACCTCCTTCACAGAATCCAGAGACAAAAAATCCTGATAAATCTTCAACTGTGCATCTCTTAAAAATGTCCAAACAATCAGGTCATTCTTCCTCGTCATTGTAGGCATACTACAGGAGAAAATGTTGAGATGAAACAAGCGATGTATTATGTAAAAATGAACTTTTATGAACACCAACAAGACAGGTAAGGGACCTGAACCAATTAGAGTCAATGAGAATGAAAGAACTACACAATGTAGCCCCAACTTGTGCAGGTTTGTTCAGGAATATTTCAATAATCTCTTGCCTTAATAGAAACATAAACATATTGTTTACTTATTTTATTTTTCATTTAAAAAATAATCAACTAATTGTGTTTCTTTTGAGGTTCGGTGAACAGTATCGCACACATACATAGCGTGAGAATCAGTTTCGTCCGGCTCTTCCTTCTCGTCCTTCTCCTTCTGATTAACTTCTGCTTTTGTTCTTCGCAGGAAATAAGGAGCAATAATCTTCTTCAAACTGTCTGCCATCTCCATACCAAGTTTCTTCTCACCTATTGTGGCATCTTTCTCCCTGGCCTGAAGATAATAAAATTATAACACCACAAAAATACAAGACATAATAAGAATAGTTCCTTGACAGATTTATCAGTTTATGCAAGAGACAATAAACTATTTGTGAGAGAGACATTGAACTTTTCCTGGACAAGAGAACTGACAAACTTGAATTCATTATTGGACCAGACCAAATATGACTGACCCACAATAAATGCTGACTTAAATCTTCACTACAAATCAAAGACATTTTACTGGACATAAGGGCTAGTAATTCTCCTAATTTTACCTCACCTCACCTGACTGAGGTCTCAGACTTAAGACCTGTCTGAGCACTTGTGGCTAGATTTTTTATCAGATTATGGACAAACCTGTACCTACGACCGCCGATATATAAAGGCCAGTCATTCAATAGTAGCATTCAGCAATTTAACCTCTAAATAAAGACTGATGATGGTCTTATAAAACATGTACAAGTTTGACAGAATATTGTCCTCATTTATTCTACCGTAAGATGAGAGTGGATCTTCCATCAATAATGTCTAATTTAGGACCAGCAAATCTTTCCCAGTTACATACCAGGGAAATCTAGGTAATAATAGTTTTCTGGGAGTGAATCAGGTTTTGTATTATAAGAGGTACAATATAACTGAATTCACTATCAATCATGTTCACATAAGACAGCAGATCCAGCTCAAAGCAATTTTTAAAAATGTAAAACTATAAAAAAAACTGCTGTTAACATGCATCTATTCAGACATAAATATCTCAATACAAAGTCTGAGGATGCAGACGCAGACATACATGTACTTACCTGGGTAATTGGATTTTCATACGCCATCTTGAATGTCTTTTGGTTTCCTAGCAATGTACCTTGATGTACAAAATCAAATAAGGACCACAACTCCTACAAGATGTAACGAGGATGGATAATACAAACACAATATTACAGTAGGGAAATAAATCAAAAGAAAAACCATGGCAACATTCTATATAGCATTTTCACACCAAGATATAACTATTCATAAGTTAAATGATACTAAGCCGGTGTTGCTGGTGTGGAACACCAATAGATACCCCGATCAATGAGGATTATGACAAATTTATCCAAAGCAAATTATACTTGTAATAAATGTCAGACAAGCGGCTTACATTGCAGACTGGGTCAGATAAGAAGAAATGGGTGATGTTAAGTTTACATACCAGTCAATATTTTAGCACCTACAAGAGCTATTGTAAAAGGAGAAAAATAGTCGTCTTTGGTTTAAACATTAGCCAGGTCCAGGGTTTTACCGGCATATTGCCTTAAAGTTAGCCAGGTCCAGGGTTTTACCGGCATATCGCCATAAACGTAGCCAGGTCCAGGGTTTTACCGGCATATTTCCATTAAGGTATGTATGGGAATGAATATGAAATGAAAGCAATTATTATTAAACAACGCACCTTAAGATTATTTTGTACAGGTGTTCCTGTAAGAATGATTCTATTCCTGGCAGGTATAGCATGCACACCTTTACTTGTTTTTGTTGGATTCTTAATTTTGTGACCTTCATCTAAAATCATGTAATCCTGAAATGAAACAAAATTTTAAAATATACATACATGTATTATGAAATATTTCTACACATGACTAATTTCCTTATGAGGACAAGAGACAAATCTTATCATAACTTCATCTCTTATTCGGTCCACTTTAATAGGCATGTATCAATATCAGTTTGCATACTGAGGTGATGATTTAAAAGCATGGCCAAAAAATCAGTAAATGCTTACTTAAGATTTTATATAGATATAGCCCCTGATTTCCAACCATCTGAGGTAACAGTATTTTCATCAGCAACAAAATACTAATCCTAAAATCAGGTATAGAATGTTCTGGTCAATCAACTAGAAAACATTCAAACACTATAAAATATGCCACTACTGTTTTATTTAACTAGAGATTGACTGTGAAGTATTGGCAGGTTCATCAAATTGTATAAACCTACCAAGACAGAATGTTTATATAAAAACACTACACAAACATCATCTTACCCATACAAATTCTCGATGATCTTGATGGCCAAGTTGCTCCCAGCTTGTTACAACTAATCCATACGTAGTTAGTAATACTCCACCACGTTTCTGAACACGAGCTAAAGCTCTCATTTTCTCCCTCTTACTGTTACCATGGTAAGCAACAACCTTCAAACCAGGTGCCCTGATATTTAACATGAAAAATTAGCAAGCATACATATAATAAAATCAACTTAGTATGATACAGTATTACTGAATGGATATGTTCCCAAAGTGCGAAGTTCAACACAATCTAAGCAGGATAATATTTTCTGATTAGTGACTTCAATACACAGACACAGAAAAGTTGTACATACAAAGCATTGCAATGGGTAACTGCTCACAATATAAGTTTATAAAACTTGTAACAGTCTACAAAATACAGGTAAAATGTATTGAAGTCTCCTGTTGTCATTGTCATGGTTGTTGTTGCTGTATTTCAAAGCTGCATTTCACTCCCAGTTCAGCAATCACTGCCAATGAGAACTAACCAATAACTCAACATGCATATACTTCTTACATAAAAAATGTACAAGAGAAGGGAAACATTTTTGTCTGTATTTGATTTTATAACCTAGTTAAACGAAGTAAAAGTTGATAAAAAAGGACAAACCATTTCTGAAATTCATTTTCCCAGTTCACCATCACAGCTACTGGTAGTACTATAAGTACTGATTTTATCTTCTGCATATCAAACATACCAGACAGGAATCCAATAACCTGTATTGTCTTACCAAGTCTGAAATATATGTACAAAAGTTCTGTCTATTATCAAAAAGTCATTCCAAATATAACTGTAAGACCATAGGTGACTGAATATTAATTACAAATGTATAAAGTGTATTTGGAGTTTAATTTTGGCACAATCATCAATAAATCTGCAATATTTTTATTATTGTGTATTAAGTATAAAATCCTCTTGCAAACCCAAACTTTAACCCAAACCATTGTGAGCAACTAGCATTCTGAAGCTGTGAACACAAGGACTAAAGTAGGACAAGTCATTACCCCATATCGTCACCAAGGATTCCCCCTTTCTTTCTTCTAAACAAGGACCACAGCCATAATACACCTTCTTGTTGGTGCATGTATAAACTTTTATACAGATCCTTATAGATATAAAATCCCTTCCCAAGATGCAACATTCCATCATCTTCTTCATCAGACTCATCGCCATGAGCAGCAAGGTAATCCTACAGAAAAATCATTAAATGAAGAAGTATACAAATAAAAGATAAACTTATTCTGAAGTAAGTGAATGTAAGACAATTGTTCTTTTTTTCACCTATCATAATAGCACAGAATGTATTTGGATAATTAATTCCCAAATCAAAATATAGTAAAACATTTGGGAACCAATAAGTTGATCTGGGGTCTACGTGGTCAAATAGTTATATAAATGACCCTACAAAAATAAGTTGGTCTTAATATTGAGGTAGTCTCATAACCAAGTTGACATGATGAAATGTTGAAAACCTGTTTGAAAATAAGTGATTGTAATATAGAGGTGGTCTTATTAATGAGGTGGTCACTAAGTAAGGTTATACTACTTTCAAATCTGAAAATGATTCAAGTACAACAGAAATAGATGAACAGTAAAATGTAGAAGTACTGAAGAATTTCAAGTGAAAATGTATTATTGTATTATTCCTTGTATAGTAAATCCAGATTCCATTTAGTCAAGAAAGCAAGTGGTATATACCTCCATTTTCTTTATTTTCTTTGCTAGCTTCTCATTATAACACAATTGTAAGGCTGATTTATTCATCTCTAATGCCTCAGCTATTTTACCTTCACCAACCAACTTTTTTCCTTTAATGATTAATTCATTATACTTTCTCTGTGTATCTTCATTCACACTGTCATCATCATCACTGATGTTCCCTGTCAACATAATATACATTGTACTTCACCACATAAGACTAGTACACTGTTTTGACGGCATATTGCAGTGTGTTGAGATGTTAAATGATCATATAAATGCATATGGTGTAGACATTTCAACTGTAAGACCATTTTAGACCCAAATTTACCATAATACACAAACAGGACACCATATAAATTCCCCATAAATTACACACTTATTTAACATCACAACATCACACTGCAACTCAGACATGGCAGTAAAAAATTTCAAATAAATAAAAAAAAAAACAGAACTGAAATATGAAAACTTAAAAATTAAATGTTTGCACATAAAGCCTATCTTCTTAAAACAATGTAATAACATTTAAAGTCAAGTCTAATGAAAATTGTTTATGGATGGGTAGATAAAACATATTTATATGTAATATCAGCCTGACTAACCATTAAGAAACAAAAAGACAACAACACATTATTTTAAATAAAATGCATTTAAAGCTATCACTTAAATACAATACACTTGATATAACCATTTCCCAGACATAAAATGGACCAAATATGGCTGAGTTGATAGGGAAGCAAAAAAAGTCAGTTTTATAGTTCTTTCAAACAGAAAATGGACAAATTAGAAATTTCTTTGCTTTGAAAAGAACATAATAATCAAAACCTTTGTTATTAGACAACTGCATGTCTAAAATCTGTTTTTCTATTTGTCCATTCATCTTTTATTTCTCAGAGCTGAAATGTAAAAATAACATAATTAAGAAGCACATAATTCAATCAATTCATACACGCATACATATATGGATATGCTAACAGACAGTAAATGTAGTATATTTATCTACTTTTCACCAATTCACCCATTTCAGAACAGAAACAAAGACTGACACCAGTACTTAAAAACATCAAGACCATCAGAATCTAAAATCACAAATCTCAAACCAGAAGAGGTTTTCTGTCCAATGTTACTGTCCATTTCAAACTTATCTCTTTTACATAAAACGTGATTCAGCATATAATCTAGATGACTATTCAATTTACTAATTATCAGCATTCAATGTTCATGTTGGTTGATTTTTGGGACTGAAATTCTGCCCATTCCCCCCTCCAAACAATCATTGCAATTATGATCATAACTACTTAGCATAAGTTTTATTTATTTTTCATTTATTCAAGTAGAGAAAATAAACATGTCACACAACTCTACATCAGCTGAGTTTCTATATTGCTTAAATTGTAACGAGACAACACATAAATTCCCCCTTTCTTCAAAAACACCCCTACGAACGTCCTTGACCTCATCTCCCCAAAATGTAGATCTAGCGAGTCCTGACACCTAGCCCATACTGGAAGGTTGTAAACAAATGTTTTCAATTGGCATTTAACATTCTAACTAAACTGTCTGTGAAAGCAAAACATTATCTTATATGACAAAGTCCCCTTCAGTTATATGACAGTCCCCTTCAGTCTAGAGGATAATCTGTTCTTTTGCAGTTATGAAATCAGCCAACCAAAGTGGATAACCTTAAATTAGTAAGGCTACATAAATAATCCGCAACAATGCATCCTTTATAACACTGCTAAAAGTTACCTGAAACTTTTAATCATGGTTGAAATTATGAGAAAAAACAATCTATTGAAGAAATTTGCCTTATTTGTAGGGCTAATATGGACAGGAGACAGGAAAAGGGACCAGTGCATGCTGACCATACAAAAAACAAACCAACATTGCCAAGGCCTACACAAAAGGTGTGTTTTGTTCTTTTATGTTTTTAGTTTACATATATCGGCAATACTGTTGTGGAAATTACAATATAGCACTAAGATTTGGATGCCGTAAAAACTTTTGATCGACAGGTAAAAGATGGGTCGGTCGGGTAACCGGAAACAAACCTTTTTTCGGGTCTAATTAGAAAGATCTAAACGTAAGTTTGATACACGTACACATGATCGTACTATTTAAATGCTATTCACAATTCTATGGCATGTCATTTTAGTCAAATTAGAGGAGCCCGATAGCCGAAAATTTATCCGATTATCGAGGAAATCATCGCGAAAATATATTACAAATAATAATAGATGTATTTATAGCGGAACGAGCTCTTGTCATTAGCAATGTTTCAGAAAAATGTTAATCAAAATAAACATACGTTCTTTTAATAACAACAGATACTTGTGGTTTCACTATTTAAAGTAGAAAGGGGAGATTACGTCAATTAAGTGACATTAAATTGCCCGCTCCACACCATACGAGCCGTAAATTGGTACCCGGAGTACTATGGTGCACAGCAACATGGAACGGGGACCAGTTTATACCGTTCGGCGGAATGTATAAAACCCTGGTAATCCGGAACGGACAGAAACAATTATAAATTAGTAGCAATTTTCTGTCAAAAATGCATCTTCTTTACTCATATATGAATGAAAAAAAAAACAGATTCAGAATAATCCCAATATTAGAGAATTACCATGTTTTAACTACTAAATGTGGCTATAAGTGAACCAGTATAATGCTGTGGGGATGGTTAACTTGCTTAAAATACTGAATACATACATACATACTACATCACAGGCTGGGAATTCCGAGCTAACACTGAAATTTTAACACATTTATTGGAAACAAATTATGAGCTAGACCATTGATCAGTGTTTCTTTCATGTATTGATAATTTGTTACTCCCATTTATTAAGTTTGTTTACCATTGTTGACTAAAACTAAATTCAGTATTTTCTCCTTAAATTTGAATATGTTCAAGAATTAGACACAAAATCTGCACAATGCCATAGCTGTGCTGTTACTTATCCAGAGCAGATCTAATATTTAATGATCTTTTTAACACTTTTTTGAGTTAGCATGGTGAATAGAGCCTCTTTGATATTGTTAATGGAAATGATGCTTGTACTAGTGTAGTGCAGTGTTTCCTAGATATTTGTGTGATTAAGAGACAGATCTGGTCCTCTTATTTGCATATATTAATGGTGAATTCACATGTCTTGTTAAACATATATGTCTGTCAAAAGCATCAATGACAACTTCAAAGAAATACTCATGAGGCTTTAGACAACCAGTTTCCTGCTTTTCATCATGACATAAGATGTCTGACAGACTATCTACTACTCTCATTATACACCATTATAAACATCGGACAGAATTAACAAGGACACACATTGAACAGTATCTTTAACAGTGTATGCTTCATATTAGATACAAGTGTATTTATTTTGCTGCAGTATGATTACTGAAGCATGCCACCTCTGTTTTGATCTTAAACATATACAAAATGATATTCAAGAAGTACTGATCTGGGGTTCAATACCCTTTTCAATTATTATGTTCTGGCTTAGGATTTGATTTTAGAATGATGTCCATTAAAATATGAAAATCCAACAGAGATCTAATGGCATAATCCATCATTTTTGCCAGATTGTAAATAAGGTCCTTAACCAATTGTTGAAACAAGACAAAATGTGTGTCCTAGTATAACCTTTTTTTTACGGTAGTTAAATATGGATATAAATTACACAACTTTTATACGAGGGCATGTGCTGCACCCAGTTTGAACTTGTGGATTGTAAGGCTGTAGATTGTACCCTACCAATTGAGTCAAGTTTGAACTCATGAATACCATATACAATACCCATTTACCACTTGATGTGTCATCATGTAGAATAGAATAAAGTACAAAAATGTATTTGTTATTAGTTTATCCTGTTTTCATTCATTGTTTTTTTTTCAATCCCAGTCCATAAATCTGATATCTAGAGCCAATTTTTAGAAAAGATTTCAGACACACAACAGCAAATGCTCATGTTTTGAGGAATACAATGTACCTACAAACTCAGTTTTATGATTTCATGTCCTTACATACACTTTATTGTGATACTTTGAGTAATAATAATAATAAAAACAAAAAACACTAATTTTTAGATGTATTTAAAATTTTAATAAAGGTAACAAAACTACAGTATAACACACAGATCAAGATACAGGTGGCCATTTAGTTGATAATTCTACGTGTCTAGTTTCAGGTATCCAATCCTTGAAAGCTGATAATAAATCTGAAAGTGCATAAATAAATACAGATTTAATATCTGCAAAAAAAAACAAACAACTGAAGGTAAATATAACAATATCAAAAGAAATAATAAAAAGAAATAATCAATTATATGATGGAAGCAGAAACATCATATTTTACAAAAATTAATACAAGAAAAAAAGTCATTTTTAGGTTACCAGAACTTGACTCAAACAATGGGATAGGTAGGTAGGTTGAGAAACTTTTTTTTATTTTTCTTCCTAAACAAACATTTTGTCCCCAAGTATTTTTGCACTTATTTTGATATCAGAAACATTAAGGTCAAATATAGCGTTGGTTGGGAGACCGTACACATGAGTATTTTTTTCTGACCTAACAGAGAAACATAAGTTTATTGTACAAATCTGTTAAATGATAAGCATTTAAAAGTAACTTGCAAACAGTTGATAGTGGAAACAAAGACACATAAAAAAAAAACTTACTATCTGGTTTTGACACACAGAAAAAAGTAACTTACAATCTGGCTTTTTCTTCCATGTATTCAATAATGACTGTTTTGAGTCTACTCTCTCAGATATCAAAGCTTTCAACATGGTGTCTGTTCTTGGCTGTAGTCTAGAAATAGAAAAACAAATATTTCAGTTACTTTGAATCTTAAGGCCAAAAAACCCTAGTTTCCACCACATCCCCAAAAATACAGAACTTTCTTTTAGTTCACTGATGAAGTTCATAAGGAAATGAAAATATTAGCAAGAAAAAAATTGAGCGAAAAAGTCTAAGGTCAGTAGTAAAATAGGGTCGGTTAGGTTGGTGGAATTTTTTAATGCTGAACCTCAACCTGGCTACTTCTCACTCTACTGGGCTACAATTAATTCAAGGAAGTAATAAAAGAAATCACAGCATCCTTGGTTGAAGTTCCATTAACTTAAGTCAGTATTGTAGGGCCACTGATATGTATCCCATTCATTAAGTCAAAAATTGATAAAAGGTAGCAATAAGTAATAATATTAACTAGAAATAGACAAACAACATTTTGACTGTATAGGTAATAACTGTGACAGTACAACATACTTAGAATTCTTCTAAAACAAATGGTTTGTGCAAAGAAACATATCTTACTTAGCCCATGTTTTCACCATGGTTGATGGAGGTGCCAGCAGATCTGACATATACTTCTTCAATGATCCAATAACTTGACCGTCCAATAAAAAATTAGCAAACCATTTCATTTTATCAACACATGTTGGGTATTCTAATTCTGTAGCTGGAATAGACCAGGCTTGATTCCCAAATGTCGCTGACATATGACACATCACCTGTTGAAATGAGAAGGCCATATCAGAACAAAAAACATACAAAGATAATTGAATCAAGCCTTATTACCAATTATCAAAATTAGTGTCTGGCATTAAGAGAAAGCTTGATTACATAAACTAAACAATTGCTGGTAAGAAATCCTAACTCTGACAGGTCTTAAGACTAACCTATGATCTTGGTTTTTACAAACTCTAGTCTGAAACATTATCACTAGTTAAGTAATAATGAAACTATTAACAGAGGGAAATCTTACTTATTGCAGATGTGCTGAAATTGACCTAAACCATATTAAAGGATTATAATTATCTTCTATTTAACATACCATGTCCTTGTCTTTATCATATCTTGGAGGAGGGGATTCCATTGGTTTAGATAAAGTCACATGACTGTCAGCAAATAATGGCAGCCATTCAGGTTCTATTGCTGTTATGCCTAATATACAAAAGCAATATTACTAACTATGATAAATTAAGAACAAGTTTATCATTTTTCGATTTTAACAAAACAAATGTGTTTACACACATTTTTACACAGGACGAGCAAGAACTATGATTTCCATCCATTTTTTTGCAATGAGACAGCTTGTGTCTGAATACGCTCATACAACCACAAAGATCAACATACAATCACATTAATTAACATACAAGCAAAAGGATGGCATTTCTAACCTTTCATGTAGAGTTTTGAAGTTTCTTCAATGTACTGATATACAACATACTCAGGTCTCTCTCTGTATAACACTGATGTAGGGTGGATAAATACTGGATCCTCCAAGTTTGGACACTGAAAAAAATATATCACAGTAACAGAGACAATGAACACCACCAAGTATTTCCTACAGTGAAGCATTGTAATTTGTGATTTCCTAAATCACAAGTTTTGTTCCTTCATTGCTTGAAAGATATACTGTACACACGTCCATGTGTATGCTTGTTTAATCAACAAGTTTTGTATTATCATTTGGGTATCAGACTTCACACTAACCCACTGACAAGCTAGAGAATTTTCTCATAATTGCACATGCAGGTAAGTGGTAAATTGTTTATCTTCAAAAGCCTGCTGACAGTTTGGGCTAGTGCTTTAAAAAATTAGTGCAGATTTTTAATCATGAAAACCTAGTAAGCATGTCTTAAATTACCTAACAAGCATGTTTAAATTTACCTGGTAAGCATATCTTAAATTACCTAACAAGCATGTTTAAATTTCCTGGTAAGCATATCTTAAATTACCTAACAAGCATGTTTAAATTTACCTGGTAAGCATATCTTAAATTACCTAACAAGCATGTTTAAATTTACCTGGTAAACATATCTTAAATTACCTAACAAGCATGTTTGAATTTCCTGGTAAGCATATCTTAAATTACCTAACAAGCATGTTTAAATTTACCTGGTAAGCATATCTTAAATTACCTAACAAGCATGTTTAAATTTACCAGGTAAGCATATCTTAAATTACCTAACAAGCATGTTTAAATTTACCTGGTAAGCATATCTTAAATTACCTAACAAGCATGTTTAAATTTACCAGGTAAGCATATCTTAAATTACCTAACAAGCATGTTTAAATTTACCAGGTAAGCATGTCTTAAATTACCTAACAAGCATGTTTAAATTTACCTGCATGTCTTAAGCATGTTTAAATCTTAAATTACCTAACAAGCATGTTTAAATTTACCAGGTAAGCATGTCTTAATTTACCTAACAAGCATGTTTAAATTTACCTGGTAATCATATCTTAAATTACCTAACAAGCATGTTTAAATTTACCTGGTAAGCATGTCTTAAATTACCTAACAAGCATGTTTAAATTTACCAGGTAAGCATGTCTTAAATTACCTAACAAGCATGTTTAAATTTACCTGGTAAGCATGTCTTAAATTACCTAACAAGCATGTTTAAATTTACCTGGTAAGCATATCTTAATTTCTTAGCATCTGGACTTGTTGCAGGCAGGTCTGGTAGCTTTCTGAAAGTTTAATTAAGTAAGTACAGATAAAAACAATAACTGATATAAAACAGTAACTGATATAACCTAGCAACACTAATGAAAATGTAATTTATCATTTTTAATAACAAGCAGAACCTGGAAAATAAACTAAATACTACAAGATCAAATGTGAAAATAAATATAACAAGTGCTGATAATTGCAAGGGAAATTTCAAATGAGGGAATAGTTGAAAACTTAAAATACATGTAATGAAGAATAACTCTGATGATATGATGTCTTTGACTAATTAACATATAAGAATCTTAAGTTTCAACAAGACAAGTTTATCAGTAACTAAAAATGATAAATACAGGGTTCTGATTGGTCGCTGATGAGCGGGAAGGAAATATTTTGTCCCCGCACCAAATACCACCAGGACGCATCCTAAATTGGACAGATATGAATACAACTAATTCTACAGGAAATCATAAAACATAAACACCAACAATGAGCATTTAAGAATGGACTTATCCCTCAATCAACAGGGATCCACAGAAAAGTCATATCCCAGTCCATACAACACATACCTAGCTACATGATCTCCCATACCAGAGAGTACGATCTGACGTAGAAACTTGGCTTGTAGATTATTGGGTGGTTTCATCTTTGGATCGACACAAATATCAGCATCAGGCATCACAGTATTCACTGAAACATACATGTATGTGCGGTGATTTATGTGTGGTGAATGCTATAAAACAACTAATTCCATCAAAACTGTAAAACTGCTGCAAAAGACAGATCTTTTAGCAAGTAACTTTTATATGGTCCCTAAATATCCAAATTGGACTTCATTATTTGATGGCTTTATAAGACTCACAATAATCTTACAGAACAATAATAGGATAATTTTATAAGAAATATACTGGATTTCACATGGCCATATCATCATACCAGTAGCAAAGTATCCAAAGAGAACAAAATACAGGGCACATGGTTATAAATTGTATTAAGTAGTAATTACCAGCATTTGTCAGCTGATTTCTCAACTTTCTGATCTCCTTCATAGCTTTAAATCTTATCCCATGAGTTTCACAGAAATGTGGTGAACAACCCTCATACTCACAGGAACCAACAGCTTTCAGCATGACCATCAAATCACCAAGTTTGAGCGAGTTACCCTGGGAATATAAATGAATCTTTTCCAATATAAAACTTACTCATAATAGATGAAACAAAAAAATACACTATCCTGCTGTAACTTGATATTCTCTATAAACTGTTCATAGCACCTTTTACCCATTTGGAAAAAAAAGGAAATTTATTTGCAAAATTTTGGTACTGAATATCAGAATTATGGAAACCCAACTTTGATGCATAAATTAATGTTCAAAGCATTATATAAGTGTAATGTACTGAACAACTTACAGCACCAGCCCATCTTCTTTTAATTTCAGTTAACTTCATCAACCTCTGTTTAAACTGTTCTTGCTAAAATATATCAAAATCATGTCTGTTACAGTGAAAAATGGATAACAATCACATCAAATGCTCTGTAAAGTATTTGACATCAATGATCTGGCATCTTTATTCACTGACTGTTCTAATAAACAAACATTCTACAGATTACTAACAAGCACTGACACTGATATAATATGCAATGTTGCCATGTTCAAATATTATTCATGCAAAGGAAGGAATAACTTTGTTGAAAGATTTAGACAATGGTTTAACCAATATTATCATATCATATTGTCATTAAAATAAGGAATAGTTATGCATACAACACCAAATCATCCTCATTACTCTGTATATAACAACTAGAAGCCATAGGGCGACATGTTGAGCCCACTATTGTCAAAAGATGAAGAAATTGTATAATATTGGTGCGGACAAGTTGTTTTAGGCCAATTTTTGAAAACTGACCTTAATGTGTCACCTTGACCTTAGAGATTCACAGACAGATCTTAGGTGTGACACACCATCTTATCATGGTAAACATTTGGGCCGATTTACTTCAAAATCCCCCATCTATGGTCTGAACAAACATAATCCAGATGGAGGCTTATACTGCCATTGTGATGACGGCATTTATGAGTCAACATTAATATACTAAGAGATAATCAACAACAAACCTGACTTTCATCCTGTGGATTACTATAAACTTCTACAAACATTTCTTGGACTGATAACGCAGATACTATGGCAACCACATAAGGTAAGAGATTCTGTTGATGTCCCATGGCAAGCATCTTGGAATACCTAGGTGATACTGGGAAACATGCCATAGCCCGGCCAATAGGTGTGATAGTTGTTACTCTTTCTGTAATTTAAATCAGAAAATTTTAAAGTCTCTTTTTTCCTTCAATTTTTACTGCATATTCATATTTTATCAATTTTTTATATAAGAGCATACCTTTTTTGTCAAGTTAAATTGATAAGTACAATGCATACTTTATAACATGAGATTTCTCATCAGCTTATTTCTTTAAAGGTCTTATAATGAAGTGATACTACACTTGTTCAGCTATATACCTTCATGGATAAAAGTATCATTGAATTTCAAGCAAAACATAGCTAATATTCCAGATAATATACAATACCACAGCTAGTATTGACATATAAGGCTACACATTGGTTAAATTGTACATGTCTCAATAACTACTCATGTTGCTTAAAAGCTACTGAAACAACAAGTAAAACCTTGTTTATCTGAACCCAATTTATTCATATTCCAGAAATTATCAAAAAAAGACTTCTGGTCCCTGCGTCAAATTTTGGTCTCTGTCCATTTGTATAAACCAGGTTTAACTGTAATTTTACTATAAAGACTTCATCACTAATAAACTATCAGACCACCAAACAACACCTTTCTTGGTTTCCTTGAATGACTTTGGAACAGCTGGTTTAGTTAAAGCACCAAGGCTTATAAGGAGAGTCTCAGCAGCCTGTAATACAGTAATACAGTACAGGTATTAAGTTTATTAATGACAGCAGTGAATTGAAATATTCCTGTAACATATAATGATTATTCATTCAAAATGCTGGTTTCCTCAACAAATAAATCACATTCATAGACATGTGATATTTTATATTGTTTTTCAAAATCTCTGGCAATAACGACTAATACATCAACAAGATTCATTATAAAAGCAAGACAAATTATACACGTATTTGGATTAAAAATGTGACATGGCTTTAATTAAATAATTCAGGATTGATAGCAAATCATAAAGAAGCTACTAATTATGGTTGGTAAAGATTGTCACATTACCTTAATTTGTTCCATATCTGGAGGTGTAGGGTATGGAAAGTTTACAACCCTTTCTATATTCATATCCTGAAATTAGACATAAGCCTAATTACTAGTACAAGTACAATCATACAGTAACTTAATTCTAGAACTAGCTGAAAACTGCCTTGAAGACAAGTGAAATATACTAAATGCAAAAGCACACAAAAATCAATTTAAGATGTAATGTCATTCACCACAGTTCCATTTTCTCTGCAGCAATGTTTTCAAAGTGTTCCACAAATTGAGGATTTAAATCATGTACAATTTCCAAATCATGAATCGATATAATACTGAACTTCATCATCAAATTGTATCCCACTATTTCAAAGTTAAGGATCAGTTTAACTTATGCACTATGCACATACCTTCATCTGTAAAATCAAATCATCCACAGGCCTCCGGGTAATTTCTGCTGGTAAGAATTTCATAAACTCATCATTAAACACAGCAGAAGAGTACAGCCTGAAAACATTGACCAGAAACCTGATAATCAACCAGCATGTTGTAATAAGCTTTCCATCATTGGGATTTAACATGACACCTACAGGCAGTGTCATTTAGCATTTTCCAGACTTAGCTGCATAGAGACCCTAGGTGTACACATGGGTAGAACATCTGACCTTCTGTTGCCTAGCTACACAACTTCTTCCTCTCACTGGAATTGGCCTGGTTCCAACTCACAGTGGTGATAACAAGTCAGAGACCATGGAGACCCCCCCAATATCTTCAACTTCAACTATAATACAGCCTTTTTATGAACAACAGAGACAAACTTCTAATCGAGAATAAATATCTGACATTTGATATTTGTACATCCAATCAATAAACTATCTGACTCTTTACAGATAAAAAAATCAGATTTTATACCTGTTTTCAACAGTATTTCAGGTATTAAATGTATATGGATGAACATTTAACCAAACTTGTTTACCTAGGTTCTGTACCAGTACTAACCTTGTAACTTATCCCACAGAACATGTGCAATTTCCAGGGTCTAAACTCAGTAGACCCAAAGCTCTACCAATTAAGCTCCATACACAAGCTTTTAAATATCAACCAACAAGGTGTTTTGTCAACTTGTTTGTTACAAAATTCTACATAACAAGAAATATAACACTTGACTAGAAAAATATAAATAACAGTTTGTTGAGACCATGTCAAATGGTGTAACCATTATCATACCAAGCAAATGAACACAAAAGACAGCACACCTGTAACAATGTCCAGGCCCCAATCTTCCAGCTCTACCTGCTCTCTGATTGGATGATGCTTTAGATGTCCACATTACTCTATATGAAGAAACACCAGTCACTTTGTCATAAAACTTAGTTTTGCTCTGAAATTTGTGAGATGTACCAGATGTGAAAATTAGGATAAAATCAAACACAAATACAATTAATTATTTGTTCATTTTCATACATAACTGAAAAGTTTTGCTCTGAAATATGTGAGATGTACCAGATGTGAAAATTAGGATAAAATCAAACACAAATACAATTAATTATTTGTTCATTTTCATACATAACTGAAAAGTTGATTGTAAAATATTTTTGTATTAAAATACAACAGTAAAGGGAACACACTACTACTTTTACAGGACTTTGACTTCTCTGAAATGCTTTCATTTTTTTTTGATCTGTGAACAAAAAGGTTTCCATTCATTTTTTCACAGATCTGAGTATATCATAAGCCTGTTTGAAACATTCCCTTATGTAACAACCAAAATAACACCAAGTCAAGAGCACACATACCTTGCCAGTATCCACAACATATTTAATACCAGGTATTGTAAGGGATGTCTCTGCAACATTGGTAGCTATCACACAAAGTCTGCAACCTTCAGGTACTGGACCAAATACCTGTTATATAACACAAACTTATTATTATAAAACTTATTACTTACAATGTGGACAACAACAAACACAAGAACAACAAGAAAACCATTCAATAAGATTTTACTGAGTTAAATATTAATTACACAGTCTTTTCAATGCTTTTCACAGTAATTCACATTTACATTGAATGAAATATAAAAACAAATGTGTGTCAAAACATTTCTCCATAACTCTAATGAACCAGCATCTATTCAAATCTGATTTTGACATTAGTCTTCAAAGTTGTATTTGGCACAAATTTTCTACAGTGAAAACACTATGAACATGAAAAAATGAGAGGGGTAAACAAGATTTTAAGACTGATAAGATGGCTAGACCAGACAATACATGTCTCTCTCAAATTTATAACATAAAATACAATCAGGCTTACATACCTTGGCTTGTTTCTGTGTGGACAACAATGAGTAAAGAGGTAGAACATACAATGGTTGAGAGCAACTTTCAACATTTATACTGTCTATACCGAGTTCATCGTCATCATCATCATTATCCATTGCAGGGTCGAAATCATCTTCGTTATCTGCATCTATATCAGATAGGTTCCCTTCACGTTCAGCTTCCTCATCTAGTGGTGATACTGAATAACTGTATAAGAAAGTTAATACAACTATGAATGAAAAGACAGCTGAACATAAAAATGGAAAAAAAGATTCTTCTTTCACAACTTATATTAAAGTTTACCATTGCCTTTTATTTATATTTAATAGTGTAATTTTTTCTTTCACAACTTATATTAAAGTTTACCATTGTCTTTTATTTATATTTAATAGTGTAATTTTTTCTTTCACAACTTATATTAAAGGTTACAATTGTCTTTTATTTATATTAAATAGCGTAACTGCTGACATTATATAATATGCCCTGTTTTCATTTTGAAGTATTTGAGGTCAGGTTATGCACACTGTTTTCACTAAAGTAAAACCAGACTAAAATATCAGATCATTATTATAGAAGATAATGTACTCTATAGATCTATAATTGGGTAAGAAAGATGTCTCTTTTCAGTGAACAGATATGGAAATGTTGAAAACATATTCAAAAACTGACTCATTTTTCAAGAACATATTGAAATTCTAACTTCTCAAATATGCTTCACATGGTAAATGTTCAGGTAACTGACATTTTAAAGATGCAAAAAATGTCAACATACTTGTCCAAATTTATTTTTGGCAATTCAACATTTTCTTGATCTTTCTTTTTGTCAGCTTTATTCTGCTTTTTATTACCGGTAGCAGTATCTGCTGAAACAAACAAAACCACACTATTGATCACGACAAGGATTAACAAACCTACAACACAATTTATGGAAACCACCACATATCCAATGATAAAAGTTCAATATGTAAAACTTTAACACACTTTGTAGCAAACCAATGTTTATGGTTAATAAACTGTGTAAAGGTAGTCTTATAGTTTGATCAATAATCTCAGTCAAAGAGGACGAAATGTTATATAAAAAAATTCCTTAATTAATTAATTAATGATTCCATTGAAAAACTTTTACTTAGAGTACGGTTGGTACTTATATATACTTATATACCTTGAGATTGCTGATAGTTTTGATTCATAGGAAACATCTGTTTTAATTTTTTGCACAGTGTATGCACTTCCTGTTGCCCGGTAACAAAAACAAGAATTCCACCTTCTGGTAACATTCTGTGTATTTTACACGTCTGAAAGTACAAATTACAAACAAGTATTATAAATAAATAAGCAGACTATCAATCTAGAGTAAGCGCTGTCCCAGTGTGATTTTTAGAAGTTAAATACCAGTGTTATAACTGAATAACTTAACTCCGTCCTATTTTGCTGGGTGGTTGAGGAGAAGTGGTGGCTTTAACCAAACATGAAGACAATGCATACGTTCCCTGAGATAATTTGGATGAAGAAATTGCATCAGGAGTCATTCGTCCAGCACTGCTGATTATTGAAGTAGAGAAATTGGTAGTTCCTTGCAGTGAACTGTGTTTGTACTTTTACAGAATCCAGGAAAACTGATTAGGTTAATTGCCTGCCAGAATATAATTGAGAAACGTATGAAAACAGGGATAAAGCCAGAATTATTTTGCATAGTTCAATGCATTTTAAAACAAGAGATCTCAATACAAAATCAACCCACCTTCCTGTATGCCTCATTTAGATAATTATCAAGGGGTGTTCTCTTGTTGTAGTGAACAGTTACTGGAAACTGTCTGGCATCCACCTGTAAAATAATACAACAAATAAAGATTTCCATCCAACAACTGTAGCATTGGCTGAGCAAAACTGTAGGAATTATTTTCAAATATTTGAACAGACAAAATTAATAAGTATTAAATTAGAGATAATTTAACTGATAAGCATTGCCTGCACAGATATATCAGATGCATTGACCACTTTCAAGCAGACTGCAGCACCTTAAAGATGCAGGTAAAGAAATATCTTCAGGTATAAAACAAAAACATATTTTCATCAAAGAAAATTATGAAAACGGACACAAAAAGTGACTCATGTTGTATAACACACTTAATATGTTACTTAACCTGGAATCACATACTCAAACTTCTTAACACTTCAACATTCTCATAATTAAGGGGCACAATCAGCAGAAAATTGTTCACTTTCAAACTCAAGTAGATTTATCTAAATGTTATGTATCTGGGAAAAGTATGAAACTGTTAAACTTAAAAACACTGCAGAAAATGTATTTCCCAGTTTTTAATGTTTTAATAGACAGACATTGTCTCAGAAATGCATCTTATATGCAAGTGATTGCCTTTATATTTTGTAGTTTAGGTCATCTTAAACAGACTACATATGAGACTGTGAGTGATATCACATTTGTCTATATCCATGAAAATAATTGTAATCTTTTCATAACTCATGACAATTGTTGTAGTCATGTTTTTTTCTACATTACCTTTACAACAGGCGGTGATATTCTAAATAGCTTTTTATTCTCTGTAAAATCTTCAACTCTCAATGTAGCAGACATTATAATCAATTTTAGCGGACTTCCTCTCTGAAATAATGTACATGTCATGAAGTGCTAACAGAGGTTGACATCAATATTTATCAATGTGACGCAATGAAAACTAACTAAAAATAGTGGCAACTTATAAAACAGATTCACAGATTCTTGACTCAATGAACCCATATATGTGGAAGTTTTATATATGATTCTTATAGATACAAATGTAAAATCCGCAAGCAAAGCCGTGAGCCAGAGCAGGCAGTTGTGATGTCAAGGCAGTTGGACTTGTACTCACACAGACCTGCCACCAAGACTTCAGCCTACCAGGCCTGTCAAACAAACACGTTCAACATTTTAAGGATTTATTGATAATAGTGATACAAATATCTAAGAAGCACAAATATAAAATCAAACTATTATTCACCACTGAATAATATACTCATTTATCTTATGTCTAAGTGGAACAATTCTAGTCACAAGACTGATCAAATATGATAATATACTCATATATCTTACCTTATGTCTAAGTGGAACAATGCTTGTCACAAGACTGATCAAATATAATAATATACTAATATATCTTACCTTATGTCTCAGAGGAACAATTCTAGACAGAAGACCAATCAATATATCTGTATACACGCTTCTTTCATGAGCTTCATCAATGATAACAACACTGTACTTTGTTAATAGGAAATCCTGACATATAAAACAGTACAAGTAGAGCAAATAGAAATCTAACAAAAATATAAGATAGAATTATCAAAGTTAACTGTATTATTTGCTCATCTAAATAAGTTTTCTAGGGTAATAATAATTTCACAGCTGTAATCATATCATGAAAATCAGGGAAAGGCATTTAATCAGAAGTTTTATGTTCATAACCACCCGAATATTGTGACCTAATTTCACTCAGTTCATGACCTCATAAGGTACCAGATCTGTTTTGCCAAGAAAGCAGGCTCGACATAATTTAATGCATTAACCCATTTTTATGATTTTTCTTATATTTTCTTCAACTAACATCAACTATAATCAATTCTTGCATGTGAAGTGGTTATGGTCTCTGACAAGCAATCATTACTCTCTAAGCACTTTAAGTTTGAATACCACCTGGGACAAGACAAATTCAGATATGAGTAAGCTGTCCAGATAGCGTACAGAAAGTCATTTGTTTAACCCAGGTGTATGCCTGTGGTCTCCTGCTGTTGAAGCTGGAATGTCGCCAATGATCCTGGCAATTGATGCCATATTAAACACCAGAGAAAAGAAAAAATACAACAAACATTTCCTGTACATAATCTAGAGTAAACTTTGTCACCTTTTGAACTTCTTTCAACAAGACACCATCTGTCATAAACTTTATCTTTGTATCTGGCGTAACATTTCCTTCATAACGAATTTGATAAGAAACTTCCCTGAAAACATGACAATCATATAAGTGAAAAGTACACTGCAAGATGAACCTCGGTCCTTCAGCAAGAATTTGATGATGTCTGATAACATCTAGAGAAGTACAAGCTCTCATGTCCAGTAAATTTGCTTGATTTGTGGTGAAGATTGAAGTCAATATACATTGTGGGCCAGTAATATTTTGTCCAGTCCAGTAAATGTTTTCATGCTTGTCAACCATCTGGTCCAGTAATAGTTGTCTTTCACATACAGAAAGAAAAATATACCCTCAATGTACAAAGAAAGCTATGAAAACATAAATTTCTAAATAATATAATCAGCGTAAAGCTAAGTTACAATATAAATGAACATTCAAACACCAAACCTGAGCAGAAATTTGAAGCTTACAACTTTAAACAGAAATAATATTTCATGACTTTTAACAACAAAATTATCAATACTTGATAATTCAAAATGTATTATAAATGACCTGAAGTGGAGTTGAAATCATGTACAGAAATACATCAATAAGATAGTCAAGGTTACCTGTCACTAAGTGACATTTCTGTAGCAACACGATTTGACATACTGATAGCAGCTACACGACGTGGTTCTGTTACAGCAATAATACCATTTCCACTGAAAGAAGAATAAAATATATTGTACTATGCTACTACATCTTCAGTTCAGGTTATGCATACACTACATAGAATTTATTAAAACCTTACACATAGAAGCAAAAATAGAAAATGATAATTCACATGTTATCTTTAAGGACTACTATTCAATTTGTATTTATAACTTACTGAGCATAACCAGCTTCATACAAGAACTGTGGAACTTGTGTGGTTTTACCACTGCCTGTTTCACCACATATAATCACTACAGGGTTCTCATTAATTGTCTCCATGATCTCCTGTTCTTCTCCTAGTATCGGCAACTTTAATCTAGCATCCTAAAATACATGGTATGAATGAAAAATTTGAACAATCTGTACGATAGAAAAATACGCACAATTTGTGTGAATAAAAGACAGTCTGTGTGAGTGGAAAATAGACATAGTCTGCACAAGTGAAAATAGATACAATTTGTATGAGTAGAAAATAGACAGTCTGCACAAGTGAAAATAGATACAATTTGTATGAGTAGAAAATAGACAGTCTGCACAAGTGAAAATAGATACAATTTGTATGAGTATAAAATGGACAGTTTGTATAAGTGGAAAACAGACACAGTCTGTATGAGTGAAAAATAGACACAGTCTGTATGAGTGAAAAATAGACACAGTCTGTATGAGAGAAAAATAGACACAGTCTGTATGAGAGAAAAATAGACAACACAGGCACAGTTTGTATAAGTGGAAAATATGTATGAATAAATGCAAGGATTGTCGGAAATTGAATGGTTTATAACATAGAGAAGGTAGAATTGATGTCCATCAATGTCATGTTTAACTGTAGCCTAGAAATAAAACAAAGTTTCTATTTTTGTCACTAATTTTAGACAGATCTGTTATTATAAATTTTACCAAAAAAATTTTTGTGAATTTATTCATTTTATTTTGAGCCTCTTTGATTGTGCTAAAAAAGGTGAAATATCAGATAGTGTTAATTGTCCTGGTGAATAAAAATCACTTAAAATTGTGACATGGCTTTTAAAGATACCTCCCTTTAACTCTTCAAGAACTGGCAATTCTGTATACTGACCTCAAGAGTCAAGGAATTATCTCAATTCTACCAGTACTTTGATTCCAATTATTAGTAAGCTTTGTCCATTTTACTATTACGCTATTAATTGATTTATATCAATCGAACAGAATCACTCAAAAAGTCTTAATTGATCTTAAAACACCCATCAAAGATAATTCTGAGTAAAACATAAGCTTTACGCAAGGAATGATTATATACTAACCTGAATGGCTTTATCTCGTACAACTGGAATATTCACAACCTTTTTCCCTTCCACAGCACATTTAGTTTTGCCAGATGTATTCTTAATATCACTACTAACGTCATTTGGATTTGCATCAATTTTGTTATCATTCACAGGTTTGTCCACTGACACATCTATTGTCTTACGAATATCTTTTTCAAGTTCTGACACTGACCATTTCCCAGATGTTCCTCTTATGTGATGTCTGTTTTTGTCTGCATCTTCCTTGACAGCATCACTAAGTTTAGTGTTTGATTCTTGATTCTTCTGACACTCATTACAACCAGATAGACTAATTTCTTTATTATCAACATTAACTTGTTCTTTATCATCAGATATCACCCCTGAATCCTCCTCATCTGAAGACATATCAGTGGTATCAATTGAATCACTATCACTCTCTGCCTCCATATCAGGGATTTCTTTCTTTCTCTTCTTATTACTTCCAACAATGCTATTCACTTTGACATCATTGCTGATTATATCAGCTTTCCTACAAACATATAATACTTCCATTAATTCATCAGAATTCTATTCAATATTTTCTATATAAGCATGGGTCCCATCAAGGCCAGGTAACAAATTTGTCCTTATGTCAGTTCCATTTTGTAACATGACTCATAGCCATATCAATGAAATTGACAACTTTTGCATGAAATTTGTCTTACAGAAATATTGACAGGTACTTTGTACAAAAACAAAACAATCAAATAATACAAGTACACAACAAATATTCTGGCATCAACTTACGTTTCTGATATTGCATGTTAATGCAAGCACAGTGCCTATTCTTGAACTATTCATACAAAAATATCAAAATTATAAATGGGAATTTCATTTTGGCAATAGAAAGATCAATCATAGACAAGCCTGGACACTTCTTCAATTTCTACCCCTACTCCAGGTTTTAATCAAATTATCTGTATACCTATGGCATGATGATAATCATGAAGATCGCATACATAATGATAAATACACATACTATAACCAAAACACTAGGCAAAGTATACTTCAACCTAGATAGGAACATCAAATATCTTCTTCAGAAGTATTGTTGAGTAAATACCTTTTCAGTTTCCCAGTTTGCATCTCAGCAATACCAATAAACTGATTCATCTCCTCTTGGCTCACTTGATGAGTTGATAAAGATTCAAGTATATCAGCTCTCTGTAAACATTTAAAGAAACTATTCAACAGCCACAAAGAGAAAAAATACTTAAACAATAATAACTCATGTTAAATTAAATACTGATTCATAAATATAAGTAAATACAAAATAGGTTAGTTAAACTGCACTGACTGGTAAATTTTATTCTGATTAGTTGATTTTTCGTAATAAGTTAACTTTCTACATTAAAAGAATACAGTTATAGTCCTGACACAAATTAACTTATATTTTTATGTATCAAATGAATACATTTCATTAAATTACAGAGTAATTCAAGTCATCTTAAAAAAATCTTAATTTTTCCAACCTTTACTTTTTTCTCCTTCTGGTCAACAACTCTTTGAAGTTTCCTCCTTTCCTTTTTAGATAATTTTTTTGGGTGACTTGCTTGCACATTTTTAGTCACTGTCTCCCTCTTCTTTGATGGTAATGCAAGTAAGTTACTATCATCATAACCTTTGTCTTTTTGTAAGCCATCGAAATCCACTTCAACCTAAATTGATAATCCCATAAGACTAGATATTACAATTCCGAGTGATTGAGCATCATGTGAAATTATTACTATTTTGCGAGTTCTCATAATTTAGAGTAACTGTAATAAAATATATGCATTTATAGTACATTAGTAGTTTGTATGCCCATCTACCCGATTAGCTCATTTGGAAGAGCAGCTGACTTGCAAGCAGAAGGTCGCGGGTTCAAGCCCTGCATCGGGAACTTTATTGTCTGCCTCCTATTACAATAGTAAAACATTGTAGCTAACTCTGCATATTGTTGCTACATCTCCACAACTGAACCACATCCTTCTGTCCCTCATTTAAATGATTTATGCGTGCTTCTGTGTGTTGTGTTATAGATTGGAGGATTTGGGTCTGGAGGTATTTTGGAGAGGGTAGGATTTGAACTTTGTTGTGTCTAGAAATCCTTTTCTAGTCTATATGTATCTCCACTTTACATAGTTTGTGTAGGTATTCTGAATCATGGGTAGTTCTAGGTCACTTAAGAGATTAATGGTTCTGAAACTAATGATAACTCTTCCATATCGAGCACAGTGTAACCTCTAAATACCAGACCCTGTCTGGACCAGGTCAAAAGTCCGGTTTTCCGAGTTCCGATATTCAGAGAGGTTTTCAATTGAATTTATTTCATGATCATGAACCAACAGTAATTGTAGTGTATATTACGTATATATTAAGCCATTTGCATTTGCATACACCACGAAATGCTTTTTGTTTTAAAATATTTTATATCTGATTAAGTGTGTCAGATCTAAAGAGATGTATTTTAAATTAGCACCTGTAAATTGGTGTAATCAATAGTAATTAAGCCAGTGTTACACATCGAGTAGAACATCAAAGTCAACTTACTTCTATTTGTAAAATTAATTATTTTTCACACATTATCTATTAACTTCATGTAAACAATAGATGACTGACATGCTTGTTAATTAGGGGGCCAAGATCATATTATTTCAATAATAATGCGCACCATCCAGGCCAGTCCACAAAGTTTTGACACTTGAAAATTTCGGCGTCCAATATTCAGAACAAAAATAAAGAACAGCATAAAGTCTACGGTCCAGAAAGATCATCCAGTATCCGGAATTTTGAGAGTATGGTATTCAGAGAGTGTTTTATATAGGATTATATAGAGAGAAAATCAGGATTTTGAAAATCATCCGATTTTTGGAGAGTTCTGTTATTTAGAGAGTCCGGTATTCAGAGGTTACACTGTAATATATAATTTTGTTTATAAGATATATCTATTGGAAGTAAATCAGCAAAGTTTCATTTCTGTATGTTGATAAATGGACCGGAACTGCCAATTATCACAGCGGAAAAAATCTACCTCAACCCCTCCTGCTGAAACTGAGCTAAAGAGGATTCTTCTTGACTAAACGTTGAAGATATTGAGTGAATAGACTCAATCTTGGTATCATTTGGTTGATAAATGTATATTCTTTGTGCTGCGTACATATGCTACAAATCATTTTAGAAAACATGAATGTCAACATGTGTATCAAAATCAAAATCTGTATAGTTTTGTTTGCTTA
The DNA here is from genome assembly GCA_008271625.1 of Lutraria rhynchaena. Classification (NCBI taxonomy): domain Eukaryota; kingdom Metazoa; phylum Mollusca; class Bivalvia; order Venerida; family Mactridae; genus Lutraria; species Lutraria rhynchaena. Next base: position 949,557 of record VIBL01000064.1, read on the forward strand.
AGCACACTATAATAATGATGACCGCAGTTTAATCATTAGTGGCCCGAACGGGTGCTGGAGATTTCGGTAAATAACAAGTTCGGTAAATTGATTTTATATAGTGTTGTCTTGGATGTTTTGGTAAAAAGGTGTTATTCACACTTTATCGATAAATAATTACTCTGAACAATCGGGGAGTTATGTGTTTTCGTACTTCACGTTGTATGTATGCATGTATGTATGTAGTGGGAAAAAAATAAAATTAATCTTTTGGTACACTATAGTTTAAAATGTTAATTAGGCGTACTTTTTAAAGCATGCACAAAAAATCCTAGTAAAAGGAACTGACAATCGTGAAATTGATCGACGAATTTCATAACATTTGGACTTTCACTTTCAAGTTTCTGAGTTAATGAAGAACAACATAAAATACATACTTTGGCTTCCGACGACGTTTTAATCTTCGTTTCATTCTGTTCGCGAGCTTTCCAATTATAACCCTTCCTTCGTTTCACCATCTTGAATTTTGAGGAAAACCACAGTTGAAATTAGAAAATCCAATCTCACGTGTATTAACCTAGCAACACCCAACAGGAAGTCATCACGTCAAAAAATAGTGCAAAATATTAACGCCTGACATAATATTATTTTCCATTACTCTGGATCAATATTTTTTGTCTATCCAACTAATTCAAATATACACGATATTGTAATAATAAATGACGATAAGGAGGTATAATAAAAATTCTTTTAGCTCTAAGTTTATTATTGTATTTATCCGCGAAATAGTACATTTCACAGTCGTGTGGTGGTTACGACACCGTGATCTTTTTAAACTGGTAAATGCAAGATGACACCCAGTATTTGGCGATCCAATGCGCATGCGCCAAATTTAAACTGGTCCCCGTTCTATGTTGCAGTGCACCATAGTCAACGGGTACCAGTCAGCGTCAAACGTCAAATTTAAACTGGTGACCCGTTGGTACCCGTTGACTCTGGTATAAAAAGTCCATACCTGTTCCTTTGGCGCACTGCAACATAGAACGGGGACCAGTTTACAATAAAGATTCTTTGCTTTCAACTTAATTAATCTGTGGTTTATACAGTCACTCTCACACAAATTTCCTTGTTCGAGCACTTGCTGACTGCCCTTTACAATGGCAATGAAATTAAACTAACTTGTTTCTCCGTCTTAGCACAAGTCCGACTGCCTGGGGCTAGTGGAATATTATTCAGGCTTGTAGAAATTCATAATTTAGTCAATTTATATTAGCTTGGCTTGTTGGTTTTTTTTTATTCTGTTTCTATGAATGCATACTTATTAGGGCTAGTTTAGGTGACTAGTCCAAATTAATAATTGTATTCAGAATGGATCCATTTCATTTGAGACACACTAAAACCCAAATTATTCTACCTCGGATTATCTGAAATCACTTGTAATCCGAAATGAATTTTCAGTCCAAATTTTTTCATATTATATTTCTATGTAAAATAACCTTCATTATCATAATCGTAAAATCAAAATACTGTGTCTTATCCGAAGCAATAAACAGGTCCTACAAATCATTCTAAAGCATACTTTTTTACTTGTAGTCCGAAGTTGCCAAGTAATTCTGATCAGCCAGACTTGTCTTCTGAAGCATTTCTTTGGTGTCAAAAGGTGCAAACAACAAATTTTGAAAACATACTGTATTGTAAGTCTGTGATGTTTGTAAGTGCTTGTGACTATATCAATGGAAATTGAATCATGCAGTGGACTTTTACTTTATTTATGTGTTGTTTGTTTAAATTTTACAATAACAACATTCTCGTAACAGGTGTATATACTTCATTTCATGATGAAGTTTTATTGATAAATACATGTGTTTCATAAAAATCCTAGTGTTTTCATATGCCTAGTTTCAATTTTTGATCTAATTGACTACAATGTCACTGGGGTTTAAGTTAAAATAGCCTCATATGATGCTTTGGCTTGATCACAATTTGTAATGGTAACTCATACGTTTAGACATGAACATGTAGAAATAATACATCTTTCTATCGAATTCTGGCATTGTCAGCAAAATCAGAATGTGCGTCTGCAAGAACCTTACAACCAAATAATTTTGGACTGAAAGTGTGACAGTTTAATCGACCATACTACATAATGCACATTGGCATATATCATACACTAATATATATTATGATAATAGCTACTATCCATAGAAACGTCCAAATTACAACTGACACCTATAATTACCTTTTTTTAAACTAACACAAAACTCAAAATGTTAATCTTTTTTCGGACCACCATCAGTTGAAGATTGTAGAGTATTTTTATCAAATATAATCAACCCCCATGCTTAATGATTTGGTTGTAACAATTAAATCAAGCTTTTCTTAACATAATCCTACAGACCATACATATTAGTTGAAAACAGAAATTATCATGATAAAACTACCGTTACTATTATTATCATTATTATTGATAGTCCAATGGCAGCATAACACAGATAACTTATAATTACTTAATAAATAAGAAAATGAATTTTGCAGAACTTTATGTTTTCCTGAAATTGTATTATTGTACATTTGTAATTGAATGTTGTAATACAATTATTGGATGATCCTTTTGGAAAACGTCCATAAATAAAACAACTACAGCAAATGTATACATATTTGTACAAAGGACTGACAAGTGTTTTGTTTTTATGTGACATATTGTCACTGGGGTTTAACAATTTTCAACTATACACGGTTCACTGAAACAGTTTTCCTGGACTGTATACTACCCAGTACTAACCCTTCCACAAGGAGCTGGCAACTTCTCCACATATGGAGTACATTGATATTTTTCAAAAATTTTCTTGAAGGGTATTGTGGCATATACACTATGGACTGTACTATACATTAGTCAGACTAGTATGATAGAAACTGTATGCATGTAGGTTAGTTGGTTGTTGTTGAACACTATGTTAGGACTGAAAATAGAGAACGCAATAAATCTATAGATAGAACCACAACTTCGTATTTTATATCAAATACACAACAATTGTCCTGTATGAAAAGTCTACAGTTGTCATTGGATTAAATTCCGTCTATGGATTAAATTCCGTCTTTGGATTAAATTCCGTCATTGAATTAAATTTTGTTGCTAGATTAAATTCTGAAGATTAAATTCTGGGACAAACATTTGTTTGAGTTTGAATTGAGATTAAATTCTGGACATCAATTATTATTGTGGACAAAATATGGCAAAATCATTACCAGTTACAAGTTTAGAACCATTTCAGTTAATTGGTAACAATTCAAGTGTAGGTGTTCGTTGGGAGCGATGGATCAAATCTTTTCAGCATTATGCGACAGGTTCTGGTATTACTGACAAGACACAGAAGCGAGCGTTGTTATTAGATTTAGTGGGGACAGATGTGCAAGAAATATTTGAAACCTTGGAAGAAAATGGTGACGACAAAAATTATGATCAAGCTGTACTCAAGCTAAATGAATACTTTAAACCAAAGAAGAACATTTCTTTCAAGAGACACAAATTCAGTTCTGAAGTGCAAAAGTCAGACGAAAACATACAAGATTATGTAACAAGATTGAAATACTTGTCATTAACAAGTGAATTTCCTGATAAAGATGAAAGAATTAGAGATCAAGTTGTTGAAAAATGCTGTTCGAATGTATTACGAAGAAAATTCGTTCAAGAAAAAGATTTAAGCCTTGAGAAGTTATTAGAAATATCATCAGCTCATGAATTAGCCAACGTTGGCGCCAAAAGGATCGAAAATGGTAACACCGATGCCTATTTAAATGGAAACGGTGTGCAAATGGCATACAGGGTCAAAACAAAATTCAGTCAACAACGTAAGTCACAAACGCAAGAGTTGGAATCCTTCAGATGTGGAAAAACAGGTCATATTGCGAAGGACAAACAATGCCCTGCAAAAATGGCAAAATGCAACAAGTGTAAGAAGGTTGGACATTTTGCAAAGAAATGTAAATCTTCAGTAAAACGAATGGAAGGGAAAACTGTTGGATCCGTCCAGCGTGATGATTCAAGTGAATCGGAATACACCTTTACCGTGGATAAATTCGCAGAATGTCGTACCACAATGTGTGTAGGAAATATTCTTTTAAGCATGTTAATAGATAGTGGTGCGTCGTGTAATATTGTTGACAGGGATACATGGCGATTCTTGAAAAATCAGCGACATTTCGAATGTCTGTCACAGGAAATATCCATTTGTTCTAATTCTTTCAGTTTCTGTTCTAACTTCTCCCGTAAATTGTACGGTACTCTACGAACTGGTTGTATAACTGACTGTATCTCATTATCAATAGGAATTTTCAATTCAAAATTTTTCAAAGTTCCTATTCCATTAAAGAGTTTGGGAAATTTATTTTCTATGTCGTCTGCTACTGAACAAATTTCCGGACCGACTCGGAGCAAGTCTAATTTTGTCGCTGAGTGCTGTCCTAGCAGCGATTGTCCTTTGCCCTCTAATACAATGAATTCTGCACTGTCAATCGTTTTGTCATCTTTTCACCAGTAGTAATCGTGCCAAGGGATGATGATATAAGGATTTGTGTGGACATGAAGCAGGCAAATACTGCAGTTAAAAGGGTGCACCACACAATACCAACGATTGAAGACCTTTTGAAGACCAAATTTTAAAGATGTTTTAGATATTAGGGCTCCTCAAAATGCATCTGAGGTCCGATCATTTTTAGGCCTAGTAAATTTCAATGCGCGGTATATATGTATCCATCATATATATACACACACATATGATGGATAATGAACGACAACTTTGGGTAGAGATTGATTCAAGACAAAACAAACACAGTAATATATTATTACTCAACACATAAATCAAATATCATTTAAAACCTATTATATCTTTTAATAATGTTATCTCCCATAAAACATTAAGTGGATCCAGAAATCCGATCCGTAAAATGACATTGAACATTATTCCAAGGACGAATTTTTTCAACTTTTGGATGTGGATTTAAATGCAGTCCTAGGTGAATTCACCAGCATGCACAAACAAATGTAAGGACAAAGAGCGTCGTCACGTAAACAGTGTGTTTGTAATGAGAGTGATACAGGCTATACCTCCATTTATGGAATTTGCATGCACATTACATTGTAATAGGAGACAGAAAGTAACATTCCCGGATCGGGACTCGAATTCGCGACCTTCTGCTCTTCCAACTGAGCTAATCGGACTGACGCTCATACAAACTACTATAAACACACACTGTTACTCTCCACCTTCCTTTAATTAATCAAGCGACAACCATAGGTTCTGTAAGCCTATCCAGCCACTGCTTCACCCTAGCTGTAGGATTCCAAAGCTAGCCACACACACACGCGCGCGCGCACGCACGCACGCACGCACACTCACGGCACCAATGTAATAGGAGGCAGAAAATTAAGTTTCCGATGCGGGACTAGAACCCGCGACCTTCTGCTTGCAAGTCAGCTGCTCTACCAACTGAGCTAATTGGACTGACGCTCATACAAACTACAATAAACATATGTATACAGCCCTGTTACAATATCAAGACAAGATCAGGAAAATGAATGTGGTGGGATGTTTGTCAGTAAATCTATACCAAATTTTTATGAAATATTTCAAAACAAATAACTTATTTTTATACAGTACAAATGTTTCATTTGTTATTCATATTCATTGTATTTATTTGTATCCTACCCTCGCTTTGTATTTGTTTCCGTCGACCCGAAACCTATAACCCCGAGATGTGTTCACCAAATTCACGTGCTAATCACATTTTTGTTCGCTTGCTGACACAACCGCTATTTATAGAATGATAATCCCGCTCATTTTTACCTGAAAAAAAACGCGCCATTTGAAGTTTGCTATGCGCTTGCTTATGAGGTTACCTGTGTCCAGGAAATTTAAAAGGCGTTTGAACAGTCGTAATTTGGATGATTGGTGGCAACTAACTCTGAAAAATCATCTTTTTGCGCGTGCATAGTGTATTGTGTTCTGTTTTGTGTTCCAATGACGCTAGGATTTGAGTTTGTTTAAAAGAAGACCCAGCGAATGGCCGACATGGACCAGATTCTGTTTATTAAGTGATACCAGACAATTGAGACTCATTCTATTTATGATGGACTTGTGTAAACGGACGAATTCTTTCATGTGGTGTGGTGATATTTCTAGACTTTAATGAAACTGAATCTGTTATTGGGAGATTCTGTTTCTGTTATGTAACCAGCTGAGGTTGGAATTGAAACATCACGCTAGTGGACAATTTCTAGTAAGTAATTGTTGTTATTTATCTTCTAATCGACTTGAAGTGGTGATCATTATTTCTAGGTAATCACCTAATCATTCATGTACACCATTTATGTCATAGAAGTAAGGTCTAAGGATGTGGAGGAAGTGGATCTGATTTTTGCCGTATCTATTGATATCCTGTTTACAAATAACAATACTTCTTTCTGTTGCTTATGTCATAGTTGAAAACATGTCTGATGCTATTCTTTTCATATTGATAGTTTTCATGGTATTAACATGTAACAGGCACTTGGTCTGTTCTGTAGGCTGAGTGGTTGATGTGAGTGGTTTAGAACCTTAGTTGTTGCAACAATTATGTTGCATAAATCATACAAATTTAATACATTTAATGCTGGCTCCTGGAGATAATATTACATTTAAGTGGTTTTAGATTTATTAAATTAGACTATGAAATGAAACAAGACTTTAGCTATAATGTTTTATGTAAAGCAGACATAAGGTAATGATAATCTTTAATCATCATGGTTATTAATTGAATAACAATCCTATAATTAATCATGCAGGCATGCAATCACAAAATTTTGTGATTATTTTAATCATAATTTAATCAATTAATGCTAAAAATGGGTACAAATCATGATTATTTTCAATTACTTCATGATTATTTTTTATTTTAAAGTGCAATACCAAACCCTGAGGGTTTATTTGAAATTTATAAAATCAATATTCAGGTGACACCTTGTTGTAATTCACACCAGGTGATTGTCCCAAACTCATGTAATATATTTTGCCTTAGGGTATGACATAGGGATTAAGTCTATTCAAAAGATTTGTTGTGTTAGTGATATGTTTTATTGATTGGTATAACTCAGATTTGTGTAACAGTGTAATACATGAATATACAATATAGAACAGCATAATATCTTAGTGTATAACACAGTGACAGAATAAATACATGCATGCTTAAAAACTAAGTTTCAAAAGTTATTTTATTTTCAACATTTACAGACTTCCCAAAAGTTGCCAGACTGTCCGACATATCAGGCCTAATGAACAGGTCTAATGAACAGTTTTAAAATAATAATATATATAATTTTTGTGGGCATGAAAGAGTGGATTTACAATACATTTTGTACAATTTGTTGTTTTCTGGCTGAATAAAAAAATTGTAGTACAATTTAATATATATTATATATACATTTAAGACATCTACACCAATACATGCTATTCATCCCCTACAACATAGTTACATAAGTTACAATTCTTTTCATCATTATTCTGCCTGTTCCAGGAACTAATCTCTATTGAAAATTGATTATTTTTAGTTCTGAACTGAATAATATATCTCAGAAATTTTGAAGGTGTATGGACTAAGTATTTTTCGAAACCAAAACTGTGTTTGAGTAATTTATAGTTGTTACATTTACTCATGTTTTCTAACTTTGAATACCAATCATTTAAAAATAAGTTGATATTTTTTTGTTTGACAAAAGAATGCAGCCATTTATGAGAATGTGTATTGTAACATAGTTAAGGCCACACTTCAGAAGAATATTTTGGTTATCCATTTAAAACATTTACTTTCTGATTTGATTCTTTGAATAAACTTAAATATATATATAATGTACAATTGATTTGAAGGTTTAATTTGTTTGGGTCCAACAAATTTGGACCAATAGGCAATCATTTTAGCTTCAATATCTATGAATATTAATTTGATGCCAGTTTCACTGTATATTAGCAGTGTTCCCACTCATGTAAAATCTTGCATAAATCTCGCAATAAAATCGGATATCACGCAACTCATTTTGATCTGGTGCGAGATCGTACACGTACAAATACGTTTAGGGATGAATCGCCGATTTTCTGGAAACATCCATTACGATGTATGCGTATACATATATTTGTTCATACCCCCAAAATACTTCTCTTACCCCCAGATTTCAGACCTAAAGGGTAAGCGTACCCCCAATTTCAGAAGTGAGTGGGAACACTGTATTAGGCAGTTCGGAGTTGAAGGCTTTTACATATTTTTACATCTTTAAACGTCTTCTCATGAACCAATGGATGGATTATGAACAAACTTGATCTGTATCATCCTTAAGTAGCTCCCTCTCAAGTGCAAATAATTTTGTTCGACCAAATAACTAATTATTAAGTGGCAAAATTTGCAGGATAAGTCTGTATAAAACTGCCTTTTTATGCATCATTTCGTCTTAGGGTTAAGATCATTTTGTATTTTAATTCATTTTTTTCTTGTGAGACTGCATCATGCTAAAAAAATGGTCATTTTGGAGCATGTTTCAACTATGCATATCTCAAGAATTGGTAATTCAATCCTCTTGAAATTTTGAGAGGAGTAAGATAGGTAACCGCCAGGCTAGTCAGTCTTTAAAATTAGTTCCTATCTTGTATATTTTTTCTGTACCATTGATATAACATAAAAAAACCCTGATTGGCACCAATACCGTGTTGTAGCTGTCTTTAATTGGTTATTAATACATATGAATACACAAAGTTTGAAGAAAACATTTTTGTTTTTAGATCGAAAGAAACATACTATGAATAATCTGGCCTACATACCAACAAACTCTACATTACTAATGAAGACAAATCCAGGGTTCAACTTCCCTTGTCTGCTGCGACTGGAAGCTAAGACTACATGCAGATAATTTCAAGTAAGTCATTGTTGTTTTTGTTGTTGTTCCAATGAAATTATTTATTACTCAAACTGGGCTTTTTTCATAGGTAGGGGAATGGGCCTTTTTCTTAAATTTGGGGAAAGTAAAACAATCTTTTTTCAAAATGGGGGAGAAAACACTTGATGTAAACTGAATTTTTGGGGAAAACTGCATGATTTTAAAGATTTTTCCTGACGGGAAATGCCTATGAATGACCCCTGCTACAGAAGAAAAAAACCCTGTCAATACTGAGTATTATCATTGTTTGTTACTGTGTATGGTTTGTTTAGATGGAGTTCAATTAAAGACATTGAAATCTCCTATTAATGTGGAAGTTTCATGACTTACTCTTAGAACATGCAATTACTGTAGTGTGAAAATATACAGGCTTATTTGACACAAATATTCAGTCAAAATTGACAATTCTACTCCTTTGGTCTAACTTGTACTTGCTTATAATAACTGTGACATTTGACAATTACTACAAAATCCTAAATAATTGTCTATTTACTTAATTATTCATTATTGAAATAATGAACATGAAACTATAGCATATGGTATTTAAACAATTAAGATAACAATTAAGAAAACTGCTCTGTTGTGACATTGATGAACATAAGTGAATTTTCTATGATGTCTTTAAAATACTTAATGTTTCTCTAAAGTTTGTTACAGTTCTGTACTTATTCTAGATTTTATATAGGGTTAACATTTACCCAAGTTAGGATATAAATTGCAAACAAAGTAATGCCTAATTTCAATTTAAATAATCAAAAAAACATTTTTTTAAAGCAATGAAAGACCATGTCACAGTAAACACCTTTCGCATGTTTTTGAAACAACCAATTACTGACATTGACGTTTGCCACTCATAGATTGGCATAGATAGGTGAGAAGGTAGAGTAGATATTGATAGTTGACAGGTTGAGAAATTTAAAGACATTTCTGGTAGATTCCATTTCATCTTAGTGTGCATCCGTTAAGGTGATTTTAGTAATTTTTACTAATGTTTAAATAAAAGTTCAGGGCATTTTTATCCTATCACCAGGGGCCAAATATAGGCCCTGTTCCCAATCCAAAATAGCCTTATTTTTTTCCCAATTTCAAAAATAAATTCCCAAACAGCTGCAAAAAATGTCATGGCTCATTTGAATTTTATCGCCATTCATTATATTTAAGCCTAAAATCACCAGATTTCATGAAACATGAATAATGTGACACAATAATTAGCACTGCTTTGACTTTTGAGCTGAAGTTCTTCAAAGAAGTAATGGTTGTTGCATACACATGAATAAATGGGTTGAAAGGGTTAACTCCCCTTTTTCAAGAAAAAATGACAGATGAATAACCCAGAGTTACTTTGTCTGTCCTCATAATTACAGAGCAAGACAAAGTATATAAATGTAAAGGCTCTCCTTGATGTTACAGTCGTCAGTCTGAGTCGAATTTAGTATGCATCAATGAATTTTAAAATAACTTGGCACAATTGTTCACCATGATGAAAAGGTATGTCATGCTCAAGACCCAGGTCTATATCTCAAAGGTCAAAGTCACACTTGGGGTTTAAAGGACAAAATTTCGCGTTTTTTACCTTGTCCTGACTGTATCTTCATTCAGCATTGATTCTGTTTATTCAAACTATAAGATACCCTAAATTATTTCACCTTGAAATCAACAACCTTCAACTTAACAAAAAAGATGGTTATTTATCCATCCGTATGTGTGTCCGTGCATCCAAAAATGTAAAGGTCATTCCCTTAAAAACCAATGGACAACATTTTCAGGACAATAACAAGTATCTTAGTGGGCTCAACATGTTGCCATTTGGTGACTTTAGTTTTGAATATTAGGCAAAAATTTGCACCACGAAGTATGATTATCTTTTATATATCAAATAGGTCTCTATTCAACTATTTTCACATGAAAAATAAAAAGAATCTGTCCATACATTTTCTTATTATGATGCAAAATAATCAAATTTCATTAATTTTGGCCATATAACATTAGTTTTAATCAGAGGTAAAAAAGGAAATATTTTTATATGATGCTCTTTCGTGAAAAAATATGTTGATGCATTGTATACCTACTGAACAAAACAGAATAAACTAATTTTTGATGTGTTTATTGTTTTTTCTCTTGTTTTTAAGGGAAGTACTTAAATTTTTCATTTTTTCAATGGGGTTATCCCCCTTTAATGCTGGTATGTCTGAAATAAGCACCGCAACCTACCATTTTATGTGTTGATATCTGACACTTATATGTGATAGAAATATTTAAGAAAGTTATAAGAAAATAGGTTTATCAGAGATTTGGTTCATAGGAGTAAACTACCAGATATGTCCTTCAGTCACTTTAATTTCTGGATTTTGTCGAGATCCAATCATAACCTACTAACATGTGTCTAACACTTTTCTATGAAATTGTCAAATTGTCTTCACTTGGAACTCATGGAAGCTCATGGAAATGGGGTAGCCAGACTAGAATATGGTATTAATGAAAACAATGTTGAAATATGGCGCTGACAGAAGAAAGTTGTCGCTGAATTGTCACCTTAGTGCAACAAAATTTATTTGGTGCAACAAGGTTTTACCTTGTTTAACTAAGTGAAATATCAAAATGATAATTGTATTAATACAAAAATTACCAGAAGATTCAATTTGTTTAAGAAAAAAAGCTTAATATCTCTTTTTTTGGCCATCTTTTTTGCTTGAGATTATTAGTTAGGTTTATTAATAAATTTATTATTTTGGATAACTAGAATTGATTTTTGTGCTTTTATCTAGGAACCCTTTTCTTATTTATATATATTTAGCATTATTAATCATATTCCAGTAAAATTTTTTACCTTCAGTGTTCAGTGTTTGTTGAGAAGATTTTTATTTCTATGAAAAGTTGTTTAAAGTCCTAAAAAATCTTTTAAATACATAATTAAATATATATATGTATCAAATGAGAAAATACAGTGGTAAATATTTGAGTATAGAATAAAAATTAGGAGTTAGAAATAATGATTATAAATTGAAATTACTTTTTTTCATTGTCATAAAATCTATATAGTACTTAGATTTAGACCTTTAATTCATCTACAGTAAGTCAATATAAAATCATATGTTTCAATTTACAGAAGTGTTTTAAATGCATTTATTTACTAGTTTCATTAAAAAATGTTAATAAATGAATGAAAAAGTATGAAACATACAAACAATCAAAATTTAAAATATGAGATAAAACTCGTTGCACCAAACAATTTAAGCATTTGACATACAACCTTTGGACAAATATTGTTTTTGACAAGTTAAAATTAATAACATGAGTTCAATATTGCTATATTTATTTTAATTGAATAAATCTTTTTCTAAAAAAATCAATTTTGAAAAAAAATCAGATAGAACCTTGTTGCACTGAGATGACAATATGTCATTTTCAAAATGCTGTCTCAGACAGTGAAATAACCAAAGAGGATTGTTGTACAAGAGAAAGACTGAATGGACAGGTTCTTGTAGAGGATTGGAGCAGGAGAGTGTGGGGGAGAAGATCACGCAGGATGACAAAGCCTTTACTGTTATTGAATGTATTCCTGTTCATCTTACCCTGGTTGTGAGGATGATGTTAACAGAGGGTTGTAGGATGACACTTGCTATCATCCTCGGGGAATGGCCTTGGTTTTTACAACTCCTAGGCAGGTTCATCAACAGGCTGGTGGTGGGTATCCTTTAATGGAAATGGACTGAGTGGTGTGTGGACACCCTACATATATACATATCTGGTGGCGGAATTTGAAATCGCGAGCTAGACAAGATCTGCAAAACACTTGTCGACTTCTGGGGTGAATAGGGCATACATGTTGTTAAAGCCTTCAAAAATGTTGTATATCTAACAAATTTGGTGTGACTGGAAACACTTACTGTATGAGGAACATTGATGATGATGATGAAACTGTTTAGAAAATGTGTATTACACTGATACAAATAACAGAATTAATTGGATGAGTTTGATGCATCAGACCTTTATGATGTTGGAGAGTTTGAGTTTTGACAACCTTTCACTTTCTTACCTATGTGGAAAACACATTTTGTAAGTACTATCAGTACTTTGATTTGTCACACAAAAAAAAACCAAATATTCCTTTTGTATATTGATTTACTTTTGGTACCTTTGTTCTTATGATTTATTTGCTGTATACCACAAGTAAATTTCAGTTATTATCTGCTGTAATGTTTGTGCGTGTTTGTGCATGTATTCCAGTTTTGTCTGGAGCATAACACAAAAACTATAACAGGTATCACTATGAAACTTCTTAGGTAGATAGATCATGATTAGGAGAAGTCCAGGAACAAGAACTATAACTCTGTGGTTGCAGAGTTACTGCCCTTTGTTGTTTTTTCATACATTAATTTTGTCCAGTTCATAACACGTAAGTGAGACTGTATAATGCTAGAGATGGCCATTTTTGGAGCGTGTTTCAATGCTCAAGAATGGGTAACACTTAGCCTCTTCAAATTTTGAGAGGAGTAAGACAGGTCAGGTAACTGCAAAGTTAGTCAATTTTTAATATCTGTTCCTATCCAGTGCCTGTGAATTAAGGCCACCCTTGGAAAAGACAAAGCATGACCTTTATTGACAGGTGGTCTTTATTTGGAGGTCAGTTTTTCAGCCAAATCCCTTACCAGTTGTCCATATTTCATCAAGGCAGGTGTTTAAGATGGATGATATTTGGAATATATGGCCTTTGAACCTTTTAAAAGGTTGTGGTCCATTGATCAATTGTTTCATCAGATTGTTTCTTAGGAGATGGAACAATGGATTACCTGAAGTATCATTAAGTTTTAAATGGAATTGTGGTAATTCCTGAATAAAGGATGGTAAAAGGAGGTTGAAGTTAATATATTTTTTTCTCAATTTTGTGTCTCAACTTAGCACTAAGTTTTGTGTTTAGGGGTGTAGATGAAGGGCTATAATTGTGTCCTCCATACCTGTAAATCCTAATCCCACACAAGAAATGCTTATGTCTGAGTCTGATTCTTCACTTCAATTTACATTGGTTCATTCAACCTGCTCTATTACTGAACTTTGATTTTTTGTTTGTCTGCTAGACAGAGGCCTTCATAGCTGATTGCGCTGAGCATTTCATCAGAATTAAAATTTTATGCATTGATAAATATGAGACATGAACAATGATGATTAAGGTTCTGTACTCAACCCACCACAAATCTTATGTGAATGACAACAACTGTTATAAAGCAGATAAACTTGTCAGTTATATACAAAATTTACAATATCCAGCACTGCCGTACTTTTGCAGAGCACTGAAACATGTTATACCATCCTCAAGACTTGGCCCGGAAAAATTAAAACTCAGGACAAAGCCAAATGTTGCATAAATCTCAGAATTAAACCTGGAAGCACACAATCCTCAGGACTAGCCTGGAAATACATAAATATCACAAGCTAGGCCTGCAAATATCAGAACACAGCCAATTTCTGTTGTATGTCCTTTAACCCTTTACCTCATAATACCGCATTTTCCCGCATCTAAAGCAGATGACTTTTGAAAACATGGTGGCAAAAGAAACCATAGTTTGTAATGAGTAATGGCTCTGTTAGAGGGAAATCAACTAAATTTTCTTAAATAAATTTATGTTTTGTATATTAGCTTTGAATTTGGAAGAGTCCAAAATATGCTTATGAGGCAAAGGGTTAAAACAAAAGATTTTCCATTTGCTCGCCTAAAATCAACAGATATGGCCTTTTAAAGCTAGATCAGCTGCCTTTTCCTGTTTAGTGATTAATTGAAGTATTGACAATGACCAGTCAGAAGGCTCGTTACTTGAATGTCACATGGTTGGCAAGTTGGTTGTGGCAATTTTCTGAAAACTGATCTATTCAAAATACAGTCATGATTAAGTTTATGCTGACAATGTTACATTTATCAGTATTTTGTGGTAAAAAGCTATATAATTGTATAGTACCCAGGAGCACACACATTTGTGTATTTGGAAATGAAACATTGAAATGCAAGGGAACATGGATTTGGGCGTAAAGTTTAAGCAGTAATTTCTGTCACTTTTAAGAAATTAACCAGTTTTCTGTTTGTATATCTTTTAATATAATCTTTTTATATCATTTTTGATACATGACTTTACACAGGGACTAGCAATTAGTTTGAAATTTTGGGCCATAACATGAACATTTTACATAACTTATGTATGGGAAGTCACTCAGTGGTGAACTTTTTATTACTGACATTCATCTAAAAGAAAAAACTGAAACATAACTCAACATAATTACTCAGAATTTATGATAGCAGGACAGTGTCATTATAAAACAAGTCTTACTTTAAATGAATGGACACAGTACACTATTTAGCACTAGGGTAGTACATGCAAAGGAAGTGCTGCTTACATTCTCAATACATATGTACAGTACAGAATAAAATCAACCAGGCACCTGTGTTACTAATGTCTGACAGGAACTGCTAAACCATGTGACTAATTTTGAAGAAACAAAGCAAAAAGTTACAAAAACTGAGCAAATAGCTCCTGATAATATTTCACTAGACAGAAATATAATAATGTCTGATTAAAATGCCATTTTTTAACACCAAGCAGCAGGTATTTATTCTATTACTATTTACCTGCAATGACACATGTATATCAATGACAGTATATATATATATATATATATCAACAAAGCACTAGGCTTAAATGATACATGCAAGTATTTGGGTACTAGTAACGTTCAGAGCCTGAATCTTTGGAGTACAGTTTTTAAGCTATGATGTGCAAGAAATGATTTATTTGAAATGATATTATGATCATCAGTGTATTGGGAGAAAGTCATTGATGAGGAGAAATAAGAATTAATCAACATGTGTATATTTAGCCACTTGTTTGTTTTCTTAGAAAGTGGACGCATCTTGGTGTTTGACAGTACTTCTCATTGGTGAGGTGTACATGAGTTTTTAGATCAAGTATTAGTAAAAAAAATGCAAAAAATAATCAGGAAGATGTAATATTCCTGTTGTTTTTAAACTCTGGAAAAACAAGAACTTTGGTATTCACCTTTTTGGATTTTGTTTCTGAAAATGTATGAAAAGGCATGAAATCGCATTGACTGTCGGACTTTAGTAATAATAACCAGTCTTATAATCAAATGTTTTTAGTTTTTACTGCTACTGGATTAACTGGACTGCATTTAATTAATTCAATTCTTTGCATTTGGTGTAATGTATCACTGAGAGTCTTTTAGTTCCTAATAGTCCATAGAATTCTGAATTATGAAAATTCTTGATGCCTGAGATGGAGACGGCACTTATTTTTAGTACTCATCCATGATGCTTGTTTGTGTACTGCGTAATTCAAACAGAGTGAGTTATGACACTAATCCTTCTGTCATAAAGTCAGGGTAGTCTAGACTGTTATAGTGACCCCTTGTATACAGCAACATTCTGTCCATAGTGACCCTTTTTTCATCTCTCTCAAATGTTTTTGTTATAAAAACCATCTGTTTATAACAATTGTGTGTCTGATATGACCTATAACCGTAACAATCAGATTGTGAACCACTTTTTCTAAGGGAGAATACTTTAGTATTCTTAACTTTTTA
The DNA here is from genome assembly GCA_008271625.1 of Lutraria rhynchaena. Taxonomy (NCBI): domain Eukaryota; kingdom Metazoa; phylum Mollusca; class Bivalvia; order Venerida; family Mactridae; genus Lutraria; species Lutraria rhynchaena. Next base: position 966,079 of record VIBL01000064.1, read on the forward strand.
ACATTTTAGAAACTAATTGATTTTTAAAACAATTTTATTTATCTTTTGAATTTTATCATGTGAATCTTAATATTCATGTATCACTAGAATTGACTTCCTTCTGTTTTGAATCTAAATAAAGGGTGTATGGTATCATGAGGTTTGTGTATTCAACAACATTAATATCTAAAATGTATTTAATAAATATAAATTATTCCAAATTACCTTTGTTAATGTTCCATATGTTGATTTTCTGAAATAATCACATGACTGTGTGTGCGTGTATCTTGGGTTACTATTGTACAAATATCGTGTGTAATTGTCAATAACAATTGTAATAGTTGTGTTTTTGTCTACCAATGTCAAATACCAAATAGTTTAAATGTATAAATATATGACAGTTTACATATTTACTTCCTTTCTCTCCTCCCTTTCCTCTTTGGTTGGATATCTGTTTTTTTCCATCTGTCCTGAGGATTGTGTTCAACGCCTTGCTAATCTTGCACGTGTTGGTGCCCATTCTCTCTATGATGTCATCTGGCCTCTCAGCAAGTAAAGGCTTGGTATCAACACTCTGTACATTTAAACACTGTACGAGCAGGCACATTAGTAGCCTGCCAATGCTCACTGAATCTATCATAAGGAATTCAGATCTCTTCAGGGTTGCAAACAACCATAGGGCACTCCATGCCACCATCTGGCATTCTGTCTCACTTTTCAGTTCAGGCTTGTGCCATAGTTTATACAGTAATTTACAGTATAGTAATTTAAAACATGGCCTAGTACCTTTTTTCATCCACTATTGTTGTCCAATATGTTCACATCATGGAAAATGGTCACCATGACCTTCATGGAAAAAATAAGGAAAAAATCTCATACATAAAACCAACATACTTTTTGAGCATAGAAAATGATCAGAGCGGATGAAAAATGAAAAGAAATATTGTTTCTTCTAAGTGATACTCACTTGTGGTATAAGACAAATTGTTAGAACAAGGGTACCAAAAATAAATTGATATGAAAGAAATTTAGACTTTGACTTTGATTTTGATTTGTGTGTGACAATTTGAAATACTGGTAATACTTCCGAAATATCTATAGTCTTGAAAAGGACTGTTACCAGCCCTGAGAAGGACTGTCTATTTTCCATATATGTCTTAAGTAGAACGACATGCAATATCATGATATATCATGATACGCATTTAATGAGTAATACTCAGCTCTATCACCAATACAGCCTTCTTCATCATCATCATCATCATCATCATCATTGTTCTGAAGTGGAACATCAGTTCTCTGCATCTACAAGAATTCCTCGTACAGTTCGTCGTCATCAGTACCATATAGTAAAACTTTGTTATTGTGAGCATTATTGTCACAAACACCTGACTTGTCTCGAGGAGTTTAAAAGAGTCCCGTCCATTTAATTCTTGGGCCACGGCAGTGGTACAGTGGTTAGTGTGTTGGAATTTTAACCTGGAAATCCGGGTTTTAATCCAGGTTTTGGCAGGTCATACCCTTCTTTGAAAATTTTACAAAAATGTCCATTTTCCTAGGGTAAGTTAGTACTGGTTAGAACACAGTCCAGGAAACTGATTAGCTGAACCGGCAGCTGTATATTACTGAAAAATTGTTGAAAAATGGCGTTAAACCCCAGTGACTATTTAATTCTTAGTTGCATAAAATTTTCTGTGCTTATTACGAGCATCTTGAGCACAAATGATCATGTCCCATGACTTAACTTTAAGTACTTATTACCTTGATTTTCTCAAAAAATCAAGCTTGCACCTACTACAATGATATTTATGTGCCGATGAGTGTAAATTTCTGGCACATGGCACAAAACTTATACAATCTACAAACCTGTCCCTTGTTAGTACAAGCACCTGACTTATGTCAGGTATTTTGTCTATTTTGATGACTCCTCGAGACAATAAGGTTTTACTATACAACATTTCTTGAAGGCTTAAACATTGATGGCTGTGTCCATTTCGTCCCAGGTGTCGACCAACCATTTGCAGATCTCGACAGCTCAGGTTTTGCCTCCAGATATGTATATTTATATGTTGTCTGTCCACATACTACTCCGTTCATTTCTGTTGGGGTACCCTTCATCAGCTTATTGATGGGCAGGTCTAAGGGTTGTGAATCCGAAGTCATTCCAACCGGGATGATAGCAGTGTTGTCTTACAATTCTCCGTAACATTGTCATCACAACCAGGGTCTGCTGAGCATGGAATGCATTCAAGATCAGTAAGGCCTGACATGCTGCCTGGCCTTCGAACCCACACTTTCCTTACCCAATCCAATACAAAGCCTGATCCATTCAGCCTTTGCAAAGTACGTAACGATCCCTTTGGCCATTTTGTTGTCTTGGGCAGTGTTATCCTTTAAAAAGAACATATAGTAGCAGACATCATTCGCTACTCGATCTGCATATAAGAAAAACTAAAAGGTAAGTCACTCGCAATTTTTTTGATTGACGGAAGTGACTGTATCCAGTCTGGGTCCCAGCATTCCTTCTGAAATGCGTGCTCATTTCGGGAACCCCGCTCGTGCTGTAGCACGCTAAATTTAACAGCGAGGTTCCCGAAAAGTGTGCACATTTCAGAAGGAATGTCGGGACCCATCCTGGATACCGTTACTTCCGTCAGTTGAAAAAATGGTGAGTGCCTTACCTTTTAGTTTTTCTGATATGCAGAGTAGCCAAATGACGTTTTTTTATTGGCAGGTTAGGGTTGTTTATTGCTCACACTTTTAAGCCAATCTTCATCAGACCTAGTCAGAATGTTTCTCTTAATGATATCTTGAACAAGCTCGAACATGGGTCATCTGGGGTCAGAAACTAGGTCACCAGGTCAAATCATAGGAAAACCGTGTTAACACTCTAGGAGTCTCAGTTTTGAGTGGAGGTTTACCAAACCTTGTCAAAATGTTTGTCTTAATAATATCTAGGGCAGGTTTGGGTCATCTTGGGTCAAAAACTAGGTCACCAGGTTAAATCATAGGAAAACCTTGTTAACACTTTAGTAGCCACAGTTTTGATTGGATCGTTGTAAAACTGTCGTAAAATGTTTGTTTCATAATGTTTTGGACTGGTTCGAACATTGATCACCTGGGATCGCAAACTAATTCAAAAGGCAAAATCTCCTGAAAACTTGGCAAACCTTCTAGAAGTCACAGTTTAAATTTGATCTTTCTCAAACTTTTTCAGAATGTTTGTATTAATGATATCATGAACAGGGTTGAACAAAGGTCAACTCAGGTTAAAAACTAAGTCACCAGGTCAAATCACAGGTACATGATAGATGTTGCAATCTTTACTCAGGAGAGCGAAAAAGGGTCATCTTGGCCCTCTTGTCTAGAACCTTGACCTGGTGTTGCAGGGCTCGACAAATCCACTTGTCTGCTCTTAATTATGAGTAGAAAATTACTAAGGATGAGTTGAAATTACTGAAGACCTAGTTAAAATTCTTAGCTGGTTGTCCTGCAAGATGAGTAGCCTGAAATAAATTTGTCGAGCCCTCTGTTGGTCCATGGGGTCCAGAGTAGAAGCTACTAATTTACTGATGTCCAATCACACACAGTCCCCAGGTCAATAATCCTCTCTGGCACAAATATTGCAATTTTAAATTTAGTGCAACACTTTATTTGATGACTATTTCTTAAAACTACTCTAATAAGATAATCATTGTTTGCATTGTTTGTTGACATCTCAAGTGCATGAATGCATTTATTCATAGTCAAAAGTTTTCCCCTCTTGGACATGGCTCAAAAAATAACTTATTGACAAAATTTAAAGCTTTAATTGCCCATGAATTATATTGTGCAATGGTTTTGATAAACTGGTTCCTACATTAAACCAGGTCCATTAAAATATTGTTTTTTTGATTGGCTGAATTGGTAATTGATGTCAATTTATTCATCATGAAAAGGGCAAGAATGGTTTTAATACATTTGGTAGCATGCATATATAAATGCATTAAAGATAAAGAATTAACAAACTGGCATTTGACAGGTCACTAAATTTGTCACAGGTAACAAAAGATGTCACAAAAGATAAGTTCTGGCTTTGAGGACATTTGTATGGAGCTAGTGCTTGTCTTGCATTTTAGTAGAATGGTGGTTGCTTAGAATGGTGCTTAATGATGGTTTCTGCTCCAAGTATATGATCGCTAGTCAATAGTTCTTTTACTTTTTACTCTAATCAAACTCTGATTAGGTGGTCAAGCTGCTCTGTATACAGATTGGCCCAAAAACTTTGTAAGAATTTTTTTATGAAACAAGCATTTATTATCATTAAAAAAAAAAATATGCATCTTTGACAAGGCATACTTGGTCTAAGATAAGATATACTTCAAGTGCATTTTAACCTGTGGTAAAATATTTAATGTATTTTTCAATTTTGTACCTGTTTTTTTGACAATAGAATGATATGCGCATGTACAATTATACAATGAAGGCTGAACTATATTGATAAATTATTATCATGGTAATGATGCACATAACTTTTATGTACAGAAAATTGTTAAATTGTTTATTTTTTAAATTAGGAAATCATTTGTATTTTGATCAACATATCTATGCATATTTAATATTTCCATCATAATCAAAAGTTGAGTCCATCAATTAAAACTTGAAGTCCATGAAATGTCATCCATGTTGAGATGAAGGAAAGTCATTGACACACACATTCACATTGATGATTAATAATTTTTCCTCTCACTTTTGTTCTTGGTCTGCTTCTGTTGCTGGTCATGGAGCATTTCATTTGGTGTAGGTGGGGAATGCTCCGGTGTGTTCATTTGTCTGTCTTTGTTTGGCGTCTTGCCTTTAAAAGCTAGGAATTTGTCCATGTGTTGAACCATTATTTGCGTTTTGGTTGGCATGGATTTCTCTTCAGCCATGAAAATCACATGCTTTACAACTTGATAGATTTAGGCAACAACGTAGAATTTAATTGTTAGGTCCATGTCCTCTTCACTGTCCTCCAGGTCTAAGGAATGTTCCACTGCGCTTGTATTGCCCTCAGAATCAGTGTTTCTACCATGTGAATCATAGAAACACTATGATTGTTCATGTCTGCTGAGTTTTCACTTCTAACAAACCTAGTCATTGGGGCATTCTGGGTAGGAGTGCCTGGACTTGAAACACTTTTTGCTGCTATTTGTTTTGTATGTCTGAAATGTATTACATGACCTTTGAACTTGTTGAATTGCATAAATTTCCAGAGGGGTCTATCCTTCAAATTTGACACTTTCAAAACAAACCTATCTCCCATTTCACAATTTGTGTGTCTTCTTCTGACCCTCAATTTCTCTATTTAACGTATACGTTCTAATTAATAGACCATCACCTACAGAAAGTGGAATATTTTTTGTTCTTACATGAATAGTGTTCTCACTGTCCGTGTGATTTGGGTTTTGTACCAAGTACAGGAATTACTTTTCCCCTTAATGGGACCCCATCAGCCATCAAAGTTAGCAATATTGTTTAAGTAAATTTGTCACATTCCTCCAAAAAGGTGAAAAAGTTGTCAAAGTAGACACATCAATTTGAGTGATGGAGCTAGTCAGCCACTCCAAGTACTACATGGTGGCCAAGCTCCATGATATGTCTGATTATTCAGCCTTCCAAAGTGGGAGAAGTAGGCATTCTTTGCTTCACATTACATCCTAAACTTGACCCAATTGGATTGATTTGTCTGGCATGTATTGTTTGAATGACAGATGACCAGAAAAAGCTACCATTGCCTCATCTTCTGAAACTTCTTTGAGTAGAGTGTCAGACCGCTCAAAGGTGCCAGACAATCTATCCTGTCTTAGTCTGATCTTGTCGAGACAATCATAGGCTGGGTCTCCATGGGCTGGCTCAGCTTCCCAGTCGGAGACATGAAGGTACCTCATCATTCTCTGGCACTGATTTCGTGCCATGGTAGACATTCTCACAGTATTGTTTTGTATGCTTTAATGTTACTCTATATTGTGTAACGTTGGTTCTTCCTTTGTGTTGTGGTTTCTTCAGGTCAGTTTGTTGAAAATATACCTGTAACTACATGTGGTAGCTTTGACAGATAACTGTTCAATGTACAAATGCAAGCTAATTATACACATAGTAAGATAATTTCTATTATGCATGTACAATAGTTCTTACTCATGAATTATAACAAATTTCCAATCATTTAACACAATTGCACATAAAATATACTTTAACACAATCTTAGTAAATTAATCAAACTTAGGTAATTATAATTGTTCATGTGGAGGTACCTCAATGAGCACATAAGTGATTCACAATAAATAACCGCTAAAACACGGTATTGGTGCTGATAGTAGTCTCACTTACTCAAAAAAAAGTTTTTAGATACCACATTAATTTGGAGTTTATTACAAAGCTCAAGGCATCCCCTACACAGATCAAACTTATTTTTTTGTACATATGCATGCATTGTTATTTTATTTACCATTTTGATCCTATGGTATAACAAAAGTTACAGACACTAAACTTGGGTGAATAACATGCAAAAAAAAAAACAGCAAAAACTTCAAAACTTTATTTTTTTCGACTGTAGCATCTATAACAAGATATGAACATTAAAAGTAAAAAACTTAACTGGAAGTGATAAACATCTTAACGAAAAATTTCAGAACATTTAAGCAGCAGGTATCAGACCCAAAAATAAGTAAGCTAGAAACTTCTGCTTCTCATTCATAAAAGACCTACCAGAAGGTTATCTAGCCATTTATAATACATCAAGAACAGTATTAAAACAAACAAAACCATCAATACTGGTCTAAAGAATGACAAATTTCCATGAAAGGTAAAATTACAAGGCACACACATTTGGTTACAGACACTACCAAATTATAACATTTCACTGCAGTTGAACAATCATTTAAATCATGACAAAATTCAATACAAAAGCATGGCAGGATAAAGAATATTGCCTAGAATATTATACCAAATGATTTTTGATTGGTTAAAATTACAGTGCAAACATGTTTTAGAAGGAATATATGCAAACTGCATGTTAAACTGATGAAAATGTGTACAAAACAACAAGTTTAAACCTGGACAGTGATGGAAAACTGTAAAATATTAAATGTTAATGATTGTGTGTTAAACCATAGTCATTTTAAGTAAGTATTCCTCCAAATTGCCTACTCTTACAGACATATATACATGATAACACATTTGGTTACAGACACTACATAGATGTGATGAGGAATAGAGATATTGTGTTTTTTTCTATATAAGCTATATTCTTGCACTATAGTATTCACTTCAGATAGAAATGTTTGTGATTCTGTTCCAGACCAGCTTTCAGCTTCAACAAATCATTGGCACTGAATCGGAATGACCCCTTCCACTCACTATTTCTGGAGCTTGCACACTACACAAGATTACGTGTAATGGCTCCTGTGAACAATCTTCTTTATCAGGCCAGATGTACCATTTGGCTGATTTTCTCATGTATTTCAGTCTAATTTCCATGTCAAAGACATCCATTACTTCTGCAAAATAAACACAGAGAGGTCCCTTCTTAGGCTTTAGCCCAACAGCTACAAAATCACCAGGGTTGTATTTTTTGGATTCTGCTGGTCTCTCTGTCTCAGTTGACACCTTGTTGTGAAGTCTACTCTTCTTTGCTCTAGTGTTCTGAATTTCGGTTGATTTTCTTTTCTCAGGAAGTTTTTCTAGTTCTGCTTGGTTTTGATAATTTTGCTTGCTGTCTTGTTTTTTGTCTGATTTGAAGTGTCACTAATAACTGTCAACTTCCGAATCTCCCAGGCATTATCATGCTTGCTTAAGCTGCATATCCCACTACCCTCCATGCACTGCTCACAATAGCAGCTAAGATTTCTAGTGCTCAGTTCATAATTGTTTCCTGCAGACTTTACAACATGTAATTTTCTTGTACCCACAAGTGTCTGAACATTTGTTTCATCTCTATTTCTTTTTGCTCCTGTAACAAGGATGAACTCCCTTCTTGAAACTGTGCTTGCTTCTATATCTGTATTGTCCATTGTCAGTTTCTGTGTACAGAAGTCAAACATATTGTCTGCACAACCAATCACTTTTCTGTTGCTGACTACAGCTCTGTAGCAGGCATTTTTCACAGTTGCACCAAGCCCATCACACACATTCATCCAATGAGATGTTTCAAAATAGTTCTGTGTTACTGTTGGGTTTTTCCTCAGACTAATGTCCGCAAAGGCTTTCTTCCCCTTATATTGCACCGCAAATCCATCTGTTCATTCATGAATATTATTTAATTTCACTCCCTTCTTCTCAAGTAGTTCTATGGCCTTGTTTTCAAAAGTAATTGCTAAGTCAGTATCATGCTTGGTATCTTCACTTGTGCCAATAACGGCATGTTTCACTTTTAATTCTTTATCTTCCTGCTTTTCCGTGTAGTAACACATCATGGGATGTATTGTTACTTGATTCCTGTCAAAGAATCCTGATTGTACTTCACTTTGAAAGACACATCCATAGTTCTCACTAAAGTCCATGACCATAGCAAAAGAACCCTCACCAATTCCTCACAAATTCTCATCTGCTGTTGTTGCCATGTGGCTCTGAAGATGTGCTCTGGATATTCTTGCATATCATTCTCTAAACATGTAATAAATGTTTCAATGTCAGCTTCTTTGGGCACACAGGAGACAGCGTTTGACTTTGTCATCTTTTGCAATTTCTACACTTTCCCACTGATGCCAAGACACCATTCCATCACTACATTGATCATTCAATGGTTTAAGGTAACTTCATAGACATTTCACTCCACATTGTTGGCATTCTCTTCTTAAGCATTTTACATCTGGACTCGTCTCATACTTACAAAATGTAGCATCACACAAGTTTTTCTAGTCCACTGAAATGTCATCCACATTTTCCTTTTCTTTTACTCCCTTTTTCAGGTTTGTTAATGCCTCTATTTTCAGAGCCACATTGCAGCATTTTTGACATAAGCATGATCTCCTGCTTGTTTCAGACACTTTCTTAACATTTACTGGTTTCAGTTTTGAAAATGAAGTTAGTCCTATCTTGTGAGCAGGATTTCTTGACTTGTACTCTTTGTAGGCCTCTTCTAGTATCATGGTCATAACATGTTGGTGGCGTAATACTTTCTGGCCTTCTTTTCTTACGTTGACAGTTTCACATTTGTTTGGCACCTCTCTACTGATTTTTGGGCTCAGAAAAAAACTCTTCACAGAATCCTTTATGCAAGAGTCATGTGCATCCCTTCTTTTTCTTTGTTTCTTTTCCCACCATGTAGACCTGGGTCTTTGTGCTTTAACTGATACATTGAAATACCTGTATGTACCTTTTATATTTCTTTAATACTGAGTCACAGATAATGTTGTATGTTTCTAATGTTTCATTTCTCCATGTTTTCTGGTTTTCACTAATGAAATGCTCTCTGTTACAGATTGCAAAATTGAATCTGTCATTTCAAGTTTTTTTCTGCAATCTGGTGTCATAATTATTTTCTTCTTATTGAGAACTTTAGATGTTGAAGGCGATTCAATGAGTTTACTGATGATGATAGCTTTACTCCTTGGTGTCTTAGGTAACTCTTTTTTAGCCTTTTTTAATTGTCTATACAAAGTTGCTTTAGGTAACACTTTCGGCGATTTTTCAGGTGACTCAGTATTTTTCTGTTCATCATTTTTTGAACTACTTGATTCTTATTGTATACTTTCCTTCATCTTGATACGCAATCTCCATGCCTGGGTTCTTTTCACAACTTTCTTCTTCTTTTTCCTTGTTTATTTCATCAATTTTGGGAACTGGTATTGAAAGGCCTGCTTTTTCTTTCTTTTTCTGACGGTACTTTTTCATTTTGTCGCGCTTTTTTTCAATTTTTGTCAAATTTTTGGGTCTGACAGTGATTGCTGCCTTCTTCGTAATCTTGCTTCCTTTCTTCTTTCCCTGTCTACCTTTTTCCGCTGCTCGTATTTTCCTTTGTTCTCTTGCTGCTTTTTCCTCCATGCTTGTACATGCTTAATGCAAATTAAGAGAGTTGAAAGCATACTGCTCATGTGTCTGAAATGATGAATTCATGTTCAAACAAACTAAAATTAGCTATCTCTAAAAGCAAAGTATCTGATAGAAACAGAATCACAAAATGCAGTGTAGATATTTCTGAGCAACAGAATCATACCTGGTTCATTACTGGAAGTCTGTTTTTGTCTTCTCTCCATGCCTTTGGGTTGTTCGGTGGTAAAAATCATAGAAATTAGACAGGACAATTCTTCTAGTGTAAGAAATCCGGGTTACCTTGTTTTGTCTTGAATTGTTCATAAACACAATACCACAAGTCTGTTGTAATACTTCATAATAAAAGTGTTTACATCACTTTTTTGCACTTTACTCAGTAGTTCAATGTATGATGCAACATTACGCCATAACAAATAGGTATATCTCTAGAGTAAAATAAATTTTAGGTCCAAAAGCAACAGTGACTTTTTTCTTTCATTTTTATACCCTTTCGTGTAGTGTCTGTAACTTTTTCTATGTAGAAATTTTCAGGAATGTTAATTCATAGCAATACAAATTTTGTCTAACTTAGATAATCCATGGATACACATTAGTTAATGAAAGATAAACACTTATGAAACAAGAAACAATGAAACTATTGCAACATAAACTTTTCATTGTTACACACACTATGAAATTTTTCTTCTCGATATTTACAAAAGAACAATCATTCATGCTAAAACCAGGACTAAACCTGAACCATAAATGATTTTTTTACTGACCATAATCAATAACTAAATGATTAATGTCAATTTAAGTTTAAAATACCCTTATTTTGTACTAATTATTTGAGTATAGCAATGAGCATATGTTTGATTTTTGCGTTAAAACAAAATCACAGCCAAAAGCATTTCAGGTGTAAAATAAGTAATATTTTACTGATTTTAATAATTCAAGCAACAAAACTTGCAGAACATAAGTCTGAATAAAACTGTACCAATGTATGCACCAATTCGCCTTGAAATTCAGAGCATTTTGGATTTTAAATAACATTTTTTTTTTCAAGTGAGACTGTATAACGCTTAAAAATGGCTATTTTTGGAGGATGTTTCAATGCATATCTCTGATCAGCACCAATACCGTGTTTTAGCTGTTACTAGATTTCTTGTATGTATCAGTAGTAAAAGAAATAGGATAATAGGAACCTTGAAAAATAAGAAGTTTCAAGTTTGTTAGCAATCAGCAGAACATTTGCCTTTGGTCATTTACAATTGCATATACAGTCAAACCTGTGTTAAGCAGCCTGGCAAGGGAAATGGCTAAATTGGCTGCTTAAGACAGGTGGCCACTTAACGCAGTTAGTGGTCATTGGAGACCAAATTGTATAATCAATCTGTATACAACATACAACATAGTTATACTGTATATAGTTATACTGCCGAAACAATACGGTCTCAATCGGCAATTTCCGTTGAATCAATTAAATGGAAAATTCACAACCTTTTAAAGACTTGTTTACACGAAGTAATTATGGCTGCGCGTCGAGTAGAAAAAGGTGTGAAGTGGCCGTTAATTGGGGTCATAAAATGGATTTGGGTGTGAAAAACGTGGCCGCTGACCGCATGAATCAGGTGACCACCTAATGCAGTAACTTTAAAGAAGGAAAATTGTCGGGAGGAGTTCAGAGTGACCGTTAATGGCAGGCGACCGCTTATACCAGGTGACCGTTAGCACAGGTTTGACTGTATACCCTGTGACAATCAACATATATTTAAGGACAATATATACAAAAAACATAACACAAAAGTACATCAACACAATAAACAATCAGTACACGAATCATCAGTTTATTACTGAAATATTTTCATGTACAGTCAAACCTGTGTTTGCCACCAACTCCAAATAAAGACCACCCTGTGAATAAAGGCCATTTTTTGAAAAAGAAGTTTAGAGCAAACAGACCTCAGAATAAAAACCATCTGTCAATAATGGTCACATTTTGTCTTTCCCAATGGTTTTCTTTGTCCATTGGTTTGACTGTATGTATAAAGCTTCTTTTATAAGTCTTGCAATATTTAACCAGTCAATTTTACTTTTTGTTGACATTAAAGCATTAAATTTTTGTATACTAGGTCAAGAACATCTGCCTAGGTATTTTAATGATATACCTTGATACAACATTACATAAAAAGGTTACATTCAAATTCAATAATATTTTGTGAGCATAATCTACACAATCAATTTCGTCTTTCAACATCATTTTATCTGCCTGTTTCTAAGCAATGTGATGATAATCACATACTAGTTGTTTTCTCAATTTGTCATTTTTTATATCATCCAAATTTGTTCGAAGCAATATTCAGTCTTATATAATAATCTAATTTAGGCATCAAGTTGATACAATCATGCTAATCTTATTTTTATCATATTATGATACTTTACATTCCTGTCAAAGTTTAACACTAAAATTAATCTGAAGATAAGAAACATAATTAAAGTCTCACATGTAACAATATGTCATAGCTTTTACAAATAGCTTTAATGAACAAATGAAAGCAAAATATAAATCATAGACTACAAGGCCCCTTATATATGCTCAGGTTGTCAATAGGGCTGCAACGGGTACCTGAAATATCAAAATTACTCAAATCCATTTTAAATTTGCGGGTATGCATCCAAATTTTGTAATTTTGATTTCTGATTGGATAGTTGCAAGAAAGATAGTTCATGGTTAAAATATGTTTTTCTCTTCTTATTTTAATGACTTGCCTTTGCAACACATAATATGTGTTTTAAACACTTATTCAGAGAAGCACAAAATTTGAAAATAATATGTTTTAAATGTCCATCATTATGATGAAGATAAAGGAAAATTGTAATAAAATATGTTAGTTTGTAGTTATAGCATGCAACATTGATTTTAGGTATGAAAACAATATAGACTATTAACACAGTAATATTTTGTTGAACACTCTTATTGCTGTTTCTTATTGTATCAATTCATCAATCACTACTATTTGAGTATTCAGCTATGAAACATTAAATCTTGGTATTTATGACTAAAACTGTCATTCTGAGACTCATTTTTGTGTTCTGCAGTGTGATAATGTTTAAAGAGAAAGCAGCCACATTTTGCATTGCTGCATGGTTTAACACTCTTCCTCTTTAACTTGAAGACATTAAGCATGCCAGTTTAAGTTATCTTGTATGTATGGTTGTTGGTTTATTCATTTCAATTACAAATGTCATGTTTCTAGGACTTAAGATCAAGAAGTTTGTATATTTATGAATTTAAAAAATGAAGAGGTGAATGCAATTATTTAACTACCTCTAAATATGTTACAATTGGATCTGATCTGAAATATTCAGAATTCATGATAAGTATTTGATTGGGTCTGATTAGAAGAAATTTGGATTCGTTGCAGCCCTTGTCATCAATCAGTTACCCTGGTTTCCAACCTGGTTACTATGTTTAACAACACAATAATTTGCTTGATGAAAATGTAGATCACAAAAAAAAAGTGCTAAGAACAGAATTATTGGCTAATCTTTGTTATAGTTGGATAACTTTAGAGCCTATCAAAAAAATGATTACATAAATTTTTATAAAGTGTTAATGAGGAATTTAACTGGTATTAAGGATGAAATTCATATGAAAGTATGAAATTTACAAAAACATATAAATATTACAAAATACATAACTTACACAATAACAATTATATGTAATATACAGTCAAACCTGTGTTTTGCAACCACTTCTGAATAAATGCCTCCCTGTGAATATAGGTCATACTTTGAAAAACCATCATGGATTATTTAGAACAAACTGACCTCTGAATAAAATCACCTGTCAGTAAAGGTTACAATTTGTCTTTCCCAAGGGTGACCTTTGTTCACAGGTATGACTGTACACCAAAAATATGTACACAAACCCTTGTCATAACATCCACCTGCCTATAAAACAATACTCCTACATTCATAAGGATGAATGATTTGAAAGTAGAATGAAAACTGATGTCATTAGGTGTAAACTGAAAATTGAAACATGGTAAAAAATTCAAAGTAAGTAAATAAATGACTATTGACATACATAGAACATAAGCACATCACACATCTAGTTATTGTATTGTCCAATGAAACTCAATAAAAAGGCCTCATTGTCTTGAATTAATCAGAAAGTCTTAATATTAATTCATATTTAACAATGATTGTCCTGAATCTGATTTAGGGTGGAAATTGTTTTCTTCATGAAATAATTGATAACAAATGTATGTTGTCAGTTTTCACTGTCTGGGTGAACATTGCACTCCTGCATAAATAATGTGCTATAATTAAGTCCGTGTATGATATCACTATCTGCTGTGGACACCAAAATCAAGACTGTGTAAAACAGTATTAGACCTGTAAATAGACAAAAATGAATTGTCTTAGAAAACAGAAAAAAACGTAGGATATTCTCCTGCAATGAATATAACTTAGCACTAAAAGTCACAAAACAGAAATTATTTCAATTTGTAATGAAGATAATTTCTTCATCAAAAACCTGTCCTCAATTACACTCATTTCCCTACTAACACATGATGTTTTAATATTAAAGCAATGAGCTTTTATTATTATTATATATGTAATGAAAATATGATACTAATTCACTGTCTTTTGAACATGGTCAGCTAATCTAATGATAAGGGGGCATACAGTGATTGTCCTGGTCTTTCATATGAACTTTTGTAGATTTAACCATTTTGTCTATTGCTTTGATACTTATACAGTTGCTGCCTTGGACCAATCTGAATCCACCCATATCACCCAATGTTGATTTGACCTTGACCTTGAATGGATTTTGACTTATAAAACCAATACCGTTTACTAGAATGCTTTGATACTTACACAGTTGTTTCCTTTGACCATTCTCAGTTGACCCATGTCACCCAAACTAAATTTGACCTTGACCTTGTACAGATTTTGACCCAACTTCTACTATGCAACCTAATCCTGATTATCTTAAAAATAAAAAATCATTTGTGTTCCTGTTTCACCCAGAGTCTTTGAAGTTGATATGTTTTTTTTATTGAGTTCATGACCTGTATAAATTTTGGTTGTTATTATACTGACACCATTTTAGCTTTCGAACTTAAAATCCTTTCTGGAATACGAGGTTCTTCATTTATGGTATTGTTGGCTACCATGGCATCATTATCATTGTAGTCAATAATTGGCAGTATTTGACAATTTTTGTTTCCAGCATGATACTGATTTATCATTTTCTAAACACTTAGGTTTATAGGTAAATGTTGAACCCTTTTCAATGATTTCATAAGGACAAACATATTTTCATGAAAGTTTTTTTTTTGAAAGACCTACAGTCACATGCTCATTCCTGACCAATACTTGTTGCCCTACTTGATAATTAGATTCTTTAACATCTCTATCATAAAGAGCTCTCTGACTTACTTGCTGACCTAGCCTATTTGTTTGTACCTGTAATTCTGTTAGCTGTAACTGCTGAGTAAGGTTTCCAACATGGTGTGTAACATTAATAGGCAAGCTTTCTTTTGGTATTAGTAATGTCTCTTAATATGGTGTAAAACCTGCTGTTGCAGAAATAGAATTTCTGAGAGCTACCATAACAGCATGATTGAAATCAGACTAATTACCTGATTTTCATTACATAATATTCTTAAAGCCTGACCTAAAGTTACATTAACTCTTTCTACAGCACTGTTACTTTGAGGGTGAAAATAAGAAGTGTGGTTTCTTGTTACTTGAAACTTTTCACATACAGCATGAATTAGCTCAGATATAAAGTTTTGTCCTCTATCAGTGACCTTTACATCTAGATCCCCATACCCTCTGAAAATTTCTTCAAACAAAATCTTTGCAACTTCGGTAGCATCTTGAGACCGTAATGAAAATGCTTCACGCCTGTTTGAAAATGAATCCACTGCCACCATAATATAATGAAACTTTTCTTTAGTAAATGGACATGGTCGTATAATGTCTAAAGGAATCCTGCCGAAACTATTGGGGTGCTACAGGAAATGAACATAAAGGATACTTGAGCTTCCCATATTGACATTTTGGTATTTAATAGTCTATACAATAGAGGACATGATTCTCAATGTCAACATACATGTTTGGTCAACAGTACTTAGATCTAATGGCAAAATAAAAGTTTTATAAAAGCCTAAATGGGACTGTAGTATGTGTGAATGGACTATCTTGACTCTTCTTTGTTATTAGGTTCATAAATATGATGAAGGATGTTATTTTTAAAGTGATACTGTTTAACAAGACTTACAAATGATTTACTTACTTTGGCTTCTACAAATGGTCTTTAACTAGGTAGTCCAAAATAGGATTTAATTGAGTGTATGCCTGTTGTTCCTTGGACAAATCAGCATGTTTGTTGTGAATTTCTGGAGTATGTACTAGTACTACTTCAGTATCTAATTCATAAGTTGACTCAATGGCAAATGATGGAGGAAATTGACTTAATAATAGAATTCTGACTAATGTATTCAAGCTCAGTCCAAGTCCATCTGCATTAGTTGTTTTTTTACCCAGGCTTTATAATGAATTATATCCAAATGATACCTGTGAGGCTTCATGGCCCAATGTCCCGTTCTACCAGTTAAATCTTTCAACTTTGAATGTACTTCACATACCTCATCTGTATTTAGTCAGATAAGGATGATATTGTTTAATTGCTTCTATAAGTGGTAAACATTCTTTTCATTAATACTCCATTCTATTTCATTTCTTCTTAAAGCTCTACCCCCAAAAACATATTCTCTATTTTCTCCATATAACTGACCAAGAACAAACCACATGGAAGAATCTGATGGGTCAGTTGACAATATGAATGGCTTAGGCATACCAGGAAAAACTAGAATTGGTGTGGTAGTCAATTTGTCTTTAACTACACAGAATGATTGTTCTCGTCTTTTTGTCCAATTAAATGCTGTATCTTTCCTTAGAAGTTCATTATGTGGCTCGGCTTTAGCAGCAAACACATCAATAAAGGGTTAGGTTCATTTATGGCACTGTATCAAATTCTATTCAAACTTTCATTATATACTTGCTGTTCACCATATTTGAAGAAAACAAACATGATTCTTGAAGCATTTTTATCAAAATTGTTACCATAGCAACAAAAACATTTTGCTAGGAAATAAAAAAAATGTTTTTTTTCTTTTTGATTGTATGAAGTGCAGATGTTTTTGTAATAGATGAGATAGAAAATGAAGCCTGCCATTTTTATTCCAGTATTCTTTTGGTTGTCATGTTAACATAATTATTCATATTATGCAAAATTAATTTTTTGAATTATCAGACAAAACACGTAATAATCTCTCCAATTTTCACAAATGTTTACAAATAAATAACAATGCATTTTTGTTACAATGCATTTTTTTCTTGGAAACTGAAACATTCTCCTGTAAGAACATTTTAAAACACACGTATTATTGTAATAATTGTTTTTTTAACATAATGTTAACTGATGTTTTGTACCATTGAACATTCCATTCAAAGTTTGATTGCAATTAATTATAAACTTTTTTAAAATAGTTTTAATCAAACTGTGGTTGCTATGGTATCAATACCATTTTTATACTGGTTTCAGAGTACTTAAATAATAAAAATAAGTTACATATAAGTGTTTTGAAACTACAAAATAATTTCACAGCAAATAGCCACATCAGTAGTGCAGAATAGAAGTTGCTATGGAAACAATAATAAAAATTGTATTATGAAAACATACGAAAATGACATTTTTTTCAATTGGTGATAAATTTTTTCAAAATATATTCCAATTGTCATCACTTGTTATTTGATATATTTAATATTTGAAAGGGAAGTTATAAAGATCAACAAAGTACAAAAAATTGGATGTATGCATTACACTTATTACATGAAACATTTAATATGTTATAACATTCTTAACTGTCAAAGAATCAATTGCTAAAAAATCACACATTTCAAATGAATCTAACAAACAATGCACTGATTTTTAAGTATTCATCAAATATCAGGTCTTGGAAAAGAACATGTTGAAAATGTGCATGTATCAGTTCGGCACAAAGCATGTAACATTAGATAAGATATACAATAAGAAGAACATGCATAATAAGTAAGGCATTAAAATCACACAAGCAAAAGATTTATTGATTTCATCAGCTAGACTTGTGCCTGTATGAAAAATTCACTCATGTAGCATTACACTCAAATCTTTAAAAAGAAATGCTCATGGCAACATCGTAGTTGCAACTTTTTCTTGAAATATTTGTACAACTGGTCAACTGTCTTTATGTGGCTTCAAAACACTGTAAAATAAGTTACAAGTAATTAATAGCAAATATAGACATTTTTGCATCAAGTTTGTTCATAAGACACCATTGTTCATTGGATTCAAAATATCGTACAGAAGAAAAACAAGTAATAATTTCAGTAAAGGTTTCACTTAATTTGATTTTTGTCAAGCCCGCCTGTGGTGATCTCGACATAGTTGTCAAAATGGCGGTTCCATGTATGTATGTGCGCACATAAGTCAGTGTGTGCGTCCATGTGTTAGTCTGTCTGACTTTGTCCGGACCATAACTTCCCTATGCATCAATGAATTTTAAAATGACTTGGCACAATTGTTCACCATGACAGTGTATCATGCACAAAACCCAGGTCCATATCTCAAAGATCAAGGTCACACTTCAGGTTTAAATGGCAAAATTGGTACGTTTTACCTTGTCCGGACTGTAACTTCTTTCAACATTGATATGTTTTGAAACAATATAGCATACTTGTTCACCTTGATGAGACAGTGTCGTGTGCAATACCCAGGTCCATATCTTTAATGTCAAGGTCACATTTAGGGTTGAAAGGACAAAAATTTGCATGTTATATCCATAACTTCCCTATGCATAAGTGAATTTTAAGATGACATGGCACAATTGTTCACCATGATGGAAAGGTATGTTACGCATGAGACCCTTGACCATATTTTAGAGGTCAAGGTCACACTTGGGGGTTTAAAGGGCAAATATTGGCATGTCCGGACTGTAACTTCTTTCAACATTGATTGGTTTAAAACAACATGGCCTAATTATTCTCCTTGATGAGACGGTGTATCATGCACAAAACCTAGGTCCATGTCTTTAATGTCAAAGTCACATTTAGGGTTTAAAGGGTCAACATTAGCAGGTTTTAGAGTGAAAAAATCTATGGATATAATTAATACCTTAGCGGGCTTGACATGTTGCCATTTGGCGACCTCTAGTTAAAGTCAATCATACAGATATTATAGGTGATGAATATCAGTAAAACATTCATACACATAAACAGACATAAAGAAGATACAGAAACTTCATACAATTTTTAAACTTTGCTTTGAACTCACTGACATAATATGTCATTCACGATTTAGTTGCTTGAAACATGACTATTTAAAATGACCTTATATCAGTCCAACAGATCTTATTTCGAATCAGAGTCAGTGTCAAAACTTTTGAGAATTTTTTATAAAGACTTAAAATAAAAAATGTTGGCAAGTCCATTTCCTTAACTACAAATGGAATCTTTTTATGGGCAGTTCTAATAAAAGTAGCCCATTGAGCAGTTGGTAAATGCAAATAGAGTAATTTGACCTTTCAATGCAAGCATGAACTGAATCAGTCTCATTTTGTGTCAGCCCCTTTTCCGAATACTTTTGTTCCACAGATTCCAAATTCAGTTTTATTACACACCCATTTGAAAAATGCGACATACAGTTTCACCTGCATTGGGCGGGCCCCATCCTCTGTGATGTCCACTCAATAACATGAGTATTTTTCACCCACATTTACGAAACTAAGTCACAATGTATATTGGCATTTTGTATTTAGCAAATGCCATGTTTGATAACCAGCCTATTCGGTCTTAGCAATTTTGATTCATTGCCCTTTAATTGTCAAAATTTTGTAAATTTGGCCTTGTCCGCTCTCTAATCCAAACAGCGACAAAATTGATACACAGGCTTGATATCTTGCCCATGTCAATTTTGAGTTATTTCCCCTTATTTGCCAATTTTAAATCTTCTTTTTTAACCATATCTGATCTTTCTGGCAGTCCCATTGGGATACTGACATTTACAACAAACCTCTTTCTGTCAAACCAACCCTAGTTAAATGGCACCCCTCTTACAGATCCATTTGTCGGGAAGAAGTGATATTCTCTAGATGCAGAATTGGTCATTCTTGTTTAACCCATTGTTAGCTTCTCACAGGAGATGATATGCCAGGATGTATTTCATGAAGTGCACCATACTTTATCAAACATGTTCTTATTGATTGCATCAATCTTCAACCTATCCATACCAAGCATTTTAATGTAGAAACACCCTTTTCAAAAATGTTTCACCTGAAACAATTTTTACAATAAATTGTGATCACTTTTTATACACTCCTTTTAACATTGTAAACTGTTACACACACTTATTGTTGCAATAGTCTAATTTTTAAACAGTTCAAATCTCCTTCATTCTCATTTTACATTTGCATCTAAACTTTACATTATCTCATTAAATGACTTATCATTGTTATCCATTTCATTTTGATGCGTGCTACTGGACTATTAGATGTTGATGCGCCATAAAACACCAATAAATATAAAAAATATAAATATGGATGACTGGGTACTATTGTTACACATAACATTCTGAAATAACGTTAAATATTAAAACAGCAGTTAAAATTGTTAATTAAGTTACTCATCCATATAAAATATCCAAATGAATAAATTTCACACTTATTTTGGAACAAAAAAGTTTAGCTAAAATATCTTAAGATATCTTGATTTCAATTAAAAATAAAAACAAAATTTTGGTTCATATATATGGGTGGGCTCAGATCAATGTATGTCAGCATATTGCACTTTTGCAAAAAATATAATTCCACAGATTCCTACAATTTTTACTAGAACATACCACATTGGCACTCAGGGATTTTTATTCCAAGCAACATCAAGATTGTATGACTTATAAAAAAGTTATCAACCTTTATTTACACCTAGTGTTGCAGTCTCCCTTCTATGCACCATTCACAATAACAAGTTAATTAACGGTAAAACTTTAGTATTCTAGAATGCAAACAGCTTTGGTTGTATTGGGGTTTAATGCCGTTTTTCAACAATTTTTCAGTTATATACGGGCAAACAGCTTTCAACAATGGTACAATATACCATACATGTAATAGAAAACATTTTCTTTACAAATGTACAGCAATTTAAAAAAATGATGCTAACAATTGCTCCCTATTTTCAAAGAAATTGCATTAACTTTCTTAAATACAACTATGGGTAGCAGTGCATAGCCAGAAAACTCATCAATTACCAAAATGAAAAAAAAACAAAACATACAACTTCTTCTGGTCAAGGAATACTGTGTTTAGAAAATTTATTACGCAATCCAAGCTCCCAAAAGTCCATGGACTGCTCATACATCATACAGTCATTAAATACGGTCAAATCTGTAAACGAAGCCCACCCTTGGGAAAGACTAAATGTGGCCTATATTGACAGGTGGCCTTTATTTGGAGGTCAGTTTGTTCTAAATAATCAATGATGGTTTTTCAAAGAGTGGTTTTTACTTTCATGGTGGCCTTTATTCAGTGGTGGTCATTAACACAGGTTAGACTGCATGTATAATATAGTAATCTAATATAAATGGAATGGTATTTAACATTAATATTAGCATTGGTATAATTGCTAAATTCTATAAGACACGACTCTGTACTGGAGTTTTTACTGATCCTAGACAATTGAAAAGATACATTTTTAGTGTTTAAATGATATTCTGTCCACCTGACTGATAAAAAACTTATCAAATCTAATGAAGCATTGCACATTTAAGTGCAGTATTCGCCACTAATAAGCTTAAGTAACTTTTAAAACACTGTAACCTGATCAATGAAATCATTTCTTTGGTTTACAGATAATACAGAAATTGAAGAACAATTCTTTGACCATCTTGAGCAATTTTAAAGACATAATTTCTACACCTATGCAAAAAAAAATACAACACCTGAAAACTAGAAATGCATGTAAAATGTTACAGAATTTTTTTATATCTTTGCATTTGTTTTCATTTGATCCTTTTACAATGTTGGAAAAGAAATATAAAATTCATAACATATTTGGATCAAAATTTTCAGTATTTAAGAAAAAACTAGACAGATATCAAAACAAACACTTAAAACAAAAACTTCAACTGCACATCCAAGACTATACACTATACACAAACAAATGTTCTTTTGATTCCATTGACCAACATGTCAAATAACTGTTTTATGCTAAGTAGCTGTATTAGATGTCCCATTTCGGCTATTAAAACTGTTCATTTCACACTGATTGACTGTTCTAAGTCAAACAGAACTCTTTGTTTGGTGCTCCTGCTGCTGACAACTGGCTTACCCAGTTTACTGTTAATACAGAACATAGGCTCCCATAACTCATCCTTTTCGTCCGACCAGAAATACATTCACTTTGGAGTGAAACATTCTTCATAAAAAAGCTACTGTTTAAACCTCACATTATAAGTATATTGTATAGTCCATAGACTTTTCAACATCCATACTTACATCATTTCAGTCTATGAAATACTACAAACAGGCTATGCAGCCTTACTTAATTAGTTTAGGCATCCCTGAACAAGTATCTTAAACAAGTTTTAAAGAATCATTAATTTTATAATTACACTGTAAGTTGAAATATTTGGAAATTTAATGATAAGTTTACAAAATTAAATGAAAGTTATGCTAAATAATTAAAAAATGCAGTTTTTTTTTATATTTTTAACAAACTGCAGTAATGAAAACCTAGCACATTCAGTAAATAAAGTAGCCTGAAATGCATTGTTATAAAAAGTTACAGTGATGAAACAATACCCCTATGGACTATGCAGTCTATTGACAAAATTTGAGCGGGTGTTATGAATACACCAAGTGTCCACATTAAACTACTATCCTATCTCTGTATTTCCTTACCTCTATCAATTTGAAAAAAAGACAATGGATTAAATCAATAAATCTAGTAACTGTACCTTCTAAAACTTTAGTCTACCAACTTTATAAAAAAAAATATCTATACTGTCAAATCTGTGAACAAAGGCCACCCTTTGGAAAGACAAAATGTGACCGTTACTGACAGATGGTCTTTATTTGGAGGTCAGTCTGTTCTAAATACCAGAGACAATATTTCAAAGAATGGTCTTTTTTGTCGGGTGGTCTTTATTCGGAGGTGGCCTCTAACATGAGTTTGACTGTACTTTGATTTCATGCCATACACTTGTTCACACCAAACCAGTAGCATTGTAGGGTTAATTGATGTCTTCTGTACCTTAATGTTGTAAAATCCATCATTCCCCCCACACACTTAGTATGGTCCAGCCATGACCTGTAAATGATCAAAGGACAGTGTGGCATTTCGGAATGTTTCAGTGGTTTCTGCAATACATAAATAACAGTTATTTGTCCATTTTAATTGAGGTTAAGTGCATAGCTCAGTTGGTACAGATGCCAATCTTTTTACCTATGCAGCCTGT
The DNA here is from genome assembly GCA_008271625.1 of Lutraria rhynchaena. Lineage (NCBI taxonomy): Eukaryota > Metazoa > Mollusca > Bivalvia > Venerida > Mactridae > Lutraria > Lutraria rhynchaena. Next base: position 989,612 of record VIBL01000064.1, read on the forward strand.
ACACTTTTTATCAGTTTTGTTTTTACTTAGCGATTTTATATTTTGATATTGCGAACTTATAGATAAATATTTGGAACACACTTCGTATAGTTTATTTCATTTGATTTCATTTATTCCACTGAAATGAAAGTGCCTCCTTCTTGCAGAAATCATGAACATTTCTAATAATTTGCTGAGTGTCTACATTTATAGCATGACCTTAACTGCATACTTAAGAATGATATGAGAACAGAACTTGATTTGTAGTGGCACATATATGCACATTTTCACGTAAATGCATGGACATCACTTGCAAAATATGATTAAAAGAAAAAAAGGCAAAATGAAGGATACAAACCCACCATTCAGTTCAATAATGTTACTAATGCAGCATGCTGCTTTTGGACTAAATGGTCATCTTACAACAGCAGTTACAGATTTAAGGCTATGTTTATAAATGTACTTGATCATTGTTGTACTTACCCCTATTTTAAAGAGTAAAACCTTAATGGCCTTACTCACCCCTATTTAAAGAGTGGAACAATCCCTCGCCTTGTTTACATGTGGCCACAGCCATGATCCAGCAGTTAGTGCGCTGGACTTGTAATGCAGAGGCCTGGGTTCAAATCCTGGTCATGGCAGGTCATACCCTACTATGAAAATTCGACAAAAATGTCGATTTCCTCCATATGTTGGGAAGTTGCCAGCTCATGTGGAAGGATAGGTTAGTACTGGTTAGTATACAGTCCAAGAAAACTGGATAGGTGAGCCAGTTGCCGTTTATAACTAAAAAATTGTTGAAAAATGATGTTAAACCACAGTGACAATAAGTCACATAAAAACAAACTTACTTACCCCTATTTTAAAGAGTGGAACAGTCCTTAGTCTTACTTACCCTTATTTAAAGAGTGGAACAGTCCTTGACCTCACCCCAATTTAAAGAGTGGAACGATCCTCAACCTCACCCCTATCTTATGTGTGGAACAATCCTTGGTCTTACTTACCCCTAGTTTAAAGAGTGGAACAATCCTTGATCTTAATTACCCCTACTTTAGAGAGTGGTACAATCCTTGGCCTGTCATCACACTTCACAGCCCAATTGCTATCTATGGAAATTTTGCTTTCTGTTTTGCGAAAAATCAAGTGTTTCATAACAAATGTCTACGATTACAATGAATGTCCTGTCTTTGTTATTTTTGCCCAATTCAAAAGCACTAAAAAACATTAATATCACCAATGCTTCCCTTACAATAAGATACAAATATAGTATTAATTCTTACATACACTCTTGAGAAACCAGTTTTTTTAAAAAAAAAAACCCTAAAAATCAAGTGCAACAAGAAAATGCTTAAATGCTGATTTTTATGAAGTTAATGTAATAATGTGACGATGCTGTTCTACAAAGCATATCTTTTTATATATGCAGTGAAATGAAAAGTCTCAGCAATCTGAAAATGTTAGAATCATTTTTGATAGTTATTATTAATTTAAGATAAAGCTCCAAATAGTTTCTACCCATTCCTATAACAAAGTGCAGGTGGCAATTCCCTCCCTGATCTGAGCCGCCCATATTTCAAAGTATACTCACTTCATAAATTTGGAAAATTTTATTGTTGATGCCAAAAAATCTTTTCAGTTCAAGGTCAAGGTCAGTGGTAGGCAAGGATTTTTCTTCTTTCAGTCGAAAATAAATTTCAATTTTATTTTTCATTTTGATTGAAAAATATCTCTCAGTGTTACATAAACTGTAACATTGAAAAAAAAACATATTGTTAGTCAGTGCAAAATGTTTTCTTTAACCAGTTAGTAGAGTACAACCTCTCCAGAGTGGCCCTCTCTTAAGCAACAAACTCCCTTCAACAATGATCTTTTCCCCATTATACGATTTAACTATTAATTTAACCTCTATAATTTAACCTCTATAGAGCAACAATCTCTCAACAATGACATAATTAAGGCCCGTCCAGATCAACCAGTTGGTCATGCCATGCCCTAGATCATTTTTCATTTCCCCTTCTTTAGTTTATAGATACATGAATGTGTCTTGTCAGACTATTGCCATGTCTTGTCTTTGCCGTCTAGACTTTTCTTTTTTGAAAAAATGACCTAGAAGGTGGTGGCTCATAATCTGGTGAAATGTTTGGTCTTTGATTGACACTTGCATTGCATTGCTACCAAGCATTTTAATGCTGAAAACTTAAACACTCTTTTTAAAACTGTTTCACCTGAGGTAATTATCACCTACTTAAAGGAAATCAGACTTTACAATAAACTGTGATAACTTTTATACACTCTTTTTTATCTTGGCAAACTTTTATGCACTCTTATTGTTGCAACAGTCTAATTCTTAACTAATTCATATCTCCTTCATTCTCATTTGTACATTATCTTATGTTTATTTATCTTATCAAGTAACTTATCATTGTCATCTTTATCATTAATGCACACTACATGACCATTAGTTGTTGATGCACCAAAAACAGCACTTAGCTGGAAACTGTAAGCACAAAACTATACCAGTGATTTTTTTTTGAATTTCAAAACTACCCGTGGCTTTCTGAAGGAGAAAATATAGTGTGATAAATCAGAAAAAGGAGAAAATTTGAAAAAACTATGACTTATTTGTATAGCATTTATAGGGAAAAACTCTTGGGCTGGGGAAACAGCTGATATTCAGCTGTAAAATGTACAAATCACTGTATAGCTATATATACATGGTGATAATTTTGCTCTGGAAAAATAGTCAAGTTTACTTAGAATATTTTATAAAAAGATTAGTAACACTGAGAGTATGATCAAATGCTTTTTAGAGAATAAGCTGAGTCAAATATCTGCTCAGAATTTTAAATAAAACCATTTTTGACAAAATGTGTAGTTTGCATAGTTTGCACTGAGTAATCAGTCTATTGATACTAGTTTTCCACCTACTTCATAAGGAATGAGGTTAAGTAATCTACAAGCAACTTGACCATGACACAACTTCACTACTGATCTAGCTTCTGCAACATTTTTGTTTGAAATTGAAGTGGTTCTGTCATAGCAACATCATTTTGACCAATCCTTGATAATTTCACTGGTGCAAGTACCTCAGTCTGCGGTTTCAATGTTAACAAATCTTTTAACCTAACCAAACCAATTTGAAATGAAGAAACTAGACTAACTCATGGGACACCATTTTCTCTTTCAAAACTAGTTGTTGAAAATTTTAATGAACATTTGTGAGTTTCTAAGAAATCTTTACCAATAATCAAAGCCTGATATTGTCTAGAACTTGTGAAAAAATTCTCATTTTCTGTTTTGATATGTTACAACAATATAGTACCTTTAATGTCAATCAGATTACCCCTTATACCCTTGACATTCAAATGTTCTTTCCTACCAAGCTCAATATTCCTTATCCTTATTTAAGAGGGATTTTCTACAACAACAAATACTAGCATCTACTAAAGCTCTACTCTTATCCCTGTTGACTGAAACATGTACAAAACTATTATCAATAGGGGACATTGATGCTATAACTGGTGTCCTGTCACTAAATTGTAATTTATTTGTTATCAGAATTTTTCACCCTATTTGAATTCATCTTAGATTTTATTCTTTTCTTATTTACATTTTTATTAGATTTTTGCCTATCCATATAGTTACCTCCCTTACCAAAGACAAGTGAACACAGCTAATGGTTAAGTTTGATTTTAAAGGCATTAGTCACAAATATTTCTGACAGACAGATTTTTCTGAAATTTTCCACATACATTGGACAATGTCTAAGGTGTTAAAATCTATCATAAAAACAATAAGTACCCATGCTTGTTTATATATAAATATTCCAAGTTTAACTTGTGTGCTGCCAAATTTCTGTAGTATTTCTCAGTGCCAAGTATTTCTTACTTGTGCTCACCCTGTCCTCCGCAAGTAACTGCAAACTTCTCTGCATGAATTGTTTGAATTAGTGGTGGATAATGCAATGTCTGCAACCAAATTGTCACAGAGATCATATATTACACCAATGGTTTGAACACAGGAGCTCAAGAACTGTAGACTTCTCTAAAGTCCAGATCTCTAGTGGTTTCTAGAAGGCGACATTGACATTCAGCATCATGCATGCCAATGATAAAATATAAATCAAACACAATTTTATGATATAATTCTTTGTTATTTTTCCTCAGATTATCTAATACAAAGTTAAGAAAGTGAATTAATACATCAAAAACAGTTTTTTCATAAATTTTACTTGAGCTATTACTGAATACATGTTTGCATTTTGACATTCAGATTTATCAATCATATGCTCAAGATAATTTTATACACACAATTGTTACTGGTTTTCAAAAAACATTAACTACAGTCTAACCTGTGTTTGTGGCCTCCACCAAATAAAGGCCACCCTGTGAATAAAGGCCATTCTTTGAAAATCCAAAATTAATTATTTAGAACAAACTGACCTCCAAAAACGTACACCATACTGAACTTTTCACTAGATGTCAAAATCTGGGGCCAATAATAATCCTTTGCAATAAGAAATTTAAATCATGCAGTTACAATTACAAAAATAACATAACAGTAAATATGACCACTTAATATGACCGCTTAAAATGCTTATGAGTATAAGTGAACTAACATTTCAGGAGTCAAATAAGAGCCCCAACAAAGCAGGCTTTGTTTATTATTGTTCCCCATTATTTGCCCACAAGTGTACCTTTATTACCTTTTTAGTAGCAAGTTAATATTTATTCTGGTGAGTGATGCAGGGCCATCATGGCCCTCTTGTTAATGTCAAGCATTTGGAATAAAAGAGAATAAAGAGAATAAAAATAAAATGACATTTTTTCCCCAAATTTATATGTCTTTGACATTGCAAGCTATATTTTACATATAAGGCAACATCAATGACTTAAGTTTATCTCAAATAAAAATCAATGACTAAACAATTCAATAACAAGTGTTATTGAAAATAATCTAAACTGTGACATTGGATTCCACAGCTTGGTCCGCCATCTTTGAATGCTGCCGTCATAATAATCAGTCCTGAGAACAGGTTTATGGTCACACATTGCTAAATTTTAGGAACAAAAAGACTTTACTGAATTTTGCAATTTTTAGATTTTCAATTTCATTTTATTTGGTTTTGCTAAAAAATAGGGTCTGAGGGTCTGAGAAACAAAAAATCAACAAACAGTGGCCTAAGTGGTAAAGAAAATCTCAAAACTAATTTTTATCTATGGTGAAATTTTGTCATTCATATAATAGTGAGTTTGTGGAGACAAAAATGTTATAAAACACATGCTTGACTTAGGTAATTGAAATATATCAACCATATGCTAAAGATAAACTTATGTATACAATTGTTAATGGTTTTCAAAAACAATAACTATGATAGAAATTAAAACTTTTCACTAGATATCAAAACTGCTGACCACTTCTTGCTTTTCCCCCCACAGCATTTGATAGAGCTTTCGCAACTTTTAATTCTTTAATGTTTTTCATTCTCATGTATCATTTTATCACAAAGTTATAGATTCAACTTGCAGCTAAATTGTATAAATAGATTTACAGAAATATCACATGTACATACAAATTTTTATAAATGTTCTACATCAGTCAGAGTATTATGAGCATTATATGTTTCTTCCAAGTTGGTGGAGATCAAATTTTTCTGCGAATAGGATTCTAAACCTGGATGATAGCTTTGGTTACATTGGTTGTTGCAACAGTTGTTTGATATGAAGGTGCTTCTCTTTAAATTCTTGCATACATTTGTATTGGAGTCTTTTTTCCTTTTTGGAATCTAGTCTGGTAGCAGGTTTTTTAAAGACATTACCTGGTAAAACACCAGAACTTTTATTAATATCAGTAACATAAGCAAGTCCATCATTTCTTATGTGCTACTGCACAGTCAACTCTGCTTCTCAGACTTGATGATGCTGAATAATGTCATCTTTGTGGTGCTTTGGTTGATACCCTGGAATTAAAAATTAACATCTCTAGTATTTCCCATGAATCTATTTTAGCAGCATTGTTTATAGCTATGTTGAACATGTTTTCGAGATCTGTTCTTAGTTCTTCACCAGAAAGGTCCCATCCATTTGATGTAGACTAGTGTCTATATTCACTACGATTGGCATGGTATCCACACCAACTGTCACTACAATTTTCATATTCTCCGAATGCATGGTGTACTATTTATTTAACTGCAGATATATAACCATCTACATTGTGTTTATTTTGGGCAACTGTGCAACTGAAATACTTCCGTAACCGCTGAATTACTTTAACCAATAAAATCTTATGCTTTTTCGAAGATCATGAAGACAGCTTTTTCATATAATCTATATTAGACCATTTTATAACTGGATGAGGAATAATTTTCAATTTTTCGCCATAGTTGTTCAATCATCATCCATGATGATCATACCTATCGAATATTTTGTTCTTCAACTTGCTGAGCAAGGCTTAGCTCCAACATCTGGTCCTTAGACTTAAAGCTCCCATTCCATTTTTTGAACAGATATGAAATGATGGAATCTGACTTTAGAGCATAATACAAATACATATTGCAGTCTTTTGAGCTCACATCATAAGCAACAACTTTTCCACTGTGATTCCCTATCATAGTTCTAAGGCCAGACAAACTATCATAATTCCTGCAGTTAAATGTAAATTATACACAATGCAATATAAACATGCATCTTCATATTATTAAATTGAAATGAAGTCTGCGAATTTTTGTTATAGAACATTCCACTTGGAAAATATTATTTGCAGCTGTGTTATGTCGTTTTAGTGCCTTCTTGAACATTCAATCCAAAACATGTATAAACATACATATTTGAGTATTGATAATGTTTGTGGTTAAAGACACAAGATGAAAAGCTGGTATTGGCCTGACACTGTAATATAGGATAATGAGGATTTATGATATTCACAGTCAAACCTGTGAACAAAGGCTACCCTCCGGAGAGACAAATGGTATTTATTGAGAGATGGCCTTTATTCAGAGGTCAGTTTGTTCTAAATAACCAATAATGCTTTTCAAAGAATGGCTGTTATTCACATGGTGGTCTTTATCCTGAGGTGGCAGCAAACATAGGTGTGACTGTACAATGTTTATGTAATAAGATTGGTGTGATGCCTTCCATTAATTGGAACTGACACATCATTAGTATACTCATTTGCAGTAATGCGATTGTAATGAGTTATAAAAAAGACACATGAACTACAGTAATTCTTGCCTGTTTTGCCATCCCATGTCATATTTGAACTCTCCTAACAACTGGTTGCTCTCCATTGAGCCATCATTATTTAAACTGAAAATGTAATTCATGCATAAAATATAATATTGTGGTCATTTTAGAAATCATTTTAGCATGAATTATGGCTACTGAAAAATGTAATTAAAAGTAAAACATATGTACATTACAAGAATGATAGCAGACATCCTCTTAGCAATATTTTGGATTTTTATAAGAACTTTGGTGCCATCCTTCATTTTGCTTGATAAACATACCAATGAAAAAACTCCTATCAGTACAAATAGGTACTTAACACTGACCAGTATCATAAACCTCGAATATGAGACCTCCATTGTAAACTATTAAAATTGGTTGTAATGATGAGGTGGTCCCATTATCAAGTTGAATTATAGATGAGTTATTGGAAGCCAGTTGGAAAATAGGTGGTCATTGTAGCAAAGCGGTTGTAATATTGAGGTGGTTGCTGTTTGAAGCTTTACTGCATAAACAAAAGTTTCAGCCCTGGTTATATTCAATTCTGTAAACCATTCTCATGGATAAAGGGATAAAGAACAATATTCAATATGAAATTGTTTTGGTCAAAATTGGATATATTTGTGCTCCATCATTAAAATCTTGATAATGAGACCACCTTTAGGACCCGAAAGATTTTTGTAATGAGGTGTTTGTTGTAATCTTCCAAGCAATTTTCTGTTTTTTTTACATTACTTCCTCGAGATGAATCATCCATTCTTTTTCATGCTGTATAACTCCATTTCAACATCAAATATTAATCATGCATTTGTGCAAAAAGAATCCAATATTTGGTGTATAAAACTAATGCATCCTGTAACTGGTGCTCTTAAGAGTGTTTCATAAGAATGACATATTATGATTTTGGAAATGTGCAGTTGTGATGCACACTGTTTATTGTGATCAACACCTTTAATTGAAAGCAGACAGGTCTAATGTGACCTTTCTTGTTACATCCATAGCAAGTTTTTTTATCTAGCATGACAATTCTTGAAGTCAAGTTCCTTTGTTTGACCACAATACCCACATTCTGAATTTTTAGAGCTTTGGAAGTTACTTTTTCTGTTAGAAAATATGTTTATGACACTTATTGATTGACTTTGTGCCAAGATAGGTTAAATAATAGGGGAGTTATTGAAAGTTAGTCCAAGAATAAGTGGTCATTATAATAAGGTGGTCTTAATATTGAGGTGGTTGCTATATGAGGTTTTACTGTATTTGTACTCATCCAGGATTGTTTCTTTCAGTTAGGTTCTTGTTCAAATATATCACTGTTTCGGAAGAAGCAAAATTATGTTGTTGTTGTTGAGAGGTTAAATTTATAGTTTAGTCATACAGTGGGAAAAACATCATGCTGTTGTTGGAGGGAGGTTGTTGCTCAAGAGAGGGTCACTCTAGGGAGGTTGCACTGTATAACATATAGAACACTTCACCATACATATAAAATCATAAACCTATCATTCAATTCCATAGTTAAAACAAACAAAATATTCAGTGAATGACTGCAATACCTACAGTCTGACTTTTTAAAGCCATGAAAGTTGTTTCTTCTGTTAGAAAAATGTTGGTCTCCATTAGAATTTTTGACATTTATTGATTGATTTTGTACCAAGATATCAACTTGTTGATTTTATTCCAACATATGAGGCTAGATGTCAGTTAGCCATCTAGCCTATACTGATTGCAGTTCCCGTTGCAGTACCATTATACTCATAATTCTACAACCAACCTTTAGCATTATATTACAACATTCCAACTAAATCACTTTAAAAGGAGGTGCACCTGATTTGATGTTTTGTCCACTAGCACTGGTCCTTATTGTTGACTCTTGTTGTCTTCTGTTTGATAAAACATTGTTGTTGAAATTTCTGAATGCTCATTGTCTTTGTCTCTTGTTGTTTATGTTGGTCCTTGTGATCTCAATTTATATGCTTCGATTTGACCTTGACCTTTACAAGATTTGGACATGAAATGTTGTATATGGGCTATTCTTGGTAAACTAGATTTTACCATTTTGTCCAGCACCAACACTGCTTACTAGAATGCTTTGATACTTATTCCAACATATGTACCCCACCAATTGCATTCATTATAATTTCTGTGAGAAGCCTCTGATAAATTAGTTTGGGGAGGATACACCACATAAGCACTTTCAGATTGTTCTGTAGTTTCAATAAATTGCTGTATCATAGTTGAAGGATTATGCCTATAATCAGCCCTAATATGTGTGATAATAACCCACAATTTACAGCACTTAAAATATTTTCTGAGGATATGTCAGCTAATTGACTTTTAGCTTCAACTTCAAGTGCTAAATTTCATACTGGTTGATCAGCTTTCTACTTTATTTGAAACAATTCTGACATAATTCTAATTGGATCTATTTTCTTTGAAAATCTCTGAATAATTTAAGTTTCAATTGCTCTATATCTTCTTTAGTTTCTTGACTTAAGTTATTTTGCCAGTCAAATGCTGCTCCCATTATTTAAAACATGCCAAAAATATTTAGCCAATGTACTGATTTCAGTTCCAGTTGCAGTACCATTATACTTATAATTCCTCAACCAACCTTTAGCATTATTCTTACAACTTTCCAACTAAATCACTTTAAAAGGAGGTGCACCTGATTTGACGTTTGTCCACTAGCACTGGTCCTTATTGTTGACCCATGTTGTCTTCTGTTTGACAAAACATTGTTGTTGAAATTTCTGAATGCTCACTGTCTTTGTCTCTTGTTGTTTATGTTGGCCCTTGTGATCTCAATTGATTCACCTCGATTTGACCTTGACCTTTACAAGATTTAGACTTGAAATGTTGTATATGGGCTATTTCTTGATTAACTAGATTTACCATTTTGTCTAGCACCAACACTGCTTACTAGAATGCTGTGATACTTATAGAGTTGATGCCTCGGACTGTTCCCAATCCAGTGATATCACCCAAACTTGATTTGAGCTTGACCTCTTCCGGATTTGGACTTTTTTATGTTTTAAATGGGATATTTCTTGGTTAACTAGACTTTACTCATTCCTTTATCACCAAAACTGCTTACAAGAACGTTTTGATACTTATACAGTTGTTGCCTTGGACCATTCTCAATCCAACCATATCACACAATTTGGCCTTGATTTCGGCTAGATTTGGACTTGTAATGTTTTAAATGGGCCATTTCTTAGTTAAATAGATTTTACCTTTCATCTAGCACCACCTCTGCTTACTGGAACGTTTTGATATGTAAACAGTTGTTGCCTTGGACCATACCCAATCCCCCATATTCCTCTAACCTCATCAGATCCAAATAAAAAACAACTAACCATATTAATTAATATAGAATATTTGTAAGTAGCACTTGGGCAATGCTTACAACTTTCAACTGTTTACATAAAACGCATACATAATACACTTCTAATATATATCCATACATGTTACTTTCTGAACTCCGCATAGTTCAGTTCAATTAAGAATTCCCTAAACATGTTTAAATATAAATTTATGTCTGGTAAGCATAGGTGCCCAAAGCTGAATGAATTCGTATGCACGAGAAATCGAACATTTCGTTAACAACTAATCTCAATTTCATTGGTCATAACAACTTTTATTAGCCAATCAAGTTACTTGTTTATCAAGTAACGTAGCTGCCAACTTACTGTGGATTAAATAACATATACTATGTATCTTATCCAATCAGAGGAAATTATTTTCTGACTAATTCTTAAAATCAAACGTAAGAAAATATATTTCCTCTAACCGCATCAGATCCAAATAACAAACAACTAACCATATTAGTTAATATAGTATATTTATAAGTAACATTTAGGCAATGCTGAACTAAAAGAACGGGAATTCTAATTGCACACCAAACTATGCGATCAAAGAATTATAACAATATATGAACTACAAAATGCTTTATACATTACATATATTCTTTTCCAACAAAGAAATCTTGTAACATAGATCAACATGCTATGATGGTAACATCCATCAAGTATTTATCCCAGGAATGACAGCCATACACAAAAAACCCTCTTTGGAGGAAATGTGTGCCTGCCATAATGCAGCTCAGTCAAAGCTCATTCCTCAAAATACAGGATACACAGGCTTGATCCAAGCATGTGATACATGTACACCAAACTATGCAATCAATAAATTATAGCAAAATATAAACTACGAAGTGTCAAAATATATCATAAACCCAAATTCTTGGAAACACTAAGTTTCTCATGTAAACTATCTTTAATATAACTGTCTTTCACATTCTCACTGCGCCATCTACCATGTCTTTTGAAAAGTCTATCTTTAATACCACTATTTGCTGCTGATGTAGCGCCACCAGCACGCAGTGAATGTAAACTGTATTTTGAAATATCTGCAACATGATTTTTGCAAGCATTAATAAATAACTGTCTTAATGTAGTATATGAAATAGGCTTATTGACATTTCTAAACTTATAACCATTTTTAGTAAGAGAAATTCCACAAAATAAATAAATGTCAGAATATTGGTGAATATTTGCCCACAATAAAAAACGTTACACGTTAACAACTGGACATAGCACCCGTCCTAGAATTAACTATCCAGGCACCATCTCTATATTGATCTGTCTTACTTGATTCAATAAATAAACTCAAGTGTGTATGGTAGAACACTATGTCGGAACACTTAATTTTCAACAATCCTCACTTCTAAGAAAACTGGCATATGTTAATAAGCAGGCACAAATAATTTTTTGATTTTTCATGTTATTTTCACAATATAAATCATTAAACATTTTCATTAATATATCCACTGTAATTGGTTCTTCCTTGACAACACATTTAGTCAATCTTCTTTTTGCTGCTTCCAAAATATTCTTAATTAACATTAACATCAGTAGGTGAATTGAGGCCATACAAATCATGAATCCACTTAATACTATAGTAGGCTTTTGACACAGAATTATATGAATTTTACGTTTGCGCAACTGAACACAAATATATACAGAAATGAAGTGTTTTAACCTGAAAGATGTCCTTTTCTCCCAATGAATTTCTTAAGGCCCACTTCTTCCATCGTATAAAAGCATTGTAATAACATTTAGTGGTACTATTGGCAAGAGCATCCTTCAGTAGCTCTGGGATCGAAGACACCTTCTGGGCCAACACATGAGGTAAATCATCTATCTCATCAGAATAGCTCTGAAAAAACATACGTATATAGAAACAACAATAAGATATAAATAAATACATGATGATTATAATATTAACTAACATATTGTAATGGCTTGCCAGCCAAGATGAAAGACACTTTCATTTCATCTAGCAATTATAAAGGCCGCCACACCTTAAACTATTCAGTTATAGGAATTATAAGTCATCTATTTCCCAATAATAATACAATCATGGCAATTCTAAGGTCTAAGGGCAGCCACGCCTCAAAATCATACAATCATGGCAATTCTAAGGGCAGCCATGCCTCAAAATCATACAATCATGGCAATTCTAAAGGCAGCCATGCCACATTTAAACAGTTCATGGCTACTCCCATGTTTAAAAAAAAAAAAAAAAAGATCGCAATTATTTTGTCAAAAATGTCATGAAATATGCACTGTTAAAAACATACCAAAATAAAAAACACTATTATAGCATCTATTTTATATATAAAGTTTTTAAAGAAACAACTATCAGTAAAACAAACAAAAACGAAACAAAACTGCATTTAAATAGTTTTCCATTGATATATATTTCTCCACACCTGTTTATTAACAAAAATTGACATATAAGGCTAACATTCTGAATTTCAGGTTTTTGTTACCAAAAATACCTTTTCCGTTTTTACAAGAATAGTAGTTTTCTTTGTTAACAGGCAAATCAATGTAGTCTTTAATACTACAAATAAAAGCACCATCTTGCCAAATTAATGGCCAAAAACTGGCAGAATCCGTAACAGAACAATTAATATTCCTCTTACTTTATTGGTCCGCATTTTATGTATAACATGTGACAACATTGCTATTGGTGGAACAAATATATGTCCCCAATTTTCCGAAAATGCATCAACACATTTACAACTTTCATTCCAAAATTGAGAATAAAAGACTGGTAACTTAGTATTGTGACTAGACGCAAACCAATCTACTTCTAATATACCCCATTTTCATTCTATAATATGTAATAAATAGAAGGAAACACCCCAATCTTCTATTTTGGATAAATAATCAGCCCTTTCGTTTTGAGACCTAGGAATCCATTCCATTTCTATAACAACAGCTTCTTTAAGACAAAAGTTGAAAATTCTAATAGTAATGTCTTGCAATTCAGCTTTCATCGAGCCTTTCTTAACAATTGAACTAACCGCTTGATTGTCAGTAAACCATTTTACTTTGTTTCCTATCAATACATGTCTCAACGACATCAATACTCTTAAAACTACAGTAAGCTCTCTCCATGTAGAAGACTTACTAGTTTCCACATCGGTCCATGTCCCATGTGCGATACTATTAACAGTTTGTACCTCATAACCGGAAAATCCTGTTGCACTAGCATCACTGTATACACATTTTGTAAATACGCCTGATACTTTAAATCTATTTATGTTTAAGCAACGTAAATTATCTTTCCAAAATTTAAGTTGATCAATACTTTGGGGACTCAACTGTATATATGAAAACCAAGACGGTGATAAGGTAATATCCATGCTTAAATACCTAGTCATAATTTGAGAAATATGTCCAAGTACTATTGACATTGAAATAATACAACCTACAAATCGTGCAACTTGTTTGACATGTACACGTCTATTTTGTTTCAAGGACTCAGTATTTTATTTCCTTCTCACTTCCATGAAAGATCCTTTTCTTCCAATTTCTTAACTTCAGTATTCACTGAAAAGTTCGTACCTTTAACGTCCTCCCTTAACAAATTCAATTCCTCACATTGGCTTTTGAATTGATTTAGAACTTCCCGTAGAGTATCATTAATTAGAGATGGCTGTAAATTTACCTACTGTGAATTTTCCCCATTATGAAGTAGCAAGAAAAAATATAAATTTATGTCTGGTAAGCATAAGTGCCCAAAGCTGAATGAATTCATATGCACAAGAAATCAAACATTTCGTTAACAACTAATCTCAATTTCGTTGGTCATAACAACTTTTATTAGCCAATCAAGTTACAGTCAAACCTGTGTTAAGCAGGGAAAGGGAAGGGAAATGGCTAATTTGGCTGCTTAAGACAGGTGGCCACTTAATGCAGTTAGTGGTCATTGGAGACCAAATTGCATAATCAATCTGTATACAATATATAACATAGTCATACTGAATGAAAAATAAACATAATAGAGTAAATGAACTTTAATTCTTGTGTTTTAAATTAAACATTTATAATTTATGTAACTAATACATGCATTAAATATCATTTACACAGATATTCATTCATTCATATACCAAACTGGACATATGTGTATGTATACATATTCAACACTTAAAGAAGTCAGTAATTCTCTTTTCCACACTGAAGTCAACATGCAATTCTTATGTTTTATATCATTTATACTTGCTCATTTTCTTACATATCAACACTTGAAATTGTCAGTAATTTGCTTCTGATTTACACCTGTTTCCACTCTGTAGTCAACATATAAGTCTTCCGCACACATGAGCATTTCTAACATTTTGTGTTGTTTTTTTGCAAGAGCAAATTGACGTGAGGTAGAATATTTATATTACTGTCATGATTATCTTCCACATCGCTGAATGTTTCATCTTGATCGTCCTTAAGTATGTCCTGAGCTGGTCAATCCCAGTCAGTCATGTTGTTGTCACAAGTACTGAACTTTTTGTCAATTTCCATTAAATCCTTGATGTTGCAACCAAACAAATCTCTAGACATTATTAAAACCACCAGAGGTATGTCATCATCATCATCATCATCTTTATCACAGTTAACATTTTCCTCAACACAGGGTTCAGTAACACTTGTTTCATTGACTGATACCACACCACTAAAACCACACTTAAAAAAACATTTCTGAATCGTAAAATCAAATGTAAGAAAATATATTTACTCAACTTTGACCCCTCCAGACCCTTCTCTAGAATTGCAAAAAAAGAAGTCACTGATTAGGTTCATACAATACACATACCCTCATCAAAATTCCAATTGTAACAGAATTACAGACAAGGTAGCTAATGAAAGAAGTTTAATTTTGAGTACTGAATAATTGGGCAGAGGTCTTGTTTTTTGTCCACAGAAAACCCACAGACAAAGTTCTATATGTCAACCAAATTCCCAAAAAGGAATTCCACAACTGCAGTTAATAAGACCCCAGCCAGTTTTGAAATAAACTTAAAGAATGATATGTTGGTTTAAGTGACTCCTACTTGTTTCTTCTCATGTAGGCATCCTCTATCAAGTCTGAAAATCAGAAAAACTAGATTACTTTTTGCAAACACTGGCTGTTACAAGCAAAAAGGCTGCAAAGCATACCATACATCTGTATTCTCAGGGTACGTGTTCTGAACAAAATGTTTATTGTCGCCATTCATGGACAGCGACATATACAATTAACCAGACAATTAACCATTTCTTCCCTAACACCGCCTGCTCTAAGCCAATCAGGAAGGAGAATGATAAAAAAATGTCAGACAAAAAAAACCTCAAAAGGGTCTCCAATGGGGCACATCATTTGCCATGATTTTGTCGGGTTATCTGTTTGTATAATTGACATGCATTTTTAATGCATGCAGCTTGCAACCAGTTTGTAGGCTCCTGCAGGGTAAACAATAATTTGAATATTTCACTCGACAACATTAGCTTTTATTGTGCAGAAATGAGTCTAATTCTACAAAAAAAGGATTTTATTTGATGAATATTTAGATATGAATGTTAGTTTAATTCATCGTGAAATCCTTTGTTTCCTCCAAATGCGATACCTCAATATTTTAGTTATGTGTTTTATATATGCTCTTTTGGGGCAGTTTATCTTTGTTAACTGGTTCCAAGTGCACCAAAGGAACGTTGTCTCTTTACAACCAGAGTCAATGGGAACCAGTTTAATATCATAGTAAATATAGAATGTGTTGCAGACTCTCTGTTAGAAATGAAATCTCTAGGAAATCTTTATTCAATATTCTATTCTTAGCTCTTATACTTGGCTGAATGGCGATTCCAAGCACTTTTGGAAATGCTAATACTAGTATATGATGTTGCATCTCTATTCTCACAGTACAGCAGTTAAAACACTCTAAATTCATTACAAGGGATCAAAGTCAAACATTTTATAATTATATCTTTACAGGATGAAAAACAATTGCCTGGTCTTGCCGTGCCCTAGATCATTTAAGTTATCAAATTAAACCCATTCTAGGCACACCTAAGTCAGTAAAAACACTAAAAGAATGACACATTGATTGTGGAGTGTTCCACTATGCAACTATAAAAAAATCTTCTTTTGATTCAACACTTCTTCAGAGCAAGGGTTGTAGTGTTTGCACATGAAACATTGAACTCTTACTAGGGAGTAAATCATTGTAGGGACCTTACTTACTGTGAATTTCTTAATGAAATTAAAATAATCTGAAGATGCAAGCTGTTTCTGTTGTTAAGCACATAAATATAACCAGAAATGGTTACAAAGTTCTATCAAATGCATATTATATCTTTACGTTCTCTAAATCTTCTATCCACCATCATAATAGGTTTCCATTCTGTCAAGGTTGACCTTATGTGTCCAACCCACTGTGCTGTTTTAGATGTAAACCAAATGTAACAAGGGGGACAAACGGTGTAGAAATGAAAAACAATGTTGTTCTTGGATGTTATTTACTCTGTTGAAACTAAAAGTAGATTCATGTTGTTCTACATTCCTATCTGTATGATATTCCCAACAGTATACATGACTGGGCCATAGGTATGCACAACTGGGCCATAGAACACTTAGTTGATGTTTACAATCCACAGCTGTGCGATGAATCAAGCATCTTCAAAAATACTTCACAAAAGTAGTTAGGCAAATAGTTGCATCATTTTTTTCTTGCATATCTTAACCACATGCTGTACATATTATTTTGAAAAATAACACATCAGTATTGGTCCAGTGGTTAATGTTGTAAAATATTCTTAAGACTGAACAATTACATACATGGATTAATCAATTTATGTGCAACTATAATTCGGAAAGCAAATGTGTAAAACCTGGAACCAGGACATGTACAATTACGGTGTTGAGGCTTCCAATTTGTACTAAATAATTATTGTATTCTGTGTACAAATATTAAATGCTGTTCACGACACACAAGGAGAGACTAAATTTATATCAAAGATAAACTGTAAAATATTTGTCAAGAACATATGTATAACTTTATTTCGACCACCTCAGGATACAGTTTCATACATTTTAACTTTACACATTTTACAAATAGAAAAAAGTACACATTATACAATTGCAGATCCACTGTAAGTTTACTTGGGCTTAATTTCTACCTCTCTTGAAGATTTTGTCCAATAGATATATCAATAAGTCATTTTTGTGCTAATGAAATCATCATAGAGAATGAGGAATTTCCTCATAATCATCAATGCATCATGCCAAGAAATATAGGTAAAAACTGAGCTTAGACAGCTATGCTGAAAAACAACCCAATATGTGCTAAATTCTCATGAGGGCCCAGACCATGATTTCCAAACATGTAATAATATCAGTCTGTTTCAATTGCAAAACTTTATCCCTCATATTCCTGTTTGATCTGGAAAGATGAAAAAAACATTCTGTCATTCAAATACTACAAAAAATGTATCTTTTTATGAAGAATATGGAAGGTGGTACAGATCTGCCAAAAGGTTCGGGAGCAATTGAACAAAACAAAAGCTTTTGGCTGAAACATGATATTGGTGCTGATAGTAGTCTCACTTAATCAAAAAGTACATTTTTATATACCATATTTCCTTGAAAATAATTACAATATTTGAAGTATCCTGTACACAAATCAAGTTTAGTTTTTCAACTGTACATGTACACATCATTTTTTTATCCACTGTTTCCATCCTATGGTACAGTGCAACCTCTCCAAAGCAACAAATTATGGTGTTGTTGAGAGGTTGTTGCTCTAGAGAGGTTAAATTGATAGTTAAAATTTTAGTGGGAAGAAATCATGCTGTTGTTGAAGGGAGGTTGTCGCTCAAGACTAGAACAATCCTCGACCTTTCGTCTAATCATTGATTATTTAGAGCAAACAGACCTCTGAATAAAGGCCATCTGTCAATAAAGGCCACATTTTGTCATTTTTTTTAATTTTTTTATCTTTTATTTTTATTTAATCTTCACAAATATAAACAAATGAAACATGTGAATAATGAATACACACAATATTTTAAGTAGTAAATTACATCATCAGCATTAGCATAACATATTAAGAGTCAAGCTCAAATACATCCAAATACAAGAAACATAAAAGAGATAATTACAACTATACAGACAAATGAAGATGAATATTCAATTAAAAGAGCAATAAGTGATGGATGCGGCTGTAACAATTTACTTGCTCATGATCTATTGTTATTTTATTTTTATTTAAGTATCATAACTTCTGGGTATATTTCAAGTTTTTGTTTAGTGTTTTTTTAATTGAAATCTTTATGCAAAGAAACACAGACATTCGCAATGTACATTGGTAAACAAGAAATAAGTTCAATCAGACAAAATATGAATACATGTGATGTCAGTATATAAAGACTAGATTCTATGTAACAAATATTTGGTAATGCCAATAGAAATCTTTGAGCATGATTATGACTTACAAAAGCACATATATAAATCATATTTGTAGTTGCAAATCAAAAATAAATTGCAATTAGTGTACATAAACTAGATGGATTTATGAAAGGAAAACACAGACTTTCATTTAACAGTTCAATGACTACATGCTAAAAGTATTAACATTGTTGATGTGCATGCAAAGTATAGTACCACTAAATGTTAACTTATAGTATACTGGGTGACTAACATCAGACATATTTTAAATGCATTGTTGAAAAAAATCATCCTGTTAAAATTTTAACCAGATTTTAAAACATTAATCGAGCGATTGGCATCTTTATTTGTACAACGTTCCACATTCATGTTCAATGGGTAAATGTGGTAGACAAGTTGTATTTGACTATTTACAAAGATTTACATAATGTTGTAATATAGCAGAACATGTTTGGTTTGTTAATTTATCTATGGATAAAAAATATTATTATCAATATTCAGGACTTCAAGCAGTATTATAAAAAAGAATTTTGTACACAGAATGTTTTTTTTTATTCTTTTTTGTATTTCATTTTTTTTCAGCACAGATTTGTGATTTAAACTCGGAGATAAAAAAGTTTGATTCATTTCTTCTCTCGTAGTATTTAATTAGTATGGATAGTTTGCTTTTATAAAGATTCCAAATATTAACATGTTTGTTTTTACTTTCACTGATGACGTATGCTTTGTAAATACAAAAACCTAATAATGTTGAACATACATTGAAATGGCTGTACTGCAAGCAATTAACTATATATCAAACTAAAATGGTTTTTAAACATTTAATGTTTTTGTTAATGCTACATTTGTCAAAAACATTCTGTAGTTTGGTTCAGGTGTCTTGTGCTGTTGTAATGTCTATAAATACATATTTGTAGTTTTCAACATTGTGGCATATAGAGCAATTCTGTGAATCTACCATTCTCCATCTAAATCTTACATCTTTACATGGGAAAATTCTGTGGAGTAGTTTATATTTGAATTGTTTAAGTTTGTTATCGGGCCAAGAATTGATGAATTTATATTGTGGTTGCCAATCTATGTTTTCCTCTAAATGTTTGTTCCAGAATCTGTACATATAAGGAGTTCTGAATTTCGTTTTGATTATAGTGTTGTATGTTTGTTTATTATTAAGAGTAATGATAGGGTTGTTAAAATACTGTGGTTGGATAGTTGTTTTTACCTTGGTGGGGTGTGAATTTTTGGTAGACAGTATGCTAGTACATTTTTGCAGGAAACATTTTTTCAAAATATTTATTTAGTTTATAAAATTCAGGTAAGGATGTAGCATTAAGGCTTTTAATGTTGTCTAAATTAAAATTAAAGACAAGAAAATCTTGTCCATATTTGTCAAAGAAGTATCTCAGGATGGCTTTCCAATGGGCATCTTTTTTTATCTGACAATGATTTAATCCATTTTAGCTTTAATGAAGTTATGTATGTTTCTACATCTATCATGTCAATGCCACCATTGAGTTTGTTGCCCATAAGTGTTGATCGTTTTATCTTTTCTTTAGTTCTATTCCATAAGAATTGGTAAATGAGAGTATTGATTTTTTGAATGGTTTTGTTTGGCACTATAAGGGAGTGAAAGGCATACGTAAATTTTGGAATTAGAAGGGTTTTTATAATGTAACTTTACCAAATATAGTTAAATTTCTCTTAGACCAGTTGCTTATTATGACTTTACACTTTTCAATTTTAGTTTCCCAATTAAGTTTCTCACATTTTTCTTTGTGGTGGCCAAAATAGATTCTGAAAGCTTTGACTGGTTTGTTTGTCCATGAAATATTACCGATTTTGTCTGAACTTGTTCTTATCTTTACCTATCCAGATTGGTTCAGTTTTATTTTTGTGTAATTCTAGGCCAGAATATGAAGCAAAAACTTCAATTGTAGTGCATTTGTTATGTCTTCGTCTTCTTTTTTGAACTGAGAAATAAAGTAATATCATCGGCTAGTTGTGACATTTTTATGTGTTCATTACACTCATTACATTTTATTTTAATACTTTTATATTGTTTGAGACACGTATATTAATTGCCATGATTTCTACTATTATTATAAATAGAAGAGCTGATGTAGGGCAACCTTGACGTACCCCGCGTTCTGGTTTGAATGGTTTTGATGTCCATCTGTTATTCAAAATGTAGGTTTGCGTGTTACCGTAAAGCGTTTTAATCCAGTGAATGAAGTTATTTTTAAAACCAAAATGTTCTAGTTGCATATAAAAAGTTGTTCTACAGTATTGAAGGCTTTTCCAAAGTCAAGACAGACAATTGCTTCATTTATTTGTAGGTTATTAGCGAAGTCGATGATATCTTGAATTTGTCTTATATTATATCCAATGAATCTCTCTTTAATATAACCTTGTTGATCTGAACTAACTATTTTATGTATTACCTTTTGAAGTTCATTAGCTAATAATTTAGTGACAATTTTATAATCTACGCTAAGAAGGCAAATTGGCCACCAATTTTCTAAATTAGTTGGATGATCTTTTTTATAAAGTAAAGAAAGGATGCCAGTTCATTGAGAGCATGTCAATTGATTTTGATAAAATCCATCATTCAGAACATCTACGTTAATATCTTTATATGAATTCCAAAAAGTTCAGCCATAAGACCATCCAAGCCCTGGGATTTATTCGTTTTCATAGATTTTAATGCTATTTCACATTCCTCACTTGTAAAGAGACCTTCACATAAGTCTGCGTCTTCTGATGAGAGTTTACGTTCACATTTAATATTTTTTTTAGATAATTATGTATTTCATATTTACTTATTTTTTTTGATGTGTACAGTTCAGAATAAAATTTCACTTCTTGGTTTAAAATATCCTCAATCTTTGAGAACGTTTTGTTATTTCTGATAATTTTATTTAAGGATTTTCTTGTTTGATTTGCCTTTTCCATATTAAGAAAATATTTTGCGTTTTATTCTCCTTGTTCGATGTATTGTACTTTAGATCTTATTTCAGCACCTTGCGCTTTAGTAAAGTTCGTTTAGTTTTAATTTGAGTTTAGTTTTGAGTTCTGTGTTTGATACGCTATCTGTAGTATTAATATACATCAGTTGATTTTCTAAAGATTTGATTTCAAGGTATCTTTCATTACTTTTTTGTTTTGCATAACTAGTTGATTTGTCTTTGATTTCATTTTTTAACAGCTCCCATAAAGTTTGTTTTGATATACCATTTTTGGTTTTTAATGTTTTTATTAGGTTGTTTATCAACTTAACATAGATAGGATCGTTTAAGTAAGAATTATTAAATTTCCAGTAACCTGGACCTCCTTCGTTTGTTGTAAGAATTTTGAGAGAGATTGCTTGATGATCCGTGCATCTAATACATGCGGGACATATGTCTGTGTCCGAAATAAGGGGTATTAAGTTAGTGTCGATTAGCCAAAATCTATTCTGCTTTTTTCTGTACTATTTTTCCATTTCCATGTAAATTGGAGATTTGTTTTGTTATGTTTACACCATATGTCTATAAGTGAAAAATGTTTCATTAACATATTCAGGCTTTTTACTAGGTTTGTTTTAACGTATTTTGTTTTAGTCTTATTTTTGTAAATTCTGTCAGAAGCATCAAGCATGTCATCAAAATCGCCGCCTACTATAAGCATGCCTTGCGATTCATTTTCGATGGTTGTCAATAGAGATGTAAAAAATACATTTCTATTTGTGTGGTTATTATTTGCATATAAAATTACTAGACAGAAGGGATTTGATTCAACAATTATGTTAATTAAGAGGAATCGCCCATTAGCATCTTGTGTAAAGCTGATTATATCACATATTAAGTTTTTCCTGATGAAAATTGAACATCCCTTGTTTAAGTTGTTACAGTATGAGTTAAATAATAGCCATTCATCGAACTCAGCTTTTATAAGGGGAGATAATTCAGGTGTGAAATGAGTTTCTTAAATGAAAAAAATATTGTTTTTTTGTAATAACATGTATTGTTTCAGTCTTGCACGTTTCTAATTATCTCTCAGTCCTTGACAATTGATTGATATAATATGAAGTATATTTGTCATTTATTTATTTTTGATTTGGAGTTTTTTGTTTGAAAAAGATAAAGGTACGTAATGTAAAAAATCAAGGTGTTAACATATTTCGAAGATCAAAATACAGAGGACAGGAAACTTTGTTACATACGATGGAATTATTTACACTGGTAACGTGTGCAAAAATGGGATATACAAGGAACATGTTTAACTATAATTGATTATTGATATGTAAATAAAACGTATGCAACTTGTTTCTATGTTATACATACTAATATATAATCTCAAAAACACAATAATATCGTTTGTTAAGTTGGAGTAAACACAATAATGTTTAATAGATGAGCCATTGTCCTTTAAACAGGTGGTGTTCATATTTGTAGAAAGGATTCAGATAGAGAAAAATTATTTACCAGTCCAAGCATTCTGTTTATTGCAGGATTTTTTGTTAACTGAATTTAGTATTTCTGCTGGAGTTGGAGGTGATCGTGTCACTGACGTTGATCGTTGTTTATCTGGTGTTCATGCTTCTTGAGAGATACCTGACAGGAACCGTTCAATATTTGTTTGGTTGTTTTATTAGTAATTAGCTTCCTGGATTTTGCCTTTTTCTTTGGGCGAGTTTCTTGGTGTTGGCTATTTTTATTGATTGTTGATGGTTCAGTTGGCGTTGGTGCTGTTTTACACATTTGTGTAGATTTTCTCGCCTGTTTACCGTTATGTGTTTCATCTTCGCCTGAGCAATCAGAGGTATCAGATGGGTTGTCAGTTGACACATCAGGGTTGTCATCCATGTCGCATTCACCCTTCTTGTGTCCAAATTCGCCACATGTTAGACATTTCCACCCATTGACGCATGTGTGAAATATGTGCCAGTTTCAAGGCATTTTGTGTATTTCATTGTTTTCTTGGCTTACAAGAACTCTAGTTATAACGCCATCATCAGCAGATCACGGAATGTTCTGAATGCGTATTCTAGTTGTGTATTCGTTTTCAAAGGTAGTGGGTTTGTGTTGAGAACTGGGAGAGTTTTACCCCACAAGGTCACTCCGCTGGCAATCAAAGTAGCTTTGTCAGTTAAATTATCAACGTATATGCGTCACATACCATTAATTCTTTGCAAGCCAGTAATGTGTGTGCAATCAATTGACAAACTGAGCGCATTGTACATTTCTTCATGTTTTAGATAGTTATTATTAGTGTTTGATTTGTTTCTTGTCTTAAACAGGCATGATTCTTGGAAGAAAACAAGTGGGATATCATTGTGGTTGCCGCCATCTTGATTTGAAGAAATATTATTAACACTTACAGTTTCCAATGAATTTTGGTTAATTCCAGACATAATTCTATCAGTGCTTCACGATATCACACACCTTAATGGTTTTAAATCCAAATTCACAAAGTGCAGATAAGTTTTGGAAACAATGAGTTTAAACGATTTTTTTTTGAGAGATAAAAACGCTGCCTTGGCTTGCGACTATTACCTCCACATTTTGTTTTTCTCTAGGATGTATTACTTTGCAGATTGACAAGAATTTAATTTTGACCGTTGCAATGTATGGCTATCAAAGTCTATGGGTTTGTCTCCTTGTTTCATATCTTAATTTCAGGACCAATGGATATGAGCAATCAATGATGTAGGATTAGCAAGTCCCTGTTTTTATTTTATTCTGAATAAACTCTCTACAAAAAGAACTGCCTTTGATGCGCATTCTGAATAAAACCTATTAAATGCCCCACCTCTAATTAACACAAATGCCTGTTTTTGAAAAAAGCAGGCAAATCTTGACTCACCATGGAGGCTTTGCAAATCCTTTAAACATCTTCAAAACTGTATAGTATAATAAATCAGGCAAACTTTTGTTTCATCAACCTACACTCCCTTCTGAGCTTATTATGTTCAGAGCTTTTACAGAATCTAGATATAATTGTTTTACACAAACAATCCAACTAAACTGCATCAGTTGTGCAACTGTCCATCAACGACCTTATTGGACACAATCATGTTACAGCATAACCCTTGAAAACTGGACCCCTCCCAGACTGATCCAAACATCTGGTTTTCTGAGAATTCCTGTTTTCAGAGAACTATCGATTACAGAAAAGAAAAGCTGGGACTTGAAAAATCGTCCAGTTATACTATATTTATGTGTATTTCTTTGAATAAAGAAACACAATAAAACATTGTCATTAAAATATGACTTGTACTAGAAGAACAAATATTAGAACATTTTACTTGAAAGTTTTCAGCAGTGCAATGCAGCCCTCTCTTGAACAACAACTTCCCTTTAACAACAGCATATTTTTCCCCACTGTATAATTTAACTATTAATTTAACCTCTCTAGAGCAACAACCTCTTAACAACAACATAATTTTGCATCCCCCAAAGGGTGTTGCTATGGAGGGGTTGTACTGTATTTCCTTTATGCATAATTATATTGAATATTCTGAGCAAATGATAGATTTGATTTTAGGTTTTGTGGCATCTGACATTATTTTATGTATAAATATTATACGACACTTTCTAAAAAATAATGTTAATTGTTAATCACTTACATCATATTACAATAAACACACAAGTGATGACCTTGCCAAACAGTGTGCATTAAATGCAACAAATTTTGGAACATGATAGTTCAGTGGCAATGAGCATTATGTAGTAATAATGCCAGTTTCAAAAACACAATTCTGTTGTTTAATAGCACAATAGACAAATCAACCTGCACCAGACTTAAACTGAAACTTAAAAGTTTGAAGCTATATCTCTTTCTCTAGAAATGAATCTTAGGAAGTTTATGATTCTTCATTCAGAACTTAACTGAATTATTTGCAAAATTTTTCATGTAGTATGAGGCAACAGAACATAAAAACATGGTTTGGCTTTAGAATGACCACTGATAAACAAAGGGATATCAAGTCATTGTACTTCTCTACTGTGACAGATACCTTTGTAATATAAACTATAATTTTGGAGCCTCATCGTTACCTCCCTTTAATCAAAGTGCTGTAGAATGGCAATATTGTTAGTGTTGTGTCTTCTTGTTTTTTATCTAAATCGTGTCTGTTGTGTAACTGCATGAATATGTAAACAAGAGGGCCATGATGTCCAAGACATCACTAAAGCAAACATTCTGACACAGTTTAACGAAGCAAAAGTGCAACCTCTAGAGTGTTAGCAAGATTTTCGAGAGATTTGACCTGTTTTGTGACCTCAGATGACCCATGTTCAAAATTGTTCAAGATATCATTAAGACAAACATTCTCAAATAGCAATCCCCTCAACATTTTGACCACCTTGTTTTTATGACTGTTTATTTTCACACTAGCTTTCAGTAACTCATTTATGATTCAACTTGATAATGAGACCACCTTATTATTAAAACCAATTTTTCAGGTTTCATTGGTGGTCTCATTATTGAGGTTTTACGGAGTTAAATTCAGCTGAAGTACTTGCTTGGGAGGCCGAACATGAAGTTGATAAAATAAGATAAATTATTTGACAAAATGATCATGCAACTAATTTAGTAGTTTAATCCCAGGCTACCAACTAGATAGTATTTCTTCATTATGTTTAATTGTTCAACTATTCTGGCAATATTGATTCCATAGGCATGATATTTTCTTTCTAAGAATGGTCCTTTGAGAATGTACAGTCAAACCTGTGAACAAAGGCCACCCTTGAGAAAGACGAAATGCAGCCTATATAAATAATAAGTGACAGTTTTTCAAAGGATGGCATTTGTTCACAGGGTGGCGTTATTCGGAAGTGGCCACAAACACAGGTTACACTGTACTTAAATTTGACTGCTGACAGTTTCCTTACTTTGATTTCAGATTTCATTTTGATAGTTTCATTTGTAATTTGATTCGTAGCGCAAAACCTAGCCAAGAAACAGTTAATATTGGTTTATACCAAGGTCCAATTATAGCCAATTTAAATTGACATTAGTACTGTGATCTTGATCAGCATATAGGCAATTTAACTATGTCAGTTAATACACAGTTTGGGCCACAAGGTATTTCAAGACTAAGTTTGGATTGTTTTGAAATGGAAATATTTAAACATAATAATGGCAACTATACATAATATTGCACATGGCAAAAAGAAAATCAGTTTGATCCAAGAAATATGAATTTCAAAAGTAGACTCCATTTCTTGGTTTTACATGATTATCTGACTTGTATAAGAATGAAGGTAATTCTAAACAGCAGATATGGGTCATATCTGCAGACATTACTTTTATTTTCACTGTATATGCAATTACAGCCATTTATATTAATAATATGGCAATTTAAAACAAAATTAAATAGATAGATGAATACAATACAATAACAACTGTGAAATTCATCAGTCGAAAAAATAATAGTATTACATAAATAAAATTTATGATTATACATATTCAAATAATAAAAACCATGCAATGCACACCAATACCAGGGATAAACAAAAAAGAGGAAAGGATTCCTCTTATTTCCATTGTGGTCCCTAATTTCTATTTGTTATTATTGTACTTGGGTAATTCTATAATTTTTGCCATTAGCAATGTATTAAAAAACAAGCATTTGATTTTAAATATATTTGTTATATGTAACTTTATGGACATTAAATATCATTTCATAGTACTTTCTATGCAATTCAGTATTTTTTTCTCCAATTAGTGTTAGTGTTGGAAATACTAGGAGGGCCATACCAATGTCTTTACCGCAACAAATTTTGAATCTTGAATTTATAGGAATTGATTTAGCAAACAAACATTATTCTCATGTTAGTGAATGAAAACACTCCTTTATCAAGCTATAAAGGAATGCCATTTGGAATTTATTCATAGACTTAAGTTGTAGTTGTTTGTTGTATCATGGGTATCGGTTTTAACCAGAAAACTCGATGTTACAATTTAATTTTCACCGGAATAGTAGTAGGTGTTTGGCTAACTTTAACTGTATCATATAGCTTGCAGATTGTAAAAGGGTTTATTCTGTGAATAAGTCCCTACTTCAATATTATTACACAATTACAAAGCAATTCTGCGCTGTTTCAGTAATTACGTAGTGTTGTGGAAATGACCAGTTATGTTGCGGTAATGACATACAGGATACGCATGTGTTAAAGTCACAATGCTGCTACCACAAGACTGACATTGTCCGGTCAGTTAACTCAGACATAATAAAATTGTGTTTCTTTTATATCATATGACTTTTGTAATCCAGTGATTCCTCTGAATATTTTACTACACAGATCCATAGTTATGTGAACAAAGTGAATTTTATTCAAGATAGACTATAAACGTATTAAACATTAACAATAAAACAATAGTTCATACTTAAACAATTTCGTGTAAAATAGCAGTACACATAATAACATTGTTCTGTAAATCACAGAGCTGAAACATGTACTGTTAACACAGTACTTTCAAACAAATAGGTAATAACTACAACTGTAATGAACAAAATAAATAATTAACATTGTAATAGACAATGTAGAAAAATATGTTTCAGTGTACATTTTGATGTTGGACGTCACACAGTATTTAATTTGTGTTTGAAAATACATACACATTCATAAAATTTAGTTTCTTATATAAGATGTCCAAATGTAAACTATCAATGTAACAAAAACATACAATAGCATGATCAATACATATTATCTGCAGGTGTTAATTGGGAGATGTTGCATTCTACGACTGTCAGGCTCTCACAGAATACAACATAAAAACATGATGCAAATCATCAAACATGACAAATGACAGACATTCACCAGTATCAAGTTAAAACAGATCCATTTTTTTATATTTTTTACAGCATATGAATTTCTGAAAACCTGAATATCACATTTCATTACATTTAACATATCTGATCATTACTTAGAAATGTTCTATATAATCCAGGATCTTTGTTTGACAGATTTGTGTGCTTATCTAAGTAGAAACAGAGCAATTTAGTCAAATATATAAAATAGAAGAGAGAGAACAACATGACTCATATCTGCAGAAATGATCGAATATGAATTTTCTATATAGCTGTATGAATTTTGTTCTTTCCCCAGTAATGCACTTTAATGATACATGAAAGTACTTAGAATTGTCCTACACAATCCAGTCTGGTCATATACAGATTGGTGTATATATCATAATAGAAATTATGTAATTTTGTCAGATACATAAATAAGAGGTGGTCTCATTAAAAAGTGACAAGAAGAATGCTATCTAAAAGAACCGACATGAAGCCTTAATTTTAATTTAAACAATGATATCACTTAAATTAATCATTGTTATGATAAATTATAAGTTTTTTATGTATATTTCAATAAAAGATTTGATTTTAATCCGTATTATTTTGAAATATTCCTATTACTAACATCTGGTACCAATTATCACTATCACATCTCCATTTATCAACGAAGCATCGAGAAGGTTAATTGATCATTTCCCTGTATATTTTCATAAATTTTTATAATGTCATGATAGATTATTATTTCTTTTGTATAATCAAGAAAGAATTATTTTGATTCTATTTGCATAAAGTATATTACTGTCATGTTACTATAGCATCAATAAGTTCAGTTCACTTTAAATTTTGATAAAGTTCTAAAAATAATGAAAGATTATTATTCTCAAAGTGAAAATAAACATGATTATAACGACATGAAGTATCATTATTATTATTGTGTTACTTTATCAAGTCCATGTTTTTTCTTGTCGCTCTCCTATTTGCATTTAGATGTTAAGTGTCAAGAATTTGATTATTTTTCTTTAAACTTTTCTAAAATTTCTGTTCAAAATGATTTTGTATAGTAATAAACTAAAAATAAGCGTGATTCTGACACCAATAAGTATCATTATTATCTGTTACTATATTGAGTCTGTATATTTCTTGTCGATTTTAAATTTGTATTCAGATATGAAGCGTCAAGAAGGTTCATTGTTCTAGCTGTTATCAATTTGAACTGCCAAAACAGATTATAACTTAGGGCATGAGAATTAGTAAATAGGTAAACAAATGATATTCCCTGCGTCAATTCTTAAATTGAATTAATATAACATATCATAATCTTAAAAAAGTTATTATGAAGGTAGAAGATATAGCTAATGAGTTTGGCATGGCCTTACTGCCTGTAATTAATCATTAAGTCATTTCATCGTCATATCGTAGCATTGTTTCATTGAAATTTCATCAAAATGTGCTTTTAAACATTTTTATTTAGAAAAGCGAGGTAGACCTCTGGCATGGCCTAACCGCCTGTAAGTAACCTCTTCTTTTCATTAAAATTGGCTTTTAAACGTTTTTATATAGAAAAGCAAGGTAGACCTCTGGCATGGCTTAACCGCCTGTAAGTAACTTTGTCTTTTCATTAAAATTTGATTTTAAACGTTTTTATATAGAAAAGCAAGGTAGACCTCTGGCATGGCCTAATCACCTGTAAGTAACCTTGTCTTTTCTTTAAAATTTGATTTTAAACGTTTTTATATAGAAAAGCAAGGTAGACCTCTGGCATGGCTTAACCGCCTGTAAGTAACTTTGTCTTTTCATTAAAATTTGATTTTAAACGTTTTTATATAGAAAAGCAAGGTAGACCTCTGGCATGGCCTAATCACCTGTAAGTAACCTTGTCTTTTCTTTAAAATTTGATTTTAAACGTTTTTATATAGAAAAGCAAGGTAGACCTCTGGCATGGCTTAACCGCCTGTAAGTAACCTTGTCTTTTCATTAAAATTTGATTTTAAACGTTTTTATATAGAAAAGCAAGGTAGACCTCTGGCATGGCTTAACCGCCTGTAAGTAACCTTGTCTTTTCATTAAAATTTGATTTTAAACGTTTTTATTTAGAAAAGCAAGGTAGATCACTTGCCTTTTGAAGTAAGCAAATAAATGTTTAAATAAAACCAAAACTCATGGTTCAAGGGCTTATATCCTCATGGAGTTCTTACTTTATGATGATAAATCAAGAGAAGTCTTAGTCATTATCTGTATTTCAATTTGAGTTTCAATTCCAAATTAAAATTTGATCATATTATATTATACTCATATGATATTGAGTTTTAATTGATGTCAAACCATGCTATTATCTCTATACTATATTTATAACTTTTTTTTCTTGACAATGTCATTGATGTGATTTTCTAGCATTATAATGAAGACTTTCACCAAAAATACAAAATAAGAAAAGGGAACTGATTAAAATAACTTCTTGCCGCTACGTATTATTACATTATCTTATGTTTACATTATCTTATGTTTACATTATCTTATTAAGTAACTTATCATTGTTATCTTTATCATTTTGAGGAGTGCTACATGACCATTATTTATCGATGCGTCATAAAATAACACTAAACAAACATAACAAACAAATCGTAGCTATAAACCCAAATATTCCACAATAATCACATCACTTAACTATATCAGAATATTTTTTTTTATTTCATGATATATTTGATTTATTTTACCAACATTCCAATAGAAATTTTAGCTATATGTACGAAATATAATCAGTACACCTTTTTGACACTTTGTATCTAAATTCAAATGTAAGAGTGACAAGAAATACACCCGTGCTTAATGTAATAACACAATAATTTTGATGATATTTGGATAAAGAATCAAATCAATTTTCACTGAATTGCAATTTGAAATTTTTTCTATGATAATACATTATCATTGTTTATAAGTATAGAAAGAAATTCTATCAAAAACGATCAATAAATCATCTTGATGCTTTGTAATTCAGTACAGATACAGGAGCAACAAGAAATAAGTTTGTATGTATGTTAGTTCTATGAATATAATTAAGTTATTAATTGATAAAAATCACAACTTTTATAATGAAATTGTTGAAAATGTAATTCTTTATCTTAAATATTAATTTAAACCAAATTATTTTTAAAATTAAAATTAAGGCTTCATGTCGTGTTGCAATTTAGTGAGACCCAAAAGAGGAGAGAGAAAGCAAAATAGATCATATCTGCGGATTTGATCAAAAATTACTTTTCTTTTACAAATTCTACTTTGTCTCTTCTAATAGTTTGAATTGTTTCCAATCATTTTAATTAATCATTTAAATAAATTTTTTGTAATGAGAAACAGCCACATGTGTTTATGAATGGGAATTTCAAGTCAATTCTGAAGGAGTTACTCAGTAACACTGGGTAAGTTGTACTACTAGTATTTTCACGCCGCTAATATGGACAAAATCTCTTATAAATCTGGTAAAATACACTTAGAATTAGGTAAAATGTATCTAATTACATAACTTAAAATATGTTAAATACAACAACAAATAGAAATTACCATAATTGCATTTAAATTTGTTGTTAAAAATTTAACATTTTGTACAAATCTAAAACTACTAAGTGATAAATTCACATTAGATTTATCATTAGCAAATAATGCCAGGATACATGATTATATGGTTACCAATGTAAGAGCAACATTTGTTGAACAATATTTGAATTAATTACTTTCACATGAAGTTAACTCATTTAATGTCATTGATGTGTAATATTGTTGATTAGAAGACATAGTGAAATATTCAAGCGAATCTAATTATTGAGTTGCATGATCTAATGTACCATTTAAAGGTATATGTGTATAAATAATTCTATAAACAGACAACAGTGTCACAAAGTGTGACACAGGAAATTTCAAAATAACATGAATTTTTGTATTATTTCTAGCTGCCAAATATTTGTAGTTAGAACATACATCTTGAAAATTATTTAAATTGAGATAAAGTCAATATTAATGACAGCCACAATTATTATTACAAGAAACGCTAACATCAGTGCTATGGTAAAGACTTTATTTCTGTGAAAGTCATTTTAATGTATTTTTTGCTCATCTAAGCACAATGAGCTCAAGGTGAGCTTTTGTGATGGCCAATTGCCCATCGTCACACAAATTCAGTCAATTAACGGCCTCAAACGATGGGCTTGAATGATTCACGAATATGTGATTATGATTTGTATGCTAGAGTTACAGGCATTAAGACGTCATGTAAAAAATTTACTTATGCCAAGAACTAGTATAATCAGATACATTGTTTTTCTATTATTTGAATTAGTACATGTATATTTGATTGTTATTCAGTAGTTACAACAATATCGCTTGTAAAACGTTACTTACTTACTATTCAATGATATTTTCATACATGTGTTTTTCATACACCTACATGGCGTTGAATTATTACACTGAGAAACAGATCATAGAACTTGCGACGTTTTTTTTTTTTCATTATCCCAATACATATAACTCTATTGAAATACATGCTCCGCACATATTCTTTTTTAACCATGATTTTATTTTCACATAGAAGATATTGTGCTTTTTTACTGATTTATGTGTACGTATATAGGTGCTTGGGTGTTGGTGATTAAAATTTCTGTAATGGCAATTTTACTGTCTTTCAATTCTGAAATGTTTTATAACTAAATATGCATCTACCTGTTTTACCTGATAAACCGGCTCTTTGCTCAAAAGTTTTTTTCCCCCATTTTTTTTCCATTTAAGCAAACATATAACAATGAGTATTTGCAAAGCAAAATAATTATATACTACTACAGCCATGGATAAATTTATAGATGTGGAGGATTTAAAGAGAAACAAAAGAGTACCACGGAAAGATGAATTTTGATATTAATTTAACATGTAGTTTATAATGTTTTTTTTCCTTTGATACATGTATTGGTCAGACTCTGATTTATTCTTTCTCAATGAGATTATTTCATTAAGACTTATGAAAAAAAAACACTGTTAGTCTTTTTTCTAGCAGTATATACATAGTGATAATTTAAAAATGCCAAGATTTTTTTTGTATTTATTAAAGTGTATTTAAAAATAAATACTGCTTTGAATCACATTAAAAATCCTGTACATTTATAAAAACATTTCTAGCCCATGTAGTTCTGATATCACATACATACATTGTTATTTGTACATGTGACCATTTCCTGAAAAGTTAACATGATGGAAATGTATATGAATAAATGTGTCACACATATGACATCACCTATGATCATCTCCTGAATGAAAATTCACTTATAACATCATGCACATCTGTTTAACTTAGAAATAACATAAAATTGCATCCAAGTTGAGTATTTTACAAATTATGATGCTTAAAACTGAAATGTTACACTTGTGTCAAACTTCAACTGTTGAGAAAGAAAAAGTATTTTCCATCTTTATACAGAGTTATGACAGTATATTTAGTGTTATTAGGTTTGGTAATTATCCAGTTTTTCAAATACATTGCATTATAAGCATACCTATATAACCTATGTAAATTTCATGAGTTTAAGTTTGGCTGGTATGTCAATTTTAATATACATTATTCTGATATGGATGTTTTTGTTATAGGACTTCTGAAAAAAATTTAACAGCTCTAGTGCTTACATGGAGCTATTTAGTAATAACTAGATACTATGCAGTGTATATATGTCAGATTTTACTGATGACGATGTCAGTTGTATTTAGTAAATATTGAGTTTTGATTGAAATATATAACTTTATATTAACATTAACTGTCTAACAAACACCCATACAGTCTGATAAAACACACATTGTCTGACAAATACACATATAGTATGATAAATACACATTGTCTGATAAACACACATATAGTCTGATAAATACACATACAGTCTAATAAACACACATATTGTCTAACAAACACCCATCCAATCTGATATATATACTCATTGTCTAACAAACACCCATACAGTCTGACATATGTACATATTGTCTGACAAACACACATACAGTGTGATAAACATACATATAATCTGATACATACACATTCAGTATGATAAACACAAATATAATCTGATAAATACACATTCAGTCTGACAAACACACATATTGACTGATAAAAACACACATATTGACTGATAAACATACATATTGTCTGATAAACATATATAGATGGATATGCACGCATTTAGTCTGACAAATACACATATTGTCTGATAAACACACATATTGACAGATAAACACACGCATTGTCTGATAGACACACATCCAGTCTGATAAACACATATAGTCTGATAAACACGGATGTAATCTGATAAACACATATAGTCTGATAAACACGCATGTAATCTGATAAACACATATATTGTCTGATAAACACACATAAAGTCTGATAAATATTCTTATAGTCTGATAAACACACAATTTGTCTTATGAACACATATATAATATGATAAACACAAATGTTGTCTCATAAATACACATACAGTCCGATAATGACACATATAGTCTGATAAACACACATATTGTCTGGCAAACAAACATATTGTCTGATGAAAACAGATATTGTCCAATAAATGTACATATTGTCCGATAAACACACATATTGTCCAATAAACGCACATAGTCTGATAAACACACACATTGTGTGATAAACACAACTGCTTTGTCATAGTTATCAGTAATTTTATCCTAGCTTGTTGACATGGAATTTTGAAATGAAGATCCAGTTCAGAAGCAAATATGCAGGGTCACCATACATAAAGTATTACCATAATAATGCTGGACCTCCATACAAAGACAGGGGCCTCACCACATAGTACATGACCTTCGTATCACCATAGGGGCCTCACCACAAAGTACATGGCCCTCATATCACCATAGGGGCCTCACCACATGGTACATGGCCTTCGTATCACCATAGGGGCCTCAACACATAGTACATGGCCTTTCTATCATCAAATGGGCCATAACACATAGTACATGGCCTTTGTATCTCCATATGGGCCTGAACATATAGTACATGGCCTTTGTATCACCATAGGGGCCACAACACATAGTACATGGCCTTTGTATCACCAAATGGACCACAACACAGAGTACATAGCCTTCATATCACCAAATGGGCCTCAACACATAGTACATGGCCTTTGTATCACCATGGGGGCCACAACACATAGTACATGGCCTTTGTATCACCATAGGGGCCACAACACATAGTACATGGCCTTTGTATCACCAAATGGGCCTCAACACATAGTACATGGCCTTTGTATCACCATAGGGGCCACAACACATAGTACATGGCCTTTGTATCACCATTGGGGCCACAACACATAGTACATGGCCATTGTATCACCAAATGGACCACAACACAGAGTACATAGCCTTCATATAACCAAATGGGCCTCAGCACATAGTACATGGCCTTTGTATCACCATGGGGGCCACAACACATAGTACATGGCCTTTGTATCACCAAATGGGCCTCAACACAGAGTACATAGCCTTCATATCACCAAATGGGCCTCAGCACATAGTACATGGCCTTTGTATCACCATTGGGGCCACAACACATAGTACAAGTCTTCCATTTAAAAGTGGGGCCTCAAAACTTAGTACAAGGGCTCAACACCTAGTACAGGTGCAATCAATGGGGCCTCTGGGCTCATCACATGGTCTCCACACCAACTGCTAAAACAGTAACTTTCATATAAAGACAACCTTTGGGATCAAAATTGTTGTAATGTTAAAAAAAAAGTGGACTTGTTATCAAGATGAAATGTAGTCCAAAAATGAAGTGGTCTTTACTACGAGTTAGTCTTCATAGATATTGTCTCCGACTGAAGTTTTTCTGTATACATTTATACACAATAATTGCTTTCTTTGAACTAATTCCATGGACAATTTAATTAAAAATGAACACATTATTTATGGTCTATTTTTAATTAGTTATCATGTAACAGGGCATTCATTTGACCCTTAACAGCATTAAAACAACATTTTGACTCTTGACATTAGTAAAATAAAGCTTCTGACTCTTAAAAATTTGTACTAATAGATTTTTTTTGACTCTTTAAATTATCATTAGCAAAGGGTCATTTTTGACCCTCAGTTTTTGATGTCTAGTGTAAATAATTATATATTAATGATAATTTAATAATGTTCATTTTTTTGAAATGTGTGTCCTAACCATGGATTTATATAATGAGATTAACTTTCATCGTTTACAGTATCAATTTATCAAGCTTACAGGTATGTGTTGAAATAAATTTTTGTTTTGATAAGAAAGTTGGTGACCGCATGGAACGCACCTTTTTGTTTGAGGAAAGATTGCAAGATTCGGGTGTGTTTTCTACATTTATAAAGCAGTTTTTTATTGGTCAACTGAATCTTGTTTTGTAAGTTATTTGAATATAACCTGGCAATTCATTGGATAACACATAGAATATTGTCCTATCAGGTTCACCTGACTAAAAGCGGGAAAAATCAGAAGCTCACAGGCAAGCATGCTGGTCAGACGTGGTTTTTGATTGAGAAGTTTTTTGAAAGATTTATGACATGGAGTTTACAGGTAAGTGGACTTGTTACAATTAGCTTTTATGTGTCAGCTAATGTAAAGTTGTATTAAAAATATGGTTGTTCCATTTCTGGTATAAGTGAAAAGTTTGTAAAGTGTGTAATGATTGTAGGAATATAGGCCACTTTCAACAGCCTTGCTGTTAGGTTATCTCTTAGTGATGTTGTTTAGTGTCTGCCTACAGTGCTAGGGGTCCTGTGTTCAATCCCCAGTTTGGACCGTAGAATTTTTCACATTGCATTTGGTTAAACTTTTTTCCTTCTGTAGTATGAATGCTTATAACTTCTTTCATTTATAATTTTTGTCCAATCCATTTAAAACTTTGTGTAGGGGTCTAACTTGTGTCTAATCTAAGGTTATTTGTACTTCTTGACTAAAAACAAATTTCTTTTAGTTTTTTGGCCTTTTCAACTTTTTTGCAAACTTTTGATTTGATGAATATTTTTCAACCAAATTTATTACATAGATAGTTTGTATGAAGGTCTTAATGTGACAAACATTTGGGGTCACTGGGGGTCGATGTCAAGGTCAAGGTCATTGTTACTAAAATTGAAGTAAATAGTTTTTTATCTAATATTTTGATTTGAATTAATATTTTTCAACCACATTTGTTACTTACATGGTTTGTATAAAGGTCTTGATGTAGGAAACAGATGGGGCAACTAGGGTCAGTTTCAAGGTCAAGGTCCTTGCTAGTAAAATTGAAATAGTTTCTGATCAATTACTTTTATAGTGAAAATTTATCAACATGTAATGAATACATTATAACATTTCATTGTTTCTGAAAAGCACTTGATAGTCCAGCATGTTGTCCTCTGACAGCTTTTGGAAAAACTGAAAGTTAATGTGAACACTTTTATTATTCTTTGGAGACAGATGTTTGGTGCAATGTTGCCTAATATAGCAAGCAGCTTACTTGAGAAGAGAACTAATTCCGTTGCATTATTATTTCTTTTTATTATTTCTTTCAAGCAGAAATATACATCATCTTTGGGATATTGACTCCATAAGATCTTGGCTTTCACCATGTTTGTGAGCAATCCAAAATGCTGGTTCTGTGGGCAGCTTGACACACTGATCATATACTTGGCTGAAGCCACTGATGGTGTTGGCTCAGTCGAGGTCCTTACTGTCTCTGGCTGATGTGATGTACAAATTTCTCTTCACAGTAAGTGTTGTTGATTCTATATATCTGTACATGTACAATGATTTGCTTAACATAGTTATGTGTAGTAAGGACACTTGATGTAGTAAGGACACTGTGTCGTAAGGACACTTTGTGTAGTAAGGACACTTGATATAGTTAGGACACTTGGGGTAGTAAGGACACTTGATATAGTAAGGACACTTGGTGTAGTGGATTAAAGCACACTGTACATGGAATCCATTATGGATTATTTTTCTTTCACAGTAGGTCTATAATCTGCTGATGTCTATTTATTCTGAGATTTGGTAGGATATACTTCTTAAAGAAACACTTGTACCTGTCACTTGTTTCCTAACAAAGTGTCCAGATTTAAATGTGATTTAGTCACAATATAACAGAAACTTTTCAAGCTGCTTGTAAGTCTCTCCATATTTCACGAGCTCATACCTCATGTAAGTTTTTTTGTTTACAGAAATATGTGTCGATTCCTGAAGTTTCTGGGTTTCTTTGATGACGCAAGCAATCAATGGTGGAAATAAAGTTCTGATGGCTGCTTAGTAATTAGACCATAGACTTGGAAAAGGAATATAAAGATTATATTCAGAAAAAACTTGTTGTATCAAAGTTCAAGGGACTTTGTAAAATTGTTCAAACAAACTTTGATATACAAATAATCCGACAAATTTGACAACTTGGTTGCTTCGGTGTGTTGTAATTTGCAGAAATATATGAGACCAACGAATTTGAAATAAGTGCATTTTTTAATAAGTAAAAAGGATCAAATTTGGGACTTTACAATTAATTCAATATAAGTGGGTTCGATGTAACGAGTTTCTACTGTATATTTTTTTTTTGGCGTTCATTTTTTTATCGCTGATGGAGCATGTGTGTGAATCTATCACTGTTGTTCCGTGGATTGTGTTTTGAGAGGTTGGATGCACAAACAGAAATACAACACTGTTCAAAAAACAAACCCACCAACATGACTTCTACTCACAGGCAATAGTGACGGGCATGTCAAAGTAAGAACTGAAATCAAAGATGCCCTACTCATCACAAAAATTCTCTTCCATAGAAAACTTGTCTAAGAATACAAAAATAAACAATTCTGGCGCACCAACAAAGGGAATGATGGTGCGCATTAACCAGTTCAAGCACTGGGCTTGTATTCAAAGGCATTTTCCTATGAAGGGAATTTTTGGGTCGAGTTGGGCGTCTGATTCTTTCTTTGTCACTTCTGCCTATGAGTAGAAGTCATGTTGTTGGGTTTGTTTTTTGTGCAGTGCTGTATTTCTGTATTGTTGTTTACTATGATGATCCAGATGTTGCCTTTCTTGCGATGTTTATCTTTCTATGCTTGTCATTGTATATTGTGGAAATAAACAAATACCATGCTTTGTTAGTTGGCATTTTTAAATACATAAATAAATTTAGGTGTGTCACTTGCTTATTAACACAAGTAATGAACTAGTGACTGACCTAAATTAGAACTGATCAAATATTGTAGAAACACAAGAAAATAAAATGAAAAGATTTATTTACCTGAATAAAATATTTCATACTACACAGAAAAGTTCAAATACACAATTACAGCATTCTTACAACACAGAAAATTCATACTAGTCAAAGATAAGCAAATGTATATCATATACAAGTATTTACAAACTTTATACTATAGTCAGAAAAGCAAGTTAAATACAAGAACAGTACAAAATTATACACAAGAAAAACAGCAAACTGGTAAATATACTGAAAGACATGAAAAAAGCAGGAAGGAAATTTTGCATAAAAAAAAAAGAAAAAACGCCAAAATTCAAGGGGAAAATTTTGATAAGTCCATAATCTGTTCTGGACTTTTCACATGCCACAAAATGTGAAAAAATGGGTTCTCCAGTTTTACAGCTGTACCTTTTACAATAGCCGTATTAAATACCCAAATAATCTTGTATTACAATAAATCTCAAATTAAGAAAACACATGAAACAAGAAGAACAACAGATCTGGGGTTACACGTACATTTTTAAAGATGCTGTAGCCCGTTTTCATAGACATATCTCGACAACAATGATAGCACTCAAGATCTTTGAATCTAAAAACTGCCATCTTAGCAATCATGTCTTTGAAACAGGTTACATAGTGTGCCCATACAACGTGACTTTGGCAATACAGGAAGCAAAGTTTATCAACAAATGGCTCTATTCTAAGGCCAAAAGTGTGAACTACAAGCGCAATGTAATGTTTTTTTTCTTTCGCCGAATCGAAAGACATCTTCAAGAAAAAGCTTAAAATATACTATTTTGGAAAATTCTATGAGTTCTTTTAATAACAATCATCCCTTAAAGGAGGTCACCATCATTATTTTTTATTTTATTTCTGTACTTATTCTAAACAAATTTTCTGATTGTATTTTTTCACATATTTTTATCTATTAAAGTACAATGCCATTGAATACGGTCAACTTAGACAATAGGCGTTTAATCAAATATAACTGTTTACTATTTTTTGATAAATGAACGGATTTAGCCTGAAAATGGAAAAACTGAGTTTTGTCGAACAAAATTCTGCAGAAAACACATTTTTCCCATTTTCAGACAAAAACTATTTATCTGTAAAAAAAATTCCATTGTGCTTGTAGTTTGCACTTTTGGCCTTAGCCTAAACTTTATTTAGTTACTATTTTATAATGGAATAAAAAACTTACATGGAGTTGAAGATTTTGAATCAAGCAGTTTGCATGCTGTATCACCAAAAATGACATCAAAGTCAAATGGTATGGGCACACAGATAAAACATAATTTTGGTGCTGATCACAAATGAATGATTGTTCTTTCAAAATATTGAAATTCAAAATTCTGTAGTGTCTGTAACCATTAAAAGTCTATATTGCAATAGTTTCGATGTTTCTCATTTCAAAAAACATAAATCCTACATTGGCTAATGAATATTCATGTTATGTCTAAGTTAGCCAGAATTTGTTGTGCTACGAATTAACATCATTGAAAATTACTGCATAGAAAAGGTTACAGACACTACACAAAAATGTATAAAAATGAAAGAAATTTTTTTTTTGATATACAATAGGATGGAAATAGTAGATAAAAAAAATGATGCATGCATGTTCATGAAAAAGTAAACTTGATTTGTGCAGGAGAACTTTGTAATTAACTCCAAGAAAATATCCTATCTAAAAATTCACTTTTTTGAGGAAGCGAGACTACTATCAGCACCAATACCATGTTTTAGTCTACATGTAATCTTTATAATATTTATCTGAGATATGACATTCATTTTGAGGGTTTGAGGGTCAAATAAAATAACACAAACACAAAGATGTAACATCAACATCTAACATCAACATATCTGTTTTCATATTCATCTAGATTATTCCTCCGCAACAATATAGAACCTGAAACCACAGAAAAATTTACAAATAGAGTGCGGTATAAAATCAACTTCAATTCATAGAAATATTTTTTTACAAGACAAAGAAAATCCATGAAAACCAGGTTTTCCAAAGCGCTAGTTTTGCAAGTTATATCAATCATGCTGGATGACTGCTTCCAGGACAAACAACCAACCAGTGCTCCTGTCCAAAGTTAGGAGTTGTGAAGGCTCAGTACAGTATAAACCAATTAAAAGATATGTCTACTCTTACCAAACTTTGAATATGACAAACTTTGACATTGTATTTGGTGTTTTAGTAGTTCGCTCCACAAAATTTTACCAAATTCCAATATCGTTGACCATTTGCCATTTTGAATGTACCCAGAAGTCACTTACAAGATGCCATCATTTAAAGTTTGATCAGAATATGTGAAGAAATAACATAACAGTTTACTCCATAGCCTGACTGACTGACAACCTGATTATAATATTGCTCCCACATTTTCAATGCAGGGTCCTAATAAGAAATTTCTGAACATGCAACAATACAAAGCAATAAGAAGCAATCTTTCTGCATACAATGCACAATTGTTCTACATGAATATCTGGTATTAAGGGGAGTAACCCATGAGTCATTACATGCTTGTAAGAGTTGTCTCCCTTGGATGCGGCTGGTTTTTGCTTTACTTTTGAGTAACAGTGACCTTGACCTTGGACCTAGAACCACCAAAGACAACCCTAAAGTAGGTCTTTATGTAAGCAAGCTATACAAACAAATTGTGAGAATCTGTTAATTAAAACGAAAGTTATCAAACTTAAACCAATTATTGACACCTGTCGCCCAGATGGATGGAGGTACTTACGAGAGCTACAGTATGAGGTTATTCACATTGATTTTTCTTTAAGTTTTTAACCCCACATCAGATATTCTATGACCCCATGCGTAAAAATCAATCCCACAATGGCAGTTTGTACAGAATGAACCTCATAAAGTCAATTTATACACTAACCCTAACCCACAATTGTATCTCTAGTCTGTATGGATGGACAGACGGACCGACATACAATAAAAAAAAAGAATTTTATGATTAAAAATGACTTTATCAAGATGTTTGTTGACCATTTAGTACTTACTTTTTTTTATTAAAATGGTATTTTATTTGTCCAAACGGTCCAAAAAACTGTAAAGCTCTTTAACATTAATTTGTTAAATGTTAATGTTAAAAGGTAATGGAAGTCAGAGGAATGCTCAGTCCCATCTTACGTCTGGAAGAGTATTTGAATTTCCCCACAGTTTTCATCCCTGGGGAAGAACTTATACAAACAACAATTTATCAATTTGCTCTCACCTTTCAAATGTTTGTATTCTTCTTCAAAGGTGTCCACATTGATGAACCAATGGTGTACAACAGCACTTCTACAAGATGTTGATACAAGTAAGTGTAGAAGTCAAGTCAATTTTAAACTGCAAAGTAAAAACATCAATGAAGAATCATGTTCAACAACAATTTTTGTAAAAAATATAGATCTTTTTATAGCGGTGATTATTGTTGAGAGGTGACTATTATTGAGTGGTGACTATTGTTGGATGTAACCATTGTTGGAAAGTGACTGTTGTTTGGAGGTGACTATTGTAGGGAGGTGATTATTGTTGAGAGGTGAACACTGTTGGAGAGTGATCATTGTTGGGAGGTGACTATTGTTGGGAGGTGACTATT
This sequence comes from Lutraria rhynchaena, assembly GCA_008271625.1. NCBI lineage: Eukaryota > Metazoa > Mollusca > Bivalvia > Venerida > Mactridae > Lutraria > Lutraria rhynchaena. The sequence continues at coordinate 1,033,200 of VIBL01000064.1, forward strand.
GTTGAGAGGTGACTATTATTGGGAAGTGATCATTGTTAGAAGGTGATTATTGTTGGGAAGTGATCATTGTTGGGAGGTGACTATTGTTGAGAGGTGACTATTGTTGAGAGGTGAACACTGTTGGGAAGTGAACATTGTTGAGAGGTGAACATTGTTGAGAGGTGAACATTGTTGAGAGGTGACTATTGTTGAGTGGTGAACATTGTTGGGAGGTGAACATTGTTGAGAGGTGAACATTGTTGAGAGGTGAACATTGTTGGGAGGTGACTATTGTTGAGTGGTGATCCTTGTTGAGAGGTGACTATTGTTGAGTGGTGAACATTGTTGAGAGGTGAACATTGTTGAGAGGTGAACATTGTTGAGAGGTGACTATTGTTGAGAGGTGAACATTGTTGGGAGGTGAACATTGTTGAGAGGTGACCATTGTTTGGAGGGACTAGTGTTGAGAAGTGACTGTTGTTGAGACATGACCATTGTTGAGAGGTGACTATTTTTGAGAGGTAACTATTGTTGAGAGGAAACTGTTCAGGGAGGTTTCACTGTATAGGCCTTTTCAGAAAGTAGGTTATCTCCCTTGAAAAAATCTGTCTCATTCGGATTCCTTCGGACACTGGGTAGTATTTTTGATGATGGCGCCTTGAGACTTACATGTGTTGAGATACCAAGGAGGGCATTAATTGAAAATAATTGATAAACACATTAATCAACTATTTAAAAAGATGTTATATACTGATAATGATGGTTGTTTTAAGTCAAATTAATAATGCTACCTTGTTCAATGTGTTTTTGAAGAACATTTAACAAGGACAAAAAGTCAATCATCATATCAGAGAGGTGTAAAACAGTTATGTTAAAATTTCCGTTAAGTTCCTAGTAGTACTTCATGAATGCATAAATGTTGGACCACATTTAGAATTGATGTAATAGTTTTAAATGATAATACCATCTTACTAAACACATTACATTTGTGACACTAAAACAGATATGAGCAAATACAAGATCAAACAAATATAATGGCGCACATATCTACAAGAATGCATTTAATAAACGATATTTATTACATAACACTTATTTTAAAAAGTGACAATATTACGTACTCAATCTAATGGTCTTATAAAATATGAAAGAATTGAAGTTTAAAATGACCAATTCTTTCTTAAAAAAACTTTTAAGCGTATAGAACCTGCCATTTTATTTTATTTTTATACATGTTTCTCAACACGCTTAAAAATTTAATAAAACATTGTGAGAATGATAATTAGTGTTTGTCACATGCCATGACTGATTAAATAAAGAACATGTTTGACCCCCAGACAGCTGTAAAAACAATGTAGATCCATAAAACAACGGGTGGTATAAATATATATGACCGCATATTGATCTCCGGTTTAATTAATTGCTATCAGTAAGGATCGTGTCACCCAGACAATGATTTGACAACTTGCTGATATTAAAGCTGCAGATTTCACTAAGATAAAATAAAAACACAAGTGTGCCGAATTTGCAAATTTGTGACCACAGCCATCAAGATATATCACAAAGATAAACATTCTTGTTTCATTACATAAAATGCAAATCAATGCTTTTTATGGTTTTAACAAACAGTTCTATGAAAGACAGCATCGGTTTGCCTGACTGCTATTTACGAGAAACTTTGATTACTTTATATTTCATTAAACATTTTGAAACTTAAATGTCTGAAGACACAATCGAGAAATGACTAAATCATGTTTTATCGGTAGGAAGTGTTAGTAAATATCATAAAGTATAAAGTACTTTGCATCTTTATCAGATAATGCCTGAAAAGTTGAACGTACTTGTAAAAAATTGAATAATTTGCCGTAAATTTGTTGATTTTTCACTCACATCTGCCCAAGGGAACATACAGCCTGGGAGGACAGGGTTTCCCTTTGTTGGTCCAAAGTGTCAGACCAAATGTTCTTCACACAACATGGTTTGGTCACTGTTCCCAAACACAAACTTGGACTGATTATTCTTACAATGCTGAATCCCGGTCTTACTTGCTCGTAAATCAGTTCGAAACCGAGGCATCAGTAGCTTTTGTCAACTAGTTTCCCTACAAAGATCTTTCATACCCAACAATATCATTGGAGAGATCGTTATTTTTGTCTATTAAATCAGAACGTTCTATCTTTTTGAATATCCTGTTCCCTCCGGGGATATTCCCATGTGGTGAAATTCACTATTTTTGACAGTATAACTTATTACACAAAAAAATGTGCTCACCTCAGTAATAAGCTATCTTAGTGAAGGTTTGTGTCTATGATTTTACTCATTGTATATTAGATGACTAATACACAACCTTTTGAGTATTTCTGTTCTAAATAGCTTTATAATAACACTTTCTTTGCTATTATAGCTTTTTAAATCTGTTTTAATTTGTTTGTTTTTTTCTTCTATTATGACATAACAAGCATTGGAAACTACTATATAAATACATATGCAGTAATTTAGACATTAGCAACCAGTTTGACATACATTTAATTAGGATACGATATATATGCAGTGTTAAAAATCATGCATCTAAGAAGCGCAGTACTACCCGTAAGTAGCAGGTGTGCATTTTTTATCTCCTAATGAAGAGCTACCAAGGGCAGATAAATCATGTATCTGAAAAGGCCTATAACATTACTTTTGGGATGCTACAAATTCTAATTCATTTTCTGGTTAAGCAAAGAATTTTTGATATGACAGATCACACATAAATCTTACCATTGTTTGCACATTGTTGAGACTGTTCTCCTTCTGTTCGTGTCATCAAGAAGAGAAATCATCATCCTGGTCATAACCAGGCATTCCAACATCAACACACCCAATCATATCAGTCAATGGTTCCTTTCCTAAGTGTTTTCTAAACCCTTCTGATGTGAAATCACAATCCAGCTCTGAAATTTGTAAACTGATGATATAAGAGCGAAGTCACACAAACATACTGGAGTACATGCTTGAAGGATCTGTTATAGACTTAGAATATTAAATTGAATAAAACATAATGTTAGGATGGACTCTCTGTATTGTGTCCTTTGTAATGACTTTAAGCACTTGATTGTATATTAGGTAGTGTCTTGATAAACATAAATAAAGATCGACCAATGTCTTATATGTGATATTTATCATTGGGACATAAAATATGCCTAATTATCCTTGTTTAGTTTTCATAATGATGTGAGTTCATATCACATATTATTATGCTTTAGCAAAATCCTTCTTAATTAGATAATTCAGTACAATACAATATTATGCTAACAATACCATAATTCAGGGATTGAAATTAAAACAGTACAGTAGAGACTCAGAATTATACAGTAGAGAAGAATATTGAAATTACAGTACAGTAGAGACTCAGAATATTGAAATTAAAACAGTACAGTAGAGACTCAGAATATTGAAATTAAAACAGTACAGTAGAGACTCAGAATATTGAAATTAGAACAGTACAGTAGAGACTCAGAATATTGAAATTAAAACAGTACAGTAGAGACTCAGAATATTGAAATTAAAACAGTACAGTAGAGACTCAGAATATTGAAATTAGAACAGTACAGTAGAGACTCAGAATATTGAAATTAAAACAGTACAGTAGAGACTCAGAATATTGAAATTAGAACAGTACAGTAGAGACTCAGAATATTGAAATTAGAACAGTACAGTAGAGACTCAGAATATTGAAATTAAACAGTACAGTAGAGACTCAGAATATTGAAATTAGAACAGTACAGTAGAGACTCAGAATATTGAAATTAGAACAGTACAGTAGAGACTCAGAATATTGAAATTAGAACAGTACAGTAGAGACTCAGAATATTGAAATTAGAACAGTACAGTAGAGACTCAGAATATTGAAATTAGAACAGTACAGTAGAGACTCAGAATATTGAAATTAGAACAGTACAGTAGAGACTCAGAATATTGAAATTAGAACAGTACAGTAGAGACTCAGAATATTGAAATTAGAACAGTACAGTAGAGACTCAGAATATTGAAATTAGAACAGTACAGTAGAGACTCAGAATATTGAACCTCCTTGGGACCAGAGGAAGTTTGGTTTTCTGGAGTTTCTTTAGAATTCTTCAGAATGATATGATGGTATATGGACTCTCCTCTTTCAGTATTATACTGGACAAAGAATGATAAAAATTGAATTTGCAGATCATATTTTGTAAGAAAATATTTAATTTATTCAATATCAAATGCTAATTTCGGTGCATAATGTTGCACTTTCAAATTATGAAATAATTGTTCCTCTTGCCAAACGTTTTCTTCCAAATTTTTCATATAAAGTCACAAGTGGGTCAGAAATTCACTCACTAAATCTGGTGTGTGACAGGAGTTGAAAGAAGAATTAAAATCAAAGATTGGATTGATTGATTGATTGAAAAAAGCACAAAAATGAACAAAAGGTCATAAATCTGCCAAAAATGATCAAATCACAAAACCCTAACGACAAGCCTTGGGTCATTTGATGTTAAATAATATTACATGTGAACAAAATAAAGGACCATAATTCCACAAAAAATGATTGAATCACAAAATCCTGAAAATATGCACTGAGGTACTTGGTGATAATAGTTATGTGACAGTTAGCTGCAGTTTGTACTGATGTGAATAGTTATATGTTAGGGCTACAAAGGACACCCAAAATACCCAAATTACTCAAATCCATCTGATGATTAGCGGGTTTAGATCCAAATTTTGTATCCTAATCTGATATTAACAAGAATGACAACTTGTCTTTGACGTATGCCTTTCTCTTATTCTAACAACTTGCTTTTGCAACATAAGAGTTATGTATTTAAATACTTATCCTGTGAAGTACAAACTAAATAATGTGTTTAAATGTACATCAATATGATTAAGTTGAAGGTATATCATGCCAGTCAGTTATTAAATTATTAAATAGAAACTGACAAGCTTAAAGAAGTATACTACTCAAAATTTGATAGGGATCACTTTATAGATGGTACATATTTTATAGGGTATTAATTTTTTTATTGATTTCTAATTGTTATTTTGCAACTTTTGTAGTGTGTTTTTTATTTTATTGTTAAGTATTGATTTATCACAGAAACATGACGCTGGCTGGATCTAGATAGGAGTGACTGCTTAAGGTTTTACTGCATTTGTGTCAGAAGTGAAATGATTCTAAAAGCTAACCAAAAGTGAAAGGAAGTTTTCAATATCGTATTTGGTGCCCATTGGCATTGATTAGTGCCTGGAATCATCTTCTCATGCTGCTGATAAGTCAGCGGATACTGCCTTGAGGGATTCGAATCCACTCCTCAAGGAGGGCTTGTCGTAGCTCCTAGATGGTGGTAGGCTTAACAGGGTGTGCAGATATTGCAACCAGACGCATGTCCCAGACATGTTCTATGGGGTTGAGGTCTGAAGACCTTGCAGGCCAGTCCATCCTGACGATTGTTTCAGCTTGGCGGTACTCATTGGTCACTCTGGCTCCGAGAGGTCTGGCATTGTCGTCCATTAACTCTTTCAGGCCGAATCCCAACTGAAGGCGTGATTATATCTGATAAGCAAACGTCGAGTCCCGACTGAAATCGTGTTTACAATTAGTGATTGTATGTCGAATCCCAACTCAAGGCATGATTAACATGCTGAGTAAAAATGGCTGTCATTGGTTTCAATTCGTGTAAACAGAGATTTTGTAGTAAACACAGCCAATCATAGCAATCCTTTTCTAATGTTTACAACATGATTTTCTACATGAAATGAAACAGCGAATGTGTTTGACTGTTTTTTATGCATGTACATCTCGGGTGATTCAATTTTGTTTACGGCCATAATGGAGTCGGATATCGAAATGGAGTTTGTTTTTCGACCATTAGTGAATTAGAATTGAATCTTAAATTGGTAAACACAGAATATAGGGACGAGTCAGACATTAATTTGACTGAAACTGACGATTCTAATGATGATATTCCATTCATTTACCTTATTGAAAACAAAATTTTCGGAGACCATGACGTGCCGACAGTAGATGCCGACAGTGGATGGGGAACAAAAGACAAAATTACATATTGTTAATTCAGTGAATTTGATGACAATGCAGGACCGATTTGATTAAATTGAATTAATTGTGTGTATGTTATATAGGATTATAAACATTAATCTGGAAGAAAATCAAGCGGTAGGATGTTCATATTGACCACTGTTTGCATGAGTTTCCCTGCTAAAAATCTATCAAGGATATAAGACGTTATAGTCGAGACACAAATTTACAGCATCAGAATCCATACATATTGAATGACCTTCAATATGACCTTGATCTTGGTGCTAAAGACCATGGTCTTCTGATGGTAAATATCAGTACTAAATTATGTTAAAATCCATTCAAAAATTGGAAAGATACAGCTGAGACACGAAAGTTCTATACATATTGAATGACTTTAAATATGACCTTGACCTTCATGTTATCGACTAGGATCTTGAACACAACATATAGTCTTCTGATGGTGAACATCAGAATCAAATAATTTTAAAATCCATTCAGACATTGGAAAGTTATGGCTGAGACACAAAAATTCCCTACATATTTAAAGACCTTGAAAATGACCATGACACTACAGGTCAGGGTATTGCACATGACACATCGTCTTCCTAAGGTGAACATCAGTACAAAGTAATTTCAAAATCAGATCATAAATTGGAAAATTATGACTGACGCACAAAATTTCTATACATATACAAGGTATATGAGTATGACCTTGACCTTGCTGGTATGAACCAAGGTCTTAAGCGCAACACATCATCTAGTGATGGTGAACATCAGAACCAAGTAATTTCAAAATACATTCAGAAATTAGAAAGTGATAGCTGAGACACAAAAATTCCATACAAATGAATGACATTGAATATGACCTTGACCTTGGAGCTTTGGGTCAGAGTCTTGCAGCAACACATCATCTTTTGTTGATGAACATTTGTGACAGGTTATTTCCAAATCCATTACGAAATCAAAAAGTTATGACTGAGACATGAATAAGGGACAGATGGAAGGACAGAAGGTAAAACACATTTTACCAGATATTAGAATGTCAAAACTTTTAGGCTTTAATAAAATCAAACTTATACATACCAAAGCTTATTCTTTCAAGCCACTGATTTTTCAGCTCAATGTTTTCCCTACTCTCAATTTTGCCATAAAATATGCACTTTCATATGTATTCTGTGAACTTGTCAGTATAATTTCAAAACTGTTCTTGTGGCCTGTCTGTAGTACCTCTCAAATCATTCTGAATAGAAAAAAAATTTGCACATTTTATTTTGAAAATAATTTCAAAGAGCTATTCTGATACTGGGGTTACAACTGTAAATTTCTGGCTTTAAATTTTGATTGTCAATTATCCAGTTTCCAAACAAAACAACAATATGAGGGTTGAATGTTATCAACAACACTGAATTAACAACAGTCTTGAATGACAGATTCAGGTCAGAAATAATGATTGGTTTCCAGCTTAAAATTATTATGAACAATTAAGACTAATTTTGTTCCAGGCGGCAACAATGATGTTTTTTCATGTATTTGATAGTTTTATATGGTTTCAATACTGTGAGCTAGCAATGTCCAAATAGATATCAATCATGAACTAATTGATGACTTTTCTACACCATTCATGTTTTATGTGGATATAACCTCACCAAAATTCAGATCATAAAACATATGATTACTAACCATCAAGGTCACAATATTTTTTTGATTCTGAATAGTTAGTCTAAGATATAAATAGAGAGATATTAAATGACAAGTAAACAAGCAGAAAATCTAACAAAACAAATTTTAGATGGTTCTCTTTTGAACATATGAAATTCACATAGGGTTTGCGCAAGAGTGAAGGGGTTGCACATATGTGAAGATCAAGTCGCATCTTTGGACATGATGATTAAAAACTCCGGTTTTTCATAATATTGCATAACAGATCTATATCATCTTAGTTGCATCAAAGACTGGTTCCTAAACAATAATTATATCAATGACTGGATCCGAAATCCTAGTTGTATCAAAGACTGGTTCCCAAATCTTAGTTGTATCAAAATCTGGTTCCCAAATCTTAGTTGTATCAAAGACTGGATCCAAAATTTTAGTTGTATCAAAGACTGGTTCCTAAACAATAATTATATCAAAGACTGGATCCAAAATCCTAGTTGTATCAATGATTGGTTCCAAAATCTTAGTTGTATCAAAGACTGGTTCCGAAACAATAATTATATCAAAGACTGGATCCGAAATCCTAGTTGTATCAAAGACTGGATCCGAAATCATAGTTATATCAAAGACTGGTTCCTAAACAATAATTATATCAAAGACTGGATCCGAAATCTTAGTTCTATCAAAGACTGGTTCCTAAACAATAATTATATCAAAGACTGGATTCGAAATCTTAGTTCTATCAAAGACTGGTTCCTAAACAATAATTATATCAAAGACTGGATCCAAAATCTTAGTTGTATCAAAGACTGGTTCCCAAATCTTAGTTGTATCAAAATCTGGTTCCCAAATCTTAGTTGTATCAACTTGAGCACTGTTTTAATGCATAATGATTTCACAAAAGGACCAGCAAAGTTAACTCAAAACAAGGAAAACTAGAAAAACTTCTACCTCACAATAAAACAACCCTCTGATGTTGTATCTTACATTCCCTACATGTAATCAATATCTGATACTTAGTTATCATATCAATTAGTTTTTTTATCTCTATTACTGTATAAAAGAAGCCCTCTTCATTAACTAGAGCTACACAGAGTGAAATCAATGCTCATCTGTTTTACAACACTCTATTTAACAAGCAATTCTGATCAAATTCTAAGTTAAAAAGGGGGCATAGCTTTCAGAATAATGTCCCTTGTCTTGCAACTGTGCCTGGTCACGATAATAAAGTATTCAAAGTGTTGTGTTGATATCTTTAAATGTATCTGAGTAATGGGCTACATTAAAGTTTTTGCACAACAATGACTATTATGACGCAGCAATCATAATAGCAACTTTTTCTTCAAAACAGACAAGCTAAAACTAAGTTATTTTGTTGCTATGGGTAAAAGTTAAGCCACAGGTCCACTTAATGCTGAGCATGATATTCATAGCTTGTTCCTCAGTCATAGAATAATGCTGCAAATTCAGCAGAAGTCAAATCATAATCTTTGAGGACACATTAACACAGACGTCATGGTTATAATCATGTACATAGTCAACCATTAGCATGCATTCAAACCATTATAAATGACAACAATCATTATGATGAAAAATTGTTGTCAAGGTCAAATCAAGGTTGGGTGATATGGGTGCACTGAGAATGGTCTAAGGTAACAACTGTGTAAGTAATAAACATTCTAGTATGCAATACTGGTTTTGTAAGTCCAAATCCAATCAACGCGGCATAAAAAATACAAATTACATCAAGGATGATATTAGAGTATTCAACTGATTTAAACTGACCACACAAAATATATTCATTATGAATTTCTTAGAACTAATATTGAGATGACAATAATTCACCAACATCCTGACAATGAAATCAAACAGATAAGAAGTCACCATTCAACAATAATTCAACAATATCATTATAATGAAGAGATGAAAAACATATTGAAAATATCAAGAGCAAAGTGCAAAGTCCTAATTTAGAGAAAAATGCATAATAAAGGTCTAAAATCTAACATACCTTAGTCTACAATATAATTTCATTACTTAGATATGAAAATGACTAAAACTCTGAAAAGAGTTAAAATATCTACCTACCATGTGCCAGTGAGTAAACAACCTACTGGAAAAACTGGTTCTCCTCAAATACCAGTGTTCACTTTTTCAAAAAACATGAGAATTTCATGGTAAAATCTATTGACAAATGGAGTGACAGGAAAGCATTCAACCGTTCTGAACTGAACACAAAAATTATTGTGTAAACAAAAGGATTAATAGTTACAAGAGGGCCATGATGAACCTGCATCACTCACCAGAATAAATATTAATTAACTTGTTACTAAAAAGGTAATAAAGGTACACTTGTGCGCAAATAATGGGGAACAATAATTAACTTGATGAAGGTCCATCAAAGGATACTACAAAAGAATATTCGTGATCACTGAAGGATGCCACAGACCAAATTTTGTGATGTTTCAACCACTGGTTCATGAAAATAAGTCATTTTAAGGTATTTCTATGTTTGGCTCTAGCGGCCCCTAATTGGGGCCAACCATTTGTATTTGAGCAAATCTGATAGAACACTATCTAAAGATGCTAAAAACCAAGTTTGGTAATAATCCATCCATAGAAACATGAGAAAAAGTCATTTTAAGGTATTTCTATTTTTAGCTCTAGTGGCCCCTAAAAGGGGCCAACCATATTTATTTGAGCAAACTTGAGAAAAGAACCATCTAAGGATGCTACAGACAAAGTTTGGTGATGATCCATCCATTGGTTCATGAGAAGAAGACGATTAAATGTATTTCTATGTTTGGCTCTAGTGGCCCCTAATAGGGGCCAACCAATTTTTTTTCGCAAATCTAATAGATCACTATTTAAAGATGCTAAACACCAAGTTTGGTATTAATCCATCCATAGAAACATGAGAAAAAGTCATTTTAAGGTATTTCGATTTTTAGCTCTAGTGGCCCCTAAAAGGGGCCGACCAAATTTATTTGAGCAAACTTGAGAGAGGACCATCTAAGGATGCTACAGACCAAGTTTGGTGATGATCCATCCATTGGTTCACGAGGAGAAGACGATTAAAGGTTTTTCTATTTTTAGCTCTAGCGGCCCCTAAAAGGGGCCAACCAAATTTTTTTGAGCAAATCTGATAAAAGTCCATATAAGGATGCTACAGACCAAGTTTGGTAATGATTCATCTATTGGTTCATTAGAAGAAGATGATTAAAGGTTTTTCTATTTTTAGCTCTAATGGCCCTTAAAAGCAGTCAAAATATGAGCAAATTGCAGTTAGAACGTCAAAAGGCTTCTGCACAGCAAATTTAAAGTAAATCCGACAAGTAGTTTCTGAGGAGAAGACCATTTTTGATGCCAGACGACGGACGCCGGAGCATCCACCTACCAATCCTATCAGCTCACCCTGAACCTTCAGTTCTGGTGAGCTAAAAATACCGAATAACCCTTGTACAATAAATTGACCAGTGTAAAATTTGCTGTGTACATGACAGAGGATAAAGAGTATTTTTAACAAAATGCATTTAACATATACAGAAAAACAAGATATAATCCAGTGCTTTTTTTCACATCAAGGGAAAAGGTGGTGGGTCTTTAGTAAGGGTAAAATAGTGTGGTAAGAAAATAGTGTGGTAAGTGAGAAATTAGTGTGGTGAGAAATTAGTGTAGTAAGTGAGAAATTAGTATGGTGAGAAATTAGTGTCAGAGGAAATAGTGTGGTAAGTGAAACTTGAAGTCGCCAAATGGCAACATGTCGAGCCCGCTAAGGTTCCTTTTTACAGTCCGGACACGGCAAAACATGCCAATTTTTGCCCTCTACACAAGTGGGACCTTGACCTTTGAGATATGGACCTGGGTCTTGGGCATGACACAATATGGTGAACAACTGTGTCAAGTTATTTTAAAATCCATTGGTGCATGAAGAAGTTATGGTACATCATAGTCAGACATACTAAAACCAACCAATTTTGGCCCTTTAAACCCTTAGTGTGACCTTGACATTAAAGATATGTACCTTGGTTGTGTGTATGACACACCGTCTCATCAAGGAGAATAATTATGCCATGTTGTTTTAAAACCAATCAAAGCTGAAAGAAGTTGCAGTCCGGACATGGTAAAACATGGCATTATTTGCTCTTTAAACCCCAAACTGGCCCAAGTGTGACCTTAACCTCTTAAAATATGGTCCAGGGTCTTGCACATGACACACCGTCTCATTAAGGAGAACAATTATGCCATGAGGTATTAAAACACATCAATGCTGAAAGAATTTACGGTCTGGACAAGGTAAAACATGCCAATTTTTGCCCTCTACACAAGTGTGACCTTGACCTTTGAGATATAGACCTCAGTCTTGACATGACACACTCTCTCATCATGGTGAACAATTGAGCCAAGTCATTTTAAAATCCATTGATGCATAAAAAAGTCACACACGCACATGCACATACATGGAACTGTCATTTTAACAACCATGTCAAGCTCACCGCAAGCGGGCTCAACAAAAATAGCATGGTAAGTGAGAAATTAGTATGATGAGAAAATAGAGTGGTAAGTGAGAAAATAGTGTGGTGAGTGGAAAATGGTGTGATTTGTGAGAAATTAGTATGGTGAGAAAATAGCGTGGTAAGTGAGAAAATAGTGTGGTAAGTGAGAAAATAGCGTGGTGAGTGAGAAAATAGTGTGGTGAGTGGAAAATGGTGTGATTTGTGAGAAATAAGTATGGTGAGAAAATAGTGTGGTGAGTGAGAAAATAGTGTGGTGAGTGGAAAATGGTGTGATTTGTGAGAAATAAGTATGGTGAGAAAATAGTGTGGTGAGTGAGAAAATAGTGTGGTGAGTGAGAAATTGGTATGGTGAGTGAGAAATTAGTATGGTGAGAAAATAGAGTTTTGAGAGAGAAAATAGTGTGGTGAGTGAGGAAATAGTGGTGAGAAATTAGTATGGTGAGAAAAAATATGACGAAGCACAAATACCCCCAACATACAATTATCAAGGTTTTAATCTTTTGGTCAATTTCACGATTTTTTTACCAAAAGTAAAAATCAACTGGACAGGAATGTTCATGTAGCAATAATTATATCTTATTGAGAAATAGTGCTGGTACATAAATACATCTTATGATAACTGTGGTACATATACATAGCTTATGATTATGTCAGTAGCTGCGGTGGATCAAACGTTTCCTACACAAAATTCATTGTTTCTGTGTAATAGTTTAGTAACTTCACAAAGGTATACATGTAAAATCTAAAATTTATACAGTTCAACCTGTGACTTGATAAGAAATAAGGCCTTTATGCACATCTGCCTTTATATACAGTATAACACCTCAAATCCAGACTCCCTGAAAACCAGAATTCTCCAAGAGTCGGACAATTTTTCAAGTCCTATTGTTTTCTCTACTGTAATAGATAGTTCTCTGAAAACTGGATTTCTCAGAAAACTGGACTTTTGACCCAGTCCTGAAGGGGTCCAGTTTTCAGAGGTTCTACTGTATTTCATTTAAATCTGATTTTTATTCCATCCAAGATTTTCACTACATGTAGATACATATTGTATGATACACTTGTAACTAAACTTCCATCGTCTATCCTATAACGCATAAACATAATTTTTTTTAATTTTCATCCTATCCTATCTGATAGTAATTACATTTTAAATATGACTCATCAATATCACTTTTAAATGTTTGGAGTTTGATTTGCATAGTTTAACATAAAAATTAATTAGAAATTTCAATAAGAATGATGCATGTTTATAAGTTAGAAGCGGTGTGATAACATGTATATTCTGATTAATGATTTAAGTTTTTATTATACATGTACATGGAACAGATTCAGATTATTTTTGACTACATTTGATAAATTCATTACATACAATGTACTGAGGTAAATACATGTGTAAGGTGAAACACCAAACAATTTGTGAACAATTAATGAGATAAAATTGTGCACAAAGTAACATAAGACTAACATCAGTCTCAATCATACATTGAAATAATCAACAGTCTCATCCTCAACCAACCAAACACACCCAGCAGACTTGACACACAACATGAACTAGACGCCCAAATCCAACATTGAGCCCAATAATGACCTTGACCTTTGAGCTACAGATATTGTTCTAGAACACATTAACTGTCTGATCATGGTGAAAGTTTTAAAAAAACTAATAAATGATGGAGTCATGGCATGGCAAAAAAATCTAAAATAATCCAATCAAACAATGTGGTGACTATGTTAGTATTTTACAGAAGGGCTAAACAACTTTATACAAGATTACAGGAATTATTTCCAACTTTTGTAAATGACTGAACCCCAACATACCTTTGTAATGAACAATCTGTTAAGGTACAAGTCAGTAAACACAGAGTTTTCCTTCTTGGAACTCTCTCCACCTGAAACAAAATATGAAAACTTTCAACTTTCAACATGTTATCAAAACAATATATACAAATACATTAGTAACAGTTAAATGGCAATACTTCTTTGAAAATAGAATTACTTGTAAAAACAACTTATAGTCTGTTAAACACCAGTTATCTGAAAACCAACATTTAAAGGGCATTAAATGGACAATTTACTTAAACAAATAATTGCTAGGCTTCCTGTACAAACACTTTCTGGACAACCCTCGTACTAAAACGAATAACTGCTAGGCTTCCTCCACAAAAAATTTGTGGACAACCCTCATACTTAAACTAATAATTATTAGGCTTTCTCTACAAAAACTTTCTGGACAACCCTCATACTTAAACAAATAATTACTAGGTTTTCTCAACAAAAACTTTCTGGAAAACCCTCATACTAAAACAAATAATTGCTAGGGTTCCTTTACAAAAACTTTATGGACAACCCTTGTACTAAAACAAATAATCACTAGGCTACCTCTACTAAAACTGTCTATTACACACTTGTCAAATAATATTTTGGTAGTTAAACATGTAGTGTAGTATTACATGCCATAGAGTTCTTGTTGAACAGCTGCGGAATGAGACACAACAAGCTTTGAATTACTTTGATCTTAACACTCAGCAAGAGTAATCAGTTGTAACCGTGTGTTTTCAAAATCTTCCATGCAGAGTGCAAAATACTTCATGCCAAAATAAAGCAATTAGTACTGTAGTGTCTGTTTGTAACCAAGGCTAAAACTATTTGCAAGTATTGTCATTCTTGTTTGAACTCCTGATATGCTAACCATTGATAATGAATTGTTTCAAACCCTTATCACAGAGAGATGATAGCAAATCATACAGCATTTACCCATAATAACTTGATTTACATTTTTTCTGAAGTAATCAAATGAAAGGAGTTTCCTTTTTTGGCTAAATTCTGAACCTAGACCCTTTAATCATAAATATTTAGTCTTATCCCCTTAAGCAGAAATCTTAATTCTAGACCGTTTAACCCTTTGCCCCATACACATATTTAGGAAGCTCCAAAATTCAAGGCTAATATACACAACATCAATTTATTTAAGAAAATTAGGTTATTTCATATATTAGGTTACAAGCAATGGTTTCTTTTGCCACAATGTTTTCAAAAGTTGTCTGCCTCAGAAAGCTTTAATTCTGCATGGTTTTAAAGAATAATTATACAGTCAAACCTGTAAACAAAGAGCACCCTAGGGAAAGACAAAATGTGGCCTTTATAGACTGATGGCCTTTATTTGGAGGTCAGTTAGTTCTAAGTCATCAATTATGTTTTTTTTTCTAAGAATGGTCTTTATTTGAAGGTGGCTGCAAACACAGGTTTGACTGTACATGAACTTGTATTAAATATGATGAAATATATTTGAATTGGTTCAGGGAAGAAACAGGTCATAAAATTAGTGTCTCTGGTCGGCTATTGAAAAAGCTAGTACACAAATACACAAGTGAGTTAGGACTGTCAGAGCTAAAAGCATCCAATGGTTGGTTGGATAACTTCTACAAGGGGACTGATACTGTGTTAGAGTTCATGCAGCTAAGGTCAATCAAAGAAAATGCTCATAGATGAATGACAAATGACCACAACAGCTGGATGTGGTTCTAAACGACTAAGAAAACAAAACTGTACAAAATGTACAACAAGCGAGACTTTATGCAATCATGAAATGGCTGCCAAGGAATTTTGTAACACCATGTTGTTTCATAATTGAAGTTTAAGGGGAAGTGTTACAACACAGAAATTCCATTATGTCCGTACTAGCTTAAGGTCTTCAGCATACTCATTTTATACTGTGACAGGTTGGGTACGCTGAAATCAATGCAGTAGGGAAAGCTAACAAAATCGTGCCAGGAATCTGACATTATGGTTTCTATTGATACAAAGGCAGTGCTGACACGCTTGTATTGATTTATCATTCAAGCTTTGGACTCTAATGAAGGATATCTTGATTAAACAATATATAAACTTTTAATAAGCAAAGTATCAACAATAAAGCCCTAAATTTGAGCATTAACTACATAAAAGTTACCAACATTTCTGAAAGTTTAGCCTTCCACCACCATCTTGACAAAGTTTTCAACTATGTCATTATGAGATTGACCTTTAGTGGTTAATTGGCACAAAAGGTTGAGAATTAAACCATATGATTTTTATCCGGCATTTATTTAGAAATAAATGATTTCTTAAAAAATTATAAAAAGTAAGTTTCTTTTCTTTCATTTTCTATTTCAACTTCAAAAAGAAGTAAATAAACAGGATCACAGAACCCAAAAGTCCTTGATCGCAAACCTTGTTTACATGTTGAATTTTCTAAACTGTGAGATCTCGCGAGGTTTCTAAATGTCGAGGCAGACAAGTGTCATTTTTAATGCTGTATTGCAGAGAAATATGCAAGTAGTTTGCTGAATTATAACTTTATACTCTCAGGGGTATATAATAATGTAATGGGGATGGGGGTCCGAAAACGGGTGAATATGAAACAATGATGGAAGAGCCCGGAGGGCAAGAAAACAATTTACTTTAAACGAACACACCACCAAATTTTAGATCACATGACATGCATAACCAATCAAAATCGGACATAGTACATATAGTCATAGTACATATAGTCAACAATAGCGTGCTTCCACAGACTAAACCAAATAGTCCAAATACAAATCAAAGAAATATACGCTGTTATGTCATATACGTAACATAGAATATTAAGAAATACCTAAATAATGATTCATTTTTACAAATACAAATATGAGGGGCAGAATACAACTGATAGCATGATGAATGTTTTTCATGACAATTCTCTGACATGAAGAATGAACAATAAACAATGTTAAAATGTAAACAAATGAAACAATAAGAGCAATTACAACCCCCAGGTGTGGACGCCGAATGCCAGAGTAGACTGACTGATCACTATAGCTCACCGAGCACTACATGCTCAGGTGAGCTAAAAAGTAGATGTATGCCCGACAAAAAAGTCAGATAAAGCTACTGAGTCAGTCACAATAAGAATCAAAGTTTTACCAATATTTGCTCAAAAACGAGAGTGTAAAGTTTTTAATTATAAAAAACACAAATGTTTTCCTATCCAGACATTATGAAAGGAAATACAAGATATGAGATTTTGAGCTTTATGACCTTGACCATCTGTGACAAAGGTCAAGGTCAAAAGTTTAAATTAAGGATGGACATCTCTTTGAAAGGCAAAGTTTGAAGGCTAAATATGACATGTCAATAGTTTAAATTCAGACAAAACACAGATGAGGATGAAATCAGAATAATTTAAAAAGAAAACTGACAAAATCAAAATGTTTACCTTTCAAAAGGAGATTTGATATTGTAAGGGATATCTTACCAGTAGTAGATTTTGTAATATCTAACTCTTGTGACATATATAGCAGTCGGTCAGACATTTGTAAGTATGGACTACTGGCTACTTGGCAAGCTGTCTTGGCATATCTTTAGATATGTTAAAGTGCAAAATACAGAAAGCATTTGTTGGATTCCGAAATATCATTTGTATAACAATGAGCAGCCATCAGTAAATAATTTATATTGATCTATTTAGGTCTGCTTGTTAAGAGTCATCCCATATATGAATTGAGCTGCTCAAAAAATCCTCATAAGTACTATAACAAGATAAACTTTCAGCATATTTCAAGTTTCAACCTGTTATTTTCCTATTAATATAAGATTTTACATAGAAGGTCCATACTGTCTGATTTTAAATATTAGGGTAGCAAAGAACAATTGGTTGTTGCTCAAAACATTTTAAGGTTTTATACCCATAATGACCAAAATTAGTATCTACAAAAGGAGCAGACAAATTTTGGGAACCTTCATAATTTTTTTAAGTTTCTATGATAGAAATGATTTACTGTGACATTTTTAAAAAACAATGAGAATCCTTTGAGTTATTGTCCCTGTTAATTTGTATTGAAGTCTATGGGAATATTTCAAAGATTAAAGAAAAAGGAAGATCAATTTCCATGAAAACTCACAGTAAAATGATGCAAAAACACTGTATCAATGCAAAGAAAAATATAGGTCACCAAGCAATATTGTCAAAAATCAATATTTTTTCTATTTTTCAAAAGGGCAGTAACTCTTACAAAATTTGCAAAATAATAATAAAAAATGTATGTCATAAAATACATTGAAGTATCAAGGGTAACTATCAAAGAAGTAATGATAATTGGGTGATACTATTTTTATTATATTGTTTTGAATAGCAGTTAGGAGATGCATAAAATGATTAACATATTGTGGATATAATACCTTAAAAGTAGATACATTATAACAAGTTTACAAATGTAACAAGCAATGTTCATAAAAACCATGAAGACAAGAACTCGGGTCCTAGTAAGTAACTCTGCTGACAGTAAAAGGATACTTATTGTGATTCTTCACTTGATGCTGACATTGCGCAAGTTCTAATCTTGCAACGTCCCGTAGTTTCTTCCAACCTTCTTGATGATAACTTGTAATAGCATCTAACAGAAAGTTCTCAGCTTTATTTGGTTCACCAAGTTTCCTGCATCACATAAAACATCCTATGAATTCCTTCACATTCTGAGTGTCTACTGAGTTTTCACCCAGCTTTTTTAAGTATACAAATCATTTAATCTAGTATCTGTATTTTAGAAAAGTTTTACCTGCATGTAGACATCAGCCAAGTTTTTCCTGATCATTCTAGCTGATCCAAACCTTCTAATATGTTTAAATGTTCCTATAGCTAGTTCTGCTTGTTCCTGAAAGATAAACAGCAGTATACAAAATACATTCTAACATTAAAGTGCAGCTTTGACAAACTGTGAATGAAATCTTGTCTATAAAACAAACTGAAGAATTCTGAATCATTCAGATAATCATGATAATCAAACATAAAATCAAAATCTGCAAAAATATCAATATTTTAACAAGAGCTTAAAAAATATATCAATATTTTAACAAGAGTTTAAAAAATATATCAATATTTTAACAAGAGTTTAAAAAAATATAATACATCAACTTATTTTTCCTCTCTGGTGTTAAACATTGTAACAACAGCCAGGGTCATTTGGCAACTTCCAGCTATAACAGTGGAGGAAGACTCTAAGTAAGGGTGAGGGGCTCGTGAATACTAGCCAGAGACCATAACCACTCAAATACTGGAGCCCCATTCAATTTACATAAAAATATTTTTTTACAAAAGAAATACATCAATTATTAAAACATGTATAGTGAAATTAATATAAATCTGTGTTAGAGGTGATCAGTGCTGAATCAAATAAACTGTGATAAGAAAAATAAGCAAAAAAGAAGCCCAACAAACCAAATAAATCCTCTAAAAGATTCTCTTGAAGAAAGTACCTCTCTTAATTTCTCACGAGGACATATCTTTGATTCAACTCCTGTAATGATATCCAAAAATAAGAAAACATTACATTCTGCTACTTAAACTACATGCTTTACAACCAGAGACATTCAAAGACTGCCTCAGACAAATACAAATTTGCAACTTTGTACATTAATTATATAATTTAACATGATTTTAAAATTTTGGACAACTAGTTTCAATAGCTTAAGTCACACACTGCAATCGTAAGGGTAATTCTATATATGATTGAAATAACAAAATTCCACTCACACATAGCTGAAAATGCTATTGGGATAGTACTGCAGTAACAAGATCATGAAAGGTTACATATTTAAAGTTTTGCCACATGCTTGACAACCAGAGACATTCAAGATTGCCTTAGACAAATACAAAGTTGCAAATTTGTACATTAATTATATAATGTAACAACATGATTTTACAATTTTAGACAACCAGATTCAATAGAAGTCACACACTGCAATCTTAAGGCTCATTCAATACATGATTGAAATAACATAATTC
This sequence comes from Lutraria rhynchaena, assembly GCA_008271625.1. Taxonomy (NCBI): domain Eukaryota; kingdom Metazoa; phylum Mollusca; class Bivalvia; order Venerida; family Mactridae; genus Lutraria; species Lutraria rhynchaena. Next base: position 1,053,199 of record VIBL01000064.1, read on the forward strand.
CACTCACACATAGCTGAAAATGCTATTGGGATAGTACTTCTATAACAAGATCATGAAAAGTTACATTTTGATTCAAATCATGGAATTAGCTGCCAGAAGAGAATTATACAGTACTAGCAGATTTAATCAATTATTTCACACATTGTTCAGATAAGGTAAGGTCTGATTTACCTTCTTCCTCTTCATCATCAGGTTCATCAAGTCCCATCCCTGATGTAAGATCTACGACAAGTGATAACTGACTGGAACTTGGTGACTGTATCTCCTGGCATCAAGCCACATGTCTCACTCATTGCAGCTGTAAGACAGAAACAAAATTACACAATAGTTAAAGCATATCTTTAATTAAGAAAAACCAATGCAGGAACTACATTAATAAGTCAATATTGACTGTCAATTTTAGGTATTGACTTTATTGCCTCAGATTAATTACAAATGAATAATGACAAAAATAATAAGTTTTAGTTACAAAGTTGATTTAAAGTTTTAATTGTAGATGTGTAATGTATTTTAACAAACTATGAAATTTCCCTTTGGTAGGTGTTTCCTTGTTGTATCCGATAATTTTTTTCTGTTTTCCCCAATCACTGATTTTTTTTAATAAACAAATGATAATCATATAAATTAAAAACTGATTGTCCTCCAATAGTTTCTAAATTTCAAAAGTAATTTTCGAAACAACCAATATAATACAATTATCCCGTATTCCAAACTTGCTGTTTTTTTTCAACAGGGTTTAACATCACACCAACAGCAAGGGTCATTTGGTGACTTTCTCAGCTTTAACAGTGAACAGACCCCAGGTACCTAGGTAGAACCATGGACATTCTGTAAGCTAGCTTAACAGCTTACTCATATGTAAATTAGGTCCTGGCCGAGATTCAAACTCACAGCAGTGAGGGGATAGTGATAACTAGTCAGAACCCATAATCACTCGACGATGGAAGCCCTTTAAACTGTTAGAAACATCAATATGCATGAACTACATTACTTACTTTACAACAAACATAGTCTCCGAGATATGCCGTATTTAGAACTTGAGATCTAGGATTGACAGAATCATGCAGTTGGTGACATTTTAGGAGTACGTCAAGTCTATTCAAAAACACACAACAATTTAGTCCACCTTCATTGATGTCAATCTATCATCTGTAAAGCAACATTCATAATAAGTGACTTACAATCAGAGAGCTTAACATTTAAAAATAGTATATAAAAACATTTAAAAATAGTATATAACAAACAAATTTTAGAAAAATCTATATCCCCTGCCGCAATGACTATTGTATATATGTTATTTGCGAATTAAGGATCAAATCCCTGTCATGGCAGGTCATACCCTTCGATTTTCCTCCATAAGTGAAGAAGTTGCAGGGTCCGTGTGGAAGGGTAAGTTAGTACTGGTTAGTATTAAGTCTAGGAAAACTGGTTAGGTGAACCAGTCACCATATGTAACTGAAAAATTTAATGATGCCATTAAACCCCAGTGACAATATGTCACATAACAAACAAACAAACAAACGATATTGAACTCCAGTGCAAAAAAGATATGTCAAGGAATGACAAGACTAAATTATTCAAAAATGACTAAAAAATCAATTCTAAAATAAAGTCTTCATACTGGTCAATTTCATGAAGTATCTAAATCAACCAAAAACTTGAGTTGAAGATTAGTCCAATATTAGTTCATCATTTTTTAAGTGTTGTTATTTATTCCAGAATTCGTGTAATTAATATTCAGCAAATAACTTCCATGTAAAGGTCAAATTTTAAAGTATGGTCACAATTTTCAAGTATTAAAAATATAGATATTTCAAGTTGGTAAGAAATTAGTACAGAGTAAAATATGCAAAGTCATCAGATAAACAAAGTTTGTAAACTTTTCAAGTTTTATGCCTGTTTTCTACATAATTTTAGTTCCATATCAGCAGGTATTTAACTTGTGTTCCTGGATTCTGTATCAGTTCTTATCAAGAAACTGCCATATTTTCCATATAAATGACAAAAGGTGGAAGCTAAATGGCCTTAAAAGTAGTGTTTTCAAACAAATGTCTGCAACACCTGTAGTTTGAACCTCAGGCTATAGTAACAGACCTGTGACGGTAATAAATTCAATTTAAAATACCAAAATTACCTTAAATGAATATCAGGTTGCTGCAGGATACAACAATGTTCAACAGATAAATATATAATAGAAAGGTATATAACTCTTCATCCCAGTGAATGTGCACTGCCTTCACAAAACACTGAATTGTAAAACAAGGATAAATGATTAAAAAAAAATTCGACTTTGCTACAATTTTACCACCACAGATCCATTACCACTACCTGTAGTTTGAACTAATGACTTTGAGGTCTGTAGACCTAACACCTGTACCAATTGAGCTAAGCAGGCGGACAAATCAAGAATTCACCATGTCTGGAAATCCCACCAGAAGAGTACCATACAAATCTGGGGTAACCATGACTCGGTTTGGTGATGAAACTCTCTCACAGAGAGTTGATGATAATAAATTATCACTCATAGGTAAATCTGAACAAAGCAGGACACAGACATTGTTACCTTATAACAAGAGAAAAAAATATACATCAAACATTGTGGCATCCATCAGTGACTTTTCATCAATCAAAAATGCGAACTAAAATACAAAAAAAATATCCTTCAGACAAGTCAGGTTCTAACCAGTCAATCTGATTCAATCAGATATCTGTCAACGAGGTATCATCAAATCGTTTTAGATACGACAACATTTTCAAAATTAATTATACCATATCAACAAAAAATGGTAAATATTTTAGGCTTTCAGCCAGTTTCAACATTATTTAAGCTAAATACTGTCAAGTTTTCCAGGATTCTGTACTAGTAGAAACCATGTTCTCTAAAAGCAATTGCCAACTTCTCTACATGAATCATCAGCGGGGGACTCCATGGTTAAGTGGTCATGATCTCTGAGTAGTAATCACTAGGCCATCTTTGATGTGAGTTCGAATCCTACCAGAAACCAGACAAATTTCATTTCACATGTGAGGAAGCTGCTCTGTTAGCAAATGAAAGGTCAATGGTTTCACTCACATAGATGTTGTACATTTATATTGTAATTTCATAAACACAAAGTATTTCAATTGTCCAAAAACTTTGTGCGAACAAGAGTTCACTGTATGTGTACATATGTGGACTGCTAGTACTATGATTACCTTCTGTGATAGCCTGTAACTGGAAACCAGGCATACCAGCCCAGGTTATCATGAACTTCCTGTAAAGAGCATAGAAAAAAAGAAAAGTTACATGCCAAATACCATATTCAAACAAACATGCAAAAGATCATATTGTAACAATCCAAGAATTTACCATTTACTATAACTGACAAATATTCTTCAATATGACCTTAGATTATTGTAATGCAGCGCATAATATTTCACACAGGGCTTCGACACAATCATTTTGTGCATTGTTTACCCTTGATTAATGTCTATAAATTAGGATGTATGAGCAAAAAGCATATGCAACAAAGAAATATGCATATCACGTATTTACTCAAGCTGCTGTCTTTGAAAATAAAAAACAAAACGTGTGACCTTTGAACCATTGATATTTGTCATAGATATTGACCATTTTGGAAGTTTTTTCAACCGAAACAAAACAAATAATTAAATACATAAGGAGATTGCGATATTTACCAATCATACACTACGTTAATGTCTTCCTTTTGAGCTATATAAAATATGTAGATCAAATGAAAGAGAAATATGGACTTTCTACACAGTTCAGCTTTAACACAGAAGTTTATACTATGATAAACAATTTATGTGTGCAAAAGAGTAGCTTTAATCCACAGGTGGCTGTTAAATCAGGTTTGTCTATGAAGTGTGAAATCTAAACCAGTTATGTATGTTAAAATTCGGACACCCAGACCTGTTTTATTCCCTTTTTTCACAATTTCATGGACTGTTAGTCCTCATCTCTATTTTTTGCTTCTAAAATTGTTTTCAAGATAATTATTTGTTGAAAAGATTGGAATCAACATCAGACAGAGCTAGAGCTGTCTGGATGAAAACAAAGCCAAACTTTTATGCCTTATTGCAAAGTATCAACACAACTAAAAAGTTGCATTCATTTTCTCCAGTTAGTTGATGGCAAGTTTTAATACTGGAAATACTTTTAGTGATAAGGATTAAGTGTTTAAACAACATTGTGATGGATCGACATAGCATCACTTAAACATGTACACTGAGAGAAAGACACATATATGGGCAGACTGACAGAGATATAATAAAATATCCAAACCAAGAACAGCATGTCTTAAGTTAAATTGGAAAAGAAATAAACATGCTGTCAAGTTAATGAAAAAGTGATTATATATAAGACCAAAATACTTAACAATGTTGAGATTATCTCAGATTTAAAATGTTCTAAGCTCAATCAGTAATCTTATATTTTAAAAGGTGAAGGTCTCACAACATTCTAGTTATTCTTCCCTTCAGTGATGAGCCACTTATTTGTGTCAATTTGATGTACATCATCCACAGTACATGGTAAGGCTACAGTGTGTGATATTAATTCAAGGAGTCCCAGCACCTCCAGGAAGTCACTGTAATAGAGAACAAGTACCAATAATGTTATGTGGTAAATAGAATCTAGTTCAAGCTACAGTAATTTATTTCACATAAATTGTGAAACAAGTTTATGACCTATGATTATCACTATTGACAGCTGCTACCTGTATCATTTAGCAGATCTATACCCAACTTAGACAAAGTGAATATAAAGGTGAAATCTTCTCTAATCAGACATAAAAAAATATAACCTTCAGGCCAGGACTGCAATGAATAGGAGTCTGTTAACTTATGTCTGACTTAACATGAGTATTACATAAGTGGTGACCAGATGGAGAATAGTATATTTTTTAAGAAAACTTTGTCAAATGTTCAACAAAATTAAAATTAAATTCATTGAATATGACATAAATCACATACTCACTAAAACAAGCAATATTGCACGTACCCATTTTTTTCATAGAAGATAACTGTGCCATATTGATCAGCAACATGATTTGTACATAAGCTGTATGGGCTCTGTAATAAAGTATGCATAATTTATGTCATAAAAAAGGTACAGAGTGATCCATTAGGCTAGAAAAATAAATAGTCATATTTAGTGGGTAACCCCTGTATTCTCACAAATGGATAGTGTAGTTAAAAAAATGGAAAGTTTTTCAACCTTCATACACAGATCTCCTGGTCAAGTGATTCTATAGAAAATACAGGGTTTAATTTGTCCCAAATATATCTGTAGTTTGGACTTTGCTGATAGAAATTCTAGGGTCTGTATAAAAAAAATAGGGTCAGCCTGATAACTGTAACCATGACTACTTTTTATTTCTGGTTATATCTACAGAATACAAGTCATGAAGAATATGCATTCAAAATAATAATATCACAACCCTTAAAAATCCCAAGAGCCGATTAAAAATGCAGTTCTTGTAATTAAGTATAAACATGCAAATTATTCTTGCAGTAAAAATTAAAATGGTAAACATGTAGCTCTCTACCTGATTAATTAAAGATAATAACAAATCAGTGGATGAAATGAAAATACTGTGTGTGTCAAAAATTGGTAAAACAATATATGGCAGCTGATCAATTCTTGACATATTACTTCATGGTGTAGTAAAACCTCACCAACAAAATATATGAACCACTAGGCCACCGCATTATTACAATCAATTTTCCAGGAGGCCTACTCATTATTACAGTCAATTTTTCAGGAAGACACCACATTATTATGATTAATTTTTCAGGAGGCCACCTCATTATTATGATTAATTTTTCAGGAGGCCACCTCATTATTATGATTAATTTTTCAGGAGGCCACCTCATTATTATGATTAATTTTTCAGGAGGCCACCTCATTATTATGATTAATTTTTCAGGAGGCCACCTCATTATTAGGGACCCAAAGGAGGTCTCCTTTTCTAGGGTTCACTGTGTAATATAATGTTGTACAAATAGCTGGTAAGAAAATATTACAGGAAACGATACTCACGGATTTCATGGCAGATTGTGATGTAAATATACGTTGTTCAGGAGCATTTTGCGGTACTGTGTTGATGACAATACAAGAAATTTCACCAGTCTCATAATTGACACTCAATATTGTATTTGTCTGAAAACACATACACTTGATTAACACAGGATTGATTTGATTAACTGATTAATTGAATATTTGATTAACTAATTAATTGATTGATTGATTGATTGATTGATTGATTGATTGATTGATTGACTGACTGGCTGGCTGGCTGACTGGCTGTATGGTTGGTTGGTTGATCAATTGATCAAATGATTGCATCTGATGATTGGTTGATTGTTTATGACAAATTTGATACAATTTAAACAATTAAAATGCAAAAGTTAAAATACACATTTATGTGAAAAATAACACAAATAAAGCATCTTTCGGACACCACACTGTTCCCAATTAATACATGCAAGTTACATCTTTTTTCTGCAAGCAGAAAGTTGTTTAATTCAAGACGAATATAAAATTAGAGTTGTCATTTTGGCTTGATGATTATAAACAAAGTTAATTTAATGTAGATAATTTGTAAATACTCATACTTCACAGAAGCATTCATTTGCAATATCAAATTTAACTTTAATGTCACACTTCCCTGTATCTGAAGCAAACAACTTGTGAAAACATTTTGGCAAAAGAAGCCATTTATGAGCCATGGGTTCTTTTACCACAATGTTTTACACTCTGTCAGAGAGAAATAACCCAGTTTTCTGAAATAAATTGATCGTTTGTATATTTTATTTGAATTTAGAAGAGTCCAAAATATAAGGCAAAGGGTAAAGTCAACATCATACAGGTGTACCTAATTGTTTATTGCGCCTACACAAGGAATAGACCGTTATTTCAGGTTTTTTCTGATGGCTACATTTTATTATTCTCATCAGTATTTATTGTTTATTAACTAAAAGCATTCTTGTGTCTATGTGAAAAACTTGCTTAGATTTTTAGTTATGGGATTTTCACCAGGATTTTGAAATAAGAGTCCTGGGACTCCATGAACTGGAAAAATATGAGTCCCTTGGGACTCCTTACGAGCTGCTAAGCAGCAAGGGGGAGGGTATGAGAGAGGGATCCCCCTCCTGCTTGGGGGGGGGGGGTCATACTAATTTATAAAATGTACCAAAACAGAACCTATATGTAGACAACATGGATCAAGCAATGGCAAACTGAATATCTATGACATTGCCCTGACAAGACTTGTTCAGAACTCATACAAATTTTCAGAAGATGTACAGATTACTCCACCAAGAAGTTAAACTGTTATTATTATTTTAATACACAATCATATTCATATATCACAGTTCTGTTCTAAGTCAAAAATATAAATGAATCCATTAGTTACCACTTCTTCATGCAGTATTATATTATCATCTAGTGGTGCCAACAATGGACAAAGTTTCACATAGGGTCGATATGATCCACTGATCAGTGAGAACACGTAATACATGTGCAGATAGTTAGCGGTCATAGTTTGTGGATTAATTGAATACAATCCAACAGGATTAGCTGTACCAATGTGGAATACGTCGTTGTTTGTATGCCCAGGGCTTCTGTTTGGAGCTGAAAATACAAGAATGCAACTGTTCTTCCACTGATAACCATGTTAAATGAGAGCAACTAGCCTACTCTTCAAACAAGTCTTTGAAAATTTTAAGAAGAAATAACCAGTCATGTCTTTTCTTATGAAAATAGCATAAAGAAACATCTGTTTGTAAAACTTGTCACTAAATTGTTCAAGGAAGAAGACTGTTGAAAGCAAAACAGAAAAATAGACTTGGTATAGAAACAAACAAAATTCCTTTTATGGACTGGTTATTCAAATTAGTTATCTCATAGGCTGGTCATTCAAATTAATTCTCTTGCATACAGGTTAATCAAACAAGTTCTTTTGTAGACTGTCTATTTCAAATTTTTCCCAACGACTGATGTTAAAACAGGTTCTTTTGTAACAAGAGGGCCAAGATGGCCCTTTTTCACTCACTTGAGTAAAGATTGCAACTTCTCTGGTTTTCTAAAGATTCGACCTGTTGACCTAGTTTTTAACCAGAGTTGACCAATGTTCAAACCTGTTCATGATATCATTAATACAAACATTCTGACAAAGTTTGAGGAAGATCCAATCCAAACTGCGACCTCTTGAGGGTTAACAAGGTTTTCCAGTGGTTTGACCTGGTGACCTAGTTTTTGATCCAAGATGACCCATGATCAAAATTAACTAAGGTATGATTAAGACAATCATTTTGACAATGTTTGGTGAACCTCCAATCAAAACTGTGACCTATAGATGATCAACAAGGTTTTCCAAAGATTTGACCTAGTGACCTAGTTTTTGACCCCAGATGACCCATGTTCAATTTTAACCAAGATATCATTAAGACAAGCATTTTGACAAGATTTGGTGAACCTCAAATAAAAACTGTGACCCCTAGAGCGTTAACAAGGTTTTTCTATGATTTGACCTGGTGACCTAGTTTTTGACCCCAGACGACCCATGATTAAACTTATCCAAGATATTACTGAAACAAACCTTACTGAAAAAGTTTGATGAATATTCAATCAAAATTGCTACATCTAGAGCATTAACAAGGATTTCTGGTGCACTGACCTAATGACCTAGTTTTTGACCGGAGATGACCCATATTCGCACAATTTTACAAGATCATTAATACAAACATTCTGACAAAGTTTCATGAAGATCCAATCAAATCTGTGATTTCTAGAGTGTTCACAAAATTTCCGTTCTATTTGACCTGGTGACCTAGTTTTTTAACCCCAGATGACCCATGTTCGAACTTGTCCAAGATATCATTGAGACAAACATTCTGACCAGGTCTGATGAAGATTCGCTCAAAACCACTAGAGTATTGACAACCCCCAGGTGTGGACGACGGACGGCAGAGTAGACTGACTGATCACTAGAGCTAAAAATTTAAAATATTGAAAACCATTTTTAAATCCACTAGCATTAAAACTCTTAAAAACCTACCTTTTGTAACAGCTATATCACAGATAATGTTTGTTTCATGTAAAGGAACATTCCAGAAAGCCTGCTGCTTTGTAAACTTTTCAGCTCTAGCTTCCATCTTATCCATAGGTAAGGATTCCACACTTACAGTCACTGGGCTCTGTATTGACAGAAGGGTTATCAATTCTTGTATACCTCCCTTTTGACACCTAGGGTGCTTGGAAAATTATTAAATCTACTTACATCAAAAAACATAAACTTGAAACAGACAGCCTATGCTGAATCTATAACATCTACAGTAAAATAAAGTTATTGTGAACTTGGAATTATTATGAAATATTGGATACAACAAAATATTAAATATATAGAAATATTGGATATAAGGAAATAATTATATTTCTGCAAACAAGCCTGTCTACATTTCAATGTAACTGGATATTTTGTAATTTGAATTTAGTGAAGAAAATATCCATGCTCTCCAAGATCCTCCCAATCAGGACCAAATTTTACATGGGTGGAAACTGTCCAGCTACCATTCTTACATTTGTGTCACTGAAGACATCAAATGAAATTGACCAAATGGAATAAGAAGCATTCATTTATTTTGGTTAAAAGTTGGTCTAATATCAAGGTTTTACTGTAATAAACAAGAACTATCACTGAAGGTGATAGAATACCCCATGCAGAGTCCTTTTTTCAGCTTAATAACTTAGAACAAACCATTTAGGAGAAGAGGTGCACACAAGATTTTGTCTACAGACAGATAAACAGTGTGATTGTGGTATGCCTAAAATTGGGGGCCATAAAAAATAAATCATTCAATTTTTCTTTACTTAGACTACATCAATCTTAGAATAAATAGCATATTTGTTCATTTGTCTTTGGACTTATCAAGTTACAGCCAATAAAAGTTTTTAAGAAATAGAATATATCCAATTACTAAACAACACCATATAAATTAACCATACTCTCAGATCACTAAAAATATGTCCAAATTCATTAAAAAACCAAATAAACAATACAAAAACGTTTTGGACTATCTTATTTCTTATTGAATTCACAAGTACAAAATACTGTGATAAAATTCAGTCTAATTTTTACAACACCAAATTTGTACATGATATTGATAAGTTATTTGGCCAAGCAAAATAATGCTTGTGATTCATATGTCAAGACTAAACAGATTAAAGCCATTTATTTTCAAATTCAATTTAAATGGGAAATTATCAGTTTTATTATGGTAAGATAAAATGATTCCATATAGATAAAGCTCACTTAATGGCCACTTCAATATTAAGTCAGCTCACTGTAATAGCTTTTAACTGTTTGGACAAAAAGGTGGTCTTAATACCAAGGTTTAACTGTACTAAGCAATACATCGATGAGCAGCTTAATAATTGAATTCAAAATTTAAGTATTAAGTGACATGTCAAAAGGTCAAGCACAGATAATATTATGGTTTCACCTTATATCATAACAATACAGAGTTAACATGATGACTAACTATCCCTCTCAAGAGGTATAAAATACTTGACAAAAAAATAGTCAAAATATCTTTTCCTCTACATTCACAATAATTGAAGGATCAGAAAAAAATACAATTATCTTATGGTTGATCAGGGTACAAGAACCATGTAATTTATTACTAGTAAACATGGCACAGAAATTGTTTGACTGTTTGGTCTTATTTCAAACTGCTCAAAACTGACAAAGTGCAAGATAGTTGAGCAATTTGACCTGTTTAACTGAAAATATGATTAACAATGTCACCTTGTATCACACCAATCAGATGCTGTAACAAAGCAAAGTCATTGATTTGTTAATACACATAGAAATTGCAACAGGTGTTATTCATAACTAAGTCCATGGTGAAATGTCAATTTGTATAAGCTTACTCCTGAGCATGTTGGACACTGTCGGGGCCGGCCCCTAAAGGGATCCCCTGTTTTTGCATCGTCGAGGATTTCATGTAATTCATTGCTGTAAGAACCAAAATCAAACACATTCTTGATCACAGATGTTAAACCTTCATTTGGATATTTCTGAAAAATGTATGTATCTACATTATTAACAGTTGCTATGGTAACCAACAAAATCTTTATTTTAGAATAATGATTTGATTTTTACAGTTTTTATTAAACTTTCTAATAAGCAAAATGAGATGATCAAGCAATCATTTCACACAAAATGGAGAATTTTTCAGTACAGTAGCTTAAAACAAAAAAACAAGCTTTGGCATCCAGCAAACATTTTCATGTTATTCAAGTAAATCAAGACATACTTTTCCCAATGAAGAATTAATATATTTACAATCAATCTGCTGGTACAATTTCAGATTACGAATAAATACAAGCATTTATTAAACCAGTGAACATTAATGACATGGTTACAACCTTAAATGTATATTTAAGGCTTAAATATCTATGGATACTGGTACTTTCCACATGTTAAACAATCTGCATTCAAATGCACAAAAAATAGTCAAATTTAACCACTGGGATAAATTTGAGGTTAGGATATGAAATTCACCAAAAGTTGACCAGAAACAAGATGGCTGCCTTTGTTGTAACAAATACTCAAGGACCTCAACAATTCAGATGAGTAAACAGACATATTGAAGATGTTGAAAACTTCCTTACCTATATCAGACAATTAGGGTAAATTTAACCAGAAATTATTCCATGTAACCTTAGTTTTACCAATCACTTTAACCCAAATTTTACCATAACTGGAAATCTTACCAGTGATTTTACCAATGTTTATACGATTGGGTGCTGAAGAAGATCTGATTAAAACAAAAATTACCTGCAAATGCTAGACCATATTTACGACTTCTCTACTGGAATATGTGTAAGATATAAGACCCTGGTTAGCTCTATCTCTGAGCTCACCAAACAACAGAACTCTAAAATAGCCTCAGGAACGTCAGGGCCGTATTGATGTAACATCACCATTTCTGATGCTTTATCAGGGTTGTCAATATAATGACAACTGAATATATCACCTACAAAAATATTGTTCTATATTTACCACTGTGAACATGCATAGTGAAATACTAGACATACAGTGGATGAAATACATTGAATTACAAAAGAAAGACACAACTGAATTTTTGTTGGAATAACAAATTAACTGAACCACATATTTATGTCGCTACCATGGAAATAGATTATTTAAATATTCATGAATAAAACACACAATCAGAAAAGATCAATGATAAATTATTTTGGCCAAACGGCATAATGAAAAATATGAAAACACATTTGTTCAAATGTCCATTCATGAGTTTAATAATGTGTAATTACACCATTCAGGTTTAATATTAATTCGAAAACAGGGCATTACTTTCACAGTAGAGTGTACAATCATTACATGCTCAGCATAGTATGGTATAACAGACATGCTGGAATTGTTTTAGATAAGTAATGTTTCTATTTAATAAATATCCACACAAGCCTCATATGATTATAAGACAATATTTCAAGAAATAAAACAGCATATTTATGCAGGAAAAGCCATTTAGTAAGGGACTTTTCAAAACAAAAAATAGGATATTTGTCCATAATGTACACATATTTATCATATGTTCAACTAATGCTGAAGTATGGCCATGCAATCATTTTTAATCACTTTGTGAAACAGCAAAATTCTTTAAAAATAATTTAAAAAATCAAAAATCCAAACTTAGTTAAGAAAAAAAATGAAGAAACATTTTCAAGCAAAAAGAATACAAGGTCCTCTAAAAAGTAGAAAAAGAACAGGATAACAATCTTCTTATCTACTTTCTTTAAATACACAAAATGGACACAATGATATATGATGTTTTAAGAAACAACTCACCCATTGTACAGAAGAAATCATTACCAAGGAATGGAAAGCCTGGTCTGTTTGCTATCACAACCATTCTAAATTCAGGGTGAGAAACAATCACCTGGTCACTTGGCTTCATACCTGACTGAGCTGTAATGATAAAATGAAGAGAGAAAATTAGTATAAAAGAAATAAAACATGACTGTGTGGAATTTGGGAAAGATGATGACAAAAACCACAGATTATCTAATATCAAACCCATTAATAATCACAGAAAAATATGTAAAAAGAATTGGTGTTAGGTTATCAAAGCAAGTTTGGATCACAGCAAAAGACGACACTATACCAATAATACAGCTTTTCCATTGGTTGATTTCAAACAGTGATCAGATTCAACCAATCAGACGGCACTGTTTTGAGAGTAGCCTTGGAGGCCAATCTCACTTTCTGTGGTTTATATTGTCAAAGCAACAGCTTCCTAAAATGTGAAATTTGGTCCAGGGTGGAATTCAAACTTATAGCAGTGAGGAACTAGAGACCATAATCACTTGATCACCGAGGTCTCGGAGGCTAATCTCAAGTTTATAACTTTTTTTGTATCGTTCATGAATTGCAAGTCAATCTTTTCAATATTACATTATATCCCCTAGTGTTTCAATTTTTAATATTGATGTAAGTTTTACAATTAAGTAATTCACTTATCTCAAATTTTGATATTGATAATAGTGATACATTTCTGTAATTAAATATCAGGGGTGTAGAAATGTTTTTATGTAGCTAGTAAGCTACTAAAAGTAGAAGGGAGATCCGAGGGTCCCCCTCTGTAGGAAGCAAAGGGGCAGCGATCCCTGAGGGAAAAAAGTGGCCAGCAAGAATGCTCAAATAGCTTGTTAAGTTTCCGGCTTCTGGTTCATTTCTTCACCCCTGAAATACCATTACTTCATTATTATAATTACCAGAGACAATTCTTCTACCATCAGTCAAATGCATTTCCCCACAGAGCTTCATCTACAACCAAAACATGACCTGGTTTTACAGCACGTACCTGTAAAATGAATATGTAAGATTTTACGTCAATACATCTTAATCTTGAACTCATTTCATAGACGTATGATGGCTATCTTAGGTAAGAAATGTCCACCAAACAGACACCTGAGTGTCATTTCATAGCTGTAATAGCAGTTTTTGAATTAAGAACTGGTGCTAATGTACATTTCAGACATTTACCTTCAACAGCTGACAATAAATCCATGATTAATAATCAGTAAATAAAAACACTTATTTTTATAAACAAACATTAGCAGGATTTCTAAGTATTAAAACATTTAACTGAAAAGATATATCTATGAACCAGGCACTGATTTAACTAACAGTAAGATTATTTTAGTAAGACTAGTAACAAATAATAAGACAATAATAACTTACTAATGGAGAATCTTCATACTTGATAACACCATCTTGTACAGTAGGTTGTGAGGATAATGTCTGAACAGTGGTATCCCTGTAACAGAAAATATTGACATTATTATACAATATACGACAACAAGAGACACACACTTCACTCACAGAATCTGCGTACATGTGCAAGCTGGGACAATAATAGCAGTAACAACTAAACTGAACCATCAAAATCATAAATATCAATCATCATTAACAGTACTTATGTTTCTGACAATATTCTTAATAAATTCTTAAAGAAATTTCAAGGAATTGGATTTCTTTAGCAACAGTTTACCTACTAATGATAAAATATTAACACAAGTCCAATTTTTTGTTCAGATCAATGAAAACAGATTGTAGATTTTTAAATCTTACTTATTTGTATCAGATGATTTTTAGGAAACTATCTACAAACATCAAAACCCCCCCAAAAAAACAAGAGGGCCATGATAACAACTATTCTCTCAACATAAAGTCTTTCAAGATGTCCTCCATCACTGCTACACCGCTACAATAAATAAACTATAGTCTTCATCACTGCTACACTGCTACAATAAATAAACAATAGTCTCCATCACTGCTACAATAAATGAACAATAGTCTACATCACTGCTACCCCGCTACAATAAATAAACAACAGTCTTCATCACTGCTACACCGCTGCAATAATAAACAATAGTCTTCATCATAGCTATATGCTACAATACATAAACAACAGTCTTCATCATATCTAAATACTACAAAAAATAAACAACAGTCTTCATCATATCTAAATACTACAAAAAATAAACAACAGTCTTCATCATATCTAAATACCACAAAAAATAAACAACAGTCTTCATCATATCTAAATACTACAAAAAATAAACAACAGTCTTCATCATAGCTACATACTACAATGAATAAACAAGTCTTCATCATAGCTAAATACTACAAAAAATAAACAACAGTCTTCATCATATCTAAGTACTACAAAAAATAAACAACAGTCTTCATCATAGCTACATACTACAATAAATAAACAACAGTCTTCATCATAGCTAAATACTACAATACATAAACAACATATATCCACCTAACATAACATTTATCCACCTTAAAATAACGACCACTCATTTTTGGACCGGCTTTAAACTCCCTTATGATTCAACTTGATAATGATAGTTTGGACAAGTTGATGTATTAAATATAAACACCATCCGATGATGGCCCGAACATTTTATATTTTATTTGGGATTTTGTGTTAGCCGGATATTGCAGCATTTTCCCGACGTAAAATCATTTAGACAATGCAACTAATGTCGACTGACTAAACAAGAAATACAATCATCTTAGGTTATTATCCGACGCGGTCATATCTATAACCCAACTACTGAAATGAGTAATGTTGAATCGGAGCGCTCCTCTAACAGGAAGTAATATATGTTCTGAACAGTCAAATAATACCAAAGAAATGCTGCAAGCGAAACATTCCACATTATCACATACAAAGACTAAATAGCCATAAGCCAGCCATCAAGGCTCAAATGAATGTCGCCCATCACAAAAGAACAAACCCATCACAGTTAAAATCATGCAGGTCAACTCGCATTTTACATACTTAGCCTCGAAAACTATTGTGATCCATATAAAGATAATACCATTCTAAAATTTAAATGTTAATATGCACGCTTTGTTGGTAATGATTCGAAGTAATAAGTCCCAGATATTTTTAAGACTGCTTCCGATGTCAGATGTATTATCATCTTATTAATGCTTTACATGATAAAAATAGTCAATCTCAATCCAGAGTTGTCGTTCGTCATCTCTCCCATACATCTCTGTCAACGTCTCAGCGTATTACATGATTCTTGTAAAAATTGACATAAAGCCACAAACGGTACAAAATTTACACCTACGTGAAGCAATTTCTTTCGCACAATACATTCAAGACAAAATATGTTATAATTTATTAGAAAATCAGAGATTCTGACTGTTGACTCAGGTTTGGTGCATTGCAACATGGAACGGGGACCAGTTTAAGATTGAAAAATAGTCACAACACAACTGTTCAACAAGGGGGACAATCATTGATTTTTCGTCGTGTATGATTAGTCTCCCTTAATCAGTACGGATATCAATAACCATTCACCATTTAGTCATAGCAAGTCGGCATATATAAGTATCATGAGCCATTTACAAATTAAAGAAAAAATGACCAAAAGAAACAATGGACAACAAAATGAAGAATCATGAACAATATAAAAACATGTTTAAGTATCAGACCAGACAGCATATAAATATTTTACGGAGCAGTAATCATGAAAGTTTTCCCTGTTTTCATTGAATTATAAATACAATTTGCTACATTGAAAATAACTTTAGAACTGTTCGACGTCATTATGTTAGAGAACCGATTCAATGAAGCCCATGATGATTGGTTAAAATATTTCGTTTTGTGATTTCTGTAAAGCGGACAACACAGAAAGAAAGATACTCAGATTAGACTAAATTCTGTGTACAAAATTTCCATTTTCTATCTGATTGTTGAATATATTATGGTATCCTAATCTAAATCTAGCCATTTCAATTCTATTTCATTCGGAACTACCTTCAAATATTTGCCTTATTTAATGTCAGTTTTAAATTTACTATAATAACTAATTTTGGTTTGATTATTTAAAGTTTGATGCTCTTCTGGTAGATACTGGTCTCTAACTCTCTGTCGTAATATTGCCATTTATAGTATAGAAATCTGTTGTCTGAGTTTCGTTTATGACGTTTCCGTCAGCCTAATTTCTAACAGTTCTGTAAGTGGTACAACATAAGCTAGTAAGTTGATACGATATATTACATGAAGAACGGTCGACATGATTAATAAATTATAATATACTAATATATACCTATTACATTTACAAACGTAACACTCAGGCGTTATAAAAACAAATACATGTACAATAGTGTTGTCAAGGACACAGTACATGTAAAAAAAACATCATGCAGTGTATCATAATGTAAATTTTATCAACGATCCACAAAAGTTTCTTCACTTTCATGTGTTAATAGACGAACAGTGAATATCATAAATCAGTATCATATGAATCGCATCCTACAATAATTAAAGCAAAGTTTGTGCTTAAATCACACCTAAAATACTGCAATTTACATAACGGCTTTAAAAATCAAGTTTGATCATACCTGAGAATTCCAGTTGGTATTACTTGATAACATTAAAGAATGGCACAAACAAACCACTATTTTATAATATTCAAATAAAATCATAGATAAATCAACCACATTCAGTCACAAGTTTTCATTAATTACTATTTTTACTGGGAGGTGTAGAATATCAACTGGGTGCAAACGAGCAAGACACCAAAGACACAACACATTAACACTGCTAAGTAGAATACATCGAAAAATGTTCATTCATTATGCGGGGATTAGATTAAGTTAATAAACTGAACTACTATATAATGTTTTGCATTGTGAATGTTCTACATAGAACTCTCTAAATTTAAATAAAGTAGAAGTACATATGTTTACATTAGTATTTATTCATGACATAAAACGTGATACACATTTTGTAGTATCTTAATGAAGGTGGGATGTCTTGCATGTATTATTTTTATAGGAATCCTTTTCTTATCTCTATTCATAGATCTGACACAATGATGAACTGCATGATATGATGGTGTACATTTCAAACGATGTGTATAAGCCGTGCGTGCTGTGTATTGATCTTATATACAAGACTTCATTGAAAAACAATCGAAATTTTGGAATTAAATTTGTTCACCATCAGTATACATATTGCGCGACATGTTGCAATCTATTTTTTGAGATGATTTTGTTGACAAAACGTACGGCATTATAAATACCTATGATCACTTTAAATGGTATGTAGGTCACAGGGTTTGTTTGCATATTTATCTGTAATTATCGGGTTGAAAACACACTGAATTATAAAAAAATCAGACTGAAATGAACAATAAGCATGTAGTTGCGGCTCACCTGTACTAATTTTATGTACAAGATTTTATTTTATGCAGCTCAAAATGATGAAATTAATCTTATACACGGCTAGTAAATATCACAGATACTCTGTGTATTCAATCATCATTGTGATATCTGGTTGAAAAAATCACCAAAATGCTCAATATCAGCAACTAAAATCAACTGTATAAAGTCGCGGATTATATTTACTTTCTTCATGTACAATAGCTTCAGAGCATACCCTAATTAGTGAGCTGATTTGATGGGAATAATTGTACACAACAAGCGTCCAATGCACATTATCTGTTGAACATGTCTTTCACACAAACATCCTTATTCATAGACTGTAATCAATGGGAAACAATGCACGATACGTTTGTGCATATGTAAAAGGAATGTGCCCTAGTCGCGAGTGACATGCTTTTTATCCTATATACAAGACTGAAAAACTGAAAAACAGTAGAAAATTAGGTATTCACGATGTTCACCTACAGTACATGTATCCGACGACATGTGACTTTATTTACTTTTAGAAGATTTTGTTGAAATACATGCGCTACATAATGAATATCTAAGACCAGGCTTTGTTTTGCATATTTCATGAGGTAATTTGGGGTTCAAAACACACCATATGGGGATATAAACAGGATAAGATTAAAAAGCAAACTATAACAAGAAGTTATGAGCATGGTGAATTGAAAGTGATAGATATTGATGTACAGTATACATAAACTCCCTGAAAGCATCATGGGTAAAAAATTATTAGTACAGAAAACATGGAGATTGGAAATTACATTCATGAGCCATAAAAAAAAGAAAAAGGTTTGTTTCCCGTGACCCATCCGACCCAATACTTTACCTGCCAACTCATAAGTTTTTACGGCATACAAATCTTATTGCCATATTGTAATTTTCCCAACTCATTAATATCACAGCACACATATTCCCATGCAGTGTTGCCAATATATTTAAAAAATGAAATAAAATAAAAAATCCCAACCTACTGACCCATATTATTTTGGGCATGTAACCAGAAACAAACTTTTTTTTGTTCAGGCCTGATATAAGTAAAATCATTAGGAACGGAGATTTTATTAAAAAGTAATATACATGAAAAAGATGTACCAAAATTAGGAATTAAAAGCAAATTTTTACATGATGTTATCAGAGCCTGGTGTCAGATCAAATACTCAAATAGAAGCAAAAATATTGAAAAACTATATGCAATAACAGTGATATGAAAATTGTGGTGGTAAAACTATGTCAATAAAAAGTGGATAGGAAAATCATCATATACTTAACTTATCTAGATGATATACAAAACAAAAAAATCAAATCTTTTAGTTTATACTAATTTATTTTAGCTCGGTTGTGAAACAAGCAATTAAGCTTGTATATATCCCGCTCGAGTCTGCTTCCGGGACACTTAACCAGTACTGTGTCCGAAAAATGGGATTGTGACATTCATGAACAAAACCTGTCAAAGCTGGGATTTGAACTCAGGACCTACGGATGAGAGGTTGGTCGCTCCAATTCTAGGGCACAATGCCTCCCTAATTCAATTTTTTTAATTAAATGAAAGAGCAATAAAACATAAATGTAAATGAGCAGCTATTTCATTAATACTAAACTACCACCTTTCCTTCTAGACTTGCTTCAAGGCTATAACCATGCAAATTTTGACAAAACCTTATTGGAACCCCGGAACCACTGATATAAAGGAAAGAAATTCACCTTAGTTCCAATCATAGAACCAGTACTCCTTGCATAGCCAATGTTGATATCTACACAACTATATGCATATATATAATCATAGTAATTAACATGCCCTGGGTCTCCTAGAGTGTAAAGAATTTATGTATAAATGACCAAAAATCCATTTTAATCAACATTTTCTACATATTAGAACCTATGAAGCACCTACAGTAACATTCGACAAACACAGAGACCAGGCTCCAAGGTTATAAAACTTGAGAACAGTCTCAGCTCAAATTTTAATTCCATTCTTAAACTATTATGGTTAAAAGGATAGAGATGATTAATGTTTAAATACATATTCAGGTCAATTATACTGTCAGAATAATGTATCATTATTGTCTGATCATAATTAACTTAGAAACATTAAAAGACAAAATATGAGATTTGAGCTTGAAGACTGATCTCAAGTTTTATAACCTCAAAGCCTGATCTTGGTATTATTTTATACATTGTCAACTGTCACTACTGTGAATTATAGAACATGACTTTCACAGCAAGTGTTTCAGGCCTTCAGTATAAATCAGTTCAGATGGACAATCAACTAATCTATTTCAAATAAACTTAAAAAGTAACTGGAAATGTTTTGCTCTTCTATTTCTTCATGTTTACGAGTACATGTACGTAATATTGTAGTACTACTGTTGGCTTAGAATCTCTGAAAGCCATGTTTCTGGATTTCTCTCATTCTGTAAGCGACTTCCCACACGATGTGATAATCAGAGGTGGAAGACAAATGTCCTTGACATTCAAAGTTATGAAATTTGAGATTGGTCTCATAGATATCACTTTTTGATAATGTATCAAATTCTCAATAATAAAAATGAAGATATTAATCATTTTTCTGTTCTGTAATTGTACTAGTTTACATAGAATCACAAACAAGAGAAGTTGAGTTTTGAGCATATAGTAATTTAAAACTAACCTGTAATAAATGACATAAAAATGTGTAATATAACAATAATAAACATTTTTAATATGTTCTTTAATGTGAATATAAGTTATTTTCCAAATCTCATGTTTTAATTGCTATATTTCAATTTTATTGTATGCCAAAACAGCTTGTGATGCTTATACATAAGGCAAGACAAATGCAGTCAAACCAGTCAAATCACACGAATGAAGGCTATTCTTTACCATCACTGATTATTTAGAACAAACTGACCTCCAAATAAAGGCCACATTTTGTCTGTCCTGAAGGGTGACCTTTTTTCACAGATTTGGCTGTATATCACCTGTACTAAGCAATATCATCAACTTTACAGGACACATAGGGTCCAATTTCATGAATATTAATCCTTTGTGTTAATTATGGAATTTTACACATAATTTTGATTTGTGATGACATTGGTTATGTTTTGTTTCATGTGACTTATTGTCACTGGGGTTTAACGCCGTTTTCCAACAATTTTTTAGTTATATACAACAACGGGTTCACCTAAC
The DNA here is from genome assembly GCA_008271625.1 of Lutraria rhynchaena. Classification (NCBI taxonomy): domain Eukaryota; kingdom Metazoa; phylum Mollusca; class Bivalvia; order Venerida; family Mactridae; genus Lutraria; species Lutraria rhynchaena. The sequence goes on from VIBL01000064.1 coordinate 1,074,663, forward strand.
CAGTTTTCATGGACTGTTTACTAACCAGTACTAACTTACCCTTTCACAAGGAGCCGGCAGCTTCTCCACATATGGAGGAAAATCAACAGTTTTGTCAAATTTTCTTAGAAGGGCATGACCTGCTGCAACCGGGATTCAAAACCAGGTCTCCAAGTTACAAGTCCAGAGCATTAACCACTGGACCTTGGCCGCAGCCTACATTGGTTATGTCTGATACAGGTGTCATTGATAAGGATTTTTGTATCGATAAATCAGTAGAGAATTATAGATGATACATCGATTAGCAGGCATATATGGCAAAAACTCTTACATTTACCATCAGAATTTCCGCTTACAGGTCTTTTTTTTGTTATAAGAGGGTATTTACCAAATACAGTTATACTTGATCAAATGCATAGTGTAGAAACTTCTCTATAAACTTTAAACAGCTTAACAACTACTGGCATCACCTTCAGATAACAAAACAGTACTGTTAACTCAAACTTGAAACAGCTGTTTAAATGTCTGTGGAATGTTGCAATTTATATTTATACAAATGACTCGACAATTATCTACTATAAACAGTATTAAACTCATAAGCTTAACAGTGTACAAATGGCATTATAGAATATAGGAATATACACTTATACGCATTACAGCTGGGCTGATACTTCACTTTCAGTCTTTGACTTAAATGACATGCTGTCTATAGCATGATGAACTGTAAACAAAGAACTGCTAATTCAAACAGAAGAGGTGAAAACTTTTCAGTGTTCTCACAGACTAACAGATTCAAGTTTAAGTCTTAAATTTAGCAGCATCCATTAGAGAAACGGGGCATCGGGGAGATAATTCTGGTTTGATTTCCGTTTTCATTCGTATGAAATGTGATTCGATACTCGATAGTTTAAAATTGGAATCGATATTGAATCGGATTACAAAGATCATTGATATATCAATATCGGCGGAATTGATTACACCCCTTATGTCTGATAATGTCAATGTATGAAGTATGGATAAGAAATTTGTGTAAAATAAAATCATATCATGATGTTTAGTCTTTGTAACTTGTCAAACAATGAGTCAATGAAAAAGTGCTACTGCAGCTGAACATTGTGCAACTGAGACCATGATCCAAAATTATAAAAAAACCTGAGATCAGTCTCAAGCTCAAATTTTGTCCTGCGATGTTTCTGGCTTAATTATAAGAATAATATTATTCTGCCAACTAAAATGATCTGAAAATGCATGAAATCATTAGACTACAATATCTTTCATACCAAAATGCTTCACTTACTAAAATGAGATTTGAGTTTGGACACAATTCTCAAGTTTTATAACCTTGGGGCCTGATCTTTTCAATCTAGCAGTGGAAATTACCATCCAATATCAATATAGATCTTGTAGATGTATGATCAAATTTGTGAGAAGTGTTTCTCATTCATCATGCATGTTAATAGTGTTTTAGTCACGTTTGTGCATCACATTGTTTTAGCATGATAAGATTGGTCTTCAAAATCATCCGATCCTGATAGACCTTCACGTCGAAGTTTGGAATATTTAATTCTTGAGTTTTAAACTTACGAAGAAACGAAATTCATCTAACAATATCCAAAATGATTCCCTAATGAATTCATCTCAGTATCTAGGACCACATAAACAATGTCTGTGTGCTGCCTCACAGACAAAAGATTATCTTGTTACTGTAATGTTAATAAATTGTTATAAAAATCTTTAACATGTAAGCAATATGCATCTTGCCTAAATAATGCCAATAAAAACTTAATGTGAACCAAGTAATTAGTCAGCTGGTCAGAATACAAATTTATGCTTTTCATTGTTGTTAGGCATTGGACTTGAATTAGTTCAATTTATAACAAGTATATAAAATACAAACACATACAAAAATCTATAAACTTTATTAAATAATTATATGTAATAAACAAATGCATATACTAATTTCAATTAATTCCGTGATTTCATAAAAATTGAAAATGATCATTAATTCATTTACAACAACTCAACCATTTAACTTATATAAAAATAACTTAGCAAAACTTACACAAGAATGTAATCAAGCTAATGAAGTAGACTGTAGTTTTGTGATGAGCAAAGTAAGCTGTATGGTAAAAAAAAACAATTTTTCTTCGATTTACCAAATTTTATATCCAAGAGCAGCAAATATAGGACAAGACATACTAGCATTTTGATTGAAATAAATTTGAACATTATGAATTTTAGGAATACTATAAATAAACCATTGGGGATCATAATAGCTCACATTGGAACATGCAGAAATACAGTTTTGTTGAAATAGCAAAATAATGGTCATATTTATGTAATTCTGAGACAGTTAAACAAGTCATGAAAATCAGTGGTTCACAATAGGATCATTGACTTTACTTGAAACTTCACAAAAATAAAACCTTTGAAATGAACACAAAATTCAATAAATCAACTATGAAAGAATAATTGCACAAATAACACACTATAAATGTATCTAACCTCATCATTCTGTTGATGATGGAATTGGTTCTCAATAAGATGAATTTATTTCAACAACTTGAATGTTTGTTCACACTCCAACACACTAAAGTCAAATACTGTGCACTGTTATATAGATTTATTCAGCTCAAACAAATATTTATCTTCAGTAAATGTAGATGCTGCTTGATGTGACACAACTTTGAACATCCTGAAATACATATGTATATAACCAGTTAAAACATGCAGGCCTTTTTCTAGTCATTTCGGGAAATAAATTTAAAAAAAAATGAGATGTGAATTTTTTTTTTAATGGGATTGGGAAAAATAACCTATTTTTGGCTTAGGGAATATGTCCAATGGTCATACCCGTGGTATGCAAAGAGGAAGGCCTGGTATCATACATATATTTTTTTTAAAAAAAATTTCATACCCCCCCCCAATACTTCTCTTACACCAAATTTCAGAAGTGAGCAGGAAAGCTGCCCACAGGGGACATTGGCCCTTTGCCTCCTATTGGAGGAACCCTCAGACCCCCTTTCTACATTTAGTAGCTCACCAGCTACATGTAAAACATTTCTACACCCTTACATTACAAAACATTGATACTGTGAAAAAAACATTGAATCCTGCAGTAAATACTAGGCAATAAGTCATCTCCTCTCATAAGCTATTTTTTGAAAGATCATGTAACTATCATGACAATGTTTAAATTATGATTAAAAGGCCTAAAAAATAAAAGGTATGTTTCTGGTTACATGCCCAAAGAAATTAGGGCCAGTAGATAGAGATTTTTTTGTTTTATTTTATTTCTTACATATATCAGAAACACTGTATGGGAATATGTGCCAGTAATATTAATGAGTAGTGAAAATTAGCATATTGCACTGCTAAAACTTCTTTTAGTCCTTATGACCGAGTTAGACAAGAATAAGTTCACAAACCACTCTGAATGTCTGATATACATAAAATTGAGCATTAAACTGGTTCCAACTTCATGTTGCAGTGAACCAATGTACAGAGAATCAATGGGAACCAGTTTAATAGATCATCTGTATGGTGAATTAAAGGGAAACAATCCAATCGAGAATCTTAAAGGGAGGCTACATTCAAATTGCAGTAAGACGAAACGAGTTTTCAGAAATGTTAAATTGTTCAAAACAACAAGAGAAGGACATAAGTGCAGCCTACCAATCAGAGACACCTGCATGTTAAGACATTCAGGAAAACTTGAACAGTGTCTCACTAAACAAAGGACTTGTTAAAAGAAGTTTGTACAGACTAAGTATAGGAATCAATGGGTTTTTCTATGTGGTTCAGTCAAAGTACAGCAAAATAAATTCAGTAGCAATCAACAAGCTTCTGTCACTTTAAATCAAGCTAAGAATGCAACACAAACATATCACTAGTGCATACAAACATATTACTAGTGCATATGTTTTTCTGAGACTTTCTCTGATTTGATTTTTGTATAAGTCATTCCAAAAATCTTGTACACATATCTAGTATGTTATCTGTTGTAACAATGTACTTTTGTAAAAAATGATTATGACACTCACCTTTTATACATTCTACTAAAAAAGAATGGTTCCAATTAAATGATAGCTCACTGCACTGCATTATCAATCAGGGAAACGATGATCCTAAAAAAAATATATATATAAAAAAAATAAAAAATTAGGAAACTAAAATTATCAAAATATATAACAAAATTAAGTTAAACAATTATTCAAAAAATACAAAATAAGCTACATCTAAAATGTACTATTCTTTACATAAGTTATTTTTGACAAAAATGTCGATTTTACTCCATATGAGAAGTTGCCAGCTCCTTGTCGATAGGTAAGTTAGTACTGGTTGGTATACAGACCAGGAAAACTGGTTAGATGAACTGGCGTTAAACCCCAGTGACAATATGTCACATAAAAAACAAACAAATTACATAAGTCATTAACAACTATAATAAATAAGAAATAATAAGAAATTATCCTATCCAAAAAAGTAAGAAATTAATTAAAAAATGTAACAAAATAACCTACACCTAAAATGTATTCTAATTTACTTAAGTAATAATAAACTGTAAAAAAATACTAACTGATAAGATTAAAAAATAATACATTAAGAAACAATAGGTAGTTACTGCACTTTGACCAGCGGGCGCAACTGATCATCGTACAATTTCTACCTAGTATGTATTCTAATGTACTTAAGTGATAATTAACTGTAAAAAAAATATTGACTGATAAGATTAAAAGACAATAACAACAATTATCCTGGCAAAAAAGTAAGATATTAATAAAAAATATAACAAAATAACCTACACATGAAATGTATTCTAATTTACTTAAGTGATAATTAACTGTAAAAAAATATTGACTGAAAAGATTAAGACAATAAAAAAATAATCCTATCAAAAAGTAAGATATTAATTAAAAATATAACAAAATAACATACAACTTAAATGGATCATTCTTTATATAACTTATTTTTGACAAAAATGTTCATTGATTTCCCCCCTTATGCGGAGAAGCTGCCTGCTCCATGTCGAAAGGTAAGTTAGTACTGGTTGGTATACAGTCCAGGAAAACTGGTTAGATGAACTGGCGTTAAACCCCAAAGACAATATGTCACATAAAAAACAAACAAATTACATAAGTCATTAACAACTGTAATAAATAAGAAATAATAAGAAATTATCCTATCCAAAAAGTAAGATATTAATTAAAAAATATAACAAAATAACCTACACCTAAAATGTATTCTAATTAACTTAAATGATAATTAAACTGTAAAAAATACTGATTGATAAAATTAAAAAATAATACATTAAGAAACAATAGGTAGATACTGCACTTTGACCAGCGGGCGCAACTGATCATCGTACAATTTCTACCTAATATGAATTCTAATTTACTTAAGTGATAATTAACTGTAAAAAAAATTGACTGATAAGATTAAAAGACAATAACAAAAATTATCCTATCAAAAAAGTAAGATATTAATAAAAAATATCACAAAATAGCCTACACCTAAAATGTATTCTAATTTACTTAAGTGATAATTAACTGTAAAAAATTATTGACTGAAAAGATTAAGACAATAAAAAAATTATCCTATCAGAAAAGTAAGATATTAATTAAAAATATAACAAAATAGCATACAACTTAAATGAATCATTCTTTATATAACTTATTTTTTGACAAAAATGTTCATTGATTTTCCCCCTTATGTGGAGAAGTTGCCTGCTCCATGTCGAATGGTAAGTTAGTACTGGTTGGTATACAGACCAGGAAAACTGGTTAGATGAACTGGCGTTAAACCCCAGTGACAATATGTCACATAAAAACAAACAAATTACATAAGTCATAAACAACTATAATAAATAAGAAATAATAAGAAATTATCCTATCAAAAAAGTAAGATATTAATTAAAAAATATAACAAAATAACCTACACCTAAAATGTATTCTAATTTACTTAAGTGATAATTAAACTGTAAAAAAATACTGACTGATAAGATTAAAAAATAATACATTAAGAAACAATAGGTAGATACTGCACTTTGACCAGCGGGCGCAACTGATCATCGTACAATTTCTAACTTATATGTATTCTAATTTACTTAAGTGATAATTAACTGTAAAAAAAAATATTGACTGATAAGATTTAAAGACAATAACAAAAATTATCCTATCAAAAAAGTAAGATATTAATAAAAAATATAACAAAATAACCTACACCTAAAATGTATTCTAATTTACTTAAGTGATAATTAAACTGTAAAAAAAATATTGACTGATAAGATTAAAAAATAATACATTAAGAAACAATACGTAGATACTGCACTTTGACCAGCGGGCGCAACTGATCATCGTACAATTTCTACTTAAAGTGTATTCTAATGTACTTAAGTGATAATAAACTGTAAAAAATATTGACTAATAATATTAAAAGACAATAACAAAAATTATCCTATCAAAATAGTAAGATATTAAATATAACAAAATAGCCTACACCTTAAATGTATTGTACATATATCTAGTATGTTATCTGTTGTAACAATGTACTTTTGTAAAAAATGATTATGACACTCACCTTTTATACATCCTACTAAAAATAGAATGGTTCCAATTTGATGATAGCTCATTGCACTGCATTATCAATCAGGGAAACGATGACCCTAAAAAAAATATAAAAAAAATCAAAAAAATCAGGAAACTAAAATTATCAAAAAATATAACAAACTAAAGTTAAACAATTATTCAAAATAAGCTACATCTAAAATGTACTATTCTTTACATAAGTTATTTTTGACAAAAATGTCAATTTTACTCCATATGAGAAGTTGCCAGCTCCTTGTCGATAGGTAAGTTAGTACTGGTTGGGGTACAGTCCAGGAAAACTGGTTTCTGAACTGGTGTTAAAACCAAGTGACAATATGTCAAATAAAAGAAACAAATTACATAAATCATTTTAACAACTGTAATAAAAAAGAAATAATAAGAAATTATCCTATCCAAAAAAGTAAGATATTAATTAAAAAATATAACACAATAACCTACACCTAAAATGTATTCTAATTTACTTAAGTGATAATTAAACTGTAAAAAAATACTGACTGATTAGATTAAAAAATAATACATTAAGAAACAATAGGTAGATACTGCACTTTGACCAGCGGGCGCAACTGATCATCGTACAATTTCTACCTAGTATGTATTCTAACGTACTTAAATGATAATTAACTGCAAAAAAATATTGACTGATAAGATTAAAAGACAATAACAACAATTATCCTATCAAAAAAGTAAGATATTAATAAAAAATATCACAAAATAGCCTACACCTAAAATGTATTCTAATTTACTTAAGTGATAATTAACTGTAAAGAATTATTGACTGATAAGATTAAGACAATAAAAAAATTATCCTATCAAATAAGTAAGATATAAATTAAAAATATAACAAAATAGCATACAACTTAAATGCATCATTCTTTATATAAATTATTTTTGACAAAAATGTTCATTGATTTTCCTCCTTATGTGGAGAAGTTGCCTACTCCTTGTCGAAAGGTTAGTACTGGTTGGCATACAGTCCAGAAAAACTGGTTAGGTGAACTGGCGTTAAACCCCAGTGACAATATGTGACATAAAAACAAACAAATTACATAAGTCATTAACAACTACAACAAATAAGAAATAATAAGAAATTATCCTATCCAAAAAAGTAAGATATTAATTTAAAAATATAACAAAATTACCTACACCTAAAATGTATTCTTAATTACTTAAGTGATAATAAACTGTAAAAAAAATATTGACTGATAAGATAAAAAAATAATACATTAAGACACAATACGTAGATACTGCACTTTGACCAGCGGGCGCAACTGATCATTGTACAATTTCTACCTAGTATGCATTCTAATGTACTTAAGTGATAATAAACTGTAAAAAAAAAATTGACTGATAAGATTAAAAGACAATAACAAAAATTATCCTATCAAAAAAGTAAGATATTAATAAAAAATATAACAAAATAACCTACTATATATATACAAAAAAATTACTTAAGTCATTAAAAACTGTAATAAAGATAGACACATAAGATTAAACAAACAATAATAAGAATGTCGATTTTCCTCCACATATGGAGAAGTTGCCAGCTCCTTGTGGAAGGGTAAGTTAGTACTGGCTAGTATACAGCAGAGGAAAACTGGTTAGGTGAACTGGTTGAAAAAAATGTTGAAAAACGGCGTTAAACCCTAGTGACAACATGTCAAACTGTAATAAACATAAATAAATCAAAAAATAAAATGCCTTAAGAATAAAAATAAACACCCACATCCCACACCAAGGCTCCCCTCACTCACACCAAGGCTCCAACGCCTCACACCTAGGTTCCCCAAACTCACACCAAGGTCCCCTACCTCACACCATGGCTCCCCTCACTCACACCTAGACTCCCATAAATCACACCAAGGTTCCCCCAACTCACACCATGCCCCCCACCTCACATCAAGACCCCCCCAACTCACACAATGGCTCTCCCAACTCACATTCGGCCTCCTCCAACCCACATCAACGCTCCTGCAACTCCCAACAATGCCCCCGTATCTTGCACCCAGACCCCCCAACTCACACCAAGGCTCCCCCTACCCAAACTCAGTGCCCCCCAACTCTCTCCAAGGCTCCCCCGACTCACATCCAGGCTCCCCCAAACCACACGAAAGTTCCCATGACCCGCATTAGGGTTCCCACAACTCACACCAACGTTCCTGTATCTCACATTAAGTCCTCCCAAACAAACACTTAGATTCCACCAACTTGCATTCAGGATACACTTGCCCTCTTCCAGATTCCCCCAACTCGCATTCAGGCTACCCTAACTCACAAAAGCGACCCTGCCACTCACACTAAAGGCCCCACAACTCGCACTTAAGACACTCTCACTCACACTCAGATCCCCTCAAGTCACACTCAGGTACCTGTCACTCACATCAAGGTTCACACACCTCACATCAATGTCACCCAAAACTCTTAGGCTTTCAAAACACTGCATTCCGATCAGGGGCGATACTGAGCGGCTCACAATGCTTTTGAGAATGACATTAAGACACAATATGTAGATACCGCACTTTGACCAGCGGGCGCAACTGATCATCGCACAATTTCTACATAAGGTTTCAATGCCAAACTCAGATCCTCAATCCTCCAGTGTGCACACATTGGAAATTTTGAGGATTTTCAGACTGGATGCCATTCTGCCATTAGAGTTTCGGATAACATCAATATAAGATATGGGAACCTTAATGTAAGTTAGGGGTACCTGAATGCAATCTGAGAGAACCTAAGTGCAAGTGAAAGCAACCTAAGTGCAAGCTATGGGAACCTTGATGTAAGTAACAGGATCCTTCCTGCAAGTAAGGGCAACCAAAATGTGAATTAGGACAACCCAAAAGAAAGTTTGTATACCCTGAATGCCAGTTAGGGGAACCTAAGCGTGAGCTTGGGAAGCCTCAGTGTAAAATACGAGAACATCAATGTAAGCTACGGGAACCTCAATGCCAGCCATGTGAACCTTCATGTGATCCAGGGGAACCCAAATATGAGCCGGAGAAACTTTAAGGAGAGTTAGAGGACACCGAATCAGAGTGAGGGGAACCTTAGTATGAACTGAGAGAGTCTAAGTGCAAAATACAGGAACATTGGTGAGATTTACAGGAACGTTAGTGTGGGTAAGAGGAAACTGAATGTAGGCTAGGGGAACCTTTGCATGAGTTAGAGGAACCTGAATGTGAGTTAGGGGGGCCGTAGTGCAAGCTGGGGGAACCTTAGTGCCAGATACAGAAATCTAAGTGCAAGTAAGGGGAACCTTAGAGTGAGATAGGGGGGCCTCAGTACAAGTCGGGGGAACCCTAGTGTGAGATAGGGGGGCCTCAGTGCAAGTTGGGGGAACCTTAGTGTGAGATAGGGGGGCCTCAGTGCAAGTTGGGGGAATCTTAGTGTGAGATAGGGGGGCCTCAGTACAAGTAAGGGGAACCTTAGTGTGAGATAGGGGGGCCTCAGTGCAAGTTGGGGGAACCCTAGTGCGAGACGAGGGGACTTAAGTATGAGTGAGGGAAACCTTAGTGCGAGTTAGGAGAACTTTAGTTGGAGATGTGGGAACAAAAAATACAAACACCTACCATCCAACTGTTTCTGATAACGATCCATTAATATTGCTTTCCTTCAGTATGATTTTCAATGATCCACATTAATGTTGAAACCAACTTCATGGACAATAGTTGAAGCTGTCTGATCTCAATGCGGCCACTCCTGTAAAATACAAGTTAAAATAGAAATGAATATTCATTCATAAACAAAATAAAAATAAAAAAAATCAATGGAAGAAATTGATACCACATAGCTTTGTTTTATCAAATGGTCCAAATTTATTAAGTGTTCCAGAAATATTTAATTTATCTTTAATATAAGAACTCAATCAATAAATGTCAAGTCCACTTAAAGATATAGTCAGCAAGGTTTATGATATTCACAACCTAAGAGATAAATCAACACACTGAGAGGACTGTTGCTGGCTGGCTTTGCAGCATTGTGAGGTGTAAAAAAATTGTTTGTTTCTGGTTACCAGACAAACTGTAACTTTTTATCATCCCGAGGACATTACATGTACATCCTACGTCTCACATTTTTACCCTTGCGCGCAAAATATCCTTTCGGTATTTGCATTTGCTCCATAGATGCTTGTTAATGGTCATGAAATCAGAAGACCTAGGGCTTAGATATTATCAGGGTTTTCACTAGACGTCAAAGGTTGTAGGTCAGAAATGACCATTGGCTGATGATAATTAGAAGAGTCAACAAAATTTCCTTCTATTTTTATTGTAAATTTGACCCTGTGGTACAAATTCTCAAGAATCATAAAACTTTATTTTACCAATTTCAAAAGTCAAAATGCTGTTTTAAGGGTCAAATGAAAGCCCTGATTACGTATTCTGCATTGGCCAATAGGAACACGCAGATGGGTGGACTGATTAGCCATCTCAATGTGAGATGCAAGAATTTGAGACATTGTTGCTGTCAATCCTTATTAAAGGGTCATAACATTCAGCCAAAATGAGCAGTCTATTGTATATAAGACCAGTTTGAAGCATCAGTACAAAAATATTAAGCTGGTATGCAAACGAAAACTGAAGTAACATCCTTATTTCAAACAAAATAGAAGTCACCAAATGCAGCTTTCTTTTTAGGGACTGGGGACACTGGAAGCTGGTCGAAATGGGAAAAATCACATGAAAAGGGGAAAGTTGGGGGAATTATCAAATTTTAATACACTGCCGCATAACCAAAACCAATGTTTTCATGAATCAATGATTATGACAACAGCATTCAAAACAACAATCTACAGGTCCATATTTTTGTCTTTTCTACATTGGAACAGGTCTACCACATTTTCATAGTTGTGAACAGTTAGAAATTAGATTTTCTGGCCAAAGATTTATTTTCATGAGTGAATCAAGCAGTATCGAGATAGTATATTTACCATATATAGCTATAGCAAAAAAGGAGCTAACCCATCCAGTATGCTTTATGTCAGATGTCTTATTTCTTAATTTCATCAATTGTGCGTCATTTTACCAGAAATGGAAATGTGCACCTGCTTCCAGGCATCATACGGGTGGAAATATGCATGCGTCATGAGCTGGGATCTAGTATTGGTTCACATCACTGAGTATATTGTTCTACTATTGCAGGGAATAAGCTCATTCGGATTGTTCCGACAGACATCATTAAAAAGCTGGGAAATCCCGATCAGTTTGCTTAATCAATACAAAACAATTTAACTCTACATAAAAATACCGATAAACCTTAGTCTGATATTTCGGCAGAATTAAATCTACCAGAACAGAAATTGTAAACTTTTGGTATCTTTGAATAGCTTCAAAGAGGAATTATGTATCTTAGCTTCTAATCAGTACTCAATTCTGATTTCACATGTTTAATGTTTTAACCCTTTACATTTAACATGTTCAACTGTTATTATTATACAGGGTTTTTTCCTAGAATTGGGAATTTTCGCGACAGTTTGAACAAATTGGGAAAACGTCCTACTGTATAAAAATAACTTGATTATTTTGATGGTCCTGCATCGCTCACCAGAATAAATATTAATTAACTTGTTACTAAAAAGGTAATAAAGGTACACTTGTGGGCATATAATGGGGAACAATAATAAACTTGATAAAGGACCATCAAAGGATACTACAAAAAAATATTCAAGATGACTGAAGGATGCCACAGACCAAATTTGGTGATGACCCAACCACTGGTTCATGAAAAGAAGTCATTTTAAGGTATTTCTATGTTTAGCTCTAGCGGCCAAACCTTTTTATTTGAGCAAATCTGATATAACACTATCTGAAGATGCTAAAAACCAAATTTGGTAATAGTCCATCCATATAAACATGAGAAAAAGTCATTTTAAGGTATTTCTATTTTTAGCTCTAGTGGCCCCTAGAAGGGGCTGACCAAATTTATTTGAGTAAACTTGAGAGAGGACCATCTAAGAATGCCACATACCAAGTTTGGTGATGATCCATCCATTGGTTCATGAGATGAAGACAAAATGTATTTCTATTTTTAGCTCTAGTGGCCCCTAGGGGCCAACCTTTTTTTTCGCAAATCTGATAGAATACTATCTAAAGATGCTAAAAACAAAGTTTTGCAATAATCCATCCATAGAAACATGAGAATAAGTCACTTTAAGGTATTTCTATTTTAGCTCTAGTGGCCCCTAAAAGGGGCCTACCAAATTTATTTGAGCAAACTTGAGAAAGGACCATCTAAGGACGCTACAGACCAAGTTTGGTGTCCATTTGTCCATTGGTTCATGAGGAGAAGACAATTAAAGGTTTTTCTATTTTTAGCTCTAGTGACCCCTAAAAGGGATCAACCGGTATAATATGATCAAATTGCATTTAGAACGTCAAAAGGCTTCAGCACAGCAAATTTGAAGTAAATTCGACTGGTAGTTTCTGAGAAGACCATTGTTGACACCAGACGACGGACGCCAGATTATTACCAAATAATAAGAGTAATAACCAATTCACTGAGAAAGCTTATCTGTTGCTCTGGTCACATTGTATAAAAGTAACTTAAAATAATCAAACAAATATTAGATATTGTTTATTTTTATCTTCAGATAAACATGTTATTTGAATGACTTAGATATTCAGTAAACATTTGAACTGCTGTAAATATAAAAACATTTTTTTCTCATTTGATTTGGGAAATTTCACCTTGCAATTGGGAAAAATATAGATCTACTTTTTGCCATTGGGAACACGACCTAATATCAGTCACCAGAACAGCCAAACAAAACCAGTAAATTTCAATGTAAGTGAACTTTTCTAACCTTAAATCCTTCCGAAGATTCAGTCATGATATGTACTTCTCAACTGACATCAGTTCCCTCAGTGTATACACTTATGGCTTCTGCGTGCAGTGAATTTTATTTGTAGGGTTTGTCTGAAAAAACAAAATCACACATTGTATTAAATTAGAATAGAACAAATTCTGTTCTTAAGATGCGCCAATAAATACTGAATTTGGTTCGGTAAATTCAAACTAGAGTATAAAATGCAATAAACTTGAAGTAGAATAGATCCACAAACTTGATGCACTAAAAATCTGTAATAGGAGGCAGTAAATAAAGTTCCTGATGTGGGGCTTGAACTCGCAACCTCCTGCTTGCAAGTCAGCTGCTCTATCAACTGAGCTATAGTAATCAGGCAGACTGGCATCCAAACTACTATTAACACACACACATATATATATACAACATTGTTACAAATCAAAATGGGGCCAGCAGTAAAATTGAAAAAAAAACTTAGACTATGAGTTCCCTCCAATATGAAATCGCAAGGTCAAACGCTCGCAGAAAGTTAAGAAACTCACCTAAAATCAAACAAATACGAATAAAAATGAATTCAAAAATACCTGTTCATTCAGCGTCCATCTTGACTGAGTTCCCTCGGGTGTATAAACAACTTATGGCTTCTCCGTACAGTAAATTTTGTTGGTAGGGTTTGTCTGTGAAATAAAGAAAATCTCACATTGTATTAAATTAGATTAGAACAAAGTATGTCCAAATGCGCAAATAAATAATGAATTTAGTTCGGTGAAATTCAAACTTAAATATAAAATGCAATGGACTTTAAGTAGAATAGATACACAAACTTCAATAAAAAAAATCAAAATGGCGCCAACAAAAAAATTGGAAGAAAAAAACAATTTGAAACTTAATTCACTTAATTCAGACAAACAGTTCCTTGCGACATGAATTCTTTAACTTCGCTAGATCAAACGCTCGAAGAAAGTTAAGAAAGTCACCTAAAATCAAACCAATACGAAGGAAAGATAATTTAAAAATACCTGCTCATTCGGCGTCCACTCGACTGAGTTCGTGATTCCGCAATAAAATCCCGTGATTCGGACGACCAATCAATGAGCGTTTCGCACAATTTTTTAATCGTCACGTGCTAACAACTAAACGATCCAATTCATACTCCAGGTCACGTGGTACTCTGCGTAACATCGCGCATTGAATATTGGGAAAGGAACTATTTGACCCCCCATGTTTATACCAAGTCACGTAGTCATAATAATGAACTATCATAATCTACTATGCACATAATTAATGGTCCCCAACAATCAGTGCTTGTAGGGTGCTGATACTGTATCCGGTCTATCATGATATTGTTTAACGACTTGATAAATACCACTGCATATTGTATTCATACTATGTGCTGGGATACCTACATTCTGCGGAACATGCGTGGCAAGCTGAAAGATCTGACGCCTATTGTGATAAGAATGGCTAGAAAATCTTTACTTGGCAATGTTAGTTTTATCAAAGACCTATACTATACATTATGTGTAGTATAGGTCTTTGGTTTTATGCGCTCAATTTGTTCAAGTTTAAACGTTGGTCAAATTCGAGAGTTGGGGCAGTATTTTCAATCATTGCTAAGCGGCACCCTTTCCTCCAACTTCTCGCCGCCCAAGTGTAAATAAAAGTCCTAAATTGGATTGTAATGCATCTTTACATAGAAGCAGAGAAAAGGCAACATCTGCATACGAGAGCCGTTTTTCATCACACAGGCCCGTAATACACAGCAACACTAGGTCAATTACGTTATCACATGTTTTGATATTGAGATTTAAACGGAGACTATGAAATACCAAAAAATATTTCACTATATTAATCTAGAATCTAAGAGAATGTGAATGGGCCAGACAAAGTCAACGTGAATCAGTTTAAATCGAGTGCTAGATAGCGAATACAGGGGAGACAATCCGTTGGGTGTCTTTTCGATTTAACTGGTTCCCGCTGACTCTTGTGCACTGGAAGATGGAACGAGAACCAGTTTATCTTTTCGTTATATAATCAGTGTTTCGCTCAAAAAATTATAAAGATGGATGCGTCCAGTGTGGAAATTGAAAGCAATGCTGAAATTATCGAGTCTGAAGCAGAAGGAAAGGAGAGAGAACATTTTTCTTTAGAATAACCAATGTCTTCGTGTGCTACAGGTGAATTTTCTCGCTATGAATATCCGATCTAGTGTACAACGAAACATATTTTACTTTCGTCATCAAAATGTTTCGTATTTGTCCATCTCTTGGCTAATACCGAAATAGGTCCGTTTGGACGATTGTTTCCTAGAACCACATTAAAGCAACATCAAGATGCGAAAGATCATTAGAAAGTCACTTAGTGTTGCTATCTGACATGTTCAAGAAATAATTATTGCAAAATTTAAATGATCAATGTCTTATAGTAAAAATTATAATTTAGAGAGATCACTGGTCCTGACCAGGATTGAACCCAGAACCCCTACTCTATAAGCAGACACTTAAACCACATCGCTAAAAAGTTAGCTCAACAGAGATGCTGTTGGAAGTGGCTAATATCCCTACAATCACTGCCATGTTTTTCGTCTTGGAAAAACAACCAATTAAATTGGTAATTAAATTGTCTTTAATCGCTGAATCAGGCAAGTGGTTTATTATTTATTTTCAATGTTTCACATGTAGTTTGGGATAGCATTTTAACAATTAATAGTCTGGACATTGTGTAGATATTCACTGAGTTTCCACCTGTATAATTGAAGTTACATGTTGTTTAGTACCCAAGGGAGATAAATAGACATATTTGTTAGGCTAGAAATAAATTGTCATATTTAGGGTTACTTGATCAAACAAATAAAGGAAAGTAGGTTGACAAACTTTTCTCTCAGCACCATTGAAAAAAAACAAGACAGACATTCCCATGTGCTTGTACTTTGAATTTTACTGTTAAAAACTTAAGGATTGGTACAAAAGAATTGTTGGATGAGTAATCATAAACAGGGCTATTTTTCTGGCCCAACTTTGGATATATTGTACAGGTATATATAAAGGAAATGCTATTGGAGATACTTACTGATATTACATAGTTATAGAATTTCCAAATTTGAGGCCAACTTTGGGATGTATTTTTTTTACACAAGGGAGACAACTCAAAAAATTGTGTGAAAAACTTACTTGAAGAATCACTTATTGTTTGTAATGCTGTCATTTACCTTCTATCTTTTAATCAAGTTGTTGAAATTACAGCCTTCATTTTAATCACCATGGATTCTCCGAGACATAATGAGCTCAGTTTAAAAGACAAAATAAAGCTAATTATTGAGAGCAAATTTAAAAATCAACAAGAGCTCGCGAAAATATTTATTTTAAGCAAATCAAAATGATTAATGCATGTTACAGTATATACCACTATCAGTGTTGGACAAATTCATTGCCTGGTGCCAGCGGGCTTCCATAAATTTCCGCTGGGCTACCAAAAAATATTGACGTAAGCCCACCAGGCTACCTGTAAATTCAAGATCGGTAGCCCGAATTGGGTTATAACGAATATCTGCATTGCAATGTGCAGTTACTTAAATCATCATGTATTTGTTTGTTCGCTTTTATGTGACTTATTGTCACTGGGGTTTAACACCATTTTTCAACAATTTTTTAGTTATATACAGCGACCGGTTATATATGGCGCACTAACCACTGGACCACAGCCCAAATCATCATGTATATTGTAAACAGACGCAGACAAACTGACATACATATACCTCCCATCTAATCGTCACTGAGGGGGTCAAATGCATATTGACCTGTGGCATTTTCCGCTAATGCATATCAATACAGTTCTACAGGTTTCTATAAAAATGCCAATATTCTGCACACCGAAGGTGAAGTAAATAAACTTACATATTCCGAATGCTCAACCATTTGGCATGCGCTTTTCACATAATGGGCGGATCGATGACTATACAAAGACGTTTGTCAGCGTTTCAATTTTAAGTCAGATCCAACAATTAGAGAAAGTAAGCTGCATTTATTGATCAGCATAAAATCCATGTCTTGATTGAATTATCTGATTGACTACATTTTTGTTTGTTTGTTTAAAACATGGATTATTTGTTTTAAAACATGCATGAAGTAGGTTTTTAAATTTGTTTCTGGAAAAGCTCAATATTGACACATGCCACAATTTGTGACGTCATTCCGGCGTGTCATTCAGCTGAGTACAGCTTTTTGAAATGAAATTCATTGTTGGTGACGGAACACTAGGAATTAATGACGAGTTTCATGGTCACATGACTATTATATTCTCACATGCCTTTGCAAATAATTTATATTTAGTAACAATGGAAAATCGGTTCCCCAGTTATATGATTCCTCAGAATTAACTGGACTGCGTGTTGGGAAGATTTTATTGTCCAGGTCATTTTTTTGTAGCCTCAGGCTTTGACTTCGACTTAAATGTTGCTAAATCATTTTGTGAAATCAATCTCTGCACACTTTATTATGCGTCTAGTTGTACCTATTTCGGACATGAACTGAATTCGGATACGCTTTGTGCACAAGACTATTAGTACATAGATATGTTATCAGGCATATTCTTGTAATTTTGTTAATAAAATTGTAATTAACTCGGGTTAAATTTTAATTTTACTTAAGAGTTTGATTTTGTGAGCTGTGTTTTTATGAACTATGCAAGCTTGTTTTATTTATATTTAATTATATAAGTTATGATGAAACCATTGGTTGGACACTGCTGTTAAGAAGATCAAAGGTCACTAAATATGCAATAAGGTGACTTACAAACGCCAAGCTTTAATAAAATGCTTGGAAACTAGTTAAAAAATTTGGTTACCCAGTAGGCTACTGGGAAAAATCTGAATTGTCGGACACTGCCAGTGTATATGTGTTCCAACTTGCACACAACAGCATATACACAAATATCAGCTGGATGGTCAACCCCTTAAATAGGACCACCCCGGTAATGGGGACACTTTTCAAAAGTACTTATGGTGTTCCTATTAGCAGGGTGCTACTGTAGCACTGTTCTTACAAAACATCCTGTACATGATACGAGAAGATCAAAATACATGTATATAAACCAGATTATGATTGTACTACATATGTGCGTAAGACTCACACTCACACTCTTATTCAAGCACTCACACCCTGGCTTACTCATACTCTTGCTCACTCACTCACACTCCTGCTTGCTCACTCGCTCTTCTTTGCTCACTCACACTAATGATTGCTCACTCACACAAATGATTGCTCACTCACACTAATGATTGCTCACTCACACTCATGCTCACTAACTCTTACTCATGCGGGCTCACTCACACTCATGTTTGCTCACTCACACTCATGTTTGCTCACTCACACTCTTGTTCACCCACTCACACTCTTGCTTGCTCACTCACACTTGCTCGTTCACTCACACTTGCTCGTTCACTCACACTTGCTCGTTCACTCACACTCTTGCTCACTCACTCGCTCGCTCGCTCACTCACTCACACTAATCATGCTTGTTTACTCATTCATGCTTGCTTGCTCACACACATTCTTGCTCACTCACTCACACTCTTGCTTGCTCACTCACACACACTCTTGCTCACTCACTCACATTAATCATGCTTGTTTACTCATTCATGCTTGCTCACTCATTCTTGCTTGCTCACACACACTTTTGCTCACTCACTCACACTCTCACTTGTTCACCCTCATGTTGATTGTCTAACTCTCGCATGACATTATAGATATTATAACTATGGAGATATTATCCAGACTGTGGCTTCAGTATCTACAAAATCATCTGCCAAGGAAACATTCAACAAGAAAATGGAGTAAGACTAAAATATGTCATTTTGTGCGGAACAAATTTGTAATTTTTTTCATAATTATTAGGCTTTGCTGCATATTTTGTTAGAGGCTGTGTCACAGTACAGTTGACAAACACGGTCACACTCACAGTTTGTGGGTAAGATTATGCTATCCACTCATGAGAAATGAGTTATCATAAAAATTCCTTCTTATTTATGTTTTATGTATAGCTTATATGTGATTATGTCTCCTGGCTGACCTTAGAGACTATGTTTTTCTTTGGTTTTATTTTAAGGTCCAGCCTACCTGACTACCCTTATATTTGGCAAAGAGACGGGATATGCATAAATTTTTGGCTTAAATAAATACTGCATTAAATAAATTATGAGCTTATCTGTAAAAAATCTCTTTAAGGGATCTAAGGCACGAAGAGTCTCTACTTTCAAAACAGAACATGGAAGGCCTTATTGAAGAACTAGGAGTATGTGCTTTGCCAGATGCCTTGCCAGCTGTTAAGTAAGTAGTTTGTTGGATGCACTTTTCTTGTTCCCCCAGGATTGTAACCTGCAACCTCAAAATATCTCGAGTCTGGAATTTCTAAACACCATTTCACTCCTCATAGTGAATTTATTCTAAAATTGACTTTTGGTGTTGGTGAATTATTGGCGTTTTTGGATTGCTGCTTTCATATGAATGTCTTGCTATAACAAGTATATATATTTTTATTCAAGGTCAATTCTTTAATCGAATGCTGTCAAGGACAGTGATTGGTCAGATACAGAAGATTCTGATGAACCCCCCTCAAAAGTTATGAGTCTGCATCAAACAAAGATGTATAAAAAACAGTAAGTGTTTGTGTAGATGAAAACTGCAATTTTTTATAATTGTTTTTAGCTGATACTTGTTTCTTTTTAATTTTTAGAAAATTTGACCATAGCTGTTTTAAATCTGGTCATAGTCTGGTTGAAATGGTTTTTTTTTGTCATATGAGATCAGTTTCGCATGAGAATACAGTATAGAAAATAAATGATAAATCATAAAAAAAATCCTGAAAATGTTATTGAGATATACTTTTATTTTCACAGTACTCAAAGGCAGACAGAAGTTGAAAGCAAGCTGAGAAGTGGTCCACGCCTACTTGTGAAACCTCAAAGTAGATTACTGCTCTCTCCAAACTTTCCCTGTCAGAATCTTAGTGATATGTCCTGTGCAGTAGACACAGCATGGCACAAAAGAGGATTTGACAGCTTAACTTGTAAGTGAAAATGATTTATTTCCTCATTACCACCATATATATATTTGAGATAATGCTAGCATATTAATATTTGTATGTTTAAAACTAAAATTTATGATTTATTAGGAAAGATGCTAGATACCTCAATTGGTAGGGCATAAGCACAGTAATTTGAGGTTAGATCCTTGGTCTGGCTGTGCACGTGTCTAACACTGTGACATTTTGGACCAAACATGTGATTCTTAATGAATAGCTCTGGGACAATTTACATTAATCTATCCAGTAAGAATCTGGAAGATATCAATATATTGGATAAGTATGTCATGGTACAGGCTTGATTACTTAAAGGATGAGGAAATAAAATGGAAGCCCTACAACTCAGTTGGTAGAGGACTTAAACAGTAATCTGAAGGTCCGAGTTTGAACCCCAATCTTGTTGTGATTTTTTTCACTCTGTAACACATAACTACTAATTTTACATGACTAATTTACCTTTAAACACAATTTGTTGCATTGTTTTTCTACAGCTCACACATTCTTCATGGGAAAAGCCAAATATGGAAATAAAGTATTATACATGTAAATGGTGGAAGCGTAATTGACCAGATCAACAGGTTAGGAAATATAGATGTGTTCACACGCACAGTGGAAGTGCGAGACTTATGGAAAGTATCAGTGATGAGCAGTGGGTTAAGGAGCTATTAGAAGAAGGGAAACCAATTTAGTATTTAGAAGGTGATGGGGATAATACCCTTTTAGCTGGACTGAAAGGAAACTTAAATTTAACACTGAAAAAACGATTTGTTAAGGGTTCTCTGAAAGGTGATCACCTGCGATCCAGACTTGAGGACATTTTTCAACCCCTAATATCAAATGTTGTACAGTATGCTGACCTTGGTTCGAGCCAGCAGTGTGAGCACGCTAATAGAGAAGTAACACTTTGGGCACCAAAATCTTTACATTATGGTAACTCAGAATCCCTCGACCACCGTGTACATACCACATCTGCTTTCAACAATGAAGGGAGAAACTACATTGTTCATGTATGTACACAGAACTTTGCATGTTCCTTTAAAAGTGACAGTTCATATTTTTAGTGCACAAAGTGTTACAAATTGTTTTTTTGTAAATTCTGTTGTGTTACTCTTTTGTAGTTATTCTGTTGATTTTTTTATACTTTTTTATGAAGATTATTGTAATTAAAATTATTATGAAATGAAAGTATGATGCAAAATGTGTAAGGTAATTTGGCAGAACACAATAATTTTTTATTTCACAATAGGCTGTATACCAAACTTGAAAATTTTGTGTTTACTTAAAATTGATTATTTTGATCATATACTGAAGGAATAAAAAACACATTAAATTAATGAATTATTTATGTTTAGATTAATGAATTATTTATGTTTAGATCAGTGATTTATTTATGTTTAGATTAATGATTTATTTAAGTTTTGATTAATGAATTATTTATGTTTTGATTAATGATTTATTTATGTTTTGATTAATGAATTATTCATGTTATTTTCTATAATGTTTGTTGTTTTATTTTAGTTCAGTTGTTTTGAGCTTGCACCTTTACTTGTTATAGATGGAGTTCAGTTGTTGCAGTTTCCAAGTTCACTAGTGTTTTTTTCCATTAAACAAATGTTCCTGTTTTGCTATTCCTGGTGATCCACTGTTTGAAGTTCAAATTTGGATGTAAGTTATGATTACAAATAATTATAGATCATGTCATATTATTACATTAAATACATGATGTTTTACTTAAAAATATTAAAAATATAGTTAAAAGATGAATAATAGCACAGTACTTACACAAGTTAATTTGTATTTGGTCAAAATAGCATTTTAAAGATTTCTTAAACGAACTGCTTGTCAAGAAGTGATTTAGTCCTGATGAATGAAGTAGGTCTCCTAGACGAGGTGACAGATGTCGTTATGTATTATAGATGTGCCTATTTGAAAGTTAGATATAAAGTGCTGAGGTGTGTGAGTTGTTAGTGACTTGATAGCATACGATTGGGTTCTCAGACTGACTACCTTTATTACAATCAACTTATCAATGCGTAATAAACAACCTTGTTAAACTCTAGTGATATCTATGAAACCCTTACTTATGTAGTGGAGTTTAACTTATACACAAGACATATATGTAAACCATAAACCAACAAATAAATATGTAAAATAATTGTAGATCAGTTATTGTTAACTCTAGTTCACATCCACTCCAGCATATATATGGTTTCATTATCACTGTTTCCTGTCCACATTAATTTCGTCGCACCTTCCTGTCTTGTGGTATGAACAAACGATATTGATGTAGGTTATGATAAAAATTTTATTTAAAAAAAAAAATATTTATTAGATATTCATTCCAAGTCAATTTCCCATACATAAAGATCCACATACATTATTTCAATGTTTCTAAATTCTGTTCTATAAATTAGTCTTTTAACATCAAATTCAGATACGTCTCCTTTTCCACTCTAGTTTTATTTCTTCTAATACTCATACTTGTAAATTTTAAATCTCGTCTCAGGACGTTATTCCTCTATCTTCCCTTGATATGTCTTTTGTCCCGAACTGGGATCCCAGTTAATTAAAATCCACGTTTTATTAAACAAATTGTTCATAGAAATTTACCGTTCCCCTCAAGATGTTTACGAGCTCTGAGAAAACCTTTGTGTGAAACATTAATTAGTGAATATTCGTTGTTTATAGAAACCTTTATCTACACATTTTTGCAATTGACCGCACACCTAGAAAAATGATTAGTGATAAACTGGACTATGGAGTTCACAATGATAAGTTCTAAGATAATGCTGACAGCCACAGAAAGTGTGTGTGTATGATAACAGTAACAGTATGTTTCCTGTAGCGCTTTGTTTATCAAAACTAATGAACCTAATCAGATTATAATAATTGGACTAAGATTATGTCTGTTTTATGTACAAGAGTTCTTATTCTGACAAACATATATATTACTATTATTGAGCTTTTCTTGTATACGTACATAGATAAAACGGCTGATACATTTTCTGGATATGACATTATCCCATTTAAATCTATAACCTATATAATCATATTAAACAGTTGTCGTAGATGCATTTATATCATTATTACACGCCTTTGAATTAATAAAACTATGTTGTATGAAGCAATGGTGAGATAAATGTCTAGGATCATGTACAGTAAACGTTTTGAACAAATGATAAGTATCCTCTGAGGCTAAAATGTAATCTATAACACTAGAGCCTCTATGGCCAATAAATGTAAACTGTCCAATCCCAGCATCATTGCTGACTCTACCATTCAAAATTCGTGAACCAGTTTCTTTACACATATCAAGAAATAAATAGCCGTTAGAGTTCGTTACTTAATCTTGAGAAAATCTCCCATAAAAATCGTCACTAACATAATCATCATACATGTTAATATCGCGAAATTGGTTATCATTCAGGACAAAATCTGGTAGAGTTGATGTTCGGCTGTTAAAATTGCCACATAAAACAATGTTACAATGACTATCAGTTACATGATGTATATAAGCTATAGAATCTATAATTCTGTCATAACAATTATCATCAATTAAGTTATAACGACAACTACCCTCTGGTACAACATAACATAAGCCAATATACAAGTTATCAGCTAAACCAAGCAGTGAACCATTAAGTTTTAGCCATAATAAATCATCAGATGTTTTCATGAATAAAAGATCATCACTGACAAAACAATTACGTATGTATATAGCAATACCACCGGAATTCCGTGTCCTATTAACACGCCGTACCCTATGAAGAGAAATACACTTGAAATTCATCAGACCATGTTTCTGTCAGTAAAACTATATCACTTTGTTCGAATGAATATTGATTGAAACTCTGTCGATTTTAACTTATTGCACGTTTTTGTCACTAATCCTTGCACATTAAGTAAAGATAATGGTAGTTCAATCTACTCCCGTCCGTCCTAGGTTGAATGTTCATGTTGATTTGGGTTATTATTGTCACTGGTTGATCTTGGGATCTACAGAGTTTGGTCATTGATTCTGTTTCATACGTACAGGTGATGCTTTCTGGTGGCCAATATTAGTTTCCGTTCTGTTGCGGTTGCCATGCACAACTGCGGATCGTGATCGAGGAGTTGATACCTTTTTGCGCGATGTTGAACGCGATGTTCTGTTCGATGGACTCCGAACATTGTTCTTATCATGACTTTTGTCTCAAGCAGATTGCACGCCTGACCGGAATATTGATGGTTGACTACAATGACTTGAAGGGAAATCTGGTGATTTGGAGTCAGCAGACATATCTCTCAGGCTAGGACTGGTGCTTGATAAGTTTAGATCCATATGATCAAAGGTTGAATTATTTCTGTCAGTTGAATGTGTGAGCTGCGGGTGATATTTCAATGTTAATGTGTGAAATTTGTTGCACACATTCACGTCTGTCACTGCCATGAACTGCAAACCAATCCAGAAATTCATCTATTTATCTATTCATCTGCATATACACTATGTTCTGAATGGACAAAGAATACCTGAGAAATGCTACAAGCCAAACATTGCATAGCATCACACACAAAGACTAAATAGCCATAAACCAGCCATCATGGTCCAAATGAAAGTTGCAAACCCATTATGCTTATAATCATGCTGCGGAAAATGTCAACTTGCATTCTACATGATTAACCCTTGTAAACAACCATTGTAAGACATAAAATGATAATATCGTTAACAAAACTTAAACGTTCTAAGATATGTTTAAGAATGCACGGTATAATATCATTTTAAGAGCTATGTACATGAACAGTCAGAATACTAGTTAAAAAGGGGGACAATTGTGGATTTTTCGTCTTACATGATTGTTCTCCCTTAAACCGTACCGATATCAATAACGTGGATGTATAAGAAAGATTTCCTATCGAGATAACATTCATTGGTGAAATCACTACGAAACTTTTGTTGTGTTGTAATAGTAAACAAGTATCAGGCCAGTTTTGCAGAAGGATTTGAAAATTAATCCATGAAATAGGTTGACGTATTCCAATCAAAACCCATGTTTAAATAAGAACAGTACACTACCAGTCTCCACACAAGACGTAGATAATCACTGAGTTATGTTTATACAACCATTGACAACACACACACATTTGTAAGTTATTAACTACAAGTATAAGACAATAATACATATACAGTGGAAACCCTCTAAACTAGGTCCTCTATACATTGGTTTCCCCTCTAAATCGGCCAAATGTTCTGGTCCCGACCTCATTAATGTACATATAATAAAAAAAAATCCACTCTAAACCGGCCAAATGACCTGGTCCCGAGCTCGACTGGTTGAGAGAGGTTACACTGTATTCACTACCAGACAACATTGAAGGATGTGTGGCTGCATGCTTGTATGCTAAATATTATATTAAGAACAAGTCATGAATATTACCATTGCGGTGCATATTTTTATGATAAATATATTTTAACGCACTACTTTTGTTGTAATTTTGAATGAATATATCGGGCATTACGCTCAGACATTGAGATGAGAAAACATTAACATTACTAGACGTGATAGCAATCTAACATAAAGCAGCAGTTAGGTACATAAACATTCAAACAGGCAAGAAACACCTTCTTTAATGAACAAAGCGATAATGAATATGAATTTCTGTTAAATATAAGAGATATTAACTTAATCGCCTGAATTATTGTCCTATTTTGCGAATATATCATACAAACAAATGTATTTTTTTCTGATTCAACCGATATATTTAGCATATTTTACACATTTTCTTTATAAATTCAATATTTAACATCTGTATATTCATTCCATGATCTGCTTCAAGTGTTTGATTGCTAAACATAAGACTAACAAGTTCATGAATTAATATTACTATCAGAAAAGGCAATATGCATATATAGCAAAAGTCAGGTTCAGTTTGGATAAACAAAGAAGATATACATGTACATGTGAAAGGAATATGCATGAAATACACATGATTTTATTCAGACTGTCGACCATGGGAATAGATCCCTGCAGAAATATGATTAGTTACATATACAGTATGATGTCTCGTTACATGAAAATATTAACAAGTAATTACTTTATACAAAATTAAACTTATACAAGGTAAGCCTGTGAACTTTGACTAGATATAGTAAAGGATTATGGTTATTATTCACAGTTGATGTTATCCAGAGCCTTATATCAATTATATCAAAAATGACCATTCTTCACAGGTAGTCATTAACTCATGTTGGTCTGTACTTAAATGACTAGATGTAGAAAAAAAATGTAGATGGTCGTTATGCGCAGTTTGCTTTATCCAGAGCCTTATATTAATTACATCAATGAATAACCGTGGTTCACAGGTGGTCATAAAGTCACGCTTGACTGTATGTAAACGATGTTAAATTACTAAAAATGCATTTATTGATGCAATACAGTATTTTTATTTGCTCTTGTTTATGTCACATTGTTACTGAATTAAATGCAAACAACTCATATTGTTCAATGCCATACAATAATTTTGTTTAAATTATTCCCTTTTATTGATAAATTATAAGTTTTTAAGTGTAATTCAATAAAAAATTAATCGTTATATTACCGTATTTCTTGTCGCTGTCATATATGAATTTAGATACACAGCATAGAGAAGTTTGATTGATCATTATGCTTTAACTTTTGATAAAAATTCGTATTATAATGAAAGAATGTTATTTTCGATGTGCAAACAAACATTACAACATAAGGTAGAATTATTATCGTGTTACTATATAAATATCAAGTCCACGTTTTTTCTTGTCACATGTGCATATAGATATGAAGGGTCATGAAGGTTTTTGATTATTTTTCTTTAATCTTTTTTATAAACTTTCTGCTCATAATGATTTTCAGGAATAATATATATAGTAATGTAATTTTTGGGCCGATTTGACTTGCTTCCAAAGCAAATTGCATGTTTGTGCAAACTTAAATTTAAAGCATGAGAGATTCAATTTCAAATCCCATTATGATTTAACTTGAATTGAGTAATATTGTATTTAAACTAATTTCATTTAATTATAAATTTTCTTTTATAACATGATTGACTAATAATAGTAAAGGTTTTATGCGGTTTATATCAATACAAACATACCAAACAAAGCAAAAGCTGAATAATCATAATTTGTTGAAGAGTATAAACAATTTGAAATAAATCGACATTTCTCCAATGACTGGTTGACCTGTTTACAGTATGTACTTGTTACTATTTGTTTTCTGCGCATAAAATTTTAACAGGATGTAGAATGATGTAATTATTTGTAAAGGCAGTGCGATCGTTTTACGCTATTTAAGACAATCCGGGTAATTTATTTTCAAGACATGCGTTAGCAAATAAGTAAATGCACAATTTTAGGAATACATGTTTGTCAAGTAACTGAGCTGTTTACTCTGCCCTTTCATGTTTTTTTTTTGGTAATGTATAGATACATCATCAATAACGTTTCGAATAAGAAAAAAGAGAAAATATTTTGTTCTGAAAATGTGACTCGTCCAGTACTGAATCATGCTACAATTGTCTTTCCTGTTTAATACAGGGTGTTTAAAAATACAAAGACTTTATATAAGTACATGTATACCAACTCAGTTATAGGATCGGATGGACCACACATCTGTGACATTTATTTATCTCTGTATTGAACCTGGAGACAATACTGGAGAGGAAAACTCTATAAAATTCTATGTATTTTTAGTACCTAAATATGATTAGCTCAATCTTTGTTTATCACGATTAGGGTATTTTGATACAAAAAGCATCATGACAAGCTGTGTCAGTGGAAATGTAAGGAATACGAGCAATATGTGTTACAGCATTGATTAAGATTGTATTAACGTAAAACAAATAGTTAAGATGGAATTTTAATGTGGTATGTGTTTATTTATAATTACATGTTTATTTATAAATATGTGTTTATTAATAAATATGTAATTATTACATGTCAATAACAATGTTCTTTGTACTGCAGGTTCTTCAAGAGGGAAAGGATGTTCCTGTAGACTTGGATTTGACTTGTTTCAAGTGCAATGACAACAGCTTTTCGGAAAAGTTCAAGGATTGTTCTATGAGCAGGGCAAAATTTTTTGGTAAATGGAAAGAAATTTGCAAATGTAAGATACTCAATTGATCATTTTATTTCCTCTCTGTTTATTAGAACTAGTATTTTTTAAACTTCATATTTTGTTGAAAATTACTATCTTATCCAATGAGACATGAGGCCCAGTACTTGAAAAAGTAATTGATTTAATTATAAATGATTTTCATTTAAAGCAATCATGATACTTTATTGTAAATGAATGATTGAAACACAATAAATATTATAAAATAGTGGATGCTTTAGATAAAGGGCTGCATATAAAAAGTATGGGTTATCATACAAAAAAGTAAGAAATCTTGGGCTGTGGACCGAGTGAAAAAAAACTTAAATTCTATTTCTTTTCACATTATTGGTCAGCCAAAAGGTTGGTGTGAGTGTGTATATTACAGAAAGTTAATAAACCGTCTCACTTAAACATCTATTCTTTCAGAGCTGCTACATGGTGATGAAGTCAGATCTCTTAATGACGATGGAGAGTCTGAGTTGTTTAAAGATGATAATGAATCAGAGAGCAGAAGTGAGTACTCTTGAATTGGTGGATAATTCAATCATGCAAATTAAGTTCACATATATATATACATATATATATACAGTAAAACCTGTCATAAACAGTCCGTCATGGGGAACTGCAAAAGTGGCTGCTTAAAGCTTGAAGTGTTAATCTAACGCCCGCGCCGTAAAGAATAAACAACTTGACACATGGTTAATAAGTGGCCGATAGCACCTTTTATGACCCCTATTGATAACTTTGGGCATAACTATGTATTGTGATGTTTATCAGATAATCTTACAAGGTACTGAATTTTCACTGATCGTTAATGGGGTCAAATTTATCGTATTTTGGCAAATTTTGCTGAGCGCTGACTACGTTTCTCATGTGACCATTTATTGCAAGAAAGATATAGAGTAAAAACATTTGGGAGGAATTTCATCTGGTCGTTAAGATCAGGTGATCATTTATCACAGGTGACCTTTAGAGCAGTTTCCACTGTATGTATTAAAATATTACAATTCTTGACTTGTGAGTTTATTGTTATCATATTTTTTAGCACATTATTATCAAAGACCAAAAATGTGCTAATAAAAATGCATTTCAATGGATTTTAAATGTAGATATATGTAAATGAGAGCTACCTCCATTAGTATTCCAAGAATATCATATTGATATTAAAACCTTGTGCCAGATTATATTCGCTTGCGTTGCTAATAAATTGTTTTATCATTATTCCAGCTCCAACCTTACAGACTATACAGATGCTAGGGGTATGTTCAGCACATTATCCATGAAATATTTACATAAAGGTGGCCGTCTTGATTGACAATTTTGATCAATATATCAGTCACCGGTTGCTGTAAAATGGGAAATCATAATGCTTTCCCCTAGTTAGACTGCATGACGAACTAAATCACAAATGCAGCAACTTGGCTGTTTTGCATTTATTAGTGTTTATTGGCTTTAGGCATGATGCCATGGTGAATAAGATTTATAAGAAATATTTTATATGAAATAATTAAGAAGAGAGGTGCAGATCTTCTAAGATAAATTATTGCATACTGAATGTGTCACTATTACTATGATTATTTTATATGCATATTAGACATCTGTTACAAAATAAGAAATCTGCCAACTAATTATTATCACCTTGTTTTTAGATATAAAGGTAGAAGAACTCAAGGAAAATGAACTGGGTAAGATGATATTATGATTTTGCATTTGACTAAATAATTTTTATGCTTAAGTTTCTCAACACACGTTAACAAAAATGATAATTATAAACATTGAGAGAATGATAATTAGTGGTTGTCACATCCTTGCTTAAATATACAACATATTTAATCCCCTGACGGATGTAAAGAAATGTAGGTCTATAAGACAACGGGTGGTATAAATAAATATGACTGCACACTGTTTTTGACGGTTTGATTAATCGCTATCAGTAAGGATCTTATTACCCAGACTCTGGTTTCCACAGTTTGCTGGTATTAATGCTGCAGATTTTCCCGAGATAAAATAAAATAACATTAGAGACACTGTGCCGAATTTGCAATTTTTGACGACTAAAAGCCATCAAGATAAACCGCAAAGATTTTCGTTCATTAAATTAAAATGCAAATCGATGTACTTTTCCACTTGCAAACTTTTGCATAAACTCTTGCTCACAAATTAGTCATGGTAAAAAGGAATTAAGTATTAAGCTGGATATGCGTCATTGCACAGATCCTGAGTATACTTGCGTATGGAATACATTGTTGCACCGTATTTATCGTCATTTTGTAAATTTCTTTAACCTCTTAAGCCTCATATTTAAGTAATACTGATGGTCAAGAAGAAGATAAAATCAGTGTCTGTAAGTCAGTGACTGACTTAAGAAATAAATTGATAATTGAATCATATAATTCATAGGAAAAGTATTCAATGCTTACAACCTCAAACATTATTATTATTATTATTGTTATTATTATGGAGTTGTAGCACCACTGTTTTTATTTTCAGGTGTCCTTGATGTTCACCTTGATGATCTAATGCCTTCCTCGAAACAAAATGAAGTCAGAAGCATTTCGTATGACCATGTGAAAGACTTAGAGAAGTCATTCATGGAGAATCGCATGAGTCAACTGACAATTTTAATCGGTATGGTGGCTGATGAAGAGGTTGAGCGACTCAACAAAACTGTGTTTCTTACCCCAGGTGGTAGGCAAGTGGAGGTGATTGGTGGAAATCACACCGTTTGTGCATTAAAGAGGATTGTCAGCAGAGGAATGTGTCCGTGTGCATAAGCCATTATCACAGGTAAACGCTTTGGCTGTTGGGTTGAGGCACAACCTTGTGCATGAAAAGACAAGGCCGATGTCATTTTTAGAAACAATGAAATTCATTAGGCAGTTGCGGTGTGGCGAGACAATGACAGCTTCCCAATCGAAGGAATGGAAAATGACCATTTTGTCATTATTTGGAGACAAGGTATTTTTTTCTGTCTTACTCATGACAATGATGAAAAACAAGCAATGGCAATAATTTCTACCTGTCTTGACTGTCAACATCTATTGATGTCATGCAAAGTCTCTACTGTGTCCGCTAGTAAATCTTTATAGAAAATAACGTACGTGTACTATATTATTTGATATGAACAAGTGCATGGATTTGTTAATTGCTACACTACTCGGATTGTATTGTATCACATCGTTGAATAGAGACGGTTTGAAAAATTAAGTACAAACACCCAATTATTGTTGCCAAAAAGTCGTCGGATTGCTTTATTCATCACGAAGACAATAATATTAATAAGAAGAGATAATTTTTTCAGAACATTTCGCTGCTTTCGATTATATAGGCTTATGTGTCATGACTTTTAAAATATCAAACATCATTACCAAATACATGTATGCAATTAGTTAGTCTAGTCCGACTATTTATCGCAATGTTGGATTTGCTGACTGTTGCGATTTGAGGTCATTTAAAACATTTCTCTGTATGTAGTTACTACGAAAGTTAAGTACAATTTACTTCATTGCAGACCCTGAAGCAGCTGGAACAACGACTGCAAAATCACATAGCCCTTGCCAGGTGTAGCGATGCTGTGTTTGAGCGGATTCTTAGGGCTCAGGAGGAATGTGGAGTGGAAATAAATCAGACTTTTTTTAAAAAATGATGCATTTCCCCAACCAGTACTAGCTTACATATGTGGAAGTTTTATGTCAAGATGGCATCAAATCCTACTGTCAAAAAGTGTATGCTCTAATAATGGATTGATTTTTAATTAATCTGATTCTGAATATTTTTTAAACAGTTATGAAGTTATGATTTAGCTCAAATGCAACTGATGCATCTTAAGATATTGCTATAGCTATTGTAAATACAGTAATTAAAATGTAAAACTAAGTGTCATTTTTATATCATTAGAATGCACTCAGAAACAAGGCAAGTTTAAAATGTAAATGTTAAACAAGAAGCTAGTTCTTATTGATTCATGTATGGATAAGATTCTCTGTGTCTTGCTGGTTAGTTTTTTTTTAATTTAATGATTTGTTTGCATGGTATCTTTTATATATACTTATAATGTAATGTTCCTTTTCAGTCAGGAGGGTCTTAATCTATATCCGAAGCAGAAGAGGATAAACAAAGTGTGTAGCCAAAGGGTACCTTCGATTCTTCTGTGTAGCATTAAGAGTAAATAAATTACCGTTAATTGTGTTCAATGCAAATTGTAACTTGTTACTTGTAAATTGTAACTTGTATTTTAGAACGTTCTAAATTCTGACTAATGAAAATTCTTCATTTCATATTTTCGGTCCGGAAATTTAGAATGTTCTAAAGTGTTCAGTAGTTCTAGAAATGTTCTAAAATTTTCTCAACATTTTTAGAACGTTCTAAAAGCTCTATCACAACATTGTATTTTTTTCTGTATAATTTTGTGTAAATGTAAAATAAAGAGTATTTGACAAATCTGTACGTGTTTCTGTTTTCATTTTCGTTTTTGGGAGCTATCTTTCTATTGAAAAGTGGCAAAAAACGGGGGTAAAATTGGGCGTAGAATATAAAATCCCCTTGAGTTACATGTTGAAAAAAGTGCCTACTTGTAGTATATTATAAAAATAAATATATCGTCTGCTTTTTCAAATGAGACAGATATTGATGTTGCTTTCATGTTCCAAATTTCACTACAATCATAACTTTGAAGACCTCGTGTACATGGGACCTTCATTAGAACAACAGTAGACCTTTGTTGGTATTCTATAATATTTGCTGTAACAGCAATATTTTTATACTCGTGATCGTTGGTAAAAGAAACTGCCATCTTGTTCTGCCAATAATTTAATTTCAACTGCAAATCATTTTAATGAGATAAAACTAAGGCTGAATACTAGTCTCACTCGCTG
This sequence comes from Lutraria rhynchaena, assembly GCA_008271625.1. NCBI lineage: Eukaryota > Metazoa > Mollusca > Bivalvia > Venerida > Mactridae > Lutraria > Lutraria rhynchaena. The sequence goes on from VIBL01000064.1 coordinate 1,108,108, forward strand.
TGTAATTCATCTATTTGTCAGCTGTGCAATGTTTTTAAAACCTGCCAATCAAATGCTATTGATGTGAGGCCGTTTCTCAAAATGCTTATGCTCGAGTATGCACTTAAGCCGTCAATTCTTCCAAAATCGTAGTGATGGAAAACACACACGCACGCACGCACCCTCGCACGCACGCACGCACGCTCGCACGCACGCACACACACACACCAATATTTGAGTTGCTTTCTAAAGTTGCATTGCGTAGAAACAAAAAGTAAAATGTGCACTTTCATTGTATGGGATCATCGAACAATATCATCATGCTTTAATATGAATAAATATCTTTTGAATGATTCTAGATGAACAATAATGCCATAAAGCAGGACCACATGTTACATGATACATATTGAACACGATTTTGATAAATTGGGTAAGTCAGTAAAATGAATAATATTCTTCAACCAAACCCACTAGTTTGCTACTTAATAGCTCAATTGTATGTACATTTTATCTTATTTGACTGTCGTCTACTACCATATTCTATTACATAGACTAAACCTTCAATGAAATTCCATCCTTACAACCGAATGTTTTCACACAGACATTACCACGACTTGCTTGTGATTTTAAATTCTCCTAACCTTATCATTTGTTAATACAGTAAAACTTGGAGATCATTGTACGTACCCGTACCCAAAAGATATAAAAAAAAACACAAAGGTTAGACAGGAGAAAAAGATTTTAAATTTTTGTTAAATCATTAAGAGAGTTCCACCATTTCGGACCAACTGGAAGAATATTTTGTTGTCAGCGAAAACTAGCAGACATGTCGTTATATTTTAAACCTCTGTAAAAATGCCTGTAAAAGTCTACAGCTGCCATGTTTGAAACTATGATATGGTGAATGTTATACTCAAGATTAACGAGTCTTAGATAAGCCATAAAATTACGTTTGATAAAAAGTCATCATGGAAAAAATATAGCTTTTTAATGTATACATGTATATTGATACATGGTACTATCTATGAGTAAAGTATCTTTGATTCGTTCAAGCTGCTAGGTTATAAACAGTTTGTTTTAAGTACTATTATTGTAAGAGTACATGGAAATGTAGATTTAGAACGATGCATTATTAATACAGCAAAATATATTTCTAAATAATTTTGGCATACATTTCTTTTACAGTTCTAATGAACACATAATTATCATAATGAGAAAAATGCAGCTGAATGTACAGTACAGAAACCAAACTACAGTGAGATCACTTTTAACGACCACATCAATATTAAGACCAGCCCATTACAACAACCACTTGTAATAATATTTTCTCTACGCAATGTATTGTAACTTGATAAGTATTTCCATTCCAAAAGATGAAATTATTATAGAGGTTTTATTGTAAAAACATGAAAGATCTATTTAACAACACAATTATATCAATTTATGCCTGACTGTATCACTGAATTGATGAATCAATTTGATTGAATATCAATTAAGGCGAGGCAACAAAAACAAAAAAAAAACGTCCATAACCAGTACAGTACATGAATGGGAGAAGAAAATCATTTATGCGCAGTTGGCCCATATGAAAGGTTTATTTGTAGTATATCATAAGGTAAAATGAAGGCATTGCTAAAATAGCGGCCTTACTTTGCAAGTGGTTATAAATGCAGATTTGACCATTTCTTTTTGCTTTTAATAAATTAATATTTATGTCACGATATATTTCCGGATTTTTAAACGTGTGATTACAATTATGAAATGTTGAATAGACTGTTTTCCAGGACACTTTTTTCATATCTATATTTACGAGAGGTCAAAGTCCACAAATACTCATTTAATTTACTAGCCTTTCTGTGATTTATCGTCCTTTTTATTTCAGAACTGTTTCCAAGATGCCTTTAGTTCAGCGACCATTCAACAGAATTTATTCATCCTATATAGACAACTGAGAACGTGCAATTGAGTTTCCAATGTGACTATATACATGCACCACTTACCACGGGAGATATATCGAAAAGATTTGATGCATCTGTAATAATTTAACAATACTTTCAACTTCTAGAAATAAAATAATCTTATTCACATTATTGTCATCGTTGTTTTCGGCTGTTTTTGCTAGTGCTTGGTTAGACATAAAAGATACAATGCCATGGGTGTATTTGCTCATGAAATTATGTTGCCCTGGTATTTTCCTTATAAGTAAGAATGTGTATAAAAAAGTTGGTAACACAACTGGGATTACTGTATAGAATGTGGGAATAGCCGAGTAACAAATTTCAAACTATAATTATGAAAAGCATTGCAAATTGAGCTAGGAGCGTACGCCAAGTACTAAGTTCAAAAATACTTACGTAGGAAACGGTGCGGAACTCATCATGAAATAACGAATCATCCTATCCATTTTATTATATACAAGAAAGGATGCTGAAGTCTTTTAAAATATTTCCCATGTAATGCTTGCTTAAATACGTTTCTAAGCCCCATACTGTAACACAACGATGTTCGCTGAATAAAAATCACTATTTAATCGGTCAGTTAAACACAGACCGCGCATTTTCATCAATTGTACGGTTTGGGGTTCATGAGCTACATAGGTTATGTTTGTAAACAATCTTCATAAACAAGCAGCTAACTATGCCTGTGAAAAACTACAGTAAAACCTCAATAATGATACCACCTTCAGAACCCTAAAATCTATCGTAATAATAATATGGTCTTATTATTAAGCTGAATTAAAGTGGAGTTATTGAAAGCCAGCACGAAAAGGAGTGGTAGTTATATCAGAATGGTCGTAATATTGAGGTGGTCGCTATGTGAGGTTTTATTGTATCATTAATATTTCAAACATAAGTTGATCGTGTCGCTATTAAGCGTTGCATCTTTCATCATCCTTGATTATTATCTTAAATCAGGAAACAAAATATACAACATTATATACCTTTCTCTTCATTTATATTCTAACAACATTAATACCGCCGAATGTAAATCGGCAACAATAGCATTCACAACCATCTGCAATATAAACAACTTAATGAGTTGCAGGCGCTTTTTGTATTTGCACTGACCCACCGATGTATGCATCGAGATTATTACAAGCATGATTTTATTGCCATGTCATCAAATATCAAACGTAAATAAAACATACCATCAAAACAGAAGAATACTTATATTGTTTGCGGTTTATTTTGTTTATTATGAGAAAGCGAACTATTCTGCAAACATACTGCATGCATACTGTAAAATCTTGTAATACTATAAAAATCTTGGTGATATTGTTATGACAAACGATGTACGCTACTAAATCCCAGATAAACAGATTAAACATTTTGAGAAGTTTCTCAAACACTATAATATTAATAATGATAATAAATTATTTTGGTTGTTAGCATGTTGATGAACAGCTGACATACATGTATTAACAAACGTCCACCCGCTCAGCTGCATGGTGTGTGCGTTGATTTTACAGACCTCGGCTTTGTGAGTGTGGAACCATTTGGCGGCACATGATCAAGAATGCAAATCCATCGTGTTTGCTTCACACCAATATATGATAATTATCCTCACACATAAATACACTACTATACTGAGCATATCATCAATGATTCAATGATAACCATATTTGATTATATTGAACAATTGTCATCACTTTCATGGGTACAGATGTTTAATAATTTACATGCCTTAATGAACAGAGCTTATATGTATTTATCAGATATTAAAGTTATCCAGGCGTCTATTTGCACGCGCGTTCCGTGCTTCTTAAGTATCTAATGGTGGCTAGGTTGCATCAGTTCATTCAAAGTTTTCTCTGCTTCAGCTGTACATGTTGTTTTAAATTGAGTTTTACGGCGACTTATGTTGACAATACGCCACTTGCTCAAGACAGAAGTGATGGTTTCATGCGTGATGTGATTCCACACTCGGTAGCTCTTCTAAGGAGCTATTCTGATCAACATTTCGATTCATTTAAACGGGTGATACGAGAGAAAATTCACAGTTCTACCGACAAAATTGTTCAAAAATGAAACTATCCAAATCTCATTACTTTATGTACGCTGGGAATAGAAGGCAGTTTAAACTCAACAGTGTAGTGTAAGATGATATTCCAGTTTATCCGATTTAGTTCGGCGGGGAGATCAACAGAGATCTTTTGAAATACTTGAATCTGATTCCAATGTAACTCATAGGAATATACTGATTAAACAGACAAATCCCCAGCCGGTTGGGACACTGAAGCTGAGTATGAATCCGATGACTTTAACCAATGAGAGCGATGATGATAAACGAATTCGGAAGGCAGAAGCTAGAGCACTAAAGTCTGGCTAAGAAAAATTCGACATGGAAATCTCACTGGTTGCGTAATAGAAGTGCCTTTTAAACCTTATATTGTGGGTCCACTATTAGTTTGGTTAAAAGTGTAGGGAAAAACGACTTATTCCCAATTGAAGTCTTTTATATAGGTATGTCTGGAAAGAGCATTTGAAGTTTTAAGATAGAAAAATAGCTTATGATTATCTTTTTGAAGGCGGGTATATGTTCAGGTTCGATATTTTATCAGTTTACCATTATATTGATATAACGACCGTCCAGCAATTTTTGTGTTTTTTTTGGCAAGTGAATGGAAAACAATTTTTATATCAAGCCTTGAAAATCACTTTTTCTGCCTCGGTCAGAATATGTTAATATCCATTCAGATACTAGCAACGTTGCATGAACCGCTTATATTTCTAGTAAGAATAATGTAGTATTGTCACATGAACTGGTCACCCATAGAGCAAAAACAGAGTTCTACTTGGCGTGAATTGTCAACTATACTGTTCGCCCTGCAAAGAGTTTCTTTAGTGCCAAGGGGTCTGAATGTAAATTAGTGTTATCAGAATTGTGTACAAATAGTATAAATAACGATAGTATGAAAGTTGATTTCCCTTTTAATGGCGAGACAGATTTTTGACATTTGCATTCAGAACAATATCTCTAATTATGAAATGTATTCCTAGGTAAAATACGTCAGATTCATTTAGCAAGTTTTACTATGTAAATAACTGGGGCGTGTCATTTGAATTTTTGCATTTTTGCTGTCTCTATGTGGGGCCCACACACTGTTGACCGTTTTACAAATCATAATAACAATGTATTACCCAAGTTTAATTCTGGGTTCCAGGTACTGAGATATATTGTTTTTTAACGTAGGGCAAGATATTAATGCACAACATTTGAACAAAAATGCTGTTTTGAGGATCGTCTCGGTTTACTAGCAAAGTTTCGGCCTTACGATTTCATTAAAAAATTATACATGTTTTACGGATTAAACATATTCTCCAGAGATATAGGTGTTAACCGGTAATACACAGGAATTATCATCAATGTCAAAGCGCACGTATCTCGCGAGCTATATTATTTCCATAGGCGGGTCCAGGGGGCGGACCCGGCGTACGTCGCCCCCCCCCCCCTAAAATTGCCGGAGCAAAAAATATGATATTTTACATGAAAAAAAAATTCGCAATAAGTTGCGAATAAAGTTACACAATGACATAACGTACAATTCACCCTGAACCTGGACTGGCCCCCAGCCTACTTGTTCAGTTCCCCCCCCTAACTAAAAATCCTTGATCCTATGATTTCGGTGGGCAGCTAATTTTAACAATATCTGCTGGCCTGGGATTGTAAAGCATCTTTTTCCCATGTTAATAAGTGACGCTTGTCATATGTTAAATTATGCTGATTTTCTTCACACCATGTTGGTCCCAGACTATAACATAGATCTTTTGTTATACCCAACATGGCATTATTATGGTCCGGGAAGCGATCGGAAAAGACGGAATGTAGCGGTCTATATGATAATGTAATAAGTGACTATTATATATTACACTGTAAACGAATTGCATACCACAATCCACATGAGATAATAACATGGCTTTATATACAGCTTCATGATCAAATACTTATAATATGGATGTATGATCGAAACTACATGAAAAAGACCAATTATAAGTGTCCTAAATATAAGTATCCTAACTCAAAACAAAATAGTTAGGGTACTGAAAGTCTTATTAATGCACTAAAGGGCACATTGAGTTTATTCTCAGCATTAAACGCACCATTTGTAAAGACGGTATAGTACTATTAAAAAGAGTCTTAATTCAATGTATTGTCGCTCACCGTCTTAAGAGATGACTAATTGGTACTGTACTAAGAGATGAAGTTATTATCTATGTAACAAAACATTTCATACAAATTAACAGGTATAACAATATGAACAATTAAATTAATTATCTTACTGTCACCACGAGGAACTACAAATTAGTGTATAATACAACAATAATCTGCCAAGATAGTTTCAGATGAAAATGCAACACAAAAATGGCTCGCACGATGATTTCTATATGATATCAGTAAATGCTGAAAATCTCTGGGACATGATAATTATACGAGTACCATACATTAATAATCTTGGGGTAATATTTTCCTAAATCTACATGATACTCCCAATCAATCAATTCTGATTATAGCTGGGAGGCTTTTTAGGACAGTGTAACTACAGGCGTACTAACAATTGTGATGTTAGTCTTGAACACTTGCTACCCTCTCGGTTATAACTTGTTGAACAGAACTTACCAACAATACACATGAGTTTTTTTACATACGAAGGTTTGGTTAGACGATCCTTTAGAGATAGACTATAAAACACACATAGGCCAACTGTCCTTAACAAAGCACGAAATAGAAATGATGTGTCAACTTGTAAAAGTCTAGACATAGTTTACTGCTGGTTCTCAGTGACATACAATGTCAGCATGTTTTCCATATTGACTTAGACGTATAAGTGCCTCTACCAGTATGAACAAACAACACATCGTGCATATTGAATTTTCGCAACATTTTAAACTGTTTATGTCATGAAATCAGCTTTGTTTACTTCTAGAGAAACTCGATTCCATTCACATTTATTTCAATGTGGAAATAAACCGACTGGTATATCAAGAAAATGGTCATATTTGCTACTATAATTTCATCGAATATTACTCTATGTTTGTTAATACAAATTCAATACAAAACGAGAAGCTGATACACGAACGTATACTTTGGATTTATTATACAATGTATGAATAAATTGATATACTCTAATGATATCTTGATCTAGTTTGATTTCATGAGCGATTTCATTAACTTTTTGTATTGAATATACAGTATAACCTCGATAATAAGGAAAATGTCAATTAAAACTTTATAAAAATGGAATGCGAGTGAAATATTATGATCTCATATGACTTTATATCGGCGTGGTGTTGAATATATTTCACTCGACTCGAAAACTGATAAGGCCTAAACAAAAAAAGGATTGCTTCCGGTTACATGCCCAAACAATATCGGTCGGTAGATAGGAATTTTTTTATTATACGTTTTTACATATATCAGCAACACTGTATGAAAATATGTGCACTGAGTTGTGAACAGTACAATAAGCACTAAGATTTGGATGCCGTAAAAGCTTAAAAGTCGACAAGTAAAATCATGCGTCGGTCGGGTAACCTGAAACAAACCTTTTTTAGGCCAAACAATGATTCGAAAAACATTGAAAAATATATCTAGAACATTTTGACAAAAGAATTATGCTGTAAGATTTCGGTGTAACTGGGGCACCTTAGGACTAAACCGGAAAATAACATTAAATGCCTCATCCTACATACATGAATTAATAATAATACATGTATAGATATTCCTTACGAAACATAAAATAATATCAAAATTTTAACATTTCTTCATAAGAAATAAAATACATTCATAATAGTTCATCCACTTAACAACAATTAATAGTTAAAGTTTAAGTGAAGGGACTTTCACTTATGGTAGAGCGGTTATTGCCTTTCACGCTGTGAGTTGGAATCCCGCCGCGACCAGACAAATTTCACATGTGAGGTAGCTGGTTCGAAAAATCATATACTTAGTTTCAAAAAAGGCTGTAAAATGAGTTGCTACAAAAAAGTTTATCATGTTCAATATACAGTCAAACTTGTGAACAAAGGCCACCCTTGGGAAAGACGAAATGTGGCTTTTATTAACAGGAGGCCTTTATTCAGTGAGTTTGTTTCAAATAAAAAATTGGCTGCGAACACAGGTAGGACTGTATTATCATTACAAAGAGAAAGCCGCGCTCGTTGTCATTAAGCTTCAGGTACAAGTATGTACGTAAGTCTTTACATTTCTGTAATATAATGTAGTTCATTCAATAATATTAGAAATTTTACAACATAACTGTTTCTCTTTGTATTGAATACCTCTTCACAGTAAAATTTAAACATTAAGACCATCATTAATTATCTATTACACGACGTGGTCTTAATGTTGAAGTACTACAGATCTAAGAGAGGTTTTACTGTTGTTAATGTGTAATAAATGACCATTAAACGAGAATAGTGAATATTACTGTGCAAGGTCGACATCAAAATCGCCCTACCTTAAGTTCAGAAGGGTCGATGTTGTATGATAATCCAATTTTATGAATAACAACACACTATTCCAGCACAATTATGTAGAAATGCACATATTAATTCCAAAGCTTAATGAGTACAAACACACATTAAGCACATATTTAACACTAAAGCACTACATTTAATCCATAAACGAATAGAAACACACTAGATTCCTGAACCGGACTCCCGAACCGGGCTCCTGAACCGGACTCTTGAACCGTACTCCTTTACAGTACGTTGTGGAATCGAATCAAGGCAGCAACTACTAAGAGTGGTAGACCGAACTTTTGTTATTACTTTAATCACAACCGACTCAAAACAGCTTAGCTCATCTTATCATGTACATGCTGTCATAGAAACGTGTTTGGAAGAAGTCTTGAACTTATTATTAGCAATTTAGATTCTGTAGCGAGAAGTCATGATAAAAAGTCACATTCAAATTGATATGTATATACTATCTATATGTATTCAATAAATATGTTGTCTTCATTTGTATCAACCAAGTCGTAATACACATAAAATAAGTATTTGATGATATTATCAAAAACAAAGGTTGTGGCATTCGTCTGTCAGATTTTGGTTTCTCTTATTGGAAGGGTCCGTAGGAGAATATGGTGCGCTTTAAATGGCAAGAAATCCACAAAATCTGGTTCTATCAATGTTGAGTTAGTTCTAATCTACGTTGTTTAATTGGTATGTTTTTGAATTGAAGAACTCCCATCTGACCTAGCATCCAAACAGATAATAACAGGTGCACATAGCCAGAGTTAGTCAAATAACGCTTTATTCTAATAAAATTGAAAAAATACGACAGTTGTTGTCTTGAAGAATAAAATCAACTTATCCAAGCCTCCGGACAACGAGATTATTTCTTCATTAGTGTAAGTCACTTATACTTATTCACCCTGGTGTCCTATGCCAGTCTCAAGGTTCCACAGCTTCCTCAGATATCCGGCCTGTTGTCGTAACAATGGACGATTCCATTATGTAATATGTTACCATGGGAACGATATGTGCACGCACGAAGAACTGTTGAATCAGCAATCCAATACCAACAACTGAAAAATACGTAAACATATATAACATATTAATATTATTTTTTAGATAATTTATTTATTATTGAAACCTAAAGTTGTGACAATAATAAGCCACTTACATTGTGAAAACAACTACGAAAAATGAAAAACTTGCAACATTCCAAGACTTTGTATCCTATGAGGATGATATGATTACTTTGAATACATAAAAAACTACTATCTATAATACAATAATTACGGATTATTCAGTGTCTGAAGGCTTCTGTTCATCACAAAGTGCCGGACTACTTAATAATTGAGCTAACGACCGCTACAAGGACTAAAAATGTCGCGTACATAATACAAATTATTTGATTTTCATCATAAGTTAAAAGTGAAGGGTTATTAAGTCTAAACTCTAAGAATATCTAAACTCTAAGAATAAGGTATACGAGCGTAGCGCCCATTACGCACAATACGCACTTGCCTATAAAAATCCAGCGACCCAAGTTGTAGAACCAAAATATCGTACGACGAATTTTCTCTAGATCTGGATACAGTACGCATAGGCGGGTCCAGGGGGAGACCCGGCGTACGTCCCCCTCCCCCTAAAATTGCCCAAGCAAAGGTTTTTTTCTATCATGATATATATATAAATGTCAAAAATTGTTCGCATGCTACGCGTGCAATAAGTTACAGGTACAGTAACACAATAACATAATGTACATTTCGCCCTGGACCTGGACCCTCAGCCTACTTGTTCAGTTTCCGTCCCCCCTTACTAGAAATCCTGGACCCGCCTATGGTACGCATAAACATTTCATTCCTGCCTACTCCTATGGTTTAGAGTTCAAATTGGCCTAACTAGAAATAATGTCATGAAACGCTTTCTATCAATTTCCTTCATTGATATTGACAAGAATGGTTTGCTTTCTAAATGTCATACATGAGAAGTATATTCTGTAAAATACTAATATACCGTAAGTGGTTTCTTGGTGATACTAATGCAGTCAATATGTTTCAACTTGAGCATGTGTAATTCTGTATTACCAATGATGTAGTCGCTGGTCATTAAATATGTAATGATTTATGTTGATTCTAAAATATAGTGATATTTATTATTATTAGTACATGTATATATTTGTTACAAATGTAGAACGTAATAAGATATAGAACCTCTCTAAATGTTTATTGTCGTTTATGTAAGGCAATACAAAGCAATGAAATATATTCTCATCCTTAGTTGGATAACATCATGGGGAGTCATTAGTCAATTTTATATAAATAATGCTTAGAACGAGAGAATACATTCCAAACTAAGACAAATTCTTGATAAATGGATGATAGACAAACTGGTGTTGATAAATAAAATACATTTATTGTTTGTATGTTTAAAATAAAGTCTTTAATCACGAATAAAATCAACGAGACGGATTTGTAGACGGGCGGGTTGATATTTTTAATGGTAGGTATATTTTGAAGGTGTATTTATTTTTCGTGGTTATGACGAGTTTAACATGTCGGTGTAAGGTAGATAATCACTACATTTTATATAAAACTTGTCGACATTCATTCGATGAGCATTTAGAATATCAGCAGAAGTACTCGCGTTTATATCAACTATTATCTAAAATATCCTTGCTATAACAAGTTACGCCAGATTTGGATTCACATTTTTTGGAGAACAAACAAAACCAAACAAAACTAGATGAAAAGTTCTTTATTGTGATATCAATATTTTGTTTTTACTTTTCCGGATGTTTTCGCACTGGGTTCTGAATGTGCCGGATTCCGCTGTGAATATCCGGAATTTAAATTGCTTTAAAAAGTGACTTATTTTTTCCTAGTTTGATAAAAAAGATCGATGTAATACCCCGCTAGATTCATATTCTACCGTCATCATAATTATGATTGTATCCGTACATTTATCGGTAAGATGGACACAAGAAAAGTAAATTAACGATTTCAACAAGCACAATTAGAGACGAAAATAGAGATATCGTAATAACGATGTTGTTAATGGGCTCATGGTGTATTGTTAAGAATCTCCGTTTTGAACTTCTGGATGAAGAATGTGTTCAAATTACAGCCCTCGTAACGGACTTGACGGTATTTAGATAAGTTTGTCACGATAGACTAGTATTCCCTTGTAGTCCACATCAAAAAGGTTCAAACCAAGAAACCAGATTACAGAACATGTGCATGTAGGTGGTAAATGAAGCGTATTTAAAACGACTACAGGATTAATTTACTATGTCGTTTGTACTTTTTGACAGTCAAAACAATACGCACTAGATGTGCAGTTACATCCGAAGGACAAAATATTCCTGTTGAGTACTACTAGGTCAACGATTACCACTGTCCACATCATTAATTTTGTTCACAAGAACACCAAGCGTTGTTCATTCTAAATATTAAACGATTATACATATCTAACAGTCGTGATAATGAATACACAATAGTTAATGCATACAGTGCAACCTTTCCAGAGCGGTCCTCTTTTAAGCAACAACCTCCCAACTGTACGATTTAACTATCAATTTAACCTTTCTAGAGCAAACAACCTCTCAACAACATAATATTGCTACTCCTTTTGGAGATGTTAAATTGTATATATAAAAATATATACGAGTGATAAAATTTGGAAAGAAAACTTGTTTTGATGTATAATGAAGTTCAGTTTTGCTCTATCATCTTCGAGAAAACTCGGCGTTCATCTTAAAGCAAGGTTTTAGTCGATCATGTGACAGGGAAACATACTTTCAGTGTTACCTTTCAATTCATCTAGAGGATAGAATGAGGTTTTAGTCTAGATCTCTTTTTTCATGACAAGTAAAAAAAAATAGATTTAGTTGTGAATCAATTAATTTCCATTTATTTAAAGCTAATTGGCACATGAACGATACATTTTGCCATTTACAAACAAAACAATATGACCAATGTAAATAGAAAACATATTATATTGTAAACAGGACGAAAACATTATTTCTTAAAATAGTTGCATAATGATCACAAGAAGCAGCAATGAAGATTTTCATTTCATATTTTTATAGCACAGTAAATAAAATTGGCTGAATTAACAATAGTTTTAGTGTTATTTGAAGATAAAATGAGTGCTAATTTGTTTAAGGAAAGCCATTATAAATTCTTGAAGTACTTAGCTCGTAATTCGCTGTAAAGAGGACAACATAGCAGGTAATGATATTCAGTTTCAACTATATTTTGCGTACATAATTTAAACTTTCTCTGGGACTGTTTGTTATTACAGTATCTTCCATTTTCAGTCTGTAAGTGGTACGAACCTAACCTAGATTTAGACATTTCTTTTTGCATATTTTCAGTTGTAATGATATGAAAATACTGAATTCTGTTTAAACGTCGAGTAGAATACAGTCGTACCTGTGTTTGTGACCACTTCCGAATATGGACCACCCTGTGATGAAAGGCCATTCTTCAAACCCTCACTGATTATTAAGAACAAACTGGCCTCCGAATAAAGGAAATCTATCAACAAAATCCACATTTTTTTGTCTCAGGGATGGCCTTTGTTCACAGGTTTGACTGTAATTCATTATGGCTTGATTATATAGGATTTGAAGCCATTCCTGTAAGTACAGCTCCCTATCTCGCTGTCGTAAATTGGTAAATGGAATGTGTCTACTGTCTAATACTGTTATTGTTACGAATGTTGCCTAAACAAGTAGTAGTTATTGGTGACACACAGCTTTTATTTCTATAACGTACGTTCAAGTTGATTTGTTAATTGAAAATTCAAAACATCAAAGAATGTGGAGATTTCATAAGTTTAGTTCAGTATTTTAACAAACGTTCGATACAAAATCAATCCAATTCTCCATAGACTGGCGAATTTGAAGTTAGGGTTTAACACCTCAGATATTTTTACAAAATTTTATATGCAGTTTGTCGACTTCTTGTAAGTTGTAAAAGCTCCATGCTTCAGAACTGTAAGTGATGATTAGCACAATGAGGATAAAACAGCGCAATTTTACTTGAGACATCTTAGTGCACACGTCTAATAACAGAAAATGGGTTGTTACTTGCTATTGAAGCTTGGCCAGAAAGCGTTTTAACAGCCTGAGACGTAGTGTTACTGTTAGTGAAATGTATTCTTAAGTAACAAAAATCTCCAACAATTTTAATATTTTTAGCATTAACAGTTACACGCTTTCAAAAATACATACTTTCGTATTGTAGGTACATTGCATTAATCTATAGCCCACGTTTACACGAATATCAATTAATATTATCTAATTGTTTCTGAAAACTTAACGGGTCGGTGAGAAACAAAGCAATGTGATCCGCAAAATGTAACATGTAAACAGAATTTCGATGTCATCGCCAACAAGGTTAACGTAATTTATAGATTCACAAATATCATTGAACATCAAAGGTGATAAAGGCTCACCTTAACTGACCCCTAAAGTTACGTCAAAGAATTCAAGCAGACGGGGGGAGCAGGGCTCATAAATGAGATTATAGATGTTATATCCTGAGTCAAAGTGCTGGGTCACCAAATAATACAAGATCCAGTCCAATAGTATAATTGCGGAATAGGACGAGACGTTGAAACGCGATAAATCTCCATAATTATTTTCGTTTTCAAGGTTAGCTCTAGGACAGAGTGATACTGTATCAGGTTTCTATAACAGGGTGTGATATCATGTCACGTGCTTATGACGTGGTATCACCGTTTGACTTGGTTATATCTACAACGACCCCGAGTTTAAACATTACTGATCATTTACCAGTGTCACGTAAGGACATCAAGTTTGTTTTATTTTGTTATACGTCAACCATATCTTGCAAAACCTAGCTGCCTTTTCACACATACGCGCGCACGCATTCACGTGCGCGCGCACACACAACTGACTAGTTTAAACTCAGAATATATATATCCAACACTTCTGATTCTGATCTTGCAAGTCACTGTTTTCTACTCAAGAATACGAAACAACAATTTTAGAATATAAAAGATAATCAGTATTTAAAAGAAGTCTATAATAAACATGACTTTCAAACTACAGCCATTATTCTTTTAGCGGTAGTATCCAATCAAGAAACCATGAACTTGGATAAAATGGTGTTTTTAACTAAAAACGCCTGCTGACGCTTAAAAATAATAGAACTAATTGGCCTAAAATCAAACAGAAATAAAACGAATGGTTTCAATATTTCTAGATGAAATCCCACGCATAATATGAGATTTCTATTCCTTAGATAACACTTATCTAATCAGAATAATTATGACATCAAAATCATATCGACTGCTAAAGTTTGTATACTGACCCACCATACGTTTTTAAAGAAAATACATACTGGTATAGATTCGCGCCTGACCACTTTGGCTAACGTTATTAATACAACTGTGTTACTGAGTATGTTTAAAACTGAAATGTCAATGCAATAGACACTTTGTCAGTACATGTTCTTGATGTTCTTCCTTTTATATTCAGATTGTACTTCCGAACTTATTGGTACGCGGGCGGATGGACTATTTTAATGTATACTCATACACTCAAACTCAAGACATGTACACATAACATTGAATAAACAAGGGAGGTAAGTACATTGTATTTACAATGAAAGCTACCGAGAAAATGCACCTTTCTCACATTCGCTAACCATTGGATGCATTTTGTTGCTGTTAAGTTGCAGACAACATGTCCGTCAGTAGTAATCTATTTCTAAACAAATGGTTGACTGATTGGTGTTTTACGGTGCTTTTAACACTAACTAGGCTATATCGCACCTACAGCAGAATTTGTTAATTAATTAATTAATTAATTATGTTAACTATATTTTAATGTACAGATTAATTGCCTTTAAAAACTGAATAATAAGCATTGTGTATACAAGGGAATACTTTACCTGTGTGTGGTGTGTATTGTTTATTCGTTCTGGACTTTATTTCTCGTGGATGTGACCTGAACCAGATCCTTCTGACTCCATTCAGAGTTCTAGATGATAAGCCAGGAGATAATGATACTTATGTGACCCATTGGTTTGAACACCCTTATGGCACTTATTATAGACAAGCTCAATATGTGAACAAATGTGGACAAAAGTGTTTTGCACAACGCCATGATAGAGTAGGAAGTGAAAGACGTTTGTATCATAGAATCATGAATAGAAACATAATTTATTATACAGCTTAATTTGTTTTCTAAACAAAACTCTTGTTCTATGTTGTTCTATTTAAAAATATATGTAAGGACTTATGTCTATGTACAAAAAATGTTGTTCTATGCTGTTCTGTTTAAAAAATATGTACAAAAAATGTTGTTCTGTTTAAAAATATGTTTATTTACAAAAAAATATTGTTCCATATTGTTCTATGTTTAAAAAATGTTGTTTATGTTGAATAAAAATATAAAAAAATGATACAACGTGTTTGTTTGTCTTTGTTGGTATTAGGACTTAAGAAACAGAAAACAAACACAAAAACACACAAAAACTAACGAACAAAAAAGTGGACGTGACATCATTTTACATGCTCTCTCTAAGGTTCGCGCTTGCAGTACAAAAGCCAATGCATTGCGTTACGTCATTCATTTCCATTCAAACACTCACCATGGATGCGCTATTGCAACAACTTGAAATAGCTAGGCAACTGACGGCTAGGCAAACCAGAGTATGGCGGACGATCCGTCAACTGGCTAGTAACGTAGCTAAAAAAACGAGAGCAAGAAGAACTGGCTATTGCGGAGTCGATGAATTTGATTGAAGTAGATCGTTTTCATCAGCGAGATGAATTGATACGTATGTGACAACATTTTCCCAACCTAGAAAAGAAGACATCAAGATCTGCAGAGCCGCGACCCGCCAGGGGACCCAGTCCCCGTCGGCGCCGACGAGAGCAACAGGCCGCTCGAGATCGAACGGTGAATAGACTAAGGAAGCGTGAACCTAGGCAGAAGGCCATGAATGAAATCAATGCTAAAGAACAGGCCGAGAGGGAACAGGCCTTTGCCGAGTTTGAATCCGAGCTAAAGCAGAAAAGAACTAGCTGCGAGGGAACAGACAGCTAGGGAGCAGGCCGAACTTCAGTCTGATATCAGACAACAAAGACAAGCAGCCGAGGCGTATTATCAACAAAAAGAAGAAGAAGAAGACAATTGGAAATTAATTGCCACAGCTGAAAGAGAGAACTTTCAACCATCTGTCCCAGAACAAGAATGGTACTGCGGGGACCCGACCTGCCGAGACTGCTATCCCAACCCCATGAAGGATGCAGACAAGTGGTATGCTCAACAAAACTGCCCGTGTGAGCTCTGAACCCCAAAGAAGCCACCTGCTAAGTAGTACTCTAACCACTTTTTTTTCAGGGCCACCATGTCTTTTCGAAAGCACACTTCTTGTCAAATTGTCTTTTTGAAAAAAAAACAAATTGTCGAAAAGTGAAAATAAAATTCCCACACAAATAAAATTGAAATGAAATTGAAAATAAAACAAGTAATATGCTAGATTCCACCCCTCCCGCACCCAAAAAAAAAAAAACCATACATTTAGGGTCCAAATTTTTTTGTATCAAAAATGCAACAGTAGTATTCCCCCACTAGTAGTATAAAAATATTTATATTTAAAATATATGGTATAAAAAATTAACCTATACATTTTTTATTTTAAAAAATTAAAAAAGTAAAATTAGTCGGATTTTGTCCGCCGGGAAAGTCTCATGTGGGAAAATGAAGAAATTAAAATTAAAAAATGGCATGTTTTGATTCCGCCCCTCCCGCACCTAAAAAAAACCACGCATTTGGAGGCCAAAATTTTTTTGTATTGAAAAGCAACATGTAATACTCCCCTATTAGTAGTATAAAAATATTTACATTTAAAAATATGGGGTATAAAAAACGAACCTATGCATTTTTTATCTTAAAAAATTAAAAAATGACATGTTTTGATTCCTCCTCTCCCGCACCCCAAAAAACACACATTTAGTAACATGTAGTTTTCAAAATTCAGTAATCTGTAATTCTTGTTCGTAAAAACTACCTTTAATTTCTTCGTTATTTAAATCTTTTATTTTATAAGTAACAGGATAAGTATTTAAAACTTCTTCAATTACAAATATTTCTCTTGTCCAACGACTGGTATAACCTTTTTCAAATTTATCTTTCTTTTTTGTTATTCTTACTCTATCCCCAACTTTAAATTTAGGTTGTTTGGTTTCCTTTTCTTTTTCTGGATATAAATTTTCATACACAGTTGATTCATTTTCTATTTTACTCGCTTCAATAGGAGTCATTTTAATTGAAGAATGTACCGTATTGTTATAATCTTTAACTAAATCATCTAATATATTATAATATTTTGTAGTTTTATAAGCAGTAAAATATTTATACATTTTTTGTTTCATTGTTCCTATCCAACGTTCTACTACACTAGATTTTTCTTCATTCTCCGTTGAATATAATTTTATGTTATTGTCTTTTAATAATTCTTTTACTTGTCGATTATAAAATTCGGCTCCTTTATCCGACCAAATAAACAACGGTTTTCTTTTTTTGAATAATGTTTTAAATGCTTCACTAACCGTTACTCCTGTTTTATTTTTTAAAGGAATCAACCAACCATATTTACTAAAAACATCTATAACAGCTAATAAATATTTATAGTGTTTATTTTGTTTTGAAAATTGATGCATATCTACTAAATCAACTGCCCATGTTTGATCTATCGAATGAACATAAACACGTCTTTTAGGAAAAGATTTTACAACTCTATGATGTAATTCATCTGCTAATTTATTTGTAAATCTATTTTTTTAGATTCACACTCAGAACATTTGGCCTTTAACATTTGTTTATTATTAGATGTTGTTACTTGTTCTACCGAATCATTTTTGGTATGTTTTTTACAACGTAAACAATATATTTTCGGGTGATCCATTTTTATAAGGATTAAATTTTTTTCTTTAAAAATGGGTGAAAGAAAAATTTGTACAAAGTGTAATGAATATAAAACATATAATAATTATTACAAAGAATCTAAAGCTCCGGATGGATTAAAGGCAAAGTGTAAGAAGTGTTTATATTTTGTTAAAAAAGATCATCGAGAACGAAACAAAGAAAAATATAAACAATCTTATCAAGAATTTATACTTAGAAATCCCAATTATCAACGAGAATATTATTTAAAAAAAAAAAATATACCTAATTGAAAATTGCTTCTTATAAAATGGTCGATAAAAAATCCAAAAACTATGTTAAAGAAGTTATTCAAAAAAGTGGTGTTAATATAGATGATTATTTTAAAAAGATTAAATCAGATGTTAAAAGATTGGTTTTCAAATTCCCCAATGTAAAATTTGAAATGATAATAAAAACTATTTATTCAAAACCAATGGCCATGGATGGTAAAATAGAGAGATATTATAATAGTGGGTTTATAGAACTTGGTGCTCGGAACGAATTCGACGAAGTTTATAATTCTATTATTGAAAAGTATAAAGCATGGGAAGGAGAACATCAAGGAAAAGAATCCGGTTTGATATTTAATGAAATAGAAAATACTGAAGTTAAAGTTGTTAGAGTGAAAGGTGTAAGTGGATTATCATATTTCGATTTAGGAATAAAGTTTAATAGCCTATTAAATATACAAAATAAAGATGATAAATGTTTTGCCTATAGTGTGATTGCTGGTATATTTTATAAATTAAAAGAACAAGCAAAACAAGGTGATGAAAATGCTATCAAATATATCGATGACAATCCACAGACTTTCTCGAAAATAAAAAAAGATCCCAGAAGAGTAACAATTTATAAACCTTTTCTAGAAAAAATTAATATGGAAAATATTGAATATCCGGTAAGTATTAAATCAATAGGAATATTTGAAAAACAAAATGAAGGTATAGCTATAAATGTTTTCGGTGTAGAAAATAAACTTTTTGATCCAGATGATAAATATTTTAATAAACTTATTCAAGAAAAGAATTTACGTGATGTATATCCTTTGTATAGAAGTAAATTTAAAGACAGAAAATATGTAATAGATTTATTATACGTTTCTCGGGATAATAAAAATCATTATCGTCTAATTAAAAATTTTAATGCCTATCTTAACCATAATCATAGTAAAAGATACCATTGCAGAAATTGTATTAATGCTTCATACACTACTGAAAATGCACTAGAAAAACATATGAAAGATTGTCAAAAAAATAATCCGATTAAATATAATATTCCCAAAGAGGGAAGTAAATGTAAATTTGAAAATCAGCATTTTAAATTAAAACTTCCATTTGTCGGTTACGCGGATTTCGAATCAATCAATATAAAATTAAATTATATGGGTGTTGATCTTCGAAAACAAATAAACAAATTAAAAGTAAAAAGTAAATCACATTATGTTAATTCCAAAGTAAAGAATATGATTGTCAATAAAATAATAAAAGAAGGAGAAATATCTAAAAAAGAAGCTAAAAGAATTTACCATAATTATATTAATTATAAAATTACAGATGGGATTTTGGGAGCAATTAAAGAAAGATGTATTGAAAAATATTTTAACAAACAGATTGATAAAATTTTCAACAAGTGGGTTGAAGATGGGAGACATATAGAAGTTTCAAAATATGAAGTTGAAAAAATTAATAAAACTTACGACCGAGATTTTAGAATTGATGAAATTAATGATAAATTACGGAATAAAATAAAAAGAGAAAATATTAAACTTTCTTTTAAAGATAATACAATAAATTTACAACAACAGAAAGTAGTTTCTTTTGGTTTACAATTGGTTTCCGAATATCCGGATATTATACCAAATAAAAATATTAATTATGCACCTAGTGAAAACGCAGAAAAAGATTTTATTGAAACATGTTTAAAATACAAAGATAAAATTAAGTGGGCTTACCACCATGCGGAAAAGAAATTTAAAATATCAGAAGATGAAAAAGAAAAATTATATAATTCTTCTGATTGTTGTTATTTGTGTAAAAAGAAATTAGAAAGGAAGGAAAAGATAATAGAACATAATCATTTATCGGGTGAATTTAGAGGAATTTCATGTTCTAGTTGTAATAGATTAGAATCCGGAGATGGAAAACAATTTCCAATCTTTTTTCATAACGGAAGTGGATATGATTTCCATTTTATAACAGAAGAATTACTGAAACATGAAACAGAATACAATAAAGTAAAGGTGTTACCGAAGGATACTGAAAATTATATATCAATAACATTTGGAGATCGATATTTTAAGTTAGTTTTTAAAGATAGCATGCGGTTTTTAATAAGCAGTTTGGATAATTTATCTAAAACTTTAGATGATAGTCAATATAAAATACTTAAAAGAGAATTAAATTCAAGTGAACTTTTTAATGATTTGAAATTTAAAGGAAGTTTCAAAGGAATATTTCCATACGATTATTTCGATTCGTTTGATAAACTAAAATTAAAAGAATTTCCAGATAAAAAAGAATTTTATTCCATACTTTATCAAAAAGATATTTCAGACGAAGAATACGAGCATGGGAAGAAGATATTCAATAAATATTGTACCACTTTCGAAGATTATTTAATGTTATATCAAAAACTAGATGTTTTGATATTAGCAGATGTTTTTGAAAATTTTAGAGATCTTTGTTTAAGATCATATGAAATAGATCCGGCATATTGTTATTCTGCACCGGGACTAACTTGGAATGCAGGATTGAAGTTTACTGGAATTGAACTAGATTTATTAACAGACATCGATATGAAATTGATGTTTGAAGATGGAATTCGTGGTGGATTTTCTGGTGTATTGGGAAAGCGTTATGTAAAAGCAAATAATAAATATACTATTCCTGAGTACACAGCAAAACCATCCAATTTTCTCTGGTATACGGACGCAAATAATTTATATGGATGCGGAATGTCTGAAAAACTTCCATATAAGAATTTCAAATGGGAAGAAGATATAAAACAGGATATAAATTATTATTTAGATATGTGTTCGGAAGAAGTTGGTATGGTTTTTAAAGTTGATTTGTCATATGATGATTCGACAAGATTTAAATTAAGAAAGTTTCCACCAATGCCAATTTCAAGAAAAATAAAAGAAGAAGAAATATCAGATTATACAAGAGATTTCTTGAAACAAAATAATACCAAATTGGGAGATGTTGAAAAATTAGTATTAGATCTCCATGATAAAAAAGAATATATTGTGCATTATGATATTTTAAAATATTACATTTCTCTTGGAATAAAAGTAACAAAAATTCATAGTATAATATCTTTCAATCATAAAGCATGGCTGAAACCATATATAGATTTTAATACAAATATGAGAGCGAAAGCAACAAATGATTTTGAGAAAGACTTCTATAAATTAATGAATAATGCATTTTACGGAAAGACATTAGAAAATATTTCTAATCGTTGTATGGTGGAATTAACAGATAACCCCGAAAAACTAAAACAATTGGCTTCTAGAGATACTTTAAAAGATATTATAGATTTTAATGATAATTTTAAAGTGGTATTATTGAATTATAAATCAATGTATTTCAATAAACCAATTTATTTAGGAATGGGTATTTTAGATTATTCAAAATTAGTAATGTATAAATTTTATTATGATGTTATTGAAAAATATTTTCCAAATAATGAAGTTTTATATTCGGATTCAGTTTTAGGAAATACTCCGTTGATACTAAGATATGAAAATAAAATATATATTGATAAGATAAAAGATATTACCAATAAATATAAATATTCGAATGGTAAATTTTACCATAAACCAAATGATGATATTGAAGTTTGGACAAGTAGGGGATTTTCTAAAATAAAAACTGTAATTAAACATGAAACAAATAAAGAAATGTTTAGAGTTGCCACATCATTGGGATTTGTTGATGTTACCGAAGACCACTCTCTAATTAAAGATAATAATGAAATTATAAAACCTAAAGATTTATCATTAAATACTAATCTTCTATTTAATGATAGTTACAAAGAAAAAATAAACCCACCTCTAAAAAAAGATTTCTTAAAATTAGAACCAAAAACTTTAGAAGAGAAAAAAGCTTTCATTGAAGGTTTCTTTTTGGCAGATGGAAGTAGTGGAATTTATAAATATAAATATGGAACACAATACAAATGGAGTTTAGACAACAAAGATTTAAACCTTTTAAATAAATGCCTAGAGTATTGTAAAGAAGTATATAAAATAACAAATTTTAAAATAATAAATTACACAATACCAACAGGTGATATGTATAGAATCACTCCAAAAAGGAAAATTAAAGTAATGGTAGAAGGATTTGAAAGATTTTATAGCAAAGAAAGGGAAAAATACATTCCATATGAAATTCTTAATGAAGATTATAATTACAAATTATTCTTCTTTAGAGGATTTTACCAAGGAGATGGTTTTAAGAAGGGGAAGGATAGTTACTTTGGTTTTTCGCAAAAATCTAAAATTACATTTTCATGTTTACATTATCTTGTAACATCTCTAGGTTATAATACCAATATTAATACAAGAGAAGATAAAACAAATATATTCAACTTATACATAACTGAAAAAGAACAAGTCGCTAATGTAAAAAAGATAATACCATTGGGGAAACAAAAAAGGGTGGTTTATGATTTATCTACCGAAACTGAAAATTTTAATTGTGGATTTCCATTGATCGTTCACAATACCGATTCTATGGTGTTAAATATACATACTGAAGATTTATATGATGAATTGGGGGGAATATTGGAATATTTGGATACTTCAAATTATCCAAAAGATCATCCTTTGTTTTCAAATACAAATAAAAAAGCAATTGGGAAGTTTAAAGATGAATTAGGTGGAAATATAATGACAGAGTTTATAGGAATAAGAAGTAAAATGTATGCTTTTGAATATTTGGAAGATTCGAAAGAAAAATTTAAATGCACTGCAAAAGGTGTTAACAAAGCGGCTAAAAAAGAATTTAATTTAGAATCGTACAAAGATTGTTTATTTAACAAGAAAGTAATCAATAAAATAATGTTCAATTTAGTACATAAAAAACATGAAATATTTTTAAACGAAATGGTTAAAGTTGGACTTTCGTACAATGATGATAAAATTCATATAAGTGAAAATGGAATAGATACTTTAACCTATGGAATGGATTCACTATATTTCGTTTAATTTCCCATACCAAATCTCATTTTTGTTCCAATAACTTTATTAACAATGGATCTATCTATTTTTTCTTTCAGAGTTGGATTATAAATACCATCCAATTCTTGCAACATATTTTTATCACAAACTTTATTTCGGGTTTCCGTATCTTTATTTTTTAAATAACATACATCGTGGTGATATGCAGCTTTATCAACCCTGTTTACCGGTTTACTCCAACTTTTAGGTGATAAATCTTTATTTAATCTTTTATTTAGATTGGTACCCGGTCCTGTAAAATTGTGTCCGGGTAAATGCATTTCAAAAGGGAGATTATTTATAGCTTTGTTCATCAAACCTTTTCCACGAGCGACGAATTGGTGTTTCATTATTCCACACACTTCGCATCTACCCCGTTTCATTGGTCTACCATTTTTTGAAACAATATCCTCGATATTGAGAGTCTCGGTGTGTTTTTTACATTTTACGCAATACATTTTTATATATAAAAAAACAGGTCCAAAAACAGGTCCAAAAACAGGTCCAAAAACAGGTCCAAAAACACGTTACATTTTAACACGTAACATGTTATATTTTAAGTTTGAAAATGGAGATAAAAGATTTATCTTGGAATGTGACGACTAAACGAGAAAATCATCATCTTTTACCTAAAAGTATTAGAGGTTTAATTATTGGGAAATCCGGATGTGGAAAAACTACATTATTACTTAATCTCTTACTGAAACCAGAGTGGTTAGATTATGATAAATTAATGGTTTTTGGAAAGAGTTTATTTCAACCAGAATATCGTATTTTAAATGAAGCTTTGAAAAGAAATTAACCAAAGATGAAATACTTCGACTTTTTGATAATCGCGAAGAAATTGTAAATAATAATATTTCACCGAGTGACTTAATCAAAGCATGGGCGGCAAGTGAAAATAGATCGAAGGGACTAGAAAGTAATTTTTATGAATCTGCCGAAGATGTTCCAGATCCCCGGGAATTAAATCCTAAGAACAAAAATTTAATGATATTTGATGATTTAATTTTAGAAAAACAAAATAAATGTGAGTGTTATTATATTCGTGGTAGACATAGCAACGTGGATTGTTTTTATCTTTCACAAAACTATTTCAAATTACCTAGGCAAACTATAAGGGAAAATGCCAATTTTATTTGTCTGTTCCCACAAGACTTAAAAAATATAAATCATATTTATAACGATCACGTAAGTGTAAAACTGCTTGGGAGAAACCATTTAGTTTTGTTGTAATCGATTTATCGTCTAAAAAAGATAATGGAAAATATAGAATCGGTTTGGACGAATTTTATTTACCCTAAAAATGGATAAAGAATTATTAGAAACACTTGTTAAAAATACAGAACCTAAAAGTTCATTTCAGATTATAGTATCTGATAATAAAACAGAATTTAAAACTATGTTCAATCCCCCAATACAACTTGATAAAACGAGAAAGTATGAAATAGCACTCGTTAACCTTGAAACGTATTATTCTTTTCCAAATATCACCAATGAGAATAATCATTTTAAATATTCCAAAGATAATGGGGCAAATTGGGAAATAATTAGAATACCTACAGGAAGTTATGATATAGTTGATATAAATAATTTTATACAGGATATAACCATTACTGCAAATCCAAATACTTTAAAATCCAGAATAGAGATAAGAAATAATTTCATTGTTGATTTTAATCATCCAAAATCCATAGGTAGAGTATTAGGTTTTGATCGTAAAAATATAAATCTGGAATTCACGAATCTGAAAACGTTGTTGATATTCTCAGTATTAATAGTATACTTGTTAATATAGATATTATTTCTGGTAGTTATGTAAATGGGTCTTCACAAAATACGATCTACAGTTTTTTCCCCAACGTAAGTCCTGGATATAAAATAATTGAAACACCCCATAATTTGGTTTATCTACCAATTACTTTGGATACAATACGTGGTCTCGAAACAAAACTTACGGATCAAAATAGAAATTTGCTTGATTTGAGAGGGGAAAATGTTACGATAAGATTTCATATACGTCAAATATAAGCTTAAAAAATGAGTTACATAAATACAAAATTGAATATTTCCGAAGGACAAAAAAATAAAATTAAACGTGCTATAAAAAATGGCACCGCCACGAGTATACGTTTGGATAAAGAGGATTTCAAAGGTGATGATATTATAGCTATTACCGAGACGCAATTGAATAAAATAAAACGAGCTTGTGAAAATGGTGTAGGAGTAACACTTAAATTAAGTAAGAAACAATTGGAGCATAACGCAAAAATTGAAGGTGGTTTTCTTCCTATGTTGGCAGGTTTAGCTGCAAGTGCTTTACCCGTATTGGCAAAAACGGTATTACCGGCTATCGGAGTAGGAGCATTATCAGGTTTAGCTAGTACTGCTGCGCAAAAAGCTATTGGTTCCGGTTTGTATCTTAAAAAAGGCGGACGTGTTTGTCAACTAGAAACTGATGGTGAAGGGCTTTATTTAAAACCAGCCTCGGGTTCTGGATTTAAGTCTCTCGGTGATGGTTTATATTTAAAAAAAGAAAGTGGAAAATTGTATGATGGAATGGGTCTCCTTTTGGGGGAAAATAGCCCTTTTAAAAATATTCCACTTTTGGGGTTCTTGTTATAAAAAATGGAAAACGATTTTAAGATTAAAGTTGGAAATATTTTACTTCCATATAAACCATTAACTAATTTTGAATTGATAGATGCAGTTAAAAAATTAAAAATTCCTAATTTCAGAGGAGTGTTTATGAGAGATCAACTCCCCAACCACCCATTAAAAAATGAATGTGGCATATTAAACTTAGATGATACAAATCCGAATGATGAGTTTGGTTCATCGGATGCCAGAGGCACCCACTGGGTATGCTGGTATGTGCAAAGCCCCGAAGTTATTTATTTTGATAGTTACGGAATACAACCACCTTTGGAAATAATAAACTACTTACGGTCGCACCGTGAAATAATATACAACACAGAACAAATTCAACCAAGGGGAACAGTAATATGTGGGCATATATGTTTATTTTTTTTATTTCATTCGCTAAAAAATGCCGGTAGATAAATTTGGAAGAATGCCCAAAACTGAGGTTTCAAGATCAGATGTATCTTTAAATTATATAAATAACAACTTTCTGAAAAGAGGGGAAATCGATATGTTTGGAAACAAGATCACGAATCTCGGAACTCCTACAGATGCCGGCGACGCGGCACCTAAATCATTTGTGATAAAGAGAATGAACAAGATGGCAAAGGATTATGATTTAGAAAATTTAAAACAAGTAAAAACAGATATTGTGGAAAGGATGAGAAAAAATTTAGAAAAATATATCGACAAAGAAAAATTGGAAGCTGAACTGGATAAACTTAAAAAGGAATGGGCTTTGGATGATAAAACTAGTGAAGATGAAATTACTCAGAAAATAATGAAGGATATTGAAAAGGGTGTGAACATTCTCAAAAATGATTTAAAAGATCTGGTGGATGAAAAAAATGAAGAGACATTACAGTTGGTTATAAATAGGATGCAAATTGATATTGGTGAAGTTATTACGTGGAGAAATGAGAGATATAAGAAATTTGAAATGGATATACGTGATTTCAAATACAATCAACCAACCTTTCTCATGTTTTCATTGGAAATTAGTAAAGATACTGTAATAAAAGTATACCAAGACTTGACAGGTCAGATTCATATTGCAGATAAAAAAAATAAACATTATGAGTATTTGACGGAGGTGTTTGTTATGTTACCGAACGAGCATATCAAATATGATGAAATAGTTAAATATCCCCTTCTTGTGGGGGATGTTCATAGTACGGAGGCTGGTCGTCGACATAGGATGGAAGATTGGCTACTTAAAAGGCCGGGTGTTTACACGCTCGACATTGATTTGAAATTTAAATCCAGTGTTCCGGATCACTCAAAACAAATGTTTGCTATAGTCCTTGATGACGGAAGGGAACAAACATGTTCGGAAGAACAAGGAGGGTGTAAGAAAGTATGGACGTTCGATATTGATAAGCCGAAAACTCGTATGACAATCAGCCCTTTGGCATTTAAGGAATATGCTTTTACCGAAAAGGGTTATATAAAATTATATTATAAATCAAGTTAATCAACTTCACTTTATTTTCTTCTTCCATTTTTTATAAAAAAATAAAATAAACTCACTTAACCATAAACAACACTCATCTTATTTCCATCTGATTGAAATTTTATCATTTTATCGCTGATAACAACTGCAAAGGCTTCCGTTCCTGCTGGGACGTTTGCATTGAATGTTGCTTTCACCCGAATATCGGTAACCGAATTCTTTAATCTTTCACTTTGTTTACTTATATCAAATACGAAGATTGGAAAAAGAGTTTTGTAGTCGGGTGGATTTATATTTGGGTTGGAAATTAATTCATCCATATGGTAAAATTTTGATCTGAATGCAGCTGCGTCACCATAAGCTCTACTAAACTGGTTCTTGGTAAAATCTAATTGATAATCAACTTCAGGATATCTATTAGAATTGAGCATTACATATATATTCTTTAGATTCACATTATCAAATAGAGCAGGATTCTCTTCTTGATTACCATCTTTATCAGTTTGAAAGCCTATAATAATCCAACGAAGTTTTTCTGGACTTGATTTAACCGAAAGTCTCCAAGAGAAACTGGATGATTGTGATACTGTTATGGTATCACATTGTCGCATTCTATATCCCACAGGAAAGCTGGTTTTAGCTTCTATCGTTTTATATAGTTCAAACTTTTCAACATCAGCAGGAAGAACGTGTGGAATATACCATGATAATTTTACGAGAGAAACTTTACCTGCATCCACACCATTAGCTCTAAAAATTGCGTCATCATCGGCCTTTCTGGTTAGTGTCAATGTTTGTTTCATACCATATATTATTTTATTATAATCTTCACAAAATCCAAAAATATGTTTTAACGGAACTCTAAAACTAAACGTTCCTTTTGGATCTGGTTCTCTAATTAAATAATTTTGGCGAACATTAAATCCCTGATTGACGGCAGGATTTGCATCAGGATTCGTATCTTTAAACCAGAGTTGATTTAAACCTTGAGCTTTTGAGAAATCATCTGGATACTTTAATATTCCCAACATCGTACTAGATTGTCCAGGATAAAAGACAGATTCAATCTCTTGTCCAGAAAGTTGATACTTATTGTTATTGAATAAAAACATAAGACCATTATTTGTCAGTGCAGCAGCATCCGCATTCGCGTAAGCTGTTCCATCGGCTTTTGTTAATCTTCCTTCAAACAACAAATAACTTTCACTCGGGTGGGTAAATAAATCTTGTGTTTCTATACTAATTCTAATTTCTCCAGGGTTATTTAAATTAGTTCCTGTAATAGGTTCGTATTCATGGTATTCATATTTTTCAATACTTTCATCTGTTATGGGAACTTCAGTAATTTTTAAAATATCCTCCATTTTATAATAAAAAATTTAGGTCTTTTTTAATCTATGAATCAAATCTTGAATACTCATAACCTTGGATCCCCCGGCATCAATAATTGAAGAAAGACTCGGTCCATCCTTGGGTTGTGTATATTTTTGTATAATTGATTTGGATTTCGGGGTTAAAAGTTTACTAGCATGGGATATTGCCTTATTGGCAAGTTTTTTTCCTGCATCATCTAACGCTTTCTTTCCAGCAGATTTACCGGCATCGAGTGCTGCCTTTGCTACATTCGTTGCAGCTGTTTTAGAAAATATACCGCTAAATAAATTTGCCATAGTTTCAAATATTCCACTTCCTCCATACTTGTATCGTCTTTTAAATCCATATTTTTTTATTATCAACATTTTGTTACTATTTTTTATATTCTTTGGAATTTAAAATATTTTGTTTTTTAAGTTTACCACAAATAGAAATTATTTCGTTTTGTACCCCCGTGTTACCAGCTTTTTTCTTTCTATTAATAAATCAAGTCTTTCAAGTAATTTATTTGGATCTGAAAGACCCTTACCACTTTTTTCCTTTTTTTCCTTTTTTTCCTTTATGTCTTCCCAAATTGGACTAATATATTTATTATATTTATAACCTCCACTGGCCTTTGGATACCCGGTTCCTGGATCATTACCCCGGTAAATGGCGTTCGTTCTACGTATTATTTCTTCGTAGTTTTCTCTATCCCCCTTTACGAATTTTCTTTCATCTGGTATCCTTGCTGTAATAAGTTCCCACAATCCTTTTGTTCCTTCGAATTTTGTACCACCTACCTCTATATCATCACCTTTAAATCCAACGGGTGCATCTCCAATATAAAATTTTCCGCCTTGGGAATGCAGCCCAAACGTCCTATCGATTCCGGATTTCTCCCCAAATTTTGTAAGATATTCGGTGGCGATTGGACCCAAACTCGTTGTATCGTCATCGGAGGTTGGTTCTGGGGAAACCGGGGGGGTGGATTCTGGTGAAACCGAAGGACCTGGTAAAGCCGGAAAAACCGGTGGACCCGGAAGAGCCGCGATAGCTGGTGTAATTTCTTTCAATGGTTGGAGTTCTTCTTTTATTTCTTCGGCGGTGGCCTTCTGTATGTCTGTAACAGGTTTAAAAAATTTTCCTAAATCTCTCTGAAATTCTCTTTCTCCAACACGTTCATGAAGTTGGCTTTGTTGAATATTTTTCTTTGTTGCAAGAAACTCTTTTACCATTAATTCTCTTTTCTCGGGATCTTTAATTTTTAGAAATGACATTCTTTTTTTAATGGGTAATTTAAGGTTTTAGTTCTCTAAATTCAATATCTGATTTTTCAATATTTTTTCTTATTAATACTCTCACTTCATCTTTCATTTTATAATATTTATCTAATTCCGAAGATATAAGTTGAAATTCTTCATCACTTATTTTCCCATCATTCAAAGCTTGAGAAATATACGAATTTATAGTATTAAGTTTTGTGGTTGCGAGAGTTCTTATTTTTTCATGTTTTTCTACTTTGGAAGAAAAGTGTTTATTTAAATATTTCCCCGGAATACCTATTGCTCCACATCCTGCGGAGATAGACATAAATACTTCTGGAAAAGGAAGTATAGGTGAAAGTGCTCCAAGTAAAATTGTTGAAACATTAAGTATAACTTCGATTAAATATATAATATTTCTAAATGTTCTATATTTTTTAACAAGAGAAATTCTTGTATTCTCCTCGGTTTCAAGAATACTTTGAACTCTTGTAATTTCGTTTAATCGAAATTCTTGTGATTCCATTTTTTAAGCGAAGAAATTAAGGGTAGTTTTTATGAACAAGAATTACAGATTACTGAATTTTGAAAACTACATGTTACTAATGTGTTTTTTTAGGTGCGGGAGAGGAGGAATCAAAACATGTCATTTTTTAATTTTTTAAGATAAAAAATGCATAGGTTCGTTTTTTATACCCCATATTTTTAAATGTAAATATTTTTATACTACTAATAGGGGAGTATTACATGTTGCTTTTCAATACAAAAAAATTTTGGCCCCCAAATGCGTGTTTTTTTTAGGTGCGGGAGGGGCGGAATCAAAACATGCCATTTTTTAATTTTAATTTCTTCATTTTCCCACATGAGACTTTCCCGGCGGACAAAATCCGACTAATTTTACTTTTTTAATTTTTTAAAATAAAAAATGTATAGGTTAATTTTTTATACCATATATTTTAAATATAAATATTTTTATACTACTAGTGGGGGAATACTACTGTTGCATTTTTGATACAAAAAAATTTGGACCCTAAATGTATGTTTTTTTTTTGGGTGCGGGAGGGGTGGAATCTAGCATATTACTAAAACACACAAATTCTATCCCACACAAATTCTGGTCAGTCAAAAAACATGGTACCTCAAAACACACATTTTACGGTACCAACCCATTATGTCAGCTGAAAATCTATTTTCAAATTCAACCTTAACCCTCCCCCTTTCTCCATAGACCCCCATTATAAAAATGGTATCAGGGTACCGCCCACAGTAAAAGTTTTGAAATTCACGAAATTGCGGTACCAGGATACCGCCCACAGTGTCGAAAAAGTGGTACCAGGGTACTGCCTTACACTACTAACTTATAACTGATGATGAAATTTACTAATTGGTAACAAATTAAAACTGAATTTTCATATCTTCATCGCAATTCAGGCAGATTTTTTTCCCATTTCGTAGGTCATGTTAAGCTATACAAATTACAGATCCTGACGTGACAGATACTGATTCTTTAATTTTCCTTATTCGTTTGTTTCTACTCCATAGCCAACGTACAGTGTAAGTGCGATTAGTTTTAACATGCTCAAATATTGATAATTCCGCCTAACAAAATTTAGTATAATTCTGCAAAATTAATTCGAGTTAATTCAATTTTTATGGGAAATTTCAGCTTTTTTGCTACACAATAAAAGCAGGATACTATAATATGAAGTACAAGACAACTCCGCAGCAAACCGCAAGAAAATATGTGAATAAATGATACAAAAAAAACTGTCAGAACCTGGAGAGTCTATATCTGTACTTGTTGGCGGGCTCTCTACCCCTCCTCTCCTGTCTGGAAGAGGCATAAAACTGAAATTTGACATAGAACTCGCGTGCATGTCAAAATGTTATGTCAGGAGTGTGACATATGATAGTATAACATTATTATAACATCACAGTAATTTACAATTTAATCAATATGTGTATACTAAAACAGTTTCAAAGTAAGATAAATGCTAAAGGTTTCAATTACAACCATGAAAGGAATGTTAACGTTTATTAAAAGACAACCGGTAGTACAAATCAGTCATGTTTGATGTAAATGTTTTTCAAATGAAAAAAAAAACTATTATTATAGTTCTCTAGGTTAAAAAAAGATGTTTAGTAGTAAACTTCATTGATTAATGGATGATACAGTTTCATTTTTGCCCCCAGATTTTGTGTTGAGGCTTTAAAGTACATAAAGTCAGGTGTGTGACATGTTTGAGGAAAATGAGGGACATTGTGAGTTTATGTTTTATGAAGTCACAGTATGTTAATTAATTGTTTAGAGGTACCCAAAACTCATCAAATTAATTGTTTTAGAGGTACCCAAAACTCATCAAATTAATTGTTTTAGAGGTACCCAAAACTCATCAAATTAATTGTTTAGAGGTACCCAAAACTCATCAAATTAATTGTTTAGAGGTACCCAAAACTCATCAAATTAATTGTTTAGAGGTACCCAAAACTCATCAAATTAATTGAGAATACGTTATTTTACATTGTTGCTTCATTCATTTATTGAAATAAGAAACTTTAGTCACTGTGGAAGAAAAAAATAGGAATAAAATCATACGAAATATGAAAATTTCATTTTTTTGTGAAATACTATAAGTTCTAAGGCGTTTATATTTCATGCTATGTGACAACGCACTTTGGGGTTGAACGCACTTTTTGAAATGAAGCCCAGAGTGCGCATATATGCTACATATCAACGCACTTTGGGTTACAAAGTTCTGTTGTTGATAGATTTCACATAAATGTTTGATAGCTTTAAATTGACGAAAAACATGTGTATCTATTTATGAACTATGAAAATAGGCTAATGACACAATTTCTTCTACATTTTTTAATCACAAATCTATACAAATACATGTAGTGTACATCTTAATGCTTATATATTAAATGCAATACAGATATACGCGGCAATGCAATGTACAAGTCTTATTTTAACCAAACCCGATCTCATTACATTTTTAATTAGTTTTAACGTCATTTCCGTAAGACATTCTCGCTAAAGCATGTACCCGTTAGAATCATGATTTTCAAAAGTTCTGCTCATTACGCTCTCAGTAATTATAGACAACAGTTAAACCATATAATAACATCACAATTTTGTGAATGAAGTACAATGTCAGCTTAAGATCAGAATCATGCAAACGATGACTTCGCTCTCTTAGCTGGTGCCATTTTATTCGACGGTGCCAGAAGGCGGCTTCGAGTATATTGAAATGCAGTTCTCATTTTGACCACGGAGAAATTCGGTGAAACGTTTTCGTCATCGTCACACGCTGCAAAGAAATCGCCATATTAGCGAATTGCATGAGAGTTTATCAAAAAACATCCATTCAGACTGTAAATGTCAAACGCACATTTTTGTGTCAGAGGTATAATTTGAAATCTTAGAATTTTATTAGATACTAAATATCCAAGTTCTAGCCATTCATAGCTCAAATAAGAATTGTTTTGTTGCCATGGTAACCAGGGTTCAGCATGAAATAAAAATATTTGAAATCTTTGAAAGAGCTTCGTGCCAGGATTGGGCTAGCGGTTAAAGGGGAGATCTTGTATAGATCTTGTCCGAGAATCAGTTCGGTTTTGTTAAAGAAAGAAGTACAGTAGACTGCATTTTTGTTTTAACTTCGATTATCGACAAAGTATTGAATAATGAAAAGAAGAAAGTTTATTGTTCCTTTATCGACTTTAAAAAATGCTTTGATTATGTATACAGAAATGGTATTTGGTTTAAACTTATACAACAAGGTATGTCTACAAAAAATTGTTAAAATGCTTCAAAAAATATACGAAAGTGTTAAATCCTGTGTCAAGGTCAAAGGTTGTCTTTCAGATTATTTTGATAGTTATATGGGTGTTAAACAAGGTGAACCATTGTCACCGTTATTGTTCATATTATTTGTGAATGACATAAACACTTATTTACAAACTACTTCAGATAATGTTTTTACTCTAGATCAATTACAAATATTCTTACTTTTATTCGCTGATGATACAGCCATATTTGCATATTCTAAAGATGATGTACGGCAATAATTAAATAAAATGTATTGTTACTGTAATGAGAGTAGGTAGATATTAGGAATGTCAACTCAAAACTCTACCAAGAAGGTTCAAACTTCAATTTGTACCTTCTCCCCCTCCCAGAAGGGTAAACTTCAACACCACACCATCTCCGAGGTACAAACTCCGTCCCAACCTCTCAAATTTTTCGAAATATAAAAATTTTTGAGATATAAAAATTTTCGAGATATAAAATTTTTTTCAAAACCCTCCCACTCCCCAAAAAAATCTCGACTCTCAAAAATTTATAAATACGAAAAAAAATCTTATCCACCCGGTTTATAATATAATTTTATATGCCCCTTTTCTTGAAAGGTAAATTTCTTATACGCCAAAGGGGTAATTGATATTATAGAGTTTGGTTTAATAATATTAAATGAGAACGTTTCCGTCACACTCTCTCTCCCCTGCTCCTCCCAAAATATTTTCGTCGTTCTACCTTCAATTACCTCAAACATTCGTCTCATTCGACCCGGAGCGTCAGATTTATATTTCAAATCGATGTCGAGCGTGTAAATACCCGGCTGTTTGAGGTGCCAGCTTTCTCTACCACTCGGGTAATCGCTGCCCGTGTGATACGGATACCCAACCACATCATCGTGTTTAATATACTCGTTCGGCGACATATTAAAAGCAGCCGTGAAATGCAAGAATCGTTTACTTTTTCCATCGGTGACCTCAATTCGATTTTTTGGGTCTTGACGTATTTTGATAACGGCATTTTTATCAATATTGAGCGAAAACAATAAAACGGTCAATTGGTTGCTTTCAATATTTAGTATAATCGATTTTATTTGCCTAATTTTCTCATTTCTTCCCGCGATGACTTCGCCAATATCAGCTTGCATCCTATCGATAATTATTTTTAACGTCTCTTCATCTTTTTCATCTATCAACTTTACTATATCCTTTTTAAGAATGTTCACCCCCCTTTCAATATCACTCATTATTTTCTGCGTAATTTTTTCTTCGGCGATTTTATCATCCAACGCCCATTCCTTCTCAAGTTTATCTATTTCGACTTCCAATTTTTCTTTATCGATATATTTTTCCAATTTTTTTCTCATCTTTTCCACGATATCTATTTTTACTCGTTTCAACTCTTTTTCGTCCAAACAACTTTTTACTTGTTCTTCCACGCTGTCCAACGTCCGTTTTAAATTATCCAAGTCGTAATCTTTTATAGCTTTATTTATTCTCTTTATCACAAACGATTTAGACGACGCATCTCCCGCATCCGTAGACCGAGATTCGTAATTTTTTCTCCAAACATGTTAATTCTCCCCCTGTTCAGGAAATTGTTGCTTATATAAGCCAAGGATACGTCCGATTCAGGAGCTTCCGCTTTAGGCATTCGTCCAAATTTATCAACAGGCATTTTATTTCTTCCAACTTTCGTTTAATACGTATAAACATAAATGACCGCAAATAACCGACCCTATCGGTTGCACACGATCTTTATTGTAAAATATTTTTGGTTTTAAATATTTTACCAGCTCTTCTGGCGGGCGTATACCATACCCGTCGAAATAATATTTATTTTCCTTTTTAATCCAACAAACCCAATGCGTACCTCCAGCATCGCGGGAACCAATCCCATCATTTAGGTTCGTGTCGTCTAAATTTAAAATTCCACATTCCAACTTTCGCGAATTCGCGGGGAGTTGATTTCTCATAAAAACTCCGCGAAAGTGGGGAATTTTTAACTCTTTAGCCGCGGCTTCCAACTCAAAGTTGGTTAACGGTTTAATGGGTAAGGATAAATTTCCGATATTCATTTTTTAAAAATGATTCCAATTCGTTAATACGATAATCCCCGAGCGCCAACGTGTCTTTTTTATTCGGTAAAATATATCTCTTGTCATCATCCGCGCTTAAGGCGACTTTATTTATTTCCACCGTACGCAGTTCGTGTTTTTCGCTCATTAAAATATACATTTTTCTCAATTGTTCTTATCCCGTAAATAAACACTCTTCATAATCTCCATATCTAATATGTTTTTCCACGACAGCTTTTTTATCCCCTTGCATTTTTTCTCTTCAGGTCCTTCGAACATTTTATAGGAATATAATTTAGCCCTCAATCCCACAAAACCCTCTATAATTTTCCCACCCGTCTCATCTTTCATCATACCGATCACCTTTTTGTTGCAATTCGAATAAATTCCAGATTCGTGATTAGGGTCAAAATTACTTGTGTCAAATTTTTCTTTTATATCCGGAGCGATATCTTTATAAAAATCTTCCGTTTCAATTTCGTACATTAAGCTATCCGTATCCGTAAATAGCAATTGAGCTTTTCCCGCGTATTTCTTTTTAATATAATTGTAGTGGAAATCGTACATGAGTGTTTTACTTAAATCTAAAATACACATTCCGAGATAAACCGGCTTATCGAATTTCAAGATAGTTTTTTCATATGTATAGCGATTAAATTTTCATCGAAAATTGTAGTCGCGCTATAATTCGGCTGCGCGCCCAATTTTACCGCTTTGCGCCTATTCGTAACCAGTTTGATATTTCTATGATTTCTAATATTTTCCATCGTTTTTCCGAAAACGGAATTATTCATCAATTTGAAGAAATCTTTCTCAAACTCGTTTTTCGCTTTAGCTCTCAAACTCGTATTTAGATCGATATATTTCTTCATAAAATTCGATTCCTCGAATCTAATCCCTCGATGAATTTTTACGATTTTTAATCCCATCTCCTCATACTGTTTTAAATTTCTATGGTGAAGCACGTAATTTTTTTTGTCGTATAAATTCGGAATTAATTTCTCTACCTTATTTATCTTTAGCTGCTCGGGAGCAAGAGGATAATCGGAATGTAAATCGTGTAATTCTCTCGGGTAATCCAAATCGACTTCCAAAATACAAGGAATATTTCTCCAATTTTCTAATTCCGTATCAGTCATCCATTTAAATCCGCCAGTCGGCAACGGTCGACACATCGCCCATCCGTATATTAAATTATTAGCGTCTAAATATTCTATATATTTCGAGGATTTACTCGGATCGTATTTTTCTCCCATATATTCATTATTAGCTTCGGCGTATCTCTTTGTAATCATAGAGACCCCACCCCTCAAACCTTCTTCAAACATAAGCAACATGTCCGGATCTGTCAATAAATCTAGTTTTACTCCCGTAATTTTCAACATAGCGTCGTAAGCCAAACTTGGCGCTGTTAAATACCACGTGGGATCCAACCCGTAATGTTTTAAACAAATATCTCGGAAATTCTCAAACATGTCAACCAACAACAAAACGTCCGTTTTATTATACAAATCGTGATAGTCTCTAAACGTTTTACACTTAAAGGCTCTCCACACTTCTTGGGCGTGGGTGTATTGTTCGTCGGTAATTCCCTGTTCGTTTAACCTCGAGTAAAAAGCGTCTTTCGGAGGTAAAGACGTTTCTTTAAATTTTTCCACGGAATCTACCCATTCGTAAGGATAAATACCCTTTTTCGTGATTAATTTCCGTCGTTTTTCGTTCAGAATATACGTTTTTATCATCGAAAATTGATCTTTTTCCAAATTACCCGCGAGCTTATCCAAACTAGAAGCCATAAATTTAAAACTATCTATAAACCTAAGCGTATGTTTTATTTTCGTTTCTTTTCCTTTATTCTTTCCTTTTTTCGGAATATAAGTTTTGTCCGTGGGTATCGTTTTCGAAAAACTAATGTATTCTTCCTCCGTTTTCGCGATGACTGTCGTATCCAGCTAGATTGTGAAATATCACGGGTGTGAAATTTGGGATTTTATAGTCGAGATTGCACGACTTATGCGCCGCTCCTCTATATTTTCCGGTAAAATGACAGTGATCGCGAACCCTATCGTTTCCGAGCTCTCCATCACAGATACAACACCTCGTTGCTCGTTTAAAATTTCTATTATCCTCTTTGCCAAATATCATGTATTTCTTTTTAACGTTAGAAATCTCCCTCGCGATTTCCTCCAGCGTCTCTACAAATTTTTGACCAATATCTTCGTCGCCGCTTTCCGCGGTATAGACAATAGGATCCTTTTTATACACGCTATCGTCGAAACACTTGACGTAAATGCAAAACCCAGCTGAAGCGTGTCTATAGTATTGTTTCGTATAACTTTTTTCAGGGCGCATTTGGGGCGCAGGTGTGGGTTGGTACGAGAAGAGATTCGAAATCGGCGTAAATGACGAAAGGAACCCGCATCATCCTATTGTGATTTTTAAACTCGACGAGAGAGCCTTCCTCAGACATATTTATCACTACGGCATCTTTCTTTTGACACCATTTCCTATGCGTATCCAACGCCGTTTGTCTGGTGAATGGATTTAAACATCTGTAACAAAAAAGTATTTGGCCGTGCGCTCTCGAAATTTGCGGAGATAATAATCTACTCGGATTTTTTACCAAAGAATAATGAGTTTTTTCGTCATCACTCGTAAAGAAAAGTATTACCGGTTTTTCAACATCAAACCTGCCAGGGTAGAGAATATAAACGCCTTTTCCCTCTTCGTATCCTAAAACGACTATACCAATACCCGGATTTTGTTTTTCAAATTTAGGTATATCCTTAAGCGACACAGGATACTTAATTCCCTCCATGTTTAAAGTCTTTTCTTTGCTCTTTAAAATTTTATCTATACGTTCGGCGTTTCTGTCTCTCGGGTTGAAAGTTCTCAAAACGTTCCATAGAAAACATTTGTCGTCGACATTTTTCATATTGATGATAGCCCTTCTTTTCGATATTATTTTCGGTAATGGCATATAAGAACTTCCTCTCAACGGTTCGTAAATCGTCGCATGAATTTCGAGTTGGTCGATAGAATGAAATATCCAACCGCTGCCCATATTTTGAAACGTCGCCATATTTCCAATATTCTTTCGACCATATTATCGTACAATTCTTCAACACCCGTCGTCCCGTTAATAATTTCCAGGTGAGAAACGAAAGGCGCCTCTCTTACGATTTCTTCGCCGGTCGCGAGGTTGGGTTTTTTCATCTGGCATCTTAAAACCATTCTAATTTTATGTCGCCGGTGGTTATTAAGATAATTGAGTACCAACGGTCTAACCACCAACATAAAATTTTGTGGATCATAACCCGCTCGCCCTTCTATCGTATGCACGTCACAAATTCTCGCAAAGCGGATTGACTTTCTATCAATTCGAAAGGAGGTTCTCGCCTCCTTCTCGTTTCGTTCGAGATCTCTTCCAACACTCGATTAATTTGCCCTTCGTCCACGTTATCGGTTAACCAATTCGTGAAACGATTGATATTTCCTCGCGCTCGTCGATTGTGAAAACCGCCTCTCTCTCGAAGCGTATCACGAGCCGACCATCATAACCCCCTCGCCATTTAGGAATTTCGTTTTCGACCGGAAATTCGAAATATTTTAAGTACTCGCCTCTGCCCGAGTCGATTAAATCCATTTTCCCCATTCTTTTGCACTCGAGGATATAATCGTAAAGCATTTTACCACGCGTTAAAAATGTTTAAGTTTTTTTTCTAAAAAGTTCTTGTAGCGTTTGACCGGATTGATACTCGCCGTGTTCAAATTTATCATCGTCTTCTTCTAGTTCGTACATAACTAAATATCTTTTTTTGTAAAGACGATCCCTATAGGAATAAAAAATTTTAGGCTCCGTTCGTAAAAATTTGCACGCTTCTTCTACCGTTTTAAAAGTGTTGATCATATTAATATTTATATCCAAAATCTTTATACACAAAAAATTATCATCTTCCGGCAAAATTTTAAATTTTACATCCCCGTAAGCTCTAGAAAATTTATATTGTTCAAAATCCAATTGATAATCCGTTTGGGGATATCTGTCGGAATTGAGCGTAACGTACATATTGGTTAAATTAACGTGGTCGAAAAGAGCGGGATTTCTTTCTTGATTACCCTCTTTGTCAGTTTGAAACCCGATAATAATCCAACGAGGTTTTTCCGGGCTGGATTTAGTCGATAATCTCCAAGAAAAGCTCGTAGATTGCGGAACGCTGATCGAATCGCACTGCCGCATGCGATAGCCCACGGGAAGACTGGTTTTGGATTCGATCGTTTTGTACAGGACGGCCTTTTGAGAATCGGCGGGTTCGACGTGAGGAACGAGCCAAGATAGCTTGGTGAGATTCACTGGACCGGCATTCACCGCGCCGGCCCTAAAGATCGCGTTATCGTCCGACTGTCTAACTAGAGTTAAAGTTTGTTTCATCCCGTATAAAACTTTATCGTAATCTTTGCAAAACCCGAAAATATGTTTTAGCGGAATTTTAAAACTAAAAGTGCCTTTCGGATCGGGTAAAACGATTAAATAATTTTGACGAATTTCGAACCCGTTGTTATTTGCGCGATTCGCCGCGGGATTCGTATCTTTATACCACAATTGATTTAAACCTTGAGATTTCGAAAAATCGTCGGGATATTTCAAAACTCCGAGCATACTGGTAGCTTGGCCGGGATTAAAAAGAGATTCGACTTCTTGGCTGGAAAATTAATATCTGATATTGTTGAAAAGATATAAAAGTCCGTTATTCGTTAAAGCGGCGTTATCGTTGTTGGCGTAAGCCGTGCCGTCCGCTTTCGTAAATCGCCCTTCGATCTGTAAAAAACTTTCGCTCGGGTGGGTGAATAAATCTTGAGTTTCGATATTTATTCTGATTTCGCCGGGATTATTTAAATTAGTTCCTACGATAGGCTCGTATTCTAGAAATTCGTAACGCTCCGTACTTTCATCAATCGCGTAAGATTCTGTTAAACTATACATTTTTTTAAAAAAATACGGCGATCTCTTTAAGTAGAAATTATTCGAGGAAAATTTGGGGAAAAGATTTATCGTCTTTGATAAAAATTCGCTTTATTTTTATAAATCTATATTTCGTCGAGTCTTTTTCCACTTTCGAATAAATTTTCCCTTGATAATAAACGAGTCTGACGGGGGGTAAATCGTTTTCGATTAAAAAACAATTTATATCATCCTCGAGATCGATCATCGCGACCATTTGTTTCTCGGTCAATTTTACGGCGGCTTTTCGAAATCCGTAATCGGTATCACAAATTTCCGTAATCTCCGCTCCGTCAAATCTTATATTAGCGGCGTGTATAAAAACGGTGGCAGAATCATATTGAGGCGACTTGTAAATTTTATAACTAGGCATTTTTAAACGCGATAAAATTCTTTAACTAAATCGTTAATTCCGCTCCCGTCGATAAGAGATCCGATAGAAATCGGTTCAACGGGATTTAAATGTTTCGCTAAAATAGCTTTAGATTTCGGAGTTAGCGCGCTTTTGGCTTTCTCCGTCACCTTTTTACCAACCGCGCTTAAAGCCTTCTTTCCCGCTTCCGTAGCGGCTGACTTCCCAGCCTCCAACGCGGCTTGCCCCACTTTTTGCGCGGCAGACTTCATCATACTCTTGGTAAAGAAGCTGGCTAAAAAATCTAATAAACCGCTACCGCCGTACGCGTAGCGTCTAACGTAACCTCTATTTTTCGGAACGAGCATTTTTTAAATTAAAGACGTTAACGTTTTAAATTGACTCGAATTGATTACGTTTCGTTGTAAAAGATCGTTACACACGGATAATATCTCATCGCCTACCACGGTATTTCCCGCGGCTTTGCTCGCCATCAAAAGCTCCAATCTCTCGAGAAGGTCGTTGGGATTGGTGAGGCCGAAACCTTTCGTCCCGAAAACGTGATTGAAAAATCGAACTTTGTTAAACGATCTATTGGTAACCAGCTTGCCTCTGGGGTTGTATCAATCGTAACGGGCGCTCGTTCGATCCAACAAATCTTTATAATTTTTTAAATCTTCGTCGGTATATTTTTTGCGGTGATCCGGGGTTTTTGACGTGATGAGATACCATAATCCGGGAGTACCCTCATATTCAACCCCGTCCGCGATTAAATCATTATTTTCCGTTATATGGATAGGTTTATTGCCCATAAAATAGCCGCCTACTTCTTCCCTCACGCCAAACTTTTTGTCGGAATCGCGATCGCGGATTTTATTACGTAATTCGTCGCTTACGTAAAGCGACGCCGTATTAATGGGTTCGCCGGGTTCAACATAGGGTGGAGGAGCGCCGGGGATTTCGCGCAACCCCTCTTTAATTTCTTCCGCGGCGCTATTTTGCGTCTCTATTATATCCTTGGTAGCACTTTTTTGTACGTCCGTGATGGGTTTAAACACGTGAGATAAATCTTCTTGTAAATCGCGCTCCGCGCCGCGTTCTTGGAGAAAATTCTCCTTGAGACGCTGTTTTAAATCGTGAAAATCCCGAACCATCTTATCCCTTTGCTTCGGATCCGTAATTTTTAGAAAAGCCATGTTTTTTTCAAAAAATTAAAACGCTTTTAACTCGACTTAAAAGTACGTGTGTCACGTGACTTAAAAGTACATTTGATACTTAAACGGGTTTCGAGAGAGGCATTTTAACTTCGTCGTCGAGTTGCCCGATGGTCTTTCTGCTCGTTCGACGAATTTCTTCTTTCGCGACGAAAAAATTATCCAATTCGGATCGAATCGTTTGAAATTCTTCGTCCGAAATATGTTCGTCATTGAGCGCTTTCGAGAGAAGAGACGAAACGGTATTTAGCTTGCTAGCCGCTAACACGCGAATTCTTTCGTGTTTGCGAAATTTCGTGAACAGTCGTTTACCGAGGTATTTTCCCATCGCGGTTAAAGCGCTAAGCCCCGCGGCAGCAACCCCTAGAACTGCCGCTTCGGGTATCGCGACTACCGTAGATAAAAAAACAACGCCGCCCGCGGATAGTCCAGTTGCGGCAAAACTAAAACCCATATCGACAAAGTCGATAATCTTGTGAAAACGTTTATATAATAAACTCGTAGATAAGCGCTGCGCTTCTTCCTGAGAAAAAATGGCTTGAATTTCTTTGATTTTCTTTAATCTAAATTCTTGCGACTCCATTTTTTAAATCGATCGAAACCGTTTAACTTAAAGAAACATTCCGAGTAGGGGAATATTTTTAAACGGGCTGCTTGGCCCGAGTAAAATTCCGCGCCCGTCGAAAATCTGGCCGCCCTTTTTTCAAATAAAGCCCATCACCCACGGTCTCTAATCCTCTGCCCGAAGTCGGGCTTAAATACAAACCCTTGCCGTCGGTTTCAATTTGGCAAATATTCCCGCCTTTTTTGAGATATAAACCGGATCCTATCGCTTTTTGAACCGCCGTTCTACCGAGTCCGGACAACGCTCCGATTCCCAGCGCGGGTAAAACTTTGCCAGCAACCATAGGGAGGGTCCTAGCGGCGAGCCCCGCCAAAAGGGGTAAAAATCCACCTTCCACGCTCAAATTGTGCGCGAGTTGAGTTTTACTCATTCTTAAATCTATACCAACCCCTTCCGTCATAGCTTTTTGGATTCTATCCGCTTGGGTACGAGTTACGGCAATAAGATCATTGCCGACGAGATCGTCCTTACCCAATCGGATAACGGTAGAAATTCCGTTGTAAGCCGCGCGAGCGATTTTATCTTTTTGCCCCTGCGAAATATTTACGCGAATATGTTCGTACATTTTTTTCTTAAAAATCGAAAACGTTTAAATTTCCCTAATATGGAATCGAATCGTAATATTTTCTCCGCGTAAATTTAACAAATTTCCGTTTTGATCCGTAAGACTGGTTTCCAAATTATTAATCGTCGACGTAATAATCGGTAAATAAACTAAATTTGACGGCGTTTCGACGATTTTGTACCCGGGGCTTACGTTAGGAAAAAAAAGGTGTAAATCGTATTTTGAGTGACGCCATTGACGTAACTCCCCGAAATTATATTTATATTGACTCTGATAGCGTTGATGGATAAAATATCGACGACATTTTCGGATTCGTGAAGACCGGATCTGTACGCCGAAGATACAAAACCGAAAACCCTAC
This sequence comes from Lutraria rhynchaena, assembly GCA_008271625.1. NCBI lineage: Eukaryota > Metazoa > Mollusca > Bivalvia > Venerida > Mactridae > Lutraria > Lutraria rhynchaena. The sequence continues at coordinate 1,152,443 of VIBL01000064.1, forward strand.
CCACGGAATTGGGGTGTCTGAAATCCACTATAAAATTTTCGGCTATATTAATTCTGGATTTTAACGTATTCGGATTTGCCGTTATAGATATTTTATCGAGGTGATTATTTTCTTTCATTTTCTCTCGAATAACCCGATCGATATCCACGATATCGTAACCTCCTTCCGGTATAAGAAATAATTCCCAATCTTTCCCGTCGTTAGGGGAATACCGAAAATGATTATTATTGGAACTAATATTGGGGAAAGAATAATACGTCTCGAGGTTAACGAGCGCAATTTCGTATCGTTTATCTCTATCGAGCTCTAAAGGAGGATGAAATCCCGTCGTAAATCTGGTGGTATTATCGGAAACGACAACTTGCATAGAACTTTTAGGTGCCGTATTTTTAGCTATATCTTGCAATAAGCTTTCCATATTTTCATATACGAAAAATGTTTTAAATTATATAGAATTCGTCGAGACCGCGTCTATATTTCCCGGAATCTTTTTTAGAAGTTAGATCGATTACGACGAATTTATACGGCCTCGCCCAAGTTTCACGACACAATTTTTAAATTGATCTTTAGTCATATCTTGACTCACGTGATCGTTGTAAATGTGGTTTATATTTTTTAAATCTTGGGGAAAAAGGCAAATAAAATTGGCGTTTTCTCGTATAGTCTGTCGAGGTAACTTGAAATAATTTTGGGAGAGATAAAAACAGTCGACATTGCTGTGGCGTCCTCTCACGTAATAGCATTCGCACTTGTTTTGTTTTTCCAAAAGCAAATCGTCAAAAATCATTAAATTTTTATTAGCTGGATTTAAATCTCGCGGATCTGGAACGTCTGACGCATTTTCGAAAAATTCGCACGTAAGACTTTCGCGCTTGGGATCTTGCACTCGAGTCAAAACTTCGATAAATTGACTGGGGGATATATCTTTCGCCACAATTTTATCGCGCATACTAAAAAGTCGCAAAATTTCGTCTTTGCTCAATTTTTTCTTAAAAGCCTTGTGAATTAACGCGTATTCGGGTTGAAACAAACTCTTTCCGAAAACTTGAAGATTATCGTAATCTAACCAATCCGGTTGTAATAGTAAATTTAATAACAAAGTCGTTTTACCGCAGCCGGATTTGCCGACGATCACTCCTCGAATACTTCTCGGTAAAAGGGCGCTATTGAAACGTTTAGTTTTATTCGTCCAGGATAAATCTTTAATTTCCATTTTTATTTAAATCTAATAACTAGTTAAATAAAATGTATTGCGTAAAATGTAAAAAGGAGACTGATACGGTCGATATAAAACACGTGACAACTAAAAATAACAGACCCATGAAAAGGGGACAATGCGCGATCTGTGGGACGACTAAAACCCAATTTGTAAAAATCGAGGGGGGTTCGCTGTTAAATAGAGCGATAAACAACTTGCCTTTCGAAATGCATCTTCCCGGGCATAATTTCACGGGGCCGGGAACGAAATTAAATAGGAGATTGAACGCGGATCTCACCCCCAAGAAATGGAGTTTGCCCGTGAATAGGATAGACAAGGCCGCGTATCACCACGACGTGTGCTATTTGAAAAATAAAGATACGACAACGAGAAATAAGGTTTGCGATAAAGACATGCTGGAAGAAATGGAGGGGATTTACAACCCGACATTGAGAGAAAGGGCGGATAGGTCTATCGTGCGGAAAATTATAGGAACGAAGATGAGATTCGGGATGGAATTAAAAAAAAAGTTTAAAATGGACTGATAATTTAGCGGAAGAATTACACAAGCCCGTCGTTAAAAAATTTCCTAAAAGACGCGTGCGCGTAAATAACATTGATGAAATATGGTCCGTGGATTTGGTAGATATGCAAGCGTTCTCAAAATTTAACCGGGGAATTAAGTACCTGCTTGCCGTTATCGATATTTTTTCCAAATACGGTTGGTTAATTCCGCTAAAAGATAAGACTGGGAAATCGGTCGCGACTGCTTTGAAAAAGATATTTAAGGAAAGAAGACCGCAAAAAATATGGGTTGATAAAGGTAAAGAATTTTACAATAAAGAAGTACAGGGTCTAACGGAATTGTATTCTACCGAAAATGAAGAAAAATCTAGCGTGGTGTAGAGGTGGAATAGAACGATGAAGGAGAAAATGTGGAAATATTTTTCGGCAAATTCTACACGGGTATACATTGACGTGTTGGACGAACTCGTTGATCAATACAATAATACGAGGCACTCGTCAATAAAAATGACACCCGTTGAAGCCAGTAAAGAGAAAAATAAAATTAGAGTTTGGCAAAATCTTTACCCGGATCATTATAAAATAAAAACTTTTAATCCGCAATTTTCGGTGGGTGATAAAGTGAGAATCTCGAAGAAAAAGAAAACGTTTGAAAAAGGGTATACGCCGAGATGGACTGAAGAAATCTTTACCGTGACTGTCGTACAAAAAACTACACCGGTGACGTATAAAATAGCAGACTATAATGGGGAAGAAATACAAGGCACGTTTTACGAACAAGAACTACAAAAAACCGATCAAGAAATATTTAGAATCGAAAAAATAATACGCCGTAAAGGTAATAAATCGTTAGTAAAGTGGTACGGCTACCCCTCGTCGTTTAATAGCTGGATCGATAACAAAGATCTCGTTTAAAAAAACAGCAAAACTGTCCTTGGATAAGATTTTTTTTCGTATTTATAAATTTTTGAGAGTCGAGATTTTTTTGGGGAGTGGGGAGGTTTTGAAAAAATTTTTATACCTCGAAAATTTTTATATCTCAAAAATTTTTATATTTCGAAAAATTTGAGAGGTTGGGACGGAGTTTGTACCTCGGAGATGGTGTGGTGTTGAAGTTTACCCTTTTGGGAGGGGGAAGGTTCAAATTGAAGTTTGAACCTTCTTGGTAGAGTTTTGAGTTGACATTCCCAATATCTACCTACTAATGAGTGGGGCATATCTGTTAACATAAACAAAACAGTTATTATGGTTTTCAAGAAAAATAACAGAATTGAAAATGTTGATTTATTTTATGATGGTAGTAAACTTCAAGTAGTCAAAACATTTACGTATTTAGGTGTTACACTATCCTCAAATGGTAGTTTCTATCAAGCACAAAAATCACTTGCTACCCAAGCAAATAGAGCCCTTTATTCTCTTTATTCACTTTTTGATGTTCTTTCTATGAAAATTTCAGAAAAAAATAAATTATTTGATGCAATGATTATGTCAATATTAAATTACGGATGTGAAGTATGGGGTTTCCATAAATCACCAGATATTGAAAAAGTACATATAAAATTTTTGAAACAATTGCTTTGTGTTCATAATAAAACTTCTAATACAGCTGTATATGGAGAATTCGGACGATATCCACTATTTGTTAAGAGACAAATTAGAATTGTAAAGTATTGGTATAGAATTATGAAAGCCCCAAACTCGTTAATGTTCAAGTTATTTCACATGAATAATCCTAGTGGCGAATTAATAAATTCTTGGTCTGTTAAAGTAAAGTCACTACTATGTAATCTTGATTTTTCGTTTTTATGGGATTTTGTGAACATAAGTATGACTCAAATTAATTGTGTAATTCAGAGAATTATTGATAATTACTTACAAAGTTGGTTTAGTGATTTAAATTGTTTCTCACGGCTGGAATTGTACAGAGATTTTAAAAGAAGTTTTGAATTTGAAAATTATCTTAATTGTATTGATATTGATAAGTATAGAATATCATTGGCCAGATTTAGATGTTCGGCACACAAACTTGCAATTGAAGAAGGTAGATGTAGAAATATTGAAAAAAGCCCGCGTATTTGCAAATTATGTAATATGAATCTAGTGGAATCAGAGTATCATTTTCTTTTAGTGTTTCCGTTTTACCTTGATCTTAGAAAAAATATCTTCAAAAATATTATTATACTTGGCCGAATCTTCAGAAGTTTTGTTTATTGATAAATTCGAATAGTAATTCAAAATTAATTAAACTTGCATCTTTCATTTATTATGCCAATAAATCGAGACAGTCTTTTTTACGTCGAGCGAGATAAATATCTATTTTTTAATTGAAATCACATGCCCCTTCTGAGCCTTTTGATTTTTCAAATGTACGTAATGACTAATTGTCTTTTAGAGTTACATTTATTATTTTCAGTGGTATATTGAAAGTGTACAACCTATAACTGGATTCCAAAAGTAATACTTCTTTTCTATTTTCTATCTATTTGCCATGTAACATTAAGTATACATGCATGCTTTTCATTGTATTTTCATTTATATTTGTATTGTATTTCTTTTATATTAGTATGTTGTAAGCTGCACTCATGTACCGCCATCATTGTAATTAACTTATTTGGTGATGAACTTGATATTTAAAGCCAATAAAAAATTTGACTTGACTTGACTTGTATAAGTTAAATGTTAAATGTTGACGACGAACGATAGACAAAAGGGTGGTCACAATCGTTCATTCAGACCACTTTGAACAACAAAATTATTAGACTGCGCACTGCGTCTCCTTATTTCAACATCAACTTTAAACATTGACTTTTAAATAGAAATTGTATTTTTTTATTATCATTATTATTTATTTATTTTCATTTTTTACGGCGGCTTTAATCACTGATGGTTTAGGACTAGACAAGTAATGCAGCGGTGGCTTTGAGCTGTACTGCCCTTCCTTTGAACATCAAAGGGAGCTCTTAAACACGCACTGACCACCAAGTTGCAATCAACTGGCTACATGCAAGAATAGATGTGATTTTATAATCTTAAGAATATTATTTACGCACGCACGCACGCACACACAAAAAAAAATGTTCTGCATGTCATACAGATGTATAGCGGTTTTATAAAAGGAACTGTGACTTTGTCTAAAAATGTTTGCTTTTTAAATAGTATTATGAAACAAGATCATAAGTCTACATCGTAACTTTATCAAAGAGAGCTAATTATAACTAAACATTATTTAAAAATAAATATCTAAAACATTAAAACCAACTTCTGACCTCAATAACAGGTATTATCTTTAATAAACCATCAATTAAACAAAACATAGGTCTCAGTTATGTCATTTCTTATAAATTTGACTTAAATTTACTGATTTTTTTTCTATATAACCCCAAAGTGCGGTCGTTTGTATGATGTTAGAATTTGCATATGTACCTGTGTAACGCACTTTGGGATCAAAACTTGACCTCAAAGTGCGTTACCAACTTTGGGGTTGAAACCCAAAGTGCGTTCGACCCCAAAGTGCGTTGTCACAATGCTTCAATATATTTGTTAAGAGAAATACACAATAAAATGATAAAAATAACTTATTATTGATTGTTGAATATCCTAGTGATTTGTTGTCGTTTTTGTTTGATCTTGAACAATAAAACTTCCAAAAAACAGTTTTTTTTTGTTATATATCTGTAGCACACAAGTGATTTTGAAGAGTTCAATGACTGTAAAAAACATGGATAACAATTATAGACTTTTGTGATTTTTTTCACATGTTCTACTGTTCATTTGCTAATTAAATTGACTCAGACCAATAATATTTGAAAACTTGCGACAATTTGTTTAAAGTAACTTACTTTATATCCATAATTTGTTTAAAATAACTTACTTTATATCCTTAATTTCTTTAAAATAACTTACTTTATATCCATAATTTGTTTAAAATAACTTACTTTATATCCTTAATTTAATGTAATAAGTTTATCAAGCGAAATCTTCTCGGATCTCAAACAACTTTGAACCACAAGGCAATGATCGCATGATAATAAATATTTCCCAAATTTAACGTACAGTAAAACCTTAGTTTTCTACATATAAATCTTAGGCTACCCCTAAAAAACGATTGGTTGCAGATACGGGGCCAACACATTTAAAATCACCTGACCCAAAACTTTTTTCAGCAATTTTGGCAAAACATGCTTTTGATACTTATTCCAATTTTTTGTTTTCAGTATAATCATATAAGGTAAAACTGGAAGTCGCCAAATGGCAACATGTCGAGCGATTATCGTCCTGTAAAGGTTGTCCATTGTTTTTTTTCAGGGAAAGACCTTGGCATTTTGAACGGGCCCACTAATGGTCATAAGAAAGAGAGATGTGTTGAATGCCTGACATTAACCAAAGAGTGACATTGACCTTTGAGATATGGAACTGCTTCTTGCACATGACACACTGTCTCATTATGGTGAACAAATGTGTCAAGTTATTTTAAAATCCATTGGTGCATGAAGAAGTTATGGTCGGGACAAAGTCAGATATACTAAAACCGCCTCATTTGGCGCTTTGAATCCTTATTGTGACCTTGACATTACAGATATGAACCTGGGTCTTGCGCACCATCTCATCAAGGAGAACAATAATGCCATGTTGTTCTAAAACCCACCAATGCTGAAAGAAGTTACAGTCCAGACAAGGTAAAACTTGCCAATTTTTGCCCTTTAAACCCAAGGTGTCACCTTGCCCTCTAAAATATCTAAAAAGGATCTCGTGCAGGACACACCGTCTGGTAAATAATTGCGCAAGGTCATTTTCAAATTCATTGATGCATAGGGAAGTTATGGTCCGAAAAATTTCGGGCGTACTAACACACGGACGCACGCACGGACGGACACACATACAAGGAACCGCCATTTTGACAACTATGTCAAGCTCACCGCAAGCAGGCTCGACAAAAATTCTCTTTCTACAAATCCCTTGTTCACAGATCTGCCTATATCTAAAATATTACTTCATTGTTTTTGGAAATAAAGGATTATACCGTTTTGCAATGTTGGCAGTTCATCCTGAACACATATGGGTAAAAAATCTTAGAAAATCGTTACAACGTGCATTTTTTTATCAGGATTTGAAATGTTTGCAGAGATAGAAACTGTGAGATAATTATACATGTAGTTATCTCCATCACGCAAATACAAACATTTTTGCCTTTTAACAGTAAAGTCCATCACAAAATAAATTGTATACGATGTACAATAATGTACAATGATGTCAGTTCATGATTGCAATGTGCAACACTTTGAGAAAAAATAAATATAAATGAAAATACGATGAAAAGTCTTATCATACTTAAACAATTGATCGCACGTCAAAGATACTAAATGCACACAATAAATATTAACAACTAATATTGACATGAACACATTAAAACGATACGCAGATAAATTACATGTTTACATTAATATCACTACATATTCCGCGGTGAAACATCCAGTTTTATCAGGCCTTCCTACATTCACCAAAACTTACGGAACCTGCTCTGAGTGTGTGTTGAACACTTACAACAGAACGGATGATAATGATTGACATTTTTATTGTTAATTTCTTGCTTAGAAAAAAAACGCAGTCGGTGTCATTTTTGAATGATAAATTTCAAAACGGTTTTCGGTATTTTGTAGCGGGAATGCTTATCTAGGGAATAGTGCCTCAGAACTTTGATATTTCTCTTCGTTTTTAATCTATGTCGGGGTTCAGGCTACGGAATTTCTTTAACAGTCAAATATCTAACGAACGGAGGATGTTATCAAAATTCTGAAGCACGGTTCTTTGAATTATACCATGATTGTTATTTTAAGGCTAATTGTTGACATATATCCTTATATACAGAGTAGTGAACATTATTAGAATGTATGAACATTATGTGCGATAGTGTTTTATAGAAGACCGGCCTAGTATAATATTCGTTTCAAATCACTTGCAATAGACTGTATAATGGATTTATTTATATATACAATTATGGTTAACTTTTCAAAATTATAAATTGGTGAAACTTGATACCACAAATTAGCCAGTCACGCTACATTAATACCGTGTTTACTCTTAAAACTAAGATCTGGTCGAACATTACTGTTGCGCTGATTCTTTCAGGGGCGGTTTTTTTTCGGAAAAAAACTTAGTTTTAAGAGCAAACACGGTATTAATGTAGCGTGACTGGCTAATTGGTGGTATCAAGTTTCACCAATTTATAATTTTGAAAAGTTAACCATAATTGGCAGTGTCCCCCAATTACTCAATTACTGAGCCCAGTACTATGATTAGAAAATCACAAGAAAAAGGTTAGGTGTTTACCGGTACTTTACACTGTGGACGATAAAGAACCAGGAGGTCTATTAGAATAGAGTAAGGATATATATATGCCCGGTTCTCCTGTATCTTCTCCGCTCTCTGGGGCGGCTCTGAAATGACCATAGCTGCTGAATGGGCCGTTAAACAACAGAAAAACAATAACTGGACATTGCGCTGATTCATTCTTTCGCGTTGGAAAAGTATCTATATATCAACGCGAAAGCGTGTCTTTGATCCATGATGAAATTCTTTTGCTTTGGAATTGTGCATACTCGTAAACATGTGACCTTGTCACTCACCGTTTATTGTAATTACATTATAATGATATTACTGATTACGCATAATGGTCGTCAGGCAAAATCATCAAATAATTTGCTTTGAACAGTAGCAAAAATAATGTGATTTTTTTCTGTGAAACATTCATTGTCCTCAGTATGCACGTGCGCACGTGCATTTTCAACCCAAACCGTATTACATTACATTATAAATGTATTTGCTTACTACTTAAAATTAATTCAGCTGGAAAATCATCCACATTTATCATGCAGCATAGATATTGACTGGACAATGAATGTTGTTTTTTCAGCGAGAACATAAATGTTGGCTTGACAATGAATGTTGTTTTTTCAGAGAGAACATAGATGTTGGCTGGACAATGAATGTTGTTTTTTAAGAGAGAACATAAATGGTGGCTGGACAATCAATGTTGTTTTTTAAGAGAGAACATAAATGTTGGCTTGACAATGAATGTTGTTTTTTAAGAGAGAACATAAATGTTGGCTTGACAATGAATGTTGTTTTTTAAGAGAGAACATAAATGTTGGCTGGACAATCAATGTTGTTTTTTAAGAGAGAACATAAATGGTGGCTGGACAATCAATGTTGTTTTTTAAGAGAGAACATAAATGTTGGCTTGACAATGAATGTTGTTTTTTCAGAGAGAACATAAATGTTGGCTTGACAATGAATGTTGTTTTTTCAGAGAGAACATAAATGTTGGCTTGACAATGAATGTTGGTTTTTTCAGAGAGAACATAAATGTTGGCTGGACAATGAATGTTGTTATTTCAGAGAGAACATAAATGTTGGCTGGACAATCAATGTTGTTTTTTCAGAAAGAACATAAATGTTGGCTGGACAATCAATGTTGTTTTTTTCAGAGACAACATAAATGTTGGTTGGACTAAGAATTTTGTTTTTCTAAGAGAAAACATGAATGTTGGCTTGACAATGAATGTTGTTTTTTTTTCAGAGAGAACGTGAATGTTGGCTGGACAATGAATGTTGTTTTTTTTCAGAGAGAACGTGAATGTTGGCAGGACAATGAATGTTGTTTTTTCAGAGAGAACATGAATGTTGGCTGGACAATGAATGTTGTTTTTTCAGAGAGAACGTGAATGTTGGCAGGACAATGAATGTTGTTTTTTCAGAGAGAACATGAATGTTGGCTGGACAATGAATGTTGTTTTTTTTTCAGAGAGAACGTGAATGTTGGCAGGACAATGAATGTTGTTTTTTCAGAGAGAACATGAATGTTGGCTGGACAATGAATGTTGTTTTTTCAAAGAGAACATGAAAATTCAATGATTCCTATTGAGACTTAAAAGCATTCCGGCTACGATTGTGCAACTAAAATACAGATATATGCGAGCCGAAAGAGCAAACGTGTTTTAAGGGAGGTAACTCTGTTAACCACGCTGAACTAAGTATAGGTCCCAGTGAATAATGTGTATACTTCAAATTTTGTTGACATCTTGCGTTGCGTTACACAATTTATTCTGGCAGTATCAATGTCCAAATGTCTGGTCAAAGTTCCGACATTGCTTAAGAAGTATTGCTTAGGAATATAGCACCCCAGTTGTTTTATTTGAACAGGGGGATTCGAGATGGAGTAGTTATCGTCTCTGTCTGGTAATCACTAACCCCTCATCGTTTCACTCAAGTTACGACAGTTTTCCATTAGTGAGAAATAAATACAGAGATACGACACTTTAAATTTTCCTGCTTTAATTTAATTAAAAAAACTCCAAAGATTATCAATTTTATGTGACTTATTGTCACTGGGGTTTAACGCCGTTTTTTAACAATGTTTCAGTTATATGCGGCGACTGGTTCACCTAACCAGTTTTCCTGGACTGTATACCAACCAGTACTAACTTACCCTTCCACAAGGACCCGGCAACTTCTCCACATGTGGAGGAAAATCAACATTTTTGTCAAATTTTCACAGGAGGGTATGACCTGTCGCGACTGGGATTCGAACCCGGATCTCCGGGTTACTAATCCAGCGCACTAACCTCTGGACCGCGGATGATCAATATATCTGTATCAGATTGAAATGCGTATTATACATGTCGTGTGTCTTAATTGGTTATTTAATGAGGAGATTTGGTAATAAAAATACTTCTGTAGTCAACAACTTGCGCTTTTGTCCTATGGAAATGTTTTTAGTTTAGAAACTTTAGGTTTAACACCTCTTTCAGCATTATTTTATTCAAATTTTAATTGAAAATGAGAATTTAATGCTAATAGTTTGAACACCTATTTGACAATGATTGTCAAAAATTCATCAGCCTTGGCACAGTATTTCATCTATAAGTATCGTCTCCAAATACTCTCAAGTCTCGGATTTCATCCAGTGATATGCTATGTTTACATAATTATCAACCATAATTAGTGTAACTGGAAAAGACCTTATCAAATATGGGATGCAATCGGATTGTAATAATTGTAGGAATATGAACCACTTTCAAGAGCCTTGCTGTTGGGTTAACTCTTTAGCGACGTGGTTGAGTGTCCGCCTACAGTGCTAGGGGTCCCGGGTTCGATCACCAGGTTAGGACCATGGATTTTTCTCGCTCCCAATTTAATAAAAGATGATAATGGTGTTCATACGAACAAATCATATAAATGGAACGCGATATTACAACAATATAACGTTTTTCCACATCAAGTGTATTCACAGTAAATGGATCTATGATATATCATTATGTATTTATAAATACAGATAAAATGTTTCTATTACCCATCAGTTATAAATTAACAAGCCATTAGCAAGATTTTACAATATTGTTGTCAGATGTAACAATTTAAGAATCAATAGTCTGTTGTGTGTGTACATGTATTCAAAATTATACCAGTATCAGTTTGTACTAAATATCACCGGTACAATGATAAAGTATATTGGCTATTATATAGAAGGTTTGTATATCTACGTTTTGTGTAACCCATGAGATTTAAAACTGTTTTGAAAGAAAGTGTTACCTCTCTCTCTACTGACTTCATTGTAGCAATCGTAAGTATGATGTTTATACATTATCATTATGATATCGAATTTACGCATATTCCTTTCATTTTTCTTATATACGCGGTCATTGGTTATATTCAAAAACTAGTAGTGTCTTTGGCGGACAGTTATCTCCCTTTGTCCTACGAGAGCTATCAAACTCAAATAAATTCTTGAAATCAACTGATAACGAAGATTCTATACGTAAAACTTCCTGAATTTCAAACACCTGCTGTAAACTTTTCATGTTATATGCTCTAACAACTTGAGATATCTCAGACTAAAATGCGCATACAACGTTTTGAAGTCGTATTTCAAACAGAATAAAGTACAAATGAAGCTGTAAAGCATTGGAGACCATGTGGCAGATGAACATTATTAATTTACTAATTCATTCTATGGATACTTAAACCCGATGACAAAATATTTTTTCTTAATTCCCAATCAATATCTTAGGTTACATAAATTTGAAAACAGAAAAATATACCAACGATATACTTCATAACCTAAAAAAATAGTACTTGTGATGTTAATCATGTGAGGGGACATACCATTGTGAAAGTTAAGTGCAGTGTTCAAGAAAATCCACCTACTTCATCAAATTTATCCTAAAATAATCCGATAGATACTAGTATTCCATATTCATCTATTCCATCACCATTCCATCACACTAAACACATTATTTTAAGCACAATAGTAAAAACACAGGAAAACTACACTTTCCACTCGAAAATACACGAAAACCCATAAGACCGCAAGACCTGAATTCAGTTCAGATGTTATGATATGTTTGTTTGTCCTGAAATTCAATGTTAAATTAGCAAACTATGTAAGAAAGTACAAAACACAAGTAATTAAGTAATTAATTGGTACTGGCGATTTAGCACTACTCACAAGAACAACTCATAAGTAATTAAGTACTGGCTATTATCTGCAAAACACTATTAATTAATTAAGCACTGATTGTTACGTACAAATCACAAATAAATCAGTACTGGCAAATAAGTACAAAATACAAGTCATTAAGTATTAGTGATTAGGTATAAAGCACACGTAAAAACAAGTATTAGTAATTAAAACAAATAAGTACATATGTCAGTGATTAATGAGAGTGCATAATTAACATATCATTGATTACAATTACACTTTAGCCATAGAGCATTTTTTGGTAAATTATGAATAGGTAAACTTGTTAATGTTAGCAAGTTTCAATCGTTTATGTATATGTATATAACAAAGTAAGAAAGTCTACTTACGTGTAATAGAGAATAAGAAGAAAAAATACACTTCTCCACGCACAGAGTTATCTAAACTGTATGGCTGTTAAATGTCTGCTATCACTACAGTTGATTTACTGAATCTGAAAATAATATCAAATCAATAAATCATTCAGTTATAAACAACTGGATGCAAGTGTTAAAATACTTGTATGTAAATGTTGGTCATTATTTACAAGTAGAAAAAGTTATGTTTTTACGTGACTTATTGTCACCAAGTTTAACACCGTTTTTCAACAATTTTTCAGTTATATACGGCGGTCGGTTCAATTAACCAGTTTTCATGGACTGTATTTTAACCAGAGCTAATTTACCCTTCCACAAGGAGCCGGCAATGATCTGTCGCGACTGGGATTCGAACCCGGATCTCCGGATTACACGTCCAATACACCAACCACTGAACCACTGCCGCGGCCGAAGAATGTGAGTACAACGACCCAAAATATATATATTTCTAAATTTATAATCAGTATTTACTGAGCAAAGTGTTTTTCGACGCCCTTTTTTCTTAACAAAGTAAAGGAATAGAACAGCTAATTATAACTTAAGTGAATAAAATCGTGTAATAGAATAGTTTTAACAAAATAAGTTAATAAAATAGAAACACATTCAAACGTTCACTAAAATAGCCTACCTTTATTAGTTTTTTAATGTTTTTTGTAAAAACAGGCTATATTATACTATAGTTTATTGTTAAAAATAATGAATGCTCGCCTACATGGGAATAACTCGGAGGTGAGGGTAAACAAACTTAATTATAATGCTCATTTTCACAATATCTCGCGAACGAATAATTACAGTACAGTCATGTCTGGTCGTGGTAATGGTGAAAATACAAAGGGCAAAGCTAAGTGCCGATCCAGCCGCGCTGGACTCAAGTTCCCAGTAGGCGGAATCCACCGTCTCTTACGTAAAGGAAACTACGCCGAGCGAGTTGGTGCCAGAGCTCACGTGTACTTGGTCGTTGTATTGGGATACTTGGCCGCTGAGGTGCTCGAACTTGCAAGAAATGCTACATCTCACGTCACTTTCAGTTGGCCATCCGCAACGACGAGGAATTGAACAAACTTCTGTCCGGAGTTACCGTCGCACAGGGTGGTACTCTGCCAAACATCCAAGCAGTATTCCTGCTCAAGAAGACCAAGGCCTCTAAATAAGTGTCTCGTCTTCAACACTTAACATTAAACGACCCTTTTTAGGGACACATCATACTTAAGAAAGTCAATACTGCATATGCAAGTCCCAAAATACTTATTACAAGTATTATAAGCATATATAGGCGGCACGCGTGTCCTTATGCGCGTGTGTATGTGTTAATTATCACGCGGTAATAATTCCCCACCCAACCGCTGGTACCGGTTGATTTCGAATATACTACTAAGTGTCAGTTTTTTCTAAGTGTCTCTTGTTGCCTGTATATATTAGTGTATTTTAATGAGCGCTTGTACTTATACACAGTACTAGTAGCACAATTATACTGTTTGGTTGTGGCAAGTGCCGGTTCCGTGATATTAGACAAAACGGCGATTTATGTGGCCTTTAATCGTGAGACAGACACTTGCAAAACTCGACTTTTCACCGCCCCCTTTATAATGATGATGTATTCGGCAAAGATTTAACGGGATTTCAGTGGTTCACCGCGCATACGAAGACGGAATTTCCTTATTCGGTATGGATAGAAGACAATTTTGTCTGTCTTCTGTTCTTATTCAGTAATGACGAAGCGCGATTTCGTAACCAGGAACTGCCTTCTGGCTGGTTGTACACTTAGAAAAATCCACTTCGCTCCCCAAGTCTCCAAAGAAGGCTAAGACACCAAAGCTACTGCCAAGAAATTAACAATTTCATGTTGTTTGTTTTCTTCACAAAGGTCCTTTTCAGGACCATTCGATTACTTCATGTTGATTTTACATCTCTCGTTCAATTGTTCAACCCCTAAATTGCCTGCACCCACCCTCCGGGTTTGCATCATGCGTATATTTAGTAAATATTAGCAGAAATTATAGTGTGTCTTTGTCTGACCAGGGCAGTGCAGTTGGTTAATTTATCTGGGATTAAATTGCCAACTCAGACATCTTATGACCTTTGTTCATAGTGAGGGATAGACGAATTTTTAAGCATATATTTCACTTGAGAAATTCTAGTTTTCAAATTTTGGGCCGGCCCATGTACCATTATCGCGTGAACGAACATGTTTGTGAGCTTGACATGCAGACTAAAAGTCAATAATATCCTACCTCATAGTAGACATCAATGTCTATGTTCAATCGTAAATTACTTCCTTTTTATTCAATATACATAATCGTAAAGACCCTTATGGAATAATTTCAATTTTTTACTTCTGTCAATGAACACAAGATGTATGAAATAATTCAATGAGAGATAATAAAACTAAATACCTTTTTTCCAACACAATTAGCACAAGTATGTCTGGACTGGGAAAGGAAGTGAACTCTGACCCACCAATTACAGGAGTACTGAAATGCAAAACAGATAGCCCCAGTTAAACCCTACCAGTTAAGTAACTGATGTTATTGGGGTCTGGGTGTGACCGAATAGTTCAATAAACAGTCATAGGACAATAAACATGACTGAGCCCAGATTGAGCTTATAGGCCACACTCTGAATCACAATATTCAATGAAAGGCCATTTTTATTAAAATCCCCAAAAACTGCGTTTTCTCTAATAATTTGTCAACCCAATGAACATATATAACAAACCTACCCAGTGAGTTAAGTTACAAATGTCGAAAATATCCATTTTCATCCCCCAAAATGTCATATTTTGGCCCTGTACATTTAATTTTTACTTAACACGTACAGAGCACTTTACACTTCGCCCGTTTCAATATATTTTTAGTTAGCATACATATTCTTGTGTTACTCATGTTTATCATGATTTTATCGTGGATAACGATTATGCAATTGTTTTCAAAATTCTAATTCATTCATGCGAAAAATAAACGCTTTGCTTGCGTATGTGTAGAGTAACAACGTTTTATGACAAGTTATCTTTTAGCTATTAGCAACTCAACACAGATAAAAAAAATCCAAATTGTTAAAATCGACAAATCACTATTTATGATGCTACGTCTTTTTTAATGTAGAGAAATCAGGTTGTCTTTATGTTCCGAGCTGGATCTGTGGCGATCAAGGTTTCACACTAATTTTGCTGTTCCATGCAAATTATTCAAAATCTTGAGAATCGTTACAATATTACTGGGCGAAAACCGGACGTTTAACGTTACGTTCTGTTCGCTGAATCATTCAGGTTCGCTTACATTATCATTTTGTACCAGCAACCATTACTGTTAGGCTTCTAGGATTAATTTTCAGACGATCATAAATTATATCACTGTGTTCCCATTCCTGCTCGTCGCCTATACACTGGCCATACTTGAACAGCTCGTCATAGAGCTGCTGGACTCTTATAAGCATGACGGTATTTACTTGTAACCAGTGGCATTATGTTTTATTTTCCGATGAGTCGATGTTCAGTCAGCAATGCAGATGATATCACGCCACAATAATGAAAGATTTGCCAATTACTCTATTCGGTAGAGGGACATATTTGATGGTGGCAGTATTTATATTCTGGCATGGAATAATGATGAAATCGCAAAACTGATCTGGTCATCATAAAACGAAACCTTATAAATGTTTTAAACAATTCAATGATTCCATTTTTAAACAATTCAATGATTCCATTCATTCTTTATAACGGACCTGGTATTTTCCGACGTTACAATGTAATGCCTAACACGGCATGTATAACACAATTCCCTGGTAAAAATTATATTAACGTCTTGCCGTGGCCCGCTGTATCCCATGACTTGAAACTCCTAGAACGTATTTGGGATGAGTTAGGTCATAGAGACAAGTCCAATCATCAATTTGACATCGTAAATGATCTGTGAAATGCAATTCCTTCGGAATGGCAACAAAGGCTCTCATACAACGTTAGGTAAATTCAATGCGGTGACGTATTCTCCAATGTATAAGTAAATAGAGTCTAACCTGTGCTAAGAGACACCCGTGAACAACGGACACCTGTCTATAACGGACATTGTAATTTTCCCCCGACGAAAACGCTCTTTAAATGGCCTTATATAGCGGACACCTGTCGACCGAATCGAATGATAAAATGTATCAAAATTTAGTTTGTTTGGTATTTTTCCCATTAAGAATGTGTCAACACAAGTATGCTTATTTTCTAATGTATTAATTAGCATACCAAGAAACAGTAAACTAATATCATTCTTAGTGAGAACTTTGTATTTTATACTCTACTTCACACCCCCCCGAACAAAAGACACCTGTCTACAAAGGACACTTTGGTGTTTTCCACAGGGTGTTCTTTGTACACAAGTTTGACTGTATTGAGGTCACACCGGTAACTGATAACACCATTCCCTGCACACAGCCATTACAGTACTTCGTTCAAATAGTGTGTGATCATTTGCATTTTCTTGAATTTTCATTTCGACCCTTCTCGGCGTAGTTATTTTTACAAAAAAGACTCGTGTTGTCTAAACGTATCTATTAAATGACACGAATACAACAATATGACATAGGAGTGTCGATAAAAAAGAATTACTAACACCAGACGTATACTTTTTAACAAAATATATTTTTCCGAAGTCACTATGGTATCTAAGTTTTCAAACCGGGTCGATGTATGTTATAAGGTGAAAATTATCTCCAAAAATACTATGTACATGAACAGTATATTCCAGCATGGTACTAAAGCCCAATAAGGACGGTTTACACGATGATGTTATGTAAAAACTTAAAGTCCTAAGAAAGGACGCCGTCCGTGTAAACCGTCTGTCCACTCGTTCAATTATAGGAATATTCTAATATTACAACTCGGTACCATCCCTAGCATGTACTGACAAATACTATAACTGCAGTAAAACTCAACATAGATAAGATAAATGTTAAATATGAACTACTCTCATACTATGAAGAGAAATGCAAGAAATATCCGTCATCCATTTTGTCACAAAGACATCGCTCCACTGTAAATCGATCTGATCATGCTGTGTTGGCAGTAAGCACGCCAAATTCAAACCTGTCAACGAATACGAAACGCCAGGACTATCGTAATTAACCTGGATTATGGCAACATATCATTCTGTATCTACGTACATGTGCACAGGAACAACGACTGGAACTATTATAATACAGGTCACGTGATTATCTGACCGAATTTAGCAAATATGCGAAGGACATGAGATGAGATATTCCATTACATCTCGTTTTCCACTAGAAACATGCGTGTCAAAACATGTACGTTAAACCTAAATTGTTCACAATCTCAACACATAATCAACTAGACACACACCAGGGCAAGTTTATATCAAATTCACTATATCTTAAAATTCCCCTTTCAAGAAAAAGCAAATAAGATTTGTACCCGTGGTTCATACATCAATTCAATGACAACACGAACGCTACATGGTTTAAAATGAAAAAAGTTAATTCCGATGTACACAGAACATTCACAAAATATATTTGAGAGTTTCATTACTGTCGATGAGACTTCATATCTACCAAGCCACACACATTACGCGTATTACACACACATTTTCAGTCTGAATCACGCTCAAGTATCAAGGGCACAAGCAATTTAAAAAAATCTGCCTAAAATTAATGATTTTTTTTACTTATAATTGATTTACATAGACTTTGGAATAATGTCGCCTGCTATCGAGAATTTCTCTGAAAAGTCTTTAACTACCAACATTTGGGAGCTTCTGGTCCCTGTACCCTCGCCAAGGACTTTGCTATGGACCCACCACGGACCCTGTACCCACTCCTCCAACCCATATAGCTTTAAAATCATACTCCTTGAACTGTCAGACCCAACATGACTCCATTGTCTAACTAATGTCAATCACTCAATGCTGTATAGATATATTTACAAGCGTTACAGACGGTTTATTCTAATACGCTGATGATCTTGCTGTTTAAGTTGCAAAATTTTGTAAAAGATTTCTACGTCAATATTACGCAAAAAGTTTCTGATTTCCGCTATATTTTCTTCTGCCGACCCTAGACTTTGTTTCGATCAATTTCTTTTCTGGCCAACATTTTTTCTTTTCATTTGATTTAAACTACAAACTATAAAAAATATTCGAAAAAGTTCCAACAGCCCTATAATTTGGTGGTTAGTGGAAACCAGGTATATCTTTTTTGGCCTTATTATCCAACTATGATTTTATTCTTATAATTTTTAAACATATATATTTTGACTGAACGAAACGACATGTCGTCTGCTTGCATGAGTAAATCCTACTCTCAGTTCATCAATGAAATTCCATAGTTACAACCGAATGTTTACAAACGTCATAATTATGTTTCTCGTGATTTCAGTGATAATACAAATTCCCCCAACGTAAACATTTTATGATACATTATAACTCTACAAATGAAAGCCACTGTCCAGACATATTGTTTTATTTCTTTGTTAAATCAACTTAATGAGTCCAATCACATAACTAACTTTAACCAATAGTTTTACCGAATTTATTTTGTATTTCTCTCTAATTTTAATTAATTTTTTTTCAGTTATGTGGCTGCAGGTTCGCCGAACCAGTTTTCCTGGAATGTGTGCAAACTTGCCCTTCTACAAGGACCCGGCAACTTCTACTAAAAGCAACAATATATAATGAATATCTACAAAAATAACCACACAAAAAGATTAAATAGGTGATTGTCTGACAAATTTGATCTTTATGTGATTACAGACTGCGAAAATAAACATTTTTATATCATGTTTTCAACACCAGTGCTACCAGTTTATTGTGTAAGGATAAAAATTGTATGTTTTTGCAAACAGTAGCAGTCTCCATATTTTACTTTGGGCACCTACGAAACTAAACTTTTTACCGTCATGAAACAAACTTGCTGACAAATAAAATATTGTTCTTCACATTTTATGGCTGTTTTGCTATTACTATTTCTATTAATCAATTTCTGAACTACACTGCAGCTTAAAAATGGAACAAATATTCAAATTATCATCAGCTTTTAATATTCATTATATGTACTGTAATAAAATTTGAAAAATTACAAGACTTGTACAGGGCAAGTAAATTAAAAAAAAAAACACAACGCAAGTATTTATTGACTTGGTTTAAAAATTATCATTTAATATACAGTAACACATCATGCACCATATTCAAATACCGACAATCATTTATATACCATATATTAGTAATAAATGAAGTAAGTACGTCGTTATGGTAAAAACGTTTAATTACGGGAAAGACATAGTTGTGACGCTAATTATTGGGAACTAAAAAAAATATGTATGGATGAAAACTAAATAATAAATGTATGCACGTGTACATGTATTTCGAGGTCGCAGTCAGAGTAACTCTATCATATCAGTGCCGTGGCCCGATCCCATATTTGAACCCAGGCAATTTAGGGGGTCCTGAGGCATACTGTCCCGGAAAATTTTACTAAAATCTGCCATTTTCCCGTATTACCTAAAACAATTAATTGAGTTACGCACCTCGGTGTGCCTCGGTGTAGCTACGGGGTGCATATATTTTGTATTTATTGACACGACGCTATCAGATCTAATATTCAAATTAACTGCTTATACACAACAGAAATACGTAAAGAAATTCAATGATCGGTGAAAAAGGAACGTGGACAGAGAACATAGAATTTGAGAGTTTCTGCTGAATTCGTAGCTGCTAAAACTGTGTTATTCAAACATACATGCGTGTAATGTACTTATGTGCGTGCGCGCACGCGTGCGTGCGTGTGTCCTGGTTCAGGAATAAATCTTAACATACTTTCCCACATGCACTTTACGACATTGTCCACTAATGGCCAAATATGTTTTGTTTTCACTAATTGAGTACACGGTCTTGTCTGGTGCTGACTCTTGATCAAGAACCTTGCTATGAAAAAAACAAATTTATTATAACATAATAATATTCAACTAATAATAATATACTGATGTGAGTGTATGACCTTATCTACGCAGATGTGTGTTGTTTAAGCTGGTATTTTTAATAATACATGTAAGATGGTAAGATTGTATCATTTCTCAGTCAACTAGTTATGTCTGTATACTTCTATGCATCTGTGTGTATATGTATATTAATGCGCTGTTCTCATGGGCCTTGGTGCCTGTTGAATAAAAAAGATAATAAGCTTCTTCATGCATTTGCACACACACATGCACATACGGTCCAAAGTCTGAAATATAGGTAATTAAGGAAGCTTGATATCTTTGCATCAAAATACTGAAAAAAAAATGATTTGGCGTAGAAACTGTTATATAAACATCTAATTAATAATCATAGATGTATAAACTTGTAAATTATGATGATTACATACATATTTACCCTTCTACAGCGGGGTGCTCATATCTCAGTACTTCACATTCACAAATGTAACAGTAGTTGAATCAAAGCTCCGAATGGATTGTAAAAAAATCTGGTTTCAATAATGAAACAAATATGCTCAAGCATGCCCATTTAGCTAGGATCGATTATTTTTCTAATAATGCTAGTCATACTACAATGTCTGCATTCACATCAAAATACAGCAATTAATGCATGTACTTCTTTACCGTCACATTATTAATCGTTACGGTAAAGATCGTGACAGTAAAGTTTATGCATATGATAAAAAACGATCAGGCACAATGTGTTCTGGCCAGGCTGACCACATGAAATGATCATAAGATCAAAATGCACCAATTTGATAGAAAATTGTATCATTTCTTTCATCAAAATTCGCATTTGATCATATTAGGCCGACGTACAATTAACAAAATTGTTGTCATGATATATCACAGAAGAATACATTGAATATAACATAGGATCGCCAGTTACTTTTTGTGATTTTGTAGATGGATAATAACTTGCGCCTAGACAAATCAAAGTTGTCGTTTTTACTTGAGAGAACACAACATAATATAAATGATAAAAGCATGCATTCACTTATATGTCTTCAAAACGACTGATGAGTTCCTCACTGCATTTATTTGACATTCTGTCGAAAATTAAATCATAGTTAAGGTAAAGCTTAAGATGTACAGTTAAGTGAAGGTTAGTTGATACCAAATATGTCTGTCGCTAAAATAATGTTTATTTACAACATTGAGAAAGATACTGAATTGCCTCAAACGAAGATACAATCTATCAAAAATAGACACAATTATTTTTTTTATCGGGTTCTATGCCGTTTTTTAACAATTTTTCAGTTATATACTGCGGCCAGTTCACCTAACCAGTTTTCTTGGTCATAATTAATACTTTACTACTAAGTCGTAATCACAGCACGAGACAAAAATGCTCAATACCAATATGTGCATAAACAAACCCGTATTTTTACATTTGTTTGACGATTTAGTATTCTAGATACTGTTGTCCTACGTACGCACATACCTCGTTAAATAACTCATACATTCACTAATTAATTCTTAAATAGCCGGACAGATGGACACAAAAATACATTTTTCAATCAATAAGCACAGCACATTGTGAAGTGAGTTTGCTTTTAATAACAATCTAGCTACGATATTTCATGAGGCACCAATTGTGTAAACGATAAAATGCGTAAAAATATTTGGTCTGTTAACTAAGGCTGTATCAAATCCATGATTGTTTGTTTTCAGTACATCATTTTTGGAAACGCACGACCGTAAGCAAAACTTTATTTATTAGTATAAGTTCAGTCTTTAGAGATATTTAATCAGGAAATTATTATTATTTGTTGTTATCATAATATTTATCATATTTATGACCACGGTATTTTTCTGCAAAGTGTAAGAAAGAACAATAACTGTTACATCTAAACATCTGTGAAAATTCTGAAAGTTCAGAAATACTTCATGTATGCCACACAGTAACGCTTTTAAAAAAATGTCTCCTTTTAGACAGTGTGTCATCATGTACACAAAAGAATACAATATACAATATAGAAACTCGCCCGAGTTGTTCACTGAATGTGAAAAACAATCCAATGATTAATTTTTAGACGGCACTAAGATATTAATTAATATAATGACGATTAGTATACTTGTATGTCTAGAACACAATTATCAGTACCTGCACAATGTATGTATCTAAATGTAGCCAATGTAATGTATTCATTGTGTTTTACTTATATTACATACACCATTTTTATATTTCTTCGGTTTATTTAGAATCTATGTGATATTATACAGTTGATTCAAATACAAATTAAATGAATGTTGGATAATTACATAAAATGCATGCGGATCTGATATTTTGTTTAGTTTGAGTTGTTGAATTTGTACCAGCCATACTGATTTACTTTAGAATTCATTAGATAAATGTAAATGCATTTTCACTTAATTCGATTCAACCAGTCATGCACACCCCACGCTCGCCACTTGTACTCAACACCTAACAAAAATAATTGCAAACCAATAAATGAAAATGATAATACGGGGAAATGTCATTTGAGACTTAATAAAATTGGACTGTGATTGAAATAATATGACTTAATATTTGAATTTGGATCGGTTTTAATGCCTCCGACGACTAATTTTCAATCATATTCGGGGAAGACGGATTAACTTAACCAGTTTCCCTGGTCACTCATTTAGTCTTTTAACCAGCAATTGCCATGCTGTTTTAATTTGTTATATGTCTGCTAGCCACCTGCCTAGCTACCCCATGTCAATAAATTTATTCATTGATGGAGGACAATTTTGCCACGGAGAGCATGTGCCCCTACTGAGGATCGAACCCACGTTCTCTCGCTCAGCAGTCCGACAACTTAATATCAACGTAGTGTAAAAAATTTTCACTCGACTACTATTGTAATATATTGTTACACATGTATCAGTGAAAAAAAATGTTACCAGACGACTATTTGTTCCCCAAAAAATCGAAAACACTATACAATACAACTTGCTATACTTCACTTATACTTTATCATTTGTTGTCAACTTTACAAATAGAATAGTGAAAGATGAACCTCATAAATTTGTCAAAGTCAGTTACATATATATGTACAATTGTACACTCACATGGGCCTAAGCATATACTGATTTCTAAATAAACCACAAAAGCTTATAATGAGGATTTGAAAAGCATTGTAAAAATGTATCTACAATACTAACCTCATTTTGCTGTGAGTTTCCTTTAAGACTAAACCAGAAATAAAAATTAAAATGCCTTATCGTGCAGAAACTTTAGTAGAATTTGTAGCAGAATAACAAGCTACAAGTTATTTGCACCCAGGTTCTCTATTTATATACTAAATAAAATCTAACTCAAAACTCGATAAAAATTTAGAAAACTGCAAAAAACTGCAAAAAATCAGAAAACTTAAGAAAACCAAAAAAAAAAAACTGCAAAAAACTGAAACTACCTCCAGAGTTCGGCAATTTAAATACTGGGTTATGGCCAGGTGATCTATTTAACTTTCTATTCCAAATAGCAAAACCTGACCAATAACTCCAAGATTTAAAAATCTTAATTAGAATAAAGCTTTCTGCCGGGGGATTCGAGAAATTTGCTAGTTTTTCAGTTGTCTATGAAATTTATCCTATTTGAAACAACATGTAACACATAAGGAAACAAATTAAGATTAAAATAATTTAAAAACATAGCCATTAAATTGAAATCCCCTTTCATTACTCTGGAGTGATTAATATGCTAAATAAAAGATACTAAGTAAATTATAACTTCACAACCTACAAAATGATATTAATACAGAATATAAAATCTCTTAAAATATGTATCATTTTGTAATACTATATCAGTATGTAATACCAACTAAGTTACAAATTTAATTGAAAGGATAATAACGATTTTGTCACATGTCGTAATAATATATACATTATTTATAAGGCAAATAAATAATATCAAACTTTTAAAATATCTGAATAATAAATTCATGGTGTTTTGTCAACTTAACAATATTTCACAGTTAAAAGTTAAAGAGTTCTCCGTGGACAAGTGTTGATGGTCTCTGACTAGTAATCGCTGGCTCCTTACTACAGTGAGTTCGACTTCTAGAAGTGACAAGACAAATTCAGCACGTGAGGAATTGTTCAGCTAGCTTACGGATGTTCGGTGCTTCTACCAAATCTGTCTACAATAAAAACTCAAATAGCAACCACTTCAACATTACGACCACCCATTTATAATGACCTCTGGCTTTCAATAACTCCTTTAATTGAACATAATTAAACTTAATAATGAGACCGCCTCATTATAACAATAAATTTTTTGGGTGCCAAAGGTAGTCTCAAATCGCAAGTTTTTATAGTTAGTGTGGTCCAGTGGTTAGTGCACTGGACTTGTAATCGGAGATTCTGGTTCGAATCCCGGTCACAGCAGGTCATACCCTTCCATGTAAATCTGACAAAAATGTCTATTTTCCTCCACATGTGGAGAAGTTGCCAGCTCCTTGTGGAAGGGTAAGCTGAATTGCTACAAAAATAGCTTGTTTTCAACATAATTATGATCAGTACAAAAATAAGACCGCATTGAGTTTTGGATGTCAGTATGTACAAAAGTCAATACATTCAACATTTCATATAATAGTATTAGAATTTTTTACAATACAATGGGTGCTTCTCTGTACATTGAATACAAGAAAAACTTAAATAATAAGTTCATCATTAATTGTTTATTACACTAGATGGTCTTAATATAGAAGAAGTGTAGATATCAGCAAGGCGGTACTAGCGTTAATTTAATGTGATAAATAAACATTAAACAAGAACAGTGAACATTATTGTGCAAGGTGGATATTATCCTCGCCTACCTTCGGTTCAGTTGATTGATGTTATATAATAATTCAATTTTAAGAATAAAACACATTATTCCAGCACATTTATGTAGAAACACACATATTAATTCATGAGCATAACGAATACAAATACACATTCATATTTAATACACATTCAACACTTAAACACTACGTTTACTCCAAACGAATAGAAAAACACTGGATGCCTGAACCGGACTCCCGAACTGTACTTCTTAACCGGATGTTGTTGATTCGAATCCAGGTAGCAGGTACCGAGAGTAGGTGATTATAGTTGTTATAAGCTCTATCGCCACTGACTGGCTAAACTAATCTAATTATGTACATATTATTACATGTAAACGTTTTCAGGAAAAACCTTAAATTCATCATCAGTAGTGGTACTTTGTATATAAATCATGATGAAACGTCACATTCAAGTTCATATAAATATACTGTCTATATGTGTAAAATCTAAATGTTTGTTCAACATTTGCTTCAATCAAGCAAGTCGTAACACACATGAATTATTCATTTAACAATATATCAAACAATAGCTGTGGTATGCATCTGTAAGATTTCCATTCCTTCCATTAAAAGGGTCTGTTTTAAATTTCACAGGTTCTAGTCAATGGTTTTGATCTACTTCCTCCACTTTGTAGGTTTTTGGTGTGAAGAACTCCCCATCTGACTCAGCATCCAAAACAGATAATTGTATGGACATTGCTAGAGTTAGTCAATTAACATTTCGTGTCATTTAGATTGAAAAATACGACAATTGTATTCTTGAAGAATATAATCAACTTTTCCTCAGGCCGTAAGGTTATTCCGTCAAAAGTGTTAGTCACTTACACGCCGGTTCAGACACTGGCGTCCTGCAAGAATCAATGTTCCACAACTCTCACAGACATCCGGGCTGTTGTCGTAGTAATGAACGAATCCATTCTGTAATACCAGTATGTTATCATGCGGACAACATGTACAAAGAACTGTTGAATCAGTACTATGATACCAACAACTGAAAATTACATAAAAAATATATATCATATTCATATTACGGCTCAGATAATTTACTATATATATAACTATGAAGTTGCGACAATAACTAGCAAATTAGACAACAAAAACAAATATGTTTAGACAGGGAAACACAGGCAGATGGATATTTATAACAGTATCTTAATGATATACACATATTTTCGTGGTGTAACAATTTGAACATGTTGGTATAAGGGAGATAATCACTACATTTATGTAAATATATCGATATTTATTTTATATGCATTTTGAGCATGTACCAAACTTATCATTGCTAAGCATGTTATACTATATCCATATAGTATTCATACTTATTAGAAAACAAACAACTTAAAACCATGCAATCCTGGTTCGAATCCCAATTGCGGCAGGCATACCCTTCTATGAAAATTTGACAAAAATGTCGATTTTCCTCCACATGTGGAGAAGTTGCAAGCTCCTTGTGGAAGGAAAGAAGATTAGAAGTTCTTGTCAACATATAGAATGCACAGTCATGTTTTACTATTTCATATTATTAATACCTACATGATATCATATGTTTAGATACAGACAATGAATTTATTTGTGTATAACACAATTATAATAAATCATACTTAACAATTGCAACGTTATATAAGACATTGACAAGTAATTTAGCTATTGGACTGTTACTGCTATCATCTAGGACAACTATAATTGTCCTAGCTACTGTATGCATGTACTACATATCACATTAACTTAAATCTTCCGCTATTATCAAATATGCTATTAAAAATTCTCTCGACAATATAACTCAATAATCAACGTCAAACACATTCACTACATTCCAAATTTACATCTTTTGACATCGGTATTGTGGTTTATCACGGTCACTAATTACATAGAAGATATTTTATTAAAGTGCTTAGACCGGACTCGATAAGAATTATGAAGAACTAGAAATACAAAGAATCATAACCGTAATCATATGTGTAAGATTCCTTCACGTACAACCACGCATGCAAATTAGTATTTTGTGAGAACTCCTTACATTTGTCATACTAGTCTAATTTATCCACGAATGTGGCTCCAACAACTAGAATAAAAAATCGAAACAGAAAAACACTTCTAACTAAAACAGCAAAATGTGTCTGAAAAATGGAGCATGTGTATTAGGAGAACCACATGCTTTAACAATTTAAAGGACAAGTAATGAAAATCTAGAGAACAGTCAAGCGGAAAACACGTTTATATATAAGCGCCACTAAGTAAGATCAAAACCGGAAAACAGCGCTTTAGTAGCTGATACATTAGGCCATTTAACTTGGTTTGTTTTTTTGATGACTCAGTATTTACTAACAATGCAAAATTAAATAACCAGATTTTAGAGGTAAAAAAGAAATATTGCATTGTTAAGAGTTCTGTTTATATTATTCTAAACTGATCACAATTATCTAAATTATTGCCAACATTTGATACGTATTAATTATAAATCATGCACAGACTTTTATACATAAATGTATCTGTTTTCAGCAATAAGGCCATACAAATTTTTATTCTATGTTTAGCATCTGGATGCTTTCTAAAAACCTACCTACCAGGCAAAAATAAGGGCACGACAAAACATTTTTTTTTAAATCAAGTTTACTGAACTTTAAAATTCCACCCTGCTTCAATTGCCACATTGTCCTCTGTTTTGGAGACCATACATTGGCCCCAGGCGTAGCATTGTGACTGGCTCTAATGATTTTTTCAAATGTTTCCGACAGTCACCAAATTGAATAGCATTGGGGACACATTCAATGACAGTATAAAGATTTATTTACAAGAAAAATAAATATATATCTGAAGCCCAACCTGGTTAACTATCAAATCCACGCTTCAGTCATGCAGTATCTACTGCACAAGACATTCCATAACTCCACTTACAAGGGTAGCAAGGCATCAGTTTTCTCTTGGCCTTTGGTTGAACACCTGTAGTACTATTCTAATGTAATTTCTCCCTAGTTTGTTTTGGTGAAGTTTCTGAAGCAGGAGAGTCAAAAGTCACAGGAGTATGTTGCATTTCCTCTCTGGAAATATCAGAAAAATGTTCAGGTATGTTTGGCAAAAGACATGACATTTAAAAGTTTTGAAATCAATACTGATTTTATCACCAATTTAAAGGAAATACAATACAGGATGGGAAATGGACAAATTTCATAAAGATAAGTGTTAGAAAGTAAGTCAGTATTTAGACACCTTCTTTAAGTGACAATACATGCTTTACAATACATGTATCTATAGAACTGAAAAATCAATGTAACTTTAGTAGTTGCATTGAAAAATATACAATGAACTTACTTCAATGAAGGTGATGCATCAGGCATTGGACAAACTCAAAGGTCATCTATTAGTCTCACCATAAGTTGGGCTGCATCTTCTGTCTCTTTGCTATATCACTAAACAATAAAAAATATTAAAAGTGTTATGTAATCATTAATACTGTATTGTAAGGGAAATAATGATTCACTATTGCATCTATGATAATGGCCAAACTCTAATAAGAATACAGTGTTGATGACATATTGTAATAAGAAGTATGCAAATGGGCAAAATATAAAAAAGAATTATCACCTCATTTCCATTTTGAATGACTTTTCATTGACTGTTCAGCCACATGTTCAACTAAACTGCCAGACCACCTTTCTGTATGTAGAAGATTTTCCGGTGTATTGACTGGATATTTAATGTTGATCAAAGATATTGACTTTTCCTGCACCACCAACACTGTCACTCATAGCTGCAGAATAGAAAATAAACAAGTTCACATTCATTTATGTGATCTCACATTATGGAAATTTTCAATTTCATGTCTGCATTAATTGTACAAATACCACAACAACTTGTGAAGCAGTTACTTACATGTACATTGTAATTTGATACAAAGTTCTGCATGGTTCATTGTTAAACATTATTTAATACCAACATTGTTTGTTCTAGACAGGTATTTTTAGAAATGATAATGACCAATTATTTTCGATAACCGCTGCATAATAAATGTGCTAAACCCACAAAGCCCTCTACAAAATACATGTATTTGAAATTTAGCCAGGCCGAAACAAACTGATAAAGTCAATAACATTACAAGCATGGGATACTGGAGCTTCATACCACTAAAACTTTCTGCCATGTAAATTTTATTTACTTAATAATCACACTGCATATTAAAAGACTTTACTTGCATTATGTGTTACTTACAATATTTATGTGTTACAAAATCACCAGGTTCAAGTACTCCATGGTACAAACTTACAAAGTCTCCTTAATGTTAAATTTAATTCCACTTACATTTTACATGATTTTAGCATTCAGTTTACCACTTTCAAATGTATCAATAAAGTAAGACAAAATGTATGAAATATGAAAACATATAAATATACAGATTTTCTGATCACCTTTACTTATACCAAGATTTGTTTTTGATGTAAAACATGGCATGCCTCTCTTTTTAATCCTGTGTCTTGTAGTAAAAGATATGATTTATTTCCCCTCAGTCTATGTTCTGACATTTAACAAACAGAAACATTCCCAGCCCTTTTCTAAGTTCACCAATCACACTATAACTAGTTAATGGCACTGGTCCAAGGCTACACGCTGAACAACACTAAGTTGTCTAGTAAATATCCAAGATCTAGCATATGCATCCCGACTCTCCGCTCAATGACTCATCTCGTTTCACGTTTTTGACAAGACAATACGCTCATCATAATTGCATTTAGGCCAAATACACTTCACTCAAAGAAATCATATCAGTGTTGTTATGATCAATAACAACATAATTATGTTGCATATTCTCTTTCCTGACTACTTTCGTTTTCGAAAAACGACCTTGCTTGTCACAAGCAACCATACTGAAAACCCAGATGGCGTAATGGTTTCCCGCATTTATTAATTCATTTGTACACTAACCGGGAACCAGGAAAATTTTACGAATTGGTTCGAATTATGGCCAAGGTAGTTACAGAAAACTGTGTACATTGTTGATATTACACGATAATAGCCAAAGTGTATTATGAGGCTCAAACCTTAATGGGGAGGAAATCATAGAGGCATTCAGGAGTACTTGGTATTTCACAACTTATTAATAATCAAATATTCTTTTGTTCAATAGTTTGCATATGAAAATATCATACTTGTCCCAGACTTTGTCCAACACTGCCAGACAGTAATCTCAGTCTCAATGAGTTGGCATTCTTTTGTACAAGCTCCTTATTATGTAGTGCAATCTGTATTCTTTCCACACAAATATCCAATCATCATGAGCCAAAACAGCATTACCCTATGTGAAAGATGAATAACCTGGTAAAGTCAGCCAAACGAAAAACTGTGCAACAATTTTGATGTAGGTTTGACTGTTGACCATGAGTTATACGATTTACACCCCCTCACATCTATAAATAAAATATTTGTACATTGACTTTCTCCTTAATGAATTTACAATATTTCTATGAATCCTGTATTTGTTATATATAACTTCTATATTTATTCATTTTTGGAAGACTTTTTCAGGTATTTTTTAAAAAACATTCTTTTTTCATCTGCGGCCTGTTTTAAAGTTATATTTGTAAAAAGAGCTGGTTTGTCTATTATTATCTTTGTTTCAGTGGTGCATGTTTATTTGCCACTTCAAAAATAATTTAATATTGTCCTTACTGATATCTAGTGTGGAAATTTTAGAAGAAAGTTCCATACTGAAATCCTTGGTATTAAATTTTTTTAAAACTTCTACATGATCTACATTTAAGTTTTGACTTATAAAATTCATGGTTTAGTTGAAAACCATGAAATTATGAACATCACTAATTCCAATCAAAATTGCATGTATTGGAAACAAAAATCTTTGCTGTTGGTTAACATCACATTCAAGAGAGTTGGAGAGCTATTTACTGTAAAACTATTAAAGTTCCATTGACAATATGTCACATGAATAATATGGAACAGTAAAACCTTGATAATGAGACCACCACTGAAAATCGGTTGTAATAATGAGGTGGCCTAATTATAAAAGCTGATCTGAAAGTAAGAGGTTGTTATAACAAGGTAGTTGTAACTTAGAGGTGTTTGCTATTTGAGGTTTCACAGTACTTAGTTATTGTCATGTATATCAAAAACCAGATTCCAAATAACAATCAACTTTTCTCAGCTTTTGATTTCATCAATTGCAATATCAAAATTGACTTGGAATACAGCATTTCTCACAGAAGATTTGTTGGTCTAAAAATTGAACACTTGTTATTATTTAGGTTTATCTCAATACAGATTGACTCTGAATTTAAAATTTATTTACCTTTCTCCAGGTAAGTCAGATCTTAATCATTCTATAATGTTCTGTCAGTCCTCAACAGGTCATAGTTATTGACTGCAAATTGTGAATCTGGAAGAGATATACATTGTATCTATTTTGGTTTCCAGTAAAAAGAGCAGATCAAATGTATTGTTAATTAAACGATCATGATTATGATAAAATTTATCAAGTAAGCTGTTTATGTTGAGCAACTACATAGAAATTTCTCTGTATGCGTTGTTTTCTAATTTTAGCGAGAACTTAAAAATATAACGAAGATAGAAATATCATGATGTGAGGTAGATAGATAAAAAATCATCAGTAAAGTGGAAATGACAATAACACTGGCTACAAATTCATGGGTCTTCTGAATTACCCAGTATAATGTAGTCGTTTAGTGTGATATTAGCGCATTTTATGAGCTATCATAAATAGATTCACAGAAAACAACCCTATTATTATTTGTTCCTGGTCTGTGGCATAGACTACAAGGATATTAATAGGTCCTGGTTTGTTGCAACATCTCCTGACAAAAATATCAAATATGACTTTAAGCTGTTTTTAAAATCTGTTTTTAGGTATGCCCGAAACTCTTCTTGAGTGGGTAACAGAGTATCACGAAATATGTTATACATTAGTGTCACTACATTCAATCAAAATAATCATATTAATACATGAGTCAGGTATAAACAAGCAGAAGTAAAAAATGATGCCTACTTTAATCGTACACAAAGGAAGATGTACAGTCAAACCTATAAACTAAGGTCACTCTTGGGAAACACTTAATGTGGCCTTTATTCTACAAATGGCCTTTATTCTGGGGTCAGTTTGCACTAATCAGTGACAGTCTTTCCAAAGAATAGCCTTTAATCACAGGGTGGTCTTTATTTGGAGGTGGTCTCAAACACAGGTTTGACTGTACATCTGATGTACAATATAAGTGAGAAGAATTACCACGAGCTCTGGTAGAATGATCTGTACCAAACATGTTAACACCTGGTGTAACTGAAAATATAAGATCACAATTAAGTCAGTAAATATACATATATCTAACAGATAATACACATAAATATCAACACAAGAATTAAAAATTGACGTGCATTCTGGTTGTAATCACATTCTTGCATGTTTGACTGTTTATGTGGAAGATCACATACTTGGAGCACATCAGAGTTTAAAGATAGTTTGTATCATATTGTAAGAGACATCTGCTATTTTGTAATTGTCACAACTGTGTTGCCAATATATGTAAAAAAAAAAAAAACATAAAAGAAAAAAAAATCACTACCCATATTTTTTGGGGCACATAACTGGAAATAAATGGGTTTTTTTGTCTATGCCTGATTGTTGTTTGAAAATGTAAAAAAATCTTCATTCATACTACCATTGAATGATTTTCATGAATGAAAAAGCTTTTCTCTCCAGTGTTCTGGAGCATTTCGACTCTTGAAATCAGTCAATAAAGCTTTTGACTCTTGAGACTTTGTACGAAATAGTCAAATTTAAAGTAAATTTACAGCATAATTAGTAGAAAATTTTGTCGACTCTTCAAATTATCATCAGCCAAGGGTAATTTTTGACCCTAAACTTTTGAAAAGTGAAACTAAAATTACAAGATTCAATATTGTCTGAAATGCTCACATAGATGAGTTCATTATCAACCACTTCATTAAAAATACTCTGCTTAAAACCAAATCTGATTTAAAATTGACAGAAATTAATCATTGTTTTCTTTTGTTTCGCAAAATGTATACATATTAATTTTTATCAGATAGATGAACAATAATGACATTGAATTGTTATTAAGACATTGCCAGGGATTTTTTACCTTTTTCGTTTGTGTCTGGTAAACAGACCCTTCCCCAAATTGCAAAAAAATCATTGATTGCTGAATGGATAAATCGCAACATTTATGATTCACCATATACCTTGAAAGTCTGTCTACATTTTCCCGATTTTGGCCTAAAATCACATTTGAATTTCCCACAATGGAAGACCAAGGCCCTAAAATTTTGTAAAAATAAATCCAGGTCTAAAATTAATAATTATTGTCTTCTCTTGCAAGCCAAAGAATATCAAAACTTCCTATCCATTTTTTAGTGATAATATTTTCTTATTTGCAGTTGCTTAATTAATGAAAGCCATAAAATCCAAGAAATACCTGTTCATGAAATGGCACCACTCTTATGTACATTTCTAGAATTAACATTAAGGTTCTAAAGGCAAAATGGGGCTAAATATGATCTTAGTGTATTTAAAGGCATATTTTGTAGAACTTTTTGATAAGCATTATGTTGCAGCTGCATCCATGGTCCAGTACTTAGTGCTGGACTTGTAACCCAGTAATCCGAGTTCAAATCCTGGTTGCAGCTAGTTATACCCTCCTATAAAAATTTGACAAAAACGTTGATTTTCCTTCATATGTGGAGAAGTTGCCGGCTCCTTATAGAATAGTAAATTAGTTATACAGTCTACAAAAACTGGTTAGGTGAACCAACCACCATATATAACTGTAAAATTGTTAAAAAAATGGCATTAAACCCAGTGAAAAAAAGCAACTAAGTCTAAAGTGTCACTGTAATAAAATGCAAGTACATTAACAACAACTACAATATTTGTCAAAGAAGTAAATATCTGTGATAAACAGCCAATATATGGGCTAGCAAAATAAATCCTGATAGATGTCCAATAAAATTTATTCAGAAAGATGACCATCCTGTTACTCGGAACCAGATCACCCATTTTTACATAGCAGCAATTCACTTACCTTCTTATCAAGAGGCCTGGTTCAAGCACTATCCAAGCAGTATCAATAAACTCAGAGCTATGATGAAACATATGTTCTCCTGTGCTGGAATACACAGCAACAAACACTAGTCAGAAAGTATCTTGTTAAAAATTCAATGACAGTACAGGTTTTTTTCTCAGCATTTTGGGAACATGACCGACCCCTAGCATTGGGAATTTTCGTGATATTTTGGACAAATTGGGAAAAAGTCAAACAGTATAAAGTAACTTAAAATAATCAAATAAAACTAAAAAATCACAAATAGTATGTTTATTTTTGTTTTTAGATATTTATAAGTTTGTTATTTGAATGATTTAGACATTCAATATTAT
Organism: Lutraria rhynchaena; assembly: GCA_008271625.1. Taxonomy (NCBI): domain Eukaryota; kingdom Metazoa; phylum Mollusca; class Bivalvia; order Venerida; family Mactridae; genus Lutraria; species Lutraria rhynchaena. The sequence goes on from VIBL01000064.1 coordinate 1,187,257, forward strand.
AATGAACATTTGAACTGCTGTAAATTAAACTTTTTTTTTCGCTTTTTTTTTCGCATTTGAATTGGGAATTTTTGCCTTTGGAAACACAACCAAATATGGGTCATCAAAACGGCCCCCAAAAAATCTGCAGTAATATCACAGGAAGTCAAATCATGCCAATTTCTGGAATATAATTACAGCCCTTTTTTTATGGTTTTGGGAAATTTGTCTTGTGAAGCACCAAAATGGGGAACTAATAAGGACTAACATTCATTAGAAAACTAAACATGAAGTTATATCCAAACCATTCTATATTTAAGTGAAACTAGCACAATATTTCACATTATTAATTTCATGGAAAAAATGGGCAAAAATATATGTTTTTTTAAGTGGGGAACCGGAACAAATACTGGACCCCAAAATGGCATAAAAAGGGCCTGTGATTATATAACATTGGATTCATAAAATATTACACTCATATTGTAATAGGAAGCAGAAAATATAGTTCCTGATGCGAGGCTTGAACCATCGGCCTTCTGCTTGCATGCCAGCTGCTCTACCAACTGAGCTAATCAGGCAGACGGCCATACAACTACTATAAACACACATATATATATATATATACAATGCTGCAACACTCCTCATTCCTTTAATTAATCAAGCGACAACCACACATGTTCTTTAAGATAACCTAGCCTTTGCTTCACCCTAGCTCCATGATTCCAAGAATAGCCACACAATCATGGCACCATGTAACAAGAGGCAGAAAATAAAGTCCCCAATGCGGGGGTCAAACTCATGACCTTTTTCTCGCAAGTCACCTCAGGGCTCTCTCTTTTGGGGAAAGGGGGAATTTCAAAAGCCTAATTAATATAATAAGTGCGGGAATTTTTATCGAAAATAGGAAAAAAAGTACATTCCAGAGGTTGGGGAATAGGGCCGAATTTTGGCCCCAAATTCGGGAGATCAAGAGCCCTGCAGCTGCTCTAACAACTAAGCTAATCGGGGCTGATGGGCACACAAACATATATTACATATACAGCAATGTTACAATATCATGAACAGCATTACGTGCAAATATCCAACAATTTGTATTCTTCCAAGAATTTACCTTCCACATCTAAACAAGTTAATTCCAGGTCTGCAGTGAGTATGGTCAGTGGAGATTGTAGCAATGTGGGTCACTTCTATTCCAACTCAGTACTCCTTCCAACAGCCTTGCCGTTGACCTAAGCCTTTAGCGATGTGGTTGAATGTGGACCCGTCTACACTGCTAGGGTTCCTGGGTTCAATTCCCGATTGGGACCAAGGATTTTACTCACTCCTAATTTGTTATAGCACATGCGTTCAGTCAGATTCATCAGCACATTTCATGGCGTCTTGAAAAATCAACAACGTCTTCTCTAGTCACATTCACAGTGTGAATATCTATGTAAAATATTGCGATCATAATTGAATGGCATTTTGTCAAAGTGAACTAACCCTCATAAACCTGATAAGGAGAAAATTGCTCTTCAAGTGTTTCAATATGCCCCCAAAATATGAAACATATATCTTAATATAATACCTTCACAATGCATTTTAACCATTTTAAGCAATAAAAAGCAGTACAATTTTTACTTAAATGATTTATTGCTTTTTTAAAAACCTAGGTTTCGTGGAACGGTTCACTATGACTTACATTTTTTTTCATGTAGTTAGAAAATGAGTCAAAGTGAACAATCCACAATGGCAATTTTTTTAAAAAAAATCCAGTTAATTCAAATACAATGTAGTGACTAATCATTTCAAAAATGTCTCAAACAGAGAGAACTGACATTGAACATAAACAATAAAACTTCAAAACCTTTGTTTTTTTACTAGAAACTAAAATTATGCTTAAACCCAAACCTTACAATGTACAACAATTTATATAAACCGAAACAAGCAATTTGACAATATTATCATAATCAACATGTCTATCACCCGTTCACTATGAACATAATGTTGGTGCTAAAATTTTGACTGAGGTATGGTCAATTTTACATGAGGTATGATAAATATAGAAACTTCCTCCCGGCGACTGGGGTTGGCAAGCCTCATATGCCCCCTGACCCTCCTGGTGGATCCGGGCTTGTGTATGTTTAGTATAGAATATACGTAATAATAAATTAGTAGTAAATTAAGAGGCTACTGTACATCATTTGAAGATCTAGACATTGGCATGATGGTCATATAGCTCTGCTTATGACCTGGTAGTGGCCTGTAATAGGAGGTAGAAAATAAAGTTCCTGATGCGGGGCTCGAACCTGCGACCTTCTGCTTGCAAGCCAGCTGCTCTACTAACTGAGCTAATCGGGCAGACAGGCATACAAACAACTACAAACACATATATTATATATACAACACTGGTACAGGCCATATACAAAGTTCAGACAAAATCTAGCACTATATTACCAATGTCAATGCTGCTTAGAAGTCTATCCCATGTACAGGAAAACATTATAAATGCTAACTATGCTACATATTTTCATATGCCTTGCCATAATTCTAATTTAGTGATACTGAACTAACCCAATGACATTCAATTTTGATGTTTACGTTGTTAAGAAATGCACAAATGACTCAATTTCATAAAGATTTTTGTAAAACCAAATACTTAAGTTTTATCTATCTCGTCATCAATGCAATCTCCAATCTATTTTTATAAAAACAAAACACCGCGGTATTCAATTTTTTAGGTAAAAATATGAAAAATGCTACAAGCCTTCAGGATTGTAATCTGGGTCAAGTGAAGTGTTATCAGTGTGACCCCGGTCATCCCAATCACTGCTGGCATCTTGCAGATTTGCAGAATCTGTTTTGGGAGAGATTCCCTAATTCTTCTTATACGAATTGAGGTGCTCCTGCACAGTAGCCATTTTGGGCTTAGTTCACTAAGACAAAATTACTAAAATGTACAAAACACTAAAACAGCACAGTTCACTTTGACAAAATACAAGCCTAATTAAGAAAAGAGATGTGGGTTAGTACACGATGTCAATAACTTTTGATCTAGACATGCTATGTGCCCCTCCACTCGACAGAATTAAAGCTCAATGTTTAGAGATCTTCAAGGGGCAGGCAACTCGGGTCGCGCTCGACTAAAAGAAATTGACGGTTTTTCGGAGGAAAAAAATGAAATACCTGCTTTATTGTTTTGAATTGGACAAAATGTTTATTGGTTATGTGTAGCATCATGTATTAGCTATCGGTAGACACCAGTTATTAGAAATTTCAGCGATTTCTGAAAAAGTTAGTGTTTTAACAAACTGGGTACAGAAACTGTCATTTGTAACCTTGTATATATATATATATAACTGACAAATTTTGTTAGTAGATTTTTTTTCATAATTATAATTATCTTTATTTTATAAATTACAACAGGTATTATGTGTATAGAAATCATGTTTGTACATTAAACATTCCAGTGTATATGTATAAAAAGTACCGCAGGTGTAACAAAATTGTCAGTTTCTCACGGGTTACTTGCTTAGGGTAGGTAAGATAGGTAAGCAGGGATATATCTTATAAGCCTTAATAAGATCAGCTAATGTGATATATATCAGACATTAAAACGAAAGCACACACTAACTGGAAATCAGGTATTTAGAAAAACAAGTTACAAAATTGATCAATGTGATGCTTAAAGCTTAAGATTCAATGTTGAAGATTTGCATCACATAATCTTATGTTATTTGTTACATGGAATGAATCTAGAACTGTAATTGCCTCCTTCCTTGGGCAAGCCATGCTGTCTTGGGTCCATGGGTGTTCATGCATTTTTTACAAGCAGTTTGCATGTTTTGTTAAAATACTGTACTGTTGAAACCATGCAAATGTATATACTCTGTTATTCTTCATAATCATAATTTTCACAAAAAACTTTCAGATAGGTTTGCTTTATTGGAAGTTTTTATCCTTATTCAATTCAATAAGATTCATAAGTTCATCATTTTTAAACAAATTGCGTCAGCCCTCATGTTTCTTATATATCATAATTACATTAAGCATATCTAATGAAGTTCAAATGATTACTTAATTTATTATGAGGAAAATAATGGTGATAATGACAAAGTTTGTGTCGCCGATGAATGTCAGCATCTGCCCAAATCTGGGCCAAGTATATAATCTGTAAGTCACAAAATGTATGCGGCAGACCTTTTCAGAAAGAAACCCTCTATTTTTAGACCTTATATGAATACATACTATGCATGTTAAATTATTATCATCAAATTCTTTTTCAAAGATTTTAGAGTACAATTTTTAATTCCTTAAAGCTTGGAAAATATGCATATACTATACATGCATTGTATAGGTTTTTGTTTCATCCGACATCTTGCTTCAGCTAAGGTAAAATTAGTCACATGTACAACAACATACATATCCTGTATCACAATGCTAGTTAAAAATATTTTATCAAGTCAATTATATTTCATCATATGTTTTCTAAGTAAACCATTATTGATATTATTAAGACCTATAATATACACGCATATATACATATATTGTTGATAAAGAACAAAATAAAATTTATGTGACAGCAACTTCTAATCTAAATGATTTTTTTTAAAATTAAGTGATATAATCAGTTTAGATGAAGTTTGATTTTGTCATATATCATATCAATGCATGTTTTGGAATTCCCACAGTATCATTGATGTTCTTGCTGATAAAGTCTGTTGATAATTGATCCTCATGTTGTTAATTTTTGCTTCTGCTGCTGCCTGTTTGTTGGCTAGGCTCATATGAAAGTATACACTTTATCTTGTGACTTCATATTATTTCATTTTGTCTACTGCTGCTGATGATTTGACCTGGTGTTATATTCTATTGGTATTGTAATTGGTGTTCCTACTGATGCTGTTGTTGCTGCAGATGATGAGATTTTATGTTTCAGTATAAATCATTTTTGCTATTGGACTTTGTTTTGTTGTTTTACTTTAGTTTAAATTTGCTGTTGGTGCTTTTTTGCTGCTGTTTACATTTATCGCTATTGTTGTTGTTATTGTTTCTGCTGCTGCTAGTGATGATGATGATGATTATATGTTTGTTGTTTGCAGTTAATCTATTTATGGTATGACTGCTGTTAACTGTTTATCCTTGAATTTTGAATATGTTGTTGCTGATGCTGCTGATGATGAAAATACTGATTATGAAGATACTGATGATGATGATTAAGTTTATTATTTTGGGCACATTTATGAAAGCTCCTTAGAATATTCTGTAATCCACAGGTATTAGGTTTTAAAATAATTGTGAAGAATAGAATTGATTTGATTCACAGGGACTTAAGTTATTCACATTCATTGGAAAATATTATACCTGAACAACAGGTAAACAGTGTAATAATAGAATTAATAGCTGTTAAAACTCCCAACATCCATTAGGAATGACTCATGTATGATGTTTTGTGTAAGTCAACATGCATTCTGTGATTTTTATTGAAAGTCTGTATGATACACGTTGTGATACACCGAGTCAAGTGTCTTGGAAGAAATCAACTCTTACAAATGTTGCTCATTTTACATGTATTCATGAATAAAAATACAAGCTATAGTAAAGGACCTGTGATGGTAAATTATTCAAAATCCCTTGACTTACCCTCAAAAATGGCTCAAATAAAAATTGTCACAGAATGTGAGCCCATTCAAGGTAATTTGGGGTTATTTTTTTTTCAAAAAACTTTTTACAGTTTTATCATTAAAAGGCTGTTACTACTGCCAGTAACAAAAATATATTGGACAAATACTTGTACATCAGTAAATACTTTTATTTATGTTGATACCATATTAAATAGAAAAAAGTCAATAAAACAAAAACATTTTACATTGATACCATATAAACTAGAAAAAAAATATTTTACACCGATACCATAATACATAGAAGTGTTAATGAAACAAATAAAAAGATTTTACATCCAATACCATATTGAATAGAAAAAAATACTGCAAATTAAAAGAATATGAGTTGTTCAAATTTAGATAAATGAAGTCTTCATTTCTTACTGTTCTATAGTTATTCATTGAGCCAATCTGTTAAACTTGAAAAAATTACACTTGGGACTAAAATCTTACCTATAAATGACATATTAGGACTGATCTACATATCCTCTTATAAACAAAAATACTGATCAAATTATCATGTTTGAACAGTAAAAAATATAAATTCATATAAATCAAGTAAAATAGTACGCTTGTAGTGGAATTTGCCTAATTGGACATTTTATTGTTAAAAACTGCTTCTAATGACTGGTTAATCAAATATGCTGCGAGCCAGCTACCCTAACCTTAACTCAATTTGGACTGAGGGGGGAGGTAGGGAGAATCCAAAGCTCAGACCAGCAAAAGGGTTTCTCCACCCCCTGGCTTGATGTTAAGTCATCAAGATATCTTATTCGCAATGTGAATGTGTTTCATTTACAATCTTGCTGTAAGGCATTTACTTAACCACAGAAAATTTTCTGAGCTTCAGCATCATTTCTTAATTCCAGAAATTCGTTAAGAATGCAAATAAATTTTCATTTTGTACTTAAACCGTCATTGCTTTGTTTTTTTAATGAATACAAGTAACATGTAGGATAGATTTAACATGTAACACTTGAAGAATGAAATTTGATTAATGACAATTATGTTATCATCTCAGTGTCAACACTCGCAAATGTAATATCAATTTGTGTGAATATGTTTACATATTTTTGCTTATTTGCGTTTTTATGTACATGATCCTTTTTGTAGAAATAAATACACCAAAAGTATAGATGTTCCTTTCCTATCCCGTACACAAAATAACACAACACACTGACGATCGCTCTTGAGTGTGAACACAGTCATTGAATATCTCCGCTAATTTATAAATCGAAGTTCGTTTCTGTCAACCAATTTATCGAAGTTCCTTCAACTTTGATATAAAGAGTTTCGATTGCATTACCATCTTTCCGTAATGTTCACATATTACCATCTTCCCATAATATCCGCGTATTATCGAGTATTATAATCTTCCCATATTATCCACATGGTTCCATCTTCTCAATCAACATCATGCCATCTTCTTGCAGTATCCTCTGTTGACTGAGGGACTCTACATATATTACAATGTAGAGTCCCTGGTTCACCTCGCAAATAGAAGAAAAGAAAAACAATTAGAAAGTTCTTAAAAGAGGATAAATAAACATGGTCATTAAATACGTTTGTGAGCTCATTCATCCATCCAACTTACAATGAAGCCAATATATTCAATGATGCATTATTACACGTGCTCAATCTACCTTAAAATATGACACTTCCTGAATAATTGATAGGAAACTAGACAACCATAAAATAAACCATAATTTCTGACTAGTTCCATCACAATATTCATTCTTAGTGGAAGCGTCCACAACAAGTTTAACCAAGATTCCCTACTTTCGTCCAACTGCAGAGCACACCACATATATTAACTTTTACCCCTATATGTCCAACTTGAATCTAAATACGCGACTCGGAGCACCTGGCCGGTAAGGAGCCTACAACTCAAATTGGGATGCAGAAGGATAGTTAACCAACAAGCTGAAATAAACAAAAAGTCCAATTGTGTGTAAGGAACCTGTGTAATACACACCTATATAGTGTACTACAGGGGGAGCAGACCCACAGAAATCCACAGGCAGACAGATCTGGATTGTGAATAAAGCAAAGAATATTCATAGTAAGGCTTTCCATGACAAAAGATGAAGAATAGTGATGTGAATGTATGTGACGGTGAGTGTAGGTGTGTATTGTGTGAGTGTGTGACTAGATTAACATACCTGAAAATACATGAACACATGAATCTCTGGACCAGAAAATGTATCATTCACGAACAAAAGTAACGGCACCAGCCTTTTCCTACTCTCCTATTCAATTCATAGTGGCATCAGTTCACATATTCTAAGCCGGAGTCGAGGTCCGGAAGATATACTTATGTGAACCTAGTCATACTTAAAATGAATGAATGGAGAGATTACTTTCCTTGTCCGCAAATTGGCATTCATCTGATAGATTTTCATGTGAACCAGTAAGAAATATAAAAAGAACTTACCATTTTCAATGTGCTACCATATAACACCATCTTCCCATAGTATCCACGTTGTGCCATCTTCTCGTAGTATCCTCTGTTGACTGAGGGACTCTACATATATTACAATGTAGAGTCCCTGGTTCACCTCGCAAATAGAAGAAAAGAAAAACAATTAGAAAGTTCTTAAAAGAGGATAAATAAGCATTTCAGAATTTCAAAAGAGAGTAGTGTTCACATGAATCTATGGACCAGAAAAACACGTAATTTACAAACGGAGGAGAAAAAGTAACGGCACCAGCCTTTTCCTACTCTCCTATTCAATTCATAGCGGCATCAGCCCACATATTCTACACCACTTTCACCATACAGAGCGTCTAAAAGCCACCTAACCTTTAACCAACCATCTATAGAACACTCAGCAAAAAGGAGAGAAGAATTATTATGCAGACGCGCAAATTTCATTATAGATTTTGTCTACATAATCGGACCCACTGAGGTTTTTGCGCAGGAATCAAGTGATACGCCAGTGCATTAAATGTTATACGTACGTATAACTTACTGATAAGTTGGCAGGCCTCATGCCAAATCACCTCCCCAGTATGTAAACATACCGTCGCCCGGAAGGCATTCAACATGAGGCAGCCGTTACACTGACCATAACGCAATCATCCCACTAGCTGAGTGCTCAAAAAATAATTAAGCCAAATTTGACTCTTAGACGATGTCGAGATCCGGAGGATAAGTTTATGCGAACCTAGCCATGCTTAAAATGAACGAATGGAGAGATTACTTTCCTTGTCCGCAAATTAGCATTCATCTGATAGATTTTCACATGAACCAGAAAGAAAGATAAAAGACCTTACCATTTTCAATGTGCTACCTGGTTCCAAAGGGAATCCACATGACACCATCTTCCCACAGTATCCACGTTGTGCCATCTTCTCGTAGTATCCTCTGTTGACTGAGGGACTCTACATTACAATGTAGAGTCCCTGGTTGACCTCGCAAATAGAAAAAAGAGAAAACAATTAGAAAGTTCTTAAAACAGGATAAATAAACATGGTCATTAAATACGTTTGTGAGCTCATTCATCCATCCAACTTACAATGAAGCCAATATATTCAATGATGCATTATTACACGTGCTCAATCTACCTTAAAATATGACACTTCCTGAATAATTGATAGGAAACTAGACAACCATAAAATAAACCATAATTTCTGACTAGTTCCATCACAATATTCATTCTTAGTGGAAGCGTCCACAACAAGTTTAACCAAGATTCCCTACTTTCGTCCAACTGCAGAGCACACCACATATATTAACTTTTACCCCTATATGTCCAACTTGAATCTAAATACGCGACTCGGAGCACATGGCCGGTAAGGAGCCTACAACTCAAATTGGGATGCAGAAGGATAGTTAACCAACAAGCTGAAATAAACAAAAAGTCCAATTGTGTGTAAGGAACCTGTGTAATACACACCTATATAGTGTACTACAGGGGGAGCAGACCCACAGAAATCCACAGGCAGACAGATCTGGATTGTGAATAAAGCAAAGAATATTCATAGTAAGGCTTTCCATGACAAAAGATGAAGAATAGTGATGTGAATGTATGTGACGGTGAGTGTAGGTGTGTATTGTGTGAGTGTGTGACTAGATTAACATACCTCAAACTACATGAACACATGAATCTCTGGACCAGAAAATGTATCATTCACGAACAAAAGTAACGGCACCAGCCTTTTCCTACTCTCCTATTCAATTCATAGTGGCATCAGTTCACATATTCTAAGCCGGAGTCGAGGTCCGGAAGATATACTTATGTGAACCTAGTCATACTTAAAATGAATGAATGGTGAGATTACTTTCCTTGTCCGCAAATTGGCATTCATCTGATAGATTTTCGTGTGAACCAGTAAGAAATATAAAAAGAACTTACCATTTTCAATGTGCTACCATATAACACCATCTTCCCATAGTATCCACGTTGTGCCATCTTCTCGTAGTATCCTCTGTTGACTGAGGGACTCTACATATATTACAATGTAGAGTCCCTGGTTCACCTCGCAAATAGAAGAAAAGAAAAACAATTAGAAAGTTCTTAAAAGAGGATAAATAAGCATTTCAGAATTTCAAAAGAGAGTAGTGTTCACATGAATCTATGGACCAGAAAAACACGTAATTTACAAACGGAGGAGAAAAAGTAACGGCACCAGCCTTTTCCTACTCTCCTATTCAATTCATAGCGGCATCAGCCCACATATTCTACACCACTTTCACCAAACAGAGCGTCTAAAAGCCACCTAACCTTTAACCAACCATCTATAGAACACTCAGCAAAAAGGAGAGAAGAATTATTATGCAGACGCGCAAATTTCATTATAGATTTTGTCTACATAATCGGACCCACTGAGGTTTTTGCGCAGGAATCAAGTGATACGCCAGTGCATTAAATGTTATACGTACGTATAACTTACTGATAAGTTGGCAGGCCTCATGCCAAATCACCTCCCCAGTATGTAAACATACCGTCGCCCGGAAGGCATTCAACATGAGGCAGCCGTTACACTGAACATAACGCAATCATCCCACTAGCTGAGTGCTCAAAAAATAATTAAGCCAAATTTGACTCTTAGACGATGTCGAGATCCGGAGGATAAGTTTATGCGAACCTAGCCATGCTTAAAATGAACGAATGGAGAGATTACTTTCCTTGTCCGCAAATTAGCATTCATCTGATAGATTTTCACATGAACCAGAAAGAAAGATAAAAGACCTTACCATTTTCAATGTGCTACCTGGTTCCAAAGGGAATCCACATGACACCATCTTCCCATAGTATCCACGTTGTGCCATCTTCTCGTAGTATCCTCTGTTGACTGAGGGACTCTACATTACAATGTAGAGTCCCTGGTTGACCTCGCAAATAGAAAAAAGAGAAAACAATTAGAAAGTTCTTAAAACAGGATAAATAAACATGGTCATTAAATACGTTTGTGAGCTCATTCATCCATCCAACTTACAATGAAGCCAATATATTCAATGATGCATTATTACACGTGCTCAATCTACCTTAAAATATGACACTTCCTGAATAATTGATAGGAAACTAGACAACCATAAAATAAACCATAATTTCTGACTAGTTCCACCACAATATTCATTCTTAGTGGAAGCGTCCACAACAAGTTTAACCAAGATTCCCTACTTTCGTCCAACTGCAGAGCACACCACATATATTAACTTTTACCCCTATATGTCCAACTTGAATCTAAATACGCGACTCGGAGCACCTGGCCGGTAAGGAGCCTACAACTCAAATTGGGATGCAGAAGGATAGTTAACCAACAAGCTGAAATAAACAAAAAGTCCAATTGTGTGTAAGGAACCTGTGTAATACACACCTATATAGTGTACTACAGGGGGAGCAGACCCACAGAAATCCACAGGCAGACAGATCTGGATTGTGAATAAAGCAAAGAATATTCATAGTAAGGCTTTCCATGACAAAAGATGAAGAATAGTGATGTGAATGTATGTGACGGTGAGTGTAGGTGTGTATTGTGTGAGTGTGTGACTAGATTAACATACCTCAAACTACATGAACACATGAATCTCTGGACCAGAAAATGTATCATTCACGAACAAAAGTAACGGCACCAGCCTTTTCCTACTCTCCTATTCAATTCATAGTGGCATCAGTTCACATATTCTAAGCCGAGTCGAGGTCCGGAAGATATACTTATGTGAACCTAGTCATACTTAAAATGAATGAATGGTGAGATTACTTTCCTTGTCCGCAAATTGGCATTCATCTGATAGATTTTCATGTGAACCAGTAAGAAATATAAAAAGAACTTACCATTTTCAATGTGCTACCATATAACACCATCTTCCCATAGTATCCACGTTGTGCCATCTTCTTGTAGTATCCTCTGTTGACTGAGGGACTCTACATATATTACAATGTAGAGTCCCTGGTTCACCTCGCAAATAGAAGAAAAGAAAAACAATTAGAAAGTTCTTAAAAGAGGATAAATAAGCATTTCAGAATTTCAAAAGAGAGTAGTGTTCACATGAATCTATGGACCAGAAAAACACGTAATTTACAAACGGAGGAGAAAAAGTAACGGCACCAGCCTTTTCCTACTCTCCTATTCAATTCATAGCGGCATCAGACCACATATTCTACACCACTTTCACCAAACAGAGCGTCTAAAAGCCACCTAACCTTTAACCAACCATCTATAGAACACTCAGCAAAAAGGAGAGAAGAATTATTATGCAGACACGCAAATTTCATTATAGATTTTGTCTACATAATCGGACCCACTGAGGTTTTTGCGCAGGAATCAAGTGATACGCCAGTGCATTAAATGTTATACGTACGTATAACTTACTGATAAGTTGGCAGGCCTCATGCCAAATCACCTCCCCAGTATGTAAACATACCGTCGCCCGGAAGGCATTCAACATGAGGCAGCCGTTACACTGAACATAACGCAATCATCCCACTAGCTGAGTGCTCAAAAAATAATTAAGCCAAATTTGACTCTTAGACGATGTCGAGATCCGGAGGATAAGTTTATGCGAACCTAGCCATGCTTAAAATGAACGAATGGAGAGATTACTTTCCTTGTCCGCAAATTAGCATTCATCTGATAGATTTTCACATGAACCAGAAAGAAAGATAAAAGACCTTAC